>VBSM01001265.1:63010768-63170658 GCA_008086735.1 Cheirogaleus medius
AAAAAGATATAAGTTTCTTGAGGGCAAGGGCTATGGTTTTCTTTGTCTTCGTTTCTCTTGCTACACCTTGCACAGGACAGGGAAGATCCTGTACTTGCTAGGTCCTCTGCCTGAAACATTCATCCCATAGACATCCACAAAGCTCTCTCCCTCTGCCCTTCACTCAGTTCAAACATCACCTTGTCAAAGAGGCTTACCATAACTACCATACTTAAATTAGTAACCATGCAACTTCCCCATCCCGCCACTATCCACACTTCTCCTTCTCCTCACCCTGGCTTATTGCTCTTCACAACATTTATCAATTTCCGGCACACGTATGCGTTCATCATCTGTCTTCAACCACTAAAAGTCCCATGAGAATAGGAACATTATCTGTTTTATTCCCAATACCTGGAACAGTGCCTAGAACCTAATGGGACGCTCAATCAATAAATACTTGTGGAAGGAATAAATGAACAAATGAGTATCTGTTGTAAATCAGTGAATATTATATACTGCCTGACAAAGCATAGAGATATGCCATTTAGTTATATGACTCTGGTAATACGTGAGGAGTGCACATAGATGCTATGATAAGTATCCCTCCTGGGTGATGACACAGCTCACAGTTGCAGAAATATTTTTGATAACCATTGACTTGATGTGATGCATTAATTATATTACTGCAGAGAGAGGAATGAGTCAGCTTATTTCTGGCATAACACTTGAACCTCATATAGGCGAACATATTTCCAGAATTCTACCACATTCTCCTCCTTTTCTTTAATTAGTAAAACAATTGCTTTGGCAATTGCAAGCTAATGCCCGGCACATCTTGCTAAACCAGAGTAGATCATTCCTATTAGTAGTTCTAATCCCATGTGGCCCAATTACTTTCCTCCATATTTAAGCCTCACTGCCAACAAAAGTGCTCAAATCCCATGTGACAATTAGTTAGACAGAATGCTGGCAAACTTTCAATGAATCTGCCTAATCCTGCATTGAATCTCTTTTTCTTTTCACTTATTTGGCAGCAGATGTCTATACACTGATGATAGCTTACATTTACCCAGATGCTCAGGCTAGAAGCTAGGATATTATCCGTGACACCTCTCTGTTCTTCACCCCCAAATTCCAAGCACTCAAAATACTAAGTCAGCTTTATCCTGAAACTGCCCTCTTCTGTGAATTCCCACTGACATTAAATTAGTCTAAGCCAACGTTAACTCTCGTGTTGACTAATACATTCCCTCCTCACTCGTTTTCCTGCCTCTGGTCTTGTTCCTCTCCAGTGTGTTTGCCTCACAGAATACAAAATGGTCTTCAAAAATGCAAATCTATATTGGTTTTTCTTTATCATTGGAATTAAGGCAAATTCTTCAGTGTGGCATGAAAGGCCATTCATGACTAGATACCTACCTCCTTCTTCAGCTTCCCAACTATTCCCCAAAACTTTGAGCTCTAGTCATTCTGAGTTATCTCAGAAGTTATGCTCTTTCTTGAGTCTATACTTGGTACAACTTCTCTCCCATGTTGGTAGAGTTTAGTCCCCTTCTGGTTTCAGTTTGAAGACTATCATGTCCAGAGAGTTTTTCTTGATGTCCTGAGGCTGAATTATGCACTTTTTATCTGTGCCCATCTATCATGCTGTGTCACTCCCGTCATAGGAGTTATCACACAATGCTGAAATTGCTTACTCACTTTGCCTTTTACCCATTGGCCTACAAGGATATCTTCTGTGCTTGACACAACACAGTGCTTGGCACACAGTAGATAGATGTTCATCATTATTTGCCGAATAAGTCCTTGACTGCAATGAAACTGTATTTACATGGATGGAGGTGGTATAGGATATGACATGTCTCCATATTACATCTACTTAGAAATCACTTTTGGAAGTTCACAGATCCCTCAAGACAATCAGGGAGTTTTAGAATATGGAACTACATGATTTCAAAGTATAGTGTTTCATTATTTCAAAGCAGAGGGTATCCATTACATGTTGATCAAGAATTCACTTTCATTATAGGAGAGAGTGTATGTGTTCATATGAATATGAAACAAGGTTTATTTAAGGTATTGGCTGTTACTTCCAGCAGGTGTGAGGCAAACATAATTTTTAACCTCCCTAAATGCAATTAAATAGTGTGGAAAAATCATTGATTAAGATTGCACCTTCACTTAGCCTCTTCCACCTGAAAAGTGCTAATTGTTGGATGTGTGACAGCAACAGAAAATGTAGAACAGATTAATAGGCATAAGGCACATTTAGACCTGATACTAGGAAATTTTAAAATGACTTCTCTTAAAGTTAGGTATGACTTAAAACAGTATTTTTTTAATTTATATTTTTTACTGAAGAGCAGATATTTGATCATAATAATATACTAATTTTTTCTCCAGCCACTTATGTTCTTATATCAATACTTTTCTAGTTGTTGAAGAAAAGTTAATATCTCTATCTACATCTTCAATGTTAAACCACAATAAGTTTTAATTAATTAAATATAAAATAAAACAACTGAAAATAGAATTAAATGTCCAAGTCATTGGGATGATTCTGGGAGCAAAACAAGAAAATATAAGGGTAAATGACTGTATATAATGATATGAAATTTTAAACATATAAGTCTATATAATTAGTAAGCCACATAAAATAATAATAATAAACATTATAGGAAAACCAAAGAATAGGAAACATATACAACTAAGGGCATCCAGATGGGAAAGGGAATGGAAATAAATTTATATAATAAAAATATAAAAAATAAATATGAACAAATCACAGTAATAATAATGAATAAAACAGATGACAGTTGATGTGTGCCAGGCACTGTTCTAAGCACTTTTCATATATTAGCACAATTAATCCTATAAGATACATGATATAATTCCCCCCATTTAAAGATAAGGAAACAGAGAAACAGATATAAAAAAGAAGATAAACAACGTGCCCAATGTCAACTAGCTAGAAAATGATGAAGTCTAGATTGAAACTAAGCAAGGATTCTTGTTCACATCTAATCATGTATTTAAAATAAGGAAAATCAACCTATACTAATGTCAAGATACAATATCACAAGAATTATGAGTAACCAATTAAGTGGTGACCTGTCATCGTTCTTTTGGAGAACAGTTTGATAATAAGACAAAATGACATTCTTCTTCCCTCAGATTCATAATGCCATTCCTTATCATTTATATCGCAGAAATAATTTAAAAAATTGTGTAAAGCACTACAATAGGTGTGAAGTGGGGAGCTGGATATAACAGGGGTGGGAGGTTGAAGTGATTCCTGGAAAAAATGTGTATTAAACAATTGAGGAATTGTTAAGTAGATTGGAGAGGTCAATGTAATGAAATGTATGTTGCCATAAAAATGGTAGATTTAAAAAATATAAAGCAATGCTGAAAAACATTTGTGAAATCACTTTAAGTACAAAATTCAATTTTTAAAAAAATACACTCTTATTACAATCATGTTAAAGGTATGTAAACCAACAAATAAACATTGGAAGTAAACAGGAAGACACTAGCTATTCCACAATAGAGGTAAAACTAAGGATTATTTTTAAAACATTTCTTTTTTAAGTATTTTAAATTTGTTTTAAAAATAAACTGCCTTTTTGATATACTGATAAATAGAAAAAAACTAAGAGTATGGTTTTACTTTTAATTTGCCAAATTATTTAATATCAAACCTATCTATATAGGTTTTCTTTAGCCATCCATCTGTTGATAGGTATTTAGATTGCTTCCACATGTTAGGTATTATGAATAGTGCTATAATAAATATAGGAGTGCTAATATCTCTTCAAGATCCTGAAGATCTCTTCAGGATTCTTTTAGATAGATACCCAGAAGTGGAATTGCTGGATAGTATGATACTTCTATTTTCAATTTTTTGAGGAGCCTTCCTACTATTTTTCATAGCAGCTGCACCATTTTGCATTCCCACCAACAGTGTGCAAAGGTTCCAATTTCTCCACATCCTCAGCATCCCATGTCTTTTGGTGTTTTGATGATAGCCATTCTGATAGGTGTGAGGTGGTATCTCATTGTGGTTTTGATCACATTTCCCTGATGAGTGGTGACAATGAGCATTTTTTATATACTTTTTGGCCATTTTTATGTCTTCTTTGGTGAAATATCTATTCACATCCTTAGCCAAATTTTTAATTGGGTTATTAGCTATTTTTGTTATTGAATTATATGAGTTCCTTATATCTTTTGCAGATTAACCTCTTATCAGATACGTATTGTTTGAAAGTATTTTCTCCCATTTCCTAGGTTGCCTTTTTACTTTGTTGATTGTTTCCCTTGCTGTGAAACTGAAATAAAGACAGGCATGTAGACCAGTGGAAGAGAATAGAAAGCCCAAAAATAAATCCACACATATACTATGCAGTCAATTGATCTTTGAAAGGGTGCCAAAAATATGCAAAGGGAAAAACTTTCTTCAACAAATGGTTATGCGAAAACTGGATATCCACATGTAAAAGAATGAAATTGGACCCTTATTTTACACCACACATTTGGTGTCATAAATATGACACCAAAATCAATAAAAACAAAAATAAACGAATTGGACTACATCAAACTAAAGACTTCTGTACAACAAAGGATACTCCACCCTTTCTGACATTGAAGTATGCAAAGCATGACTATAGTAAAGTATGTGCAGAAATTCAGTGGTAGGTAGTTTGCACTAAAATATATGGAAATAATAAAAAATACATTAAATGTAGTGAAAGATAAAAATTTTCCAAGAAGAATATTATGAAATTTTGAAAAAATCATGAATGATTCTGTTTAAACAGAAAATGTTTCATAGATTTACAGGAAATCTTTCCTAATCATAGTTTTTATTACTTTTTAAAAAATAATAAAAAGAAGGCACAGTTATGCAAAGACACATAAATGCAAAAGATAAACCAGAAATATAGTTTTATTCCCTTTAAAATGCTATTGCTAAAGTCTAATTCATTAATATTTGGGCTTATGAAACAATGAAATAAATTATCAAGAAGTCTATATCTTATTTAGCAAAGTTTATATTTAATTATAATGTCGTTGTGCAGGATTTAAGTAAAACTAAACTCATGACATCCACTTTATTTGATTAGATTACTGTTTTATTTTCTGCACATATAAAATATTCAGGGGTATCTCTCATGTTATACTACACTAAAATATCTGGAGGGAAAGAATGGACCTTCAGCCAGCTAGTCCTGGGTTCAAATTTCAGGGCTGCCACTTAGCCAATAACAAGTCTGAGAATCTTAACAATAGGCACAAATGATTTAAACCTCATTTTCCTAGAGTGTAACATGGAATAAAGACTAAATTCATAGGACTTATAGAGAATTAACTGAAATAGTTGCAGCAACAAGTACAGTACTCAGTATTTGTATTTAAAAAAATAAAGCAAATGAGTGGATGAAATTTAGCTGATATTAAACACATGAATGTGTTATATTTTCATTTTTCTCTACTTTTTTTTAGGAAGCAAAAACTAAGTAAAGTAAGCAGCACTGAAATTTCAAAATTATTCCTAACAGAACATATTTTTTTCTTGGGCAAATTACTAAAATCAAGGAGGTGAATCATTGCTACAGCCAGCAAATTATTGTAAAAGTATATTCATTATATTTCTCATCTGTGTAACTCAAATTTATTAACCCAGTCTAGTTCAAACCTAAGTTCCAAAGACAAAATTATAAGAATAAGAGAAAATTATTTCTTTGTGTGATACAACAGAACTTGTGTTTTAGTTTTTTCAAACTTTTGTTCATGTTATAAAATTTGATATACTCTCACTGGGGAAATAACTTTTAAATGAACAAAATAGCGGCTGATCTTTGAAAATAAAATGCTCTTACCTGGAACACTATCTTTATGAGGAACTTTAAGAAAAAATTATATGGATGGTGATATGGGGAAGTGGAGATAGGTAATTTCAATTAAATAAACATTGTTTAATTATTTCCTCGTCCCAGACAGTATACATACTATAATGGCTACCCTATTTTCAAGGTGTGACACCTGTCCTTAAGGTTGGGAACCAGGTAGTTCTCAAGACTCAATTCCATTCCGGTTCAGAAATTTACCAAAATTGTGTTCCTGGACAAGTTATTGAAGCATCTCTAAACTGCTCTTACACTCTCTGAACGTGGGATTATCATGACAATTACTTTGCAAAGTTGTGAGAATTAAATGTAAAATATTGTGAAAATGATAGGCAGGAAATAAATGTCAGTGTATCTTTCCCTTTCTCTTTATCACCAAGTTTTTGAGAAGATTAAACTTTAAAATTTATGTATATTAAAGATTATATATCATTATATTGATGTAAGAAATTACTATTATTAATAAGTAGAAAAGTATGTTTAGTTTACTCTTATTTATTTGGAAGGCCAAAATCATCCAACAGGTACATATATATTTTGGCATATGCACCTTCATGGCCAAAATCTCATAGTAAGACATTGAAAAGTAGAATGAATTTTTCTACATGATAAAGAACTGATGCCATTAGTTTAAATTAAATTGCCTAAAGTGGAAACTGTATAAAAAGAAAAAGCTGGTATTACATTAGTCAAATAGTAGGGATAGGCTAAAGGACTGACTACTTTGTCAGTCCTTTAATTTACTATTTTTTAAATCTTTTTTAGAATGAGAAAATGCCATAAAAATGGAAAAGGGATAAAATAATGCAAAAGTTTTCCCTACATAAATATGAAAATTACAAAGGCAGTTCATATTTACTTCTCAATAAGAAGATTAATGTTTCAGCCTATCCTATTTTTTTACATAATTTAAAAAATCATATTCCGTGTTCATTTTACCATACTTAGTGAATCCTTTACATGTAGGTCTTTTGGTGGTTTTTTGTTTGTTTTTAACACTGAAAAAAGTTTTGAGTGAATGAACTATAAATAAATCATTTCAGTCTAGATTTAAAATTACATTTGGCCTCAGGTCAATCCTCATAACTAGTGAAAGTTCACAAAGTAAGAGCACATTTGAGAAAAAAAGTATAAAGAGCATGCGACCCAGTCTTTATCATTATGCAATATAGCCATGCTTAAAAAATTGCACTTGTACTCCTTAAATTTATACAAATAAAAAAAGAGCAGGGAAAATGGCTTAATAAAGGGAAACCATATATTTAAATATCTTGTAGAAAGGCTAAATACTACTCAGTATTTTTTATATATGATGAGATGTTGAATATCATGGTGGAAATATAAAAATCTGCATTTATCTTTAGAACTCTAAACAAAACTCTTCTACTAAGTAACAGTAGGTTGATATTGCAATATAACATAGAAAAAACATTCTAAATACATTTAATTGTATATATATGGACACATACTCAAATGAAATTTATAAAATGAAACCACTTGTTAAAATGGTAAGATTATGAGATCTTTTCCAAATTTTTCTTTAGTGCTTTTATAACTAAAAGCAATGCTTAGAGAGAAACGCCATCATGCATTAAACATTCCAATTTCACCTGCAAGTTTTTGTTCTTTCCTGCATGATTTGTGGGGGATAAAAGCTTTCAATCAATTTTCAACTACCAGCTTTGCTACCTTGTGCAAGAAGCTTTTTAATTTGGAGTTGTTGTTAAATTACAGAGGGAACATAATGCAGGAATTATTAATTAATATATGCTAATTAAGAGCACAAATATTTTAAAGATGCACAAACAGAACCAGAATGGAAATTGAAAGTAGCTTGAGGCCATTGAGGTAACAAAAGGACAATTTAAAAATTATTAACAACAGGCCCAGAGGACCAGTGGTAGGTACAGCTGCAAGGAAAGAATGACATGTGTACTGGCCAGCTTTGGACCTTCTGTGCTATTTCAGGGAGTACAGCTGTGCTAAGCTAATTTTGTTACCAAAATAATATAGAAATCACTAAACTTAGAGAGGCCTTGAGACAAAGTCTACAGGATTTAGGTTTTACAAAATATTTTGGGGACTTGTATGTGAGAATTGTGGGATTTATGTCTCAACTTCCAAATTTATATTTATAAAAACATTATTTAGAGACTGCTTTGGCATATCAATTTAAATTATTTTTGGCTTCTCAGAAATTGATTATCTCCAGATTATTTTAGTAATTTTTAAACTAAAATAGTATAAAAAACAAATGGGAAATATTTAACATTTTGAAGAATAAAAAAATCAAATCAACCCATACAGTGTACTCAAAGTTATTGGTGCAATTTTTATATAAAAGAAATCGTACTAGAGAATATATGTCATACAATTGAACTGTATTCATTTTCTAATCATTTTAATGACACCACTGGTTGACTGCTTCCCTCCAACAAATAGGTGGACAAGTCACCATAGTAAAATGATGATATGATCTTTCTGTCACAAAGTAGCTGTGGCCTCAATCAACAGTTGATCCTGCTACCTAAATATTATGATACATAAGATTTTAGTATGCTCTATTATAAAACAATATCAACTATCTTACAAAATTTAATTGATTTGTATCTAGTAAACCTATCTTAGGGAATGTATTTTCCAATAATTATTTTATTCAGAATCACCAAAACCTCATATTGCTCTAACCAGATAGGCCAATGCATATATTTATTGACTATGATGATAACGTATATTTTAGAAATGTAATTTAATTATACTATACAGATTAACTTCTTGGTCTTAATCAAGTTTTAGGTCTTAAATTGGAATGGACCCAGAAATCTGTGTATCTGTGTATGAGAGAGAGAGAGACAGAGAAAGAGAGTGTGTGTGTGCATATCCTGGACATTTCTGCAAGCATCTCTGAGAGCCTTCTATTAATTTTAGTAAAAGGTCTAGATTAAGTTCCCTAATATCCACAAAAGGATGAAAGTCAAACCATCTGCTTATTTTGTCCAATATAATGGATTCACCTTCAACCATTAACTGAGAACCTACTATGATCAAAGCCAGACTTGATGGCAATAATAATGACAATTGCAATACAATTCTCATTTCTAGTTCATTTGAAACACATACATTCCAAATGACTTTCAGTGGGTTTTTTTATGACTGGATTCTCAACTTCCTTAATTTTAATAATTTTAAATCATTATACAATGGTTAAAACAGAATGAAAAATTTTGTTTCCTAAATTAAAATTTATCACAGTCACTGAAAACCTAAAATATCTATGCTGTAACAGAGTGGGATGTCCTATTTCTAGTGGCTCTGGTTAGAAAGCAGTTGGTGGACAGTTTCTCAGAGACCCCTAAACCCTCTATCATCACTGTACAGAGAACCCTATACATCATTAGCACCATATCAGTGCACCTCAATATAATCCCCTAGAGAAGAATACTTTGTATTTAACATCAGTATTACTTTCTCCAGACACCTCCTATTATGAGATGTCATAACTCAGTGGAAATATCTGTATGCAGCAGCGGGCAAAAATTATGTAAAAATAGGGAATGATTAAAAAATTCACACTCAGATGGACTGTAATTCAGTCTTTAACTAGAGAAGATACTATATTATAATGTAAATTACCTTGATGACTCACTTTCAGAAGAGAAAATTGTTCTCACTTTTTACAACTTGATAGACAGTTGCTCTAATCCATAAAAGAAGAAACTGAATCTTTGCCCTTCCCTATTCTCTGTAATCCTTATTATTCTGTTATATATAGATGTTTATTTTGGTAAAATCCTCCATGATAATTTATTCATTAATCTACAAAATATCCAAGGCAAGTGAATACTTTTCCTCTTATTTTGGAAATGAGGTTAACATTATCTTTAACCCCATAGAATAAGCCACTAGACTCAAGGAGGATTGGAGCTCAGAATTCCGAAATGCCAATCTGAACATGTCCAGTCCCTTAAACCACCTTTTAAATTCATTCTTCCGTTTCAGAACATGGCAAACTCCATGGCAGTTAATTTTTCTATATGACTATAAATAGACCATATTTACTTTAAAAAGGTAAAAAGAAAAAAAATCTAAATGGGAATTCTGCTCTTACCTGAGCCACTCCAGCAGTTATCTTCTTAGAGAACTCTTAATTATAAGCCTTTAGAGAAGGAGAAATAAAACTAAACCTCACTGTCTCTCCTAAAGCCAAATTCTGCCTAAGTGAATCTCTTTAATTAATCCAATGACATATGTTTCTGAATTCCTAAAAAGACATCCTTACAAATTAGTTTCTTTTCTTGCAAAGGAGGAATAGTCATCCCAATGGAGAAAGATACAAATCCCAATGATAATATTCTCCTTACTCACAAGAATCTTGCAAAGGCTTACAACAAAGAGGAGCTGTAAAATGGAGTCATACTAAGATTTTCAAGTGCAGGCTTTGTTCCCTTGAAAAAAGAAATGAATCCTTGGTTGGTTAACTGTGTACTAAAATCAAAACCAAGTTTATGTACTCTGGTTCACCTCAAACATATGCTCAGTAAACAGAAAAAACGAATTTTGAGTCTTAAAATATTTAAGGCTAGAAGTACCTGTGAGACCAGTGTACAAAATTCAGTATCACCACACACGTATATAGAATACATGGGTAGCACTTTCTGACGATCAATCATTTAAACTTTGCCATGCTTTTACCAGTGTAATTTTTTAAAGGGGCATGATTAGATCCATGGTATACTTCATAGATGACTGGCACCTTTACTGGAGTATGAGACTCCAGGCAAGCTGTACCAATAACATAGAACCTTAATCAGTCTCTCTCCCAACTCAGTCGTTGTGATGTTTTGCATGACGCAAATGTCAACAAATTTGGGGTTTTTTAATGAATAAATGGATGGATGGGCAGATGGATGTTTGAAGCAAGAGGAGAAGATTTCAAAGATCTTGAAGCCAATATATATATATATATAACAGAAAACTATTGCCATCCCATGATACCACTTATAGAAAAGAATGAGGAAACTAGTTTGGTTTCATAGGGTCACTTTTTTGTGTGTGTGATGGTAGTGGTTGTGTTTTGAGCTAGCTAAGTAACATCTCCTAAAAGGAGCTACGTGGCGGCCAGGGTTTACTGTTAACGTGGGTGCTGATGGAAGGAGAAAGAATGCACACGTGCCTTTCCAATCCATTGCTCCGTTGGCAGCTCATTCCTTTGAGCTACCAGAGTATTGGAATGGAAAAGATTTGTGCTTGCTGAAGCTTCTTGAGCAAAATTCTTGTCAATTCCAGTCAGCTGCTTACTTAGGAGTTTGGAGCCAGCCAGGGTACACAGGGTAGGGGTCAGGCATGAATGAGTTTACATCAGAGGTATGTCACAGAGCTCTAGATTTGAAGCATTAACACCGTTGAAGCCCTTATTCTTAAAAAGCTTTTTTTTTCTTTTTAATTTAAAAGGAAGTTGGCTGCTGACAGTTTAACTGTATGGCACTGATTTCTAGAACAGACAAGCTGAACTACTTCAGGCATCGGTACCTGGTCTTGGCACTCAATTTTAAAACTGTGAGTTTGGCAAGTGCGGCAAAGCGTTCTAGTGTTCACTCCAAGGGCAGGCATAACTGAATAGGATTCTCCATTTTCCCTGTCACTCATTGTGCTTGCCGGACAGAATTATGACTGGCATTAGGAACTGTCAGAGCTGTTAGGTAACCATAGAGTTGGCCCATGAGCTGCTATGCTTTGGGTTATTAGGACTGCTGATATTAGGTGGATCTTACCTTCACCAAACCAGTCATTTTTCTTTGTGCATATGTATGCTTTTAAACTTCGTTAATATTAGAAACAGATCATTGGAGAAATCTGAGATGGAAAAATGCATGTATAATTTATGCCACTTCAGAGCAAGAGATAGGTTTCTGTCATCCAGGACATAGCACAGCACACAGCAGGACATATTAATAAAAGTCACTCAAGGCAGAGCTTATTTTTAAAATAAACATGTATGCTCAGTTTATTCTGAAAACTAATTAAGAAGGCCATGGGGATTTTCTTTGTGAGTTCCTGAGTATAGGGATGCAAATATTATACATACCATAAAGATGGTGGTCAGCTTTTTCTTTGCAAATGACTCAGACGGGCTGTGGCTCTGTGGATAGGAAAAGTCACTGATGGGGAAAAAAAGCCTGGTATGGAAAATTTTCCAAACAATGACTAGCAAAATTATAAATGTGGAGAGTTTCCTGTTCTATACTGTAATTTTCACAGCAACTAACATCCTTTAAAATTGCATTTGTTCACTTTACTGTAAAAGGAGTCTGCCAATTGGCCTTTCATGCAGCCTATTTATTTCGCCCTAAGATTCCTCAGCAGCAGTACTAACTATTGTACTTTAATTTTTAATGTGTTGCAAAATGTATTAACCTGCCATCTGTGAAAAGAACCTCTCCTGATTGTCTACAGCAAAGGTGCAAAACTGTGTCAGTGGATGAAATTTGACCTCCAGACCAATATTTTATTTTTTTAGCCACCAGTATTTTTTTAAATTAAGAACTAATATTTTTAAACTGTGACGTTGCTCATAAAATTCTAAGTTTCTGGCTTTTCTCAGAAGATTTAAGATGCAACATGGCTGGGCTCACATGCCTACATAGCAATCATTGGCAGAGTAGCAGCAAACGGCCTCAGACAGCCAAGTACTTCCCAGCTTGCCAGGAGCCTGTGCCACCCTTTGTCATTACTGAATTGTGTGTTTTCATATACTAGTAGACTTAAAATAATAGTGAAACGTTTCTTGTATCCATGATTATATCCAACCTGATAAAGGAAAATATATGACCTGTGAAATTATGAGTTTTTCAAAATATATGAAAAGGTATATTTCCTAGTAGAAATGAAGAACCTGTATTCAACACATGTACATATCTAAATAGTACAATTTATGATGTCATTAAGGACCAACCAACGTAAGAAGTGGGCTAGTTCTTGACTTACATTTAAATTGCTTTGCTCACTCGCTTCATTTGCTTGGCCCGTTAGACATTTATATTTTAAATGAAAGCATTAATACATGTCTTGGTTACTTCACTGTCAAATGACCATCCACATTTATATGAAGTGTGCAAATGGGTTAGGTAGATAAATCTCTAACCTGTCAGATCACAGACTCAGGCTGCAGACCGATTGGCTGCTCCTTTGAAACAGTGTCCCAATCCCCCTATGGGATATCAGGGATAATGTATATTTTGGGATTACCTTGATTTGAGATATTCATTGCCCCAGAACCCCCTGGCTTTATCCAATGTTTAAAATAGAAAGAGATGTTGGTTCTCAGATGTCAAGTGGGAATGGGGCTGCCTGACTTGAACACATTTTCATAGACAGTGTTTTGTGGTTTGGATCCTTCTTCCTGGGAGCAAAGCCTAGTTCCTAGAACTGTGACTTGCTCCCTGTTTTTTGTCTAGCTGATCACACTGTGATTTGGGCTGTATGTGTAGGGGCTTTTAACATCTAAGCCATCTCCTTTGCTAATTAAAGGACCCGTTGCCATTCATTGCAAAAATAACCATTGCTCACGACCGAAGGTTTTAAAGGGGAAGAAAATTTCAGTTTTTCTGTTAGTGACTAAAGTGTATTTCTGAGCAGCACTTAAGAACCAAGAATAGGTTTTTCTTTTCAATGGGTTAAATTATTTACAAATAAAAATTATAAAAAATGTGTGGCCGAGTGCAGTGGCTTATACCTGGACTCCTAGCACTTTGGGAAGTCAAGGCAGGAGGATTGCTTGACGCCAGGAGTTCAAGACCAGTCTGGGCAGCATAGTGAGACCTCGTTTCTACAAAAAATAGAAAAAAATAATCAGGTGTGGTGGTGCGTGCCTGTAGTCCCAGTTATTCAGGAGGCTGAGGCAGGAGAATGGCTTGAGCCCAGGAGTCTGAGGTTGCAGTGAGCTGTGGTGATGCCACTGCACTCTAGCCCAGGCAACAGAGCTTGACCCTGTCTCAAAAACAAAACAAAACAAAAACCAAGAATGTTCCTCCCCACTCCTGTTCCCCTCAACTTGAATTTTCATTTCCTTTTCACTTCTCTCTTCCATTCTCACAGACTGCCTGGGGAAATAACCAGATTCAAGGACTCTTACAGTTTAATTTCTGTTCTTAGCATAACATTCAGGAACATGTGTTTTGTTGTTTACAAAATTAATCTATGAACCTGGACTTAAACAGATACTTTATAACGACTACTTTATAATTATATGTGTTTCACTGATTCTACAAATATTAATGGTGCAAAGCACTGTACAAAATGCCAAAGATAGATTCCTGCACAAGGTCCTGCCCTAGAGGGGTTTACATGCTAGTAAAAGAGAAAACCTTAATTAAACAAATAATTGCACAAATTACTTATAATAATTTTTGTAATTATTTATAATTATTTGTAAAAATTATTTGTAATTTGTGCAATTATTAATCTTGACCTTTATAATTCCTCCTTTCTGCCTGGAACATTCTTCCCTCAGCTATTCCCACCGCAGGCTAAATCCCGTTCTCCCAGTCAATGGTATTGGACAGGAAGAGCTTCTGTGGTTAGTGATCCTGCAGTAGAAGTGTTGGGAGGGCTTTGGTCTTGTGCACTAAGATTGTTTGTTCTTTGTGGAAGAACCAGGCATTATCTTCCTGCCTGGAAGGGCTTAAACTAAGGATTATTTTTTCTTACCTAGAATGGTAGTGAATGTCAATTATAGTAAATCTGATGCAAGCTAGAAATTATAAAAGAATATATAAAAATCATATAGACCTGTCTCTCAGAAATTACTGCTCTTGATATCTTGACAAATGTTCTCTATTCTCTTTCTAAATTTGAAATCATATTGTATATGTAACTGTGAAATTGCCAGACTTTTCAATATTAGAAAATTAGACTGTTTCCAGTTTCCCTCTGCTGCTATATTATTCGGATGAGAACATCTTTGTGTACAGACGGTTCCTGATTTACAATGGTTTGACTTATTTCTTCAACTGGGCAATCAGTTTATGAGGGTATTAAATGCATTTTTAACTTACGATGTGTTTGGCTTTTGATGGGCCAATTGGGACCTAGACCCATTCTAAGTTGTGGAGCATCTGCACTTACAATGGTTTAACTTACAATTTTTGGACTTTGCAGTGGATTTATTGGGATATTAAATGCATCTTCAACTTACAATGTGTTAGAACTATGATGGGTTTATGGAAACATAACCCAATTATAAGTAGATGAGCATCTATACTAGTCTTTTAGGATCACTTCTCAGAAGTTACCTGCTATGAAATTTAGAACTCCTCACAGCTATTTATAAATTATGTTCCTTATAGGTTATACCAATTAATGTTTCTATCAGCAGTAAGCAAAAGTTCCCATCTCATCATACTTTTACCAATTTTGACTGTTATTTTAGTAACATCTCTCTAATTTCAAAGATTAGAATGGTAAAATTTACTATGTATTTTCCTCTATTTATTTTTCAGTTTAGCTATATATGTATATAACATATGTATTTTAAGATATCATAACTATATTCCATGTCCATTGGATTATATACATAAAATAAGTTAAAATATAGATAAATATTTAAAATTTAAATTCTTTAAGCAAATTTACATATTCTAGGCATTTAATAATGAAATCATATTATAACCAAACTAATATTATAATCATATACTTAAAATTTGTCACTTATATAAATTATCTTATTTAAGTAATATCTCTTCTTTTAAATGATTTTACTTAATTAAATATTCAAAGTTTTAGTGATGTTGCAAGTCAGTTTTAGTGACCTCACAATTAATTCCAGAGAGAAGACAATTGGACCCTGCAACCTGTCAATGCATAAGGTTGAAGAGATAGACAGATTAAAAAAGAAAGAGGGGAAGAAAACCCTCCTAATTACTCACAAATGTCTCAGCGGTGAGCAATCATGAGAAAGGAAATGCTGGAAAAGTACTTGACATTTAAATGTCAATTTAATCAAATTATGCAATTTTAAAATGTAGCTGAGTGTAATGGGCTCTTTAAATTGTTTAAACCATGGCTTTATCTAAAATGGTCCAGAGATTGAGTTTTTAGGTGCCTTGAACTGTCTTTTGAACCAATATCCTTAAAGAATGACCTACTGAATTAGATCATTACACTTTTAAAATAAAAATATGAATTTTATATTTTGTCTGAATAAAAGATATCAATGTATCTAATGAAAAAAATAATGATTGGTCAGCATTTATTGTAAGTTAATAAGCTAACATTCCAAAGGACAAATTAGAGAGTTAGGATATGTAAGTTCCAGGAAGGAAAATTATTCAGACTATGATGAAAAAAGGATATAGGATTTTTCCCTACTAATTTATTTCCCTTAATTTTAGTAGGAATTAACCTTAACCCCAACCCCCTCCTCCTCCCTAATCTAGACCATTAACTGGAAAGAGAACTAATGATTGTCTCACTTGGACTTTCCAGTGTTTCACCTTACTGTGTGGGGAGCTATGAAAAATAGGTAGACAGTGATGAGAACAAGACACCCAGGGAAATAATTGATTCAACTTGGCCCTAAAGCTTAATAAAAGGTGAACTCTGAGCCTGAACACTAATGGTAGAGAGTGGATTTTCTCTTCCAGATTGACAGACAGTCAAATATAATTCCTATGCTGTTGGGGGAAAATAAAATATTATGATTAATCACATCATTGTCACAAAAATAATAAAGAGGTTGTCTGAATGAGCAATTAAGAGTCGCAGATTTAGAAATCAACATGTGTATTCGACTCTTATCTCTCCTACTTAGTTCTGTGAGCTTGGGCAAATCCTAATACCTCTATGCTTTAGTTTCCTCATTCAGAAAATGAGGATAATCAATACTTTATAGAATTTGTATGAGGATTAATTAATATTATTTCATTAAATGTGATGATACATACAGAGTAAATAGAGCACCACCTGAAACATTTTCAGTGCTCAATATTGGCTATTTATAATAATCAGTGTTCTTAGCAACAAGCAACAGAAACAAGTTCTGACTCATTTAAGTAAAAAATAATTTATTAAAAAGTTACTAAGTGTTCTCAGAATCCCTAGGAGGACTGTATAACTAGATCAGGACAAAAAGACGTGAACATTGCCCAAATTGACAACAAAAAAATGAGTGGCCAGTGAGGACACTTGTGTCATTTCCTTGCTTCGACCCTGTACATAGGACACAGACTCTTATATCTGGAAATTCATAGGGCTAAAACCTGACTGCAGCCACAGAGGGCATCTGTGCTTGCTACTTCTACACACCGTTGACACCTGTTTGGATTGGCAAAATCCACATCTGGCCTATATCCATTTGGATCTCATCATGAATCAGAAAGCACACAATTTATTTGCAGGGAAAAAATTAATATAAAGAATCATTAACTAATAGAAGGAGGTTAAGTAATATAAAAAGCATACAAGAAGACTCCAAGCTGTCCAGGAGTAGCAAGTACAAAAGAATAGCTCCTTCTCTAGGCTATGGAAGAGTGGACAATAAGGAACTAAAGACTAAGAGAAGGCTCCCTGCCAAGGTTGAAACTCAAAACTTCTCCAAAGACAGTGTGCCTACCACAGGAAGGTACAGCCTGCAGTAACAAAAAGGTGGTGCTGATTTCTAGAAGTGGCCTTCTGTCGTCTGAGGGTGTGAGCAGCCCAGAGCAGATCTATAGAAGTCCCCACTGTTGAGTGGAGGGTATAAGAAGCATCAGAAGCATTAGAAATTGCTGCTGTGTGGAGGGCATGCAAGTTTATAGAAGCAGCTCTGTGTTGCTGGAGGAATGGAGATGGTTCTGGTGGGATGGAGATGCTTAAAAGCAGCCACAGGTAAGGAGAAGTGTGGCCTCAGGGTGCCGCTGGAACTCCTCAGTGTGAGAGGCTGGACTCTTGCATAGAGAAATAATAGTGGAGGACCAAACCTCAAAGGGAATGTCTTCCTGCTGCTGTCACTTTGTAGGGTCACTCCAGTGACCTCCGTTGACAAAGCCTAGCATTCTGGCAAAGGAGAATGTTTACAGGATCCAGCACCAGTATCAAGAAGCAGGGCAAAGAAAAGTAGATTGGAGTGGAGACACAATAAGTTGATAACTGGCACATGAGTCTACAGCTTAGTTGACAGCGAAGTTGGGAAAACGATGTCAGGCACTTTCAGGCTCCAAGACTCAAGAGGTGGTGAATTTCCTAAACATAGGCAAATATTTCAGATGTCAGACAGCAGCAAAGAATGACAAACATCCATTACACTCATATTAATTGTGTAATACTTTATAGTTTAAACATTCTTTTCACTTTTATTACCTCATTTGATGTGTCTGCCAAATTGTGTAGCCCACACTTAAACATCCTTTTTGTATCTTATGTTTCCTGTCTTCTTTCCTGTGTCTAAGTCAATGTCTAGGAGTAAATTAAGTACATGTGCAAACTATCTTTGTCACATATATCGTGTACCCTAAAGCATCGTTGTTATTTTGAAAGAGTCAGTACATCTTCATAAATTTCTATGTTGTTGTTACAAAATTACCAAAGTCTAAGAAAATAATTATAACCAATGGTATCTTCATCACACTACTGGATGAATCAACACTTTAGAGAAGCTATTGTATCAATACATATAAGCAGATATAAGTGAATAGGCCATGTATATGATACACATATGGAACTGTTGTTTATTTGCAAGTAGACATTAATAGACTTCTACATAATCTTTAAGGATTTGTTGTTCTCATTCCTTGGTTTCTCTTTGGTTTCCATGAACTTCTATTCTTACCCTGCTCATTTATAATCCTGCCTCAGCAGCAACCGATACCAATAACTACCCATCCCATTTTGAAACACTTTCTTCTATGACATCTCATATGGATTCCATGATATCACACTGTACCGGGTCTTCCTTATTTCTCATGCCTTCCCTGCTAAGGCTACTTTGCTGGCCTCACTATATACATTTTTCCTAAGTGTTTACCTCTGCTCCTTTAAAATCAGTGATCATTTATTTTTTTATATATATCTGAAATCTCTATCTCTAGCTTAAGATCAAAGTACCCAGCTGCGTAATTGGCATTTCCCCTTAAATTTCCTCCAAGCATCTCAAACTCAGTATGTACAAAATTGGACTCGCTAAACCTCCCACAGTTTACCCCACCTCACTGAATGGTGAACACAACAGCATTCGGCAAGTTGCTTTAGCTAGAGACGGAGATGTGGATCTTGCCTAATAGCCATGTGCAATTAATCACCAAAGCCGATTAATTCTACTTGGTAAGTATGCTTTGAGTCCACATATTTCTCTCCATCTTCACAGCATTTGCATTCTAAACTACCAACAATTTTTGCCTAGACTACTGCAATACCAGCTATCAAGTTTCCCAGGATCCATTACTAGCCCTGTTTAATTAATTTTCCCCACTGTAGCTAGCATTCTAAAAACACAAATCAGATTATTTCAGGCTCCTATTTCAGAACAGGGATGTGGTTTTCCATCATCCTTAGGATGAAGTCAAAAATCCATAAAGTTCCTTGCACCGTTCTCCAAGACCTGGCTTTGTACTTCCTCTGCAGCCTTATCACACACCATTCCTACTCCTGCTCAGGCACCAGACAAAATTGTTCAGCTTTTTGATAGCTTTGCAATCTTCATTTGTGATATCTGAAAATGTGCTGTTTCTACTTTGTGACTGTCATACTCCTAGTTATCACTCAGATTAAGTTTGCATCCTTATAGCACCCTTTATTCCCCCCCCTTTTATAAATGCTAATTTCACACGTCAATTAATACTTGGTCAATATAAGAGTAGGCATCACATGTGAATTCTTTTTTGTAGTGTCCCAATTTCTACCTTGTCGTAATTTTGTAACAACAAGGTAGAAATTAATGAAGATGTACATACTCTTTCAAAATAACAATGATGCTTTAAGGTACATGATATATCTGAGAAAGTTAGTTTGTATATGTACTTAATTTAGACATAGATTTAGACACAGGAAAGAAGGTGATATGAAACATAAGCTATAAAGAGGGTGTTTAAGTGTGGGCCACACAATTTGGCATTTAGATACATCAAATAAGGTTAGGCACATAGCACAGTGCCTAAGTCAGAGTAGATGCTCAATACTGTTGAATGAATAGTTATGCTAACCGTGATGGAATTAAATACTATCTCATAAAATTCTAATTTTGCATACTCTCAAAGTAATGGAATATATTTCACTTATTTTTATGTTCTTAACCCCTAACAGAGTACCTGAAAGATGACATGTGAATCAGTAAATATATGCTGAATATTAAGAGCTATCTCAATATATAGCTACCTCAAACACAAAATATCATTCAAAATAATTAGCTTTAAAAAAAAACACAAAATACTTACCTTTTAGATTTAATCCTTAGAAATTTTACCCCATGATATCTGTGAACATTAAGTTAGAAATTTTCTTTCTTTACTTCTTTCTTTCTTTACTTCTTTCTTTATTTGCTTCTTTCTTTACTTCTTTCTTTCTTTCTTTCTTTCTTTTCTTTGAAAAGAAAAATCAAGTTGCAAAAACAAAAATCTATGTAAAGGTGCAATATAGTGAGCCATGACTTAATATGCCTGTTTGCCTTTAAGTGAATCAGAGGAATAAGTAACTCATTTGTCTTAATTAACAGAAAACAAAGGAGAACAATTTAGGAAAACATGTGAGTACTAGTGATTAAATATTTGAGTAATTAAAATGTACTCAGACCCATAGTCAAAATCTACAGAAGTATATATATCATACTCTCTGAGCACAACAATTTCATAAAATATGGTTTAAATAATAACAAGACACAGGATAGTATACACTCTTCTTGCTCGCAGGTCTTCTCTCTCCCAGCAGCAAGAAATTCACTATGTAGATTACATATATATAAATATAAATATATTAATATACATTAATTTATAAGTAGGATCTTGCTGTTGAATTGTTCCTCTTATTTGAATGGACGTTTTATTTCTACTTAGTATAAGTTAAGTTTATCTGCTGTATTCTATCAGTGTCTGAAGGCCATGGACAGGTGACTTTACATTTTAGTGATTCACTTTACTCCTCTGTAAAAGGAAATAATCCATCTAGGTTGTCTCCAAACACAAAATTCCATATTCCAGGAAAAATATTTTCTTCTTGGCATTAGAAGAATACATACTTACATATTTATACATACATTTTAATACGTATGATAAATAGCTCAAATAGAAGAGCACTAGGTTAAAATGAACACTGTGAAAATCAGAAAATTTAATTTGGCAGTATATTGTCAAATTTAAATGAATGGGGGCAGCAATAGGCCCAGAAAACTGTCAATTCTAGGCAATACGTTTCCCACAAATAAAATTTATCTTGACCCACACTAAAATAAATAAATATTTTAATTGCTGGCCAATGTTTAAAAATTAGCAGAATACTCACAAGTACTCAGATTTAAAGATTCTGTCAAAAATTCAGAATTCCCGGTCACATGGGGCCTTTAATCCCTCTTGGCAACAATCTGTCTAGGATGAGAGTGGCTAGCCTTTGTAGGTGGGCAAGTACTCTTGGATTCATTACTGACCTCACCATCCTTCCCTTGGTCTGCTTCACCCATTTACATCCCATACCCGGTCCATGTAGGTACTAGATTTTGCAGTCTTCATTTAGAGAAGGTTAATGTTAGGCTGATATTCAGAGCCATATTGAAAGAAGTCATTAATTCTATATCTCTAAAAAAAAAATGGTTGGATATTTTGGAAAAGTGTAATACTTGAAATATTCATGATTGTTCAGAAAACTGTGGATCTTAATGTTATACAATTTCTGAAAGATAGTCTTCTCTCGCATAGCATGCTAAATAATCAAGTTGTTCAGAACAATGATAAATTCTCACTGTATAGTATATGGTACAGTATATGTTTGTTGATCTCTTCAGAGACTTGAAATAAATTACTTCATATACATAATCATACTTTATATTGCATAATTTATTTTACTTTAGATATAATGACTAAAAATCTCTTCATTTTATTAGCTAAGAAACAGATGCACACACATCTCAGTTTCTTTTTCAAAAGTCTATATCCTATAATAATATATGGTCTGAATTTTTGGTCTTAAAGGACTCTAACAATTCTAAGAAATATAAAAGTTATTAGAAAATCCTATTTTAGTATAAAAGCAAGGAAATATATGCTTCAAGTTTTAATGCTTTTAAGATTGTGATTATAGTGATTATTATACCAAGGCATATTCTATTATAGTTTCCGAAAACCAGAAAGTGTTTTTTGTTTTCATCACGCACAAACACACACACAGATGCAGTCAGAGAAATTATTAATAGCATTCTTTAAGTAATAAATCATGGTTTAATATCATGTGAAATGAAATAGCATTTTTATAAGACATCATTCTGTTCTATCATATTCTAATCATTTAAAGAGAAGTAAAGAGCTACATAAATCAGAATTTATTTAACTGTGAAAACTCTGGAAATAGTTCTGAGAATTCAAAAAGCTGTTGCCTTAAGAATATAACAAAACAACTAGAGTACCTCATTATTTTGTTTTGTGTTCTCCTTCTTGCTATACAGCCCAAATGTTTGAAAATTATTCTTGAAATTTGAATACAGGCAAAATAATAAATTACAACACAAAATTAAATCAACCATTTTATGATTTTTACTAACATCTGACCAGTGGTTCTAATATTATATTCTGGAAGAGAAAGAAATCTTTAGCATTTGTTTTTATATATGAAGAAATTAGCCATGCAAATGTTTAGGATTTCCATCTAACCAAGGTTGGCTGTCAATTATCTTCCAGGATGTTGTGCTGGATTTTGTGTTTTACCAAGGCACAATTACGAAAAAAAAAGTCTTGAAACATTGAATGCTTCAGTCTTATTGGTCTGAGTTATATATGTGTTTGTCCTTTTGAAATTGACAGCTAAAACTCAGTTTGCTTTAAGAAGTGGCTTCTTAAAAAGAAACCAATTTTCCATAATCCCTTAAGCCCTACTTCTGTTTCCATGAAGTGTAAGTATCCTCACAGTGCCTTTTCCAGTAGCAATAAAGGTACAATGGCCAAAATCCCTTCAGCAGAGCAGGATGGATGAAGTACTAAGGTGGTCATTTTCTTTTCAAGTAGTGGAGTAGAGTGAGCATGCACCTTGGAAACATACCTAGGTTTAAAACTGTTCTTTCCCTGCTTAGATGTGTACACTTACATTAGTTGCATAAATTCACCAAATTTTATCTTTAAAGAGAAAAAGGAAGAACAAGGAGAAATAATACCTACCCGTAAGAATGTCATGAAGTTTAATGAGATAATGAATATAAAATGACTATTGCACAGCCTGACACACTGTAGGTATATAATAATTGATAATGTTTTTCCCTTCTCTTCCCCCACTAGCCACCTGGATGGCTCCCTCTCATGCTTAAGACATTGCATTAGAGCATTTGGGTATATGTCCTTGGTCTAAAGCACAGAGCAGGCAGTCTCATTTAAAAGTGTAAGCTGTGAATTCCAAACAAATTGCATGTAAATTAATTTGGTAACGTGTCATCTTAAATACAACGAGGCATTATTCATTCAGTAGATTAATTAAGCCAAATATCTTCACGAATCTCATATACCTTACACACATGTCCTATTCTTTGCCTCTGTTCACTCAGTTGTTCATTCAGCAAATGTTTATTGCCCTCCAACTATGTGCCAAGTGTTATGTCGGATGCTGGAAAAAAACATGATGATTAATGCAGCCACAGTCCTCACTACCACAGTTATGTGGAATGGTACAGACATTAAACAAATGTCACAAAATTCTTTGTCCAAAATAAGTGATGATACTTCAGTTATTTAGGAAGTGTAATATTCATGAGAATAGTTATTTCTAAAACTCATTCAAATATCTGCCCAAATATTATCTCTTTCCATTTTTAATTGCTGTTATCAAATTCCAAAATACATTTAAATGCTTTTCAGGAAGGCAGCTGTCTCTGCCAATGAAGGAAAGCTTTCAACATATGATCTGGACCCTTGAAAAACTGTTTCTCTAGCATATAAAAGAATCTTATGTAATTATGAGACTCTGTTATATAGTGTAAAATATAGATGATGAATCAAATGTTTCCATTAAAGAGCTATTTAAAGAGTAAAAATATATTCCAAATCCTTGAATGCTAAACAGTTAATCACTTGGTGCTTCTTTCCCTGTACTTTGTTTCTTCATGATTGCAAGTTGAGAAGTATAAAAGCAAACACGCCTGTTTGGATTTAGGTGCTTTTTAGAAATTGGTTTTTTCCTCTTCTCTCACCTTCCTTCCTTCCAAGGGCTCACTTGTAGGAGCCCTTATGGTTGTAGATTAGTAGTAGAAAAGAATGATGTGATCCCTGCAACACCCAAATTACTGCCAAGGAAGTCATCTTTACCCTGAATGGAATCTTGCGCCTCGTGCTGAGTATTGCAAATAGCCTTCTGCTTATTCCTTTATGCGCCTTGGAAGCAAAGGGAGCCATGTGTTTCCATTATGATGGCCTGACTCCGGAAAGAAATGTGCAAACAAGCCTGTATATTTTTACTGAGCTCTCAATTAGTCTAATTTAGAATTGAAATGTGCTTTCTAGCTGAGATGTCATAAAACTGAAGGGAACCATGTGCAAGGCTGTACAAGTGCAGCCCATGATTACATCTCATTGTGATCTTTGGTGGTGGTGTCCAGAAGCAGCTTCAGAGAAGACATCTGAAACACTGAAAGCACTTAATTGGGATATAATTAAAGTGAAATATTTTTGTGTAATTTGCATTTCAACTTGTCATTTATGGTGATTAGCTTCAGTAGCTTTATGTACTGTAGCTAACCACCGTTTAGAATTCTAAGAAAATTAGCGTTTACATATTAATAACCTATGATAATGTCTTAAGGGCATAAATTAATGAATTCTGGGCCCAGCATGCTCTATCCACCATCTGATTGAGCCTTTTCAAATCTGAACATAAGGAGCTTATCATTTTAACATCAAATAATCAAAGAAAGAAGGAAGATGCTTAACCAATACTGCCTGCCTTTGTAAAGTTTTCAAATGATCTGTTAGTTTTCTAAGAGAAATTATTTTTGAAATCCAGATGGGTAAAAAGATTTATTTTAAAAGAAGGATAAATAGCAGGATTCTTAAAATTAACAGGTAAGAATTAGGTAAATATAGAATAGAAAACAGTAATGAGAGCAGTCCAGGACCAGGGACTGTGCAGTGGGAGGCAGGGGCTAATTTATAGAACTTCACACTCAACTCCAGTCTCTCTATGCTGCTGGATGCACTGACAGCCCCAACACATTCTAGGTAATGAAAATTAAATGTGTGACAATGACAATATAACATCACCTGATAAAAACATAAAATATGGAGACATGTTTTTATCAATTGTGAAGGAGAAGAGTATCTCATTATCTCAGTTTAAATTGTTAAACAATTCATACATAGCTATGATTATAATTGCTTTCCTCACAAGGAACCATTAAATTTCTGTGTCCTAATAGCTGCCAGTTTTCAGAAACTGAGCTTTAATTAAAAACCAGTGGTGAGTTAATGCATGGTTGAAAGGGGAGGGAGAACACACATAGAGACCAAGTGTAAATTGCAGGGACTCACTATAGAAACGGAAATTTCCAATTCCCAGAGTCAATTCAGTGACCTGAAAGTAGACTTTTGTGGCATTGGGCCAGTCATTCTACACCTTCTTAGTCTCTCTTTCTTCCTTATTTCTTTTTCCAGAAACCATGATTTCAGCAAATATTAATTGAGCACTTTGGCACGTAACAAGACAGTCAAGATACCGACCGCTTTCTTGTGGAACTTGTATTATCCTAGAGCAAAGAGAAAAGAGAGATAAATAAGCAATCAAATAAATCAGATAATCTCAAATAGTGATAAGAGCTACAAAGAAAATAAAACAAGGCAATGTGATAGAGAGTGACTGGGGCTATGGGAGCCTCATTACACAGAAGAGTCAGGAACAGTCTGTCTGAAGCGGTGATGTGTTTGTTGAGAAGGAATGGGGAAAGTCCAGCCATAGGAAAGTCAGGGAAGAGCAGCTAGTGCAGAGGCCCTGAAGTAGGAGGAGAAGGGAAGTTTAAACAATAGAAAAAGGGAGAGTGTGGCTGAGTTTAGTGAGTGAGGAGTATAATGGTGGATGAGTTTAGTAAAAGCAAAATCATTACAGCTTTTTAGATCACATGGATATTATTCTAAATAAGGTGAAAAGCCACTGGAATTTTAAACAGAGAAAAGAAGCAGTCTTATTTATATTCTCTGCCCAGTAGAGAATAATTAGAGAGGAAGAAAACTAGAAATAGGAAAAATGGGAGACTTTTGTAGCCAACTGGGTAAGAAAATAGCACAGTGGAGACATAGAGGAGTGAATGGATTTAGATATGTTTTGATATTTTGGAAGTAAAGTCATCAAGATTTGCTCATGACTTAGATACGGAAAGAGAAGGAGGATAAGAATCAAGAATATCTTGGTAAACGGCCATGCTTCCTATTGGGATAAGAGAAAACAGAAAATGTTTTGGGGAAATAAATGAAGCATTCTGTTTTGGCCCAGCTAGATTTTAGGTGTCAAATAGTATTGTATTATATACTGAAAATTTGCTGAGAGTAAATTTTAGGTGTTTTTACCACATACAAAAAAAAATCATTTGCTTTGCTTGTTTTATTATTCATTCAATATGGTTTTATAGAGTATTTACCATATACCAATTATTGTGTGACGTGTTGTATTGGATATAGCTGTGGATAAAATAGGCCTGATCCCTCATCATAACGGAGTCTATAAGCTACTTCATGTGTTCGTGATCAGTTTCTTCTCTTGCCCTGTGCAAATATTTGAAATTTATACTACTTTCAAACACCTTTATCAAATCTCACTGCTACAACCTTGTCTTGCAAATCAGTGCAACTATAAAATTATAAGTCTACACACATTTTACCTAATCTTTTGATTTATGAAATTTATGGAATGAGGTATCTCCTCATACCCTTGCACATCCCATTCAAGGTCAATCTTATATCTGCCCTTGACCCCACGCATTCTGTCTTTCTGAATTTCTGCCTTGCTTAATTAGTCTCCCCTCTCTTTTCTGTATCCTATCTCCCTTTCTACCGGCTCCAGTCCCTCAACCTGTAAATATGCTCAAATTTCTCCTATCAAAAAAAAATAAATTATAGGCTGAGCATGGTGGCTCACACCTGTAATTCTAGCACTGTGGGAGGCTGAGGTGGGAGGATCGATTGAGGTCAGGTGTTCGAGACCAGCCTGAGCAAGAGGGAGACCCCCATCTTTACTAAAACTAGAAAAAATTAGCAAGCATAGTGGTGTGCACCTGTAGTCCCAGATACTTAGGAGACTGAGGCAGGAGGATTACTTGAGCCCAGAAGTTTGAGGTTGCTGTGAGCTATGATAATGCCACTGCACTCTAGGAGACAGAACAGAGACACTCTCTCCCTCTGCTCTCTCTCTGTCACTCTCTCTGTCTCTCTCTCTCTCTCTATGTATATATACATATATGCACACATATACATATATGACCTATCATTATACTATGTAAAGTCATAATCCTTTGAAGATAAATTTAGCATTACATCATTACTGAAGCCTACATTTTATTGGTATCTACTGCAGTTGTTACTGGGATGGTGAACCTGAAATACATATTATAAGAATTCATTATTATTCAAATGGCTAATAATCCCTTAGAAATCGGTATATGCTATGACAGGGTCTCCATATAAGTGTTTGAAAAGTGTATACCATTTTGATTGCTTTAGTGACAGTTTTTTTGTGTGTTTGTGTACCTAAACCAGGTACCCATAAAATGATTCCATCTTCTCACCACTGTTTTTATTCAAGCGGTTGGCATGCATTTGTTTACCTAACATTTATAGATATCATTTGTCCCTGAGGTAGTTTAAATGTGATTTTAAGCAAAAATAGAGAAATGCAGGCACTGAAATCCCATGGCATTTCTCTATTTCAAGGAGGTCATCTAGATGACTCAGCATATGCATACACTACTTTTAAATAACCATTAAAATGTTAACAGCAACTTTATAAAGTCTCACAGACAACTCATGGGCCTCTAAAAATAAATCTTCAAATGCAAATTTGCAAAATCTTTCTCTATATATTTGATAATTTTGAGCATTCATTCCTTGAAAAAGTATACTTCTTGGATTTCATCTGCCACATCTCCTACTCGTCTGATGTCTGCTATAATTTTGAAATGGTTTGTTTCCCACAGTTCTATCCTCATACCAGAGTTGCACTGTATATTCTTCTTGAAGAATCTCATATTGACTTTCAAAGCCACTTCCTTCAAAATCTACATAGTTAACCCATTCCTTCTTGCTCCACTTCATATTCTTATGGGCAACTACCTGCTAGACACCTGACACCTCAAATTCAACATGTCCAACCAGAATCCATTGTTTTCTATGTAAAACTCCAGTTCTCCTTAGTATCTAAGAAAAAGCTTTTCGACCTATCTAGGCTATCACCCCAGGTGATAGATACCACAGCTATCCACTCAATCAACCAAGATAGACACAAAAAGGCATCTTTCAGTCCACCTTCTTCTTCATCCTCCCTCTTCTTCATTCTCCTCATTCAATAATTTATTAGACTTTGGCTATTTAACTCCTAAATATTTCCCAAATATGACCTCTAAATCCTATGCGGACTACATCTGCTTAATTTACCCTTTCATTATCTCTTTCTTGGCCTACTATAATATCCCACTCATTGGATATGTCTTTACTCACTATTCTTCAACATAATCTCTATGGACAGGTGTCATTTCCTCTAGTCAGCCTTCTCTACATCCTCCGGTAAGCACATCTCTGTGCTTCCTAATTCCCTCTGTCTTTCCCTTATTGTATTCACCATCTTGAAGTATCAGTTTATGTCTGTATCTTGTCCACTAGACTGTGAAACACATCTCCGTGGGAATACTATATTAATTGTACTTTATTCAAAGTATCTCACACAGGGACTGAAGTAAGCTAGCCAACACATAAGCATTAGTTGAATAAAAGCATGAGTGGCAGTGTTAAAGCCACCTCTCTTTTTTTGTAATGCATTGTTTCAACTGGGATTTGGTTAGAAGGAAAATATACTAACATACTTTTTATACTACCTTAAAACGTTTGCCCCAAACCAAGAAACAGCAATGTTTATGTTGAAAAATGCATAAATTAGTTATCCAAGCTCAAATATCTAAAGGCCTGGGCAGTTAACATAAACATCAGAAGTGGTATAGTAGTAGTAATAAGGGGTGGTAGGGCTTGCATATTACTGAGAAGTACGAATCTCACCTCAAAGCATTCATACTCAATTGAAAAAATGTGACAAATAAAGCTCATCTTCTCTAGACACAGGGCTTCCAGTTGGTGATCCCTGCTGCAGATGTACTACAGGAACTTATAACTTCTGTTATCTTAGCTCAGAAAATGGTAACATTTAGACAAACACACCCTGTGCATCATATACAAATAGTATAATGTAAAAGACAATCCAAAGAGTTTTAGTAGCTTTTTCTTATTTGTTAGACTCTCTTTCCATTATTCAAGCCCAAAGTGATCACATGCCATGTTACACTGTTAATTCTGGGCCTACTTTCTCATAGTAATTCTAGCTGTTATCCAATCCATCATAGTGGCACATTTTCAAGTTGCAAATTCCAATCATGTTTCTGTTGCTATGGATACGGTAACTTTCAAAAAGCAAATAAGTTACTAAGCCTTTTAATACAAGAAAAAATTTTGAAAATATTCTGTATGCTAATCTAGCTGACTAAACAGAAAGTAAATAGAAGTTCCAAAGAGAAAAATTAGAAATGTTAGATAAATTTCTGTAGCCTCTCTTTTCTTGCGCTAAGTAGTAACTAAAATTTTATTTTTTTACAAATGTGAATTATAGTTAAAATAAAATAATAGTAATAAAAAAGATTATATATGTGAAAGTTCTTTGTAAAATGTAAACATCTATATAAATGTTTATGTGGTGGTCATTTCTTTTATTTAATTGCAATCTCTATTAGAAGAGTCACATACATTAATTTGAACATATGATATATTGATACAATGGTTCCCACTGAGCCATTTTCTCAGGGCTCTTAAATGGGCAGGTAGAGATTAAAATATAAGATAATTTGGAAAGTATTTGTAATTTTCATGATATGAATATATTCTAATCCTATCGGAATATAAAAACTTATACTAGCAGTAAACTTTTTTTTACCTTTTAAATGTTTTTAATAATTTTTATTTCAAAATATTAGGGATTACAAGTGTTCTTGTTACATGGATGAATTGTGTAATGTTGAAGTCAGGGCTTTTGATGTACCTATCACCAGAATAGTGTTCATTGTACCAGACAGGTAAATTTTTATCCATTATCCCCTTCTAGCCTCCCCTTCTTAGTTCGCAATGTCCTTTACAATACTTTATAACCACGTGTACCTATCATTTAGCTCCCGCTTATTAGTGAGAATATATGATGTTTGTTTTCCCATTCCTGAGATACTTCACTTTGGATAATGTTCTCTAGCTCCATCCAAATTGCTGCAAATGAGAAGAGTTCCTTCTTTTTTATGGCTGAGTAGTACTCCACAGTGTGTGTGTGTGTGTGTGTGTGTGTGTACACCAAATTTTCTTTATCCGCTCATCAATTGATGGGCACATAGTTTGATTACATATCTTTGAAATTGTGAATGGTGCTGTGCTAAACATTTGGGTACAGGTGTTTTTTGATACAATGACTTTTTTTCCTTTGGGTAGATACCCAGTAGTGGGATTGCTGGATTGAATGGCAGGTCTACTTTTAGTTCCTTGAGGAATCTCCACATTGTTTTCCATAGAGACTGTGCTAATTTAAAGTTTCACCAACAATGCATAGGCATTCCCTTTTTGCCCATCCATGCCAACCTTTATTGTTTTTTGATTTTTTAACAAAGGCCATTCTGATAGGTGTAAGGTGGTATCCCATTATGGTTTTAATTTGCATTTCCCTGACAATTAGTGATGTTGAGCATTTTTTCATATGTCTGTTGGCCATTTGTATATCTTCTTTTTGAAAAAAACCCTGTACCTGTCTTTTGCCCACTTTTTAATGGGGTTGTTTGGTTTTTCATTGCTGATTTGTTTGAGTATTTGTACATTGTATATATTAGTCCTTTGTCAGATATATAGTCTGTAAATAGTTTCTACCTTTCTATAGGTTGTCTATTTATTCTGTTGCTTATTTCCTTTGCTGTGCAGAAAGATTTTAATTTAATTAAGTCCCATTTATTTATTTCTGTTGTTGCTATCTTTGTCTTTGGGGTCTTAGTCATGAACTCTTAGCCTAGGCCAATGTCTAGAAGAGATTTTTATGTGGTTTCTTCCAGAATGTTTATGGTTTCAAGTCTTACATTCAGGTCTTTAATCCATCTTGAGTCAATTTTTGTATATAATGAGAGATAGGGATCCTGTTTCATTCTTCTGCATATGAAAATCCAATTTTCTGAGCACCATTTATTAAATAGAGCATCCTTTCCCCAGTATCTATCTTTGTCTGCTTTGTTGAAAGTCAGTTGGATATAGCTGTGTAGTTGTATTTCTGTGTTCTCCATTCTGTTACACTGGTCTAGGTCTCTACTTTTATACCAGTACCATGCTGCTTTTGGTGAAGACAGGTAATGTGAAGCCTGCAGATTTGTTCTTTTTGCTTAAGATTGCTTTGTTATTTAACTCCTTTTTGGTTCCATATGAAGTTTAGGATTATTTTTTCTAGAGCTATGAAAACTGACATTGGTATTTTGATAGGAATCGTGTTGAATCTATAAATCACTTTGGGTAGTATGGACGTTTTAACAATGTTGATTTTTCCAATCCATGGACATGGGATGTTTTTCCATTTGTTTATATTATCTATGATTTCTTTTATCAGTTTTTCTTTTCTTTTCTTTTTTGTTTTTCCAGTTCTCCTTGAAGAGACCTTTTATTTCCTTGGTTAAGTATATTTCTAGGTATTTTATTTTCTTAGGAGCTATTGTAAATGTTATTGAGTTCTTGATTTTACTTTCTGCTTCACTGTTATTAACATATAGAAATACTACTTATTTGTACACATATATTTTGTAACCTGAGACTTTGTCAAATTTATCAATTCTGGGAGTCTTGTGGTGGAGTCTTTACAGTTTTCAAGATACAAGATCATATCATCAGCAAACAGGGATAGTTTGACCTCCTCCTTCCTGATTTAGATGCCCTTTATTTCGTTCTCTTACCTGATTGCTCTAGCATAGACTTCCAACACTATGTTGAATATAAATAGTGACAGTAGCCATACTTGTCTTGTTCCAGTTCTTAGAGGGAATGCTTTCAAGTTTTCCCCATTCAAATGATGTTGGCTGTGGGTTTTTCATATATAGTTTTTATTATTTTGAGGTATGTTGCTTCAATGCCTAGTTTGTTAATGGTTTTTATTGTGAATGGGTGCTGAATTTTATTGAATGCTTTTATCTATACCTATTTAGATGATCATATGGTCTTTGTTTTTACTTCTGTTTATGTGGTGAATCACATTTATCGATTTATGTATATTGAACCATTTTTTCATCCTTGGGATGAAACCCACTTGTTTGTGGTGGATTATCTTTTTGATGTGCTGTTGAATTTGGTTTGCTAGCATTTTGTTGAGGATTTTTGCATTTATCTTTATAAGGGATATTAGTCTGTAGTTTTCTTTTTTCTTATGTCCTTTTCTGGCTCTGGTATCCTGGTGATACTTGCTTCATAGAATGAATTAGGGAGGGTTCATTCCTTCTTGATATTATGGAACAATTTCAGTAGAATGGATGTCAGTTATTCTTTGTAGTTCTGGTAGAATTGGACTGCGAATCCATCAGAGCCAGGGCTCTTTTCTGTTGGGAGATTTGTTTTTTACTGTTTCAATCTCGCTACTCCTTATTTGTCTGTTCAGGATTCCTATTTCTTCCTGATTCAGCCTTGGGAGGTTATGTGTTTCCAAAAATTTGCCCATTTCCTCTAGATATTTTAGTTTATGTCGTAGAGTTTTTCATAGTAGTCACAGATGATATTTTGCATTTCTGTGGTATCAGTTGTAATGTCTCTGTTTTTATTCGTGATTGAGCTTATTTGAGTCCTTTCTCTTCTATTTCTGGTCAATCTAGCTAGTGGTCTATCAATTCTGTTTATCTTTTCAAAGAATCAACTTTTTATTTCATTGATACTTTCTATTGATTTTTTATTTCCATTTTGTTTAGTTCTGCTCTGAGCTTTATTACTCTTTCTTTCTGCTAGCTTTGGGTTTGGTTTGTTCTTTTTTGTCTACTTCCTTGAGGTTGTTAATTTGTGATCTTTCTGCCTTTTTATGTAAGCATATAAGGCTATGAATTTTCCCCTTAGCACTGCTTTTTCTGTAGTCTATAGATTTTGGAAACTTATATCTCCTTTGTGGTTCAAATCAAAAATTTCTTTCCATCTTCATTTCATCAATAAACCAAGGATCATTTAGAAGAAGGTTGTTTAATTTCTGTGTAACTGTGTAGTTGTGAAAGTTCCTATTGGAATTTATTTCTACTTTTATTCTACTGTTGTTTGAGAAGATACATGGTATGATTTCAATTTTTCTAAATTTGCAGAGACTAGTTTTTTGGCCTAACATTGGGTCTATCTTAGAAAATGTCCTATATGCTGATGAGAATAATATGTATGCTGCACTTTTTACATAGAATGTTCTTTAGATGTCTGTTAGGTCCACTTGTTCTAGAGTCCTTTTAAGTCCAGTGTTTATTGGTCAATTTCTGCCTTGATGACCTGTCTAGTTCATTTGGTGGAGTGTTGACATCCCCAACTATTATGATGTTGCTGTTTATTTCTTTCCTTAGCTCTAGTAGAATTTTTTATGAATCTGGGAGCTCCTGTGTTAGGTGCATATATATTTAGGATTGTTATATCTTTGTGTTCAGTTGATCCCTTTATCATTATATAATGACGATATTTGTCTTTTTTTTACCATTGTTCATTTAAAGTCTATTTTATCTGATATGAGAATAGGTCTTCCTGCATACTATTGGTTTCCATTTACATGAAATTTTTACCATCCTTTTACCTTGAGTCTATGAGAATCTTTGCCTGTTAAATGGGTTCCTTGGAGATAACATATATTTGGATTGTCCTTTTTTTAAATCCATTCAGCCAGTCTGCATCTTTTAAGGAGACATTAACACCACTCACATTCAATGTTAGTTTTGATATGTGAGATACTTTTCTGATCATCATGTTGATTGCTACATAGTTGCTTTGTTCTCTCTTGTGATACTTTTTTATAAGACCTGTGAGCTTGACCTTTTGGGATTTTTTTCAAGGTAGGTATTGATTGTTCTATTTAATATATAGAACACTTTCAAGCATTTCTTGTATGGCAGGTCTAGTGGTGAAAAATTCCTATTAGTGTTTGCTTGTCTTGGAAAGACTTTATTTCTCCTTCATTTTTGAATCTTAATTTTGCAGGATACAAAATTCTTGGTTGGCAGTTGTTCTATTTAAAGAGACTAATAAGATCCCATTCCCTTCCAGCTTGTAAGGTTTCTGTTGAGAAGTCCACTGTTAGTCTGATGGGTTTTCCTTTGTATGTTACTTTATGTTTTCATCTCACGGTTCATAAGAATTCCTCCTTTGTGTTAATATTGGCCAGTTTGATGACAATATGTCTTGGTAATGTCCTTTTGCAATGAATCTCCTGAGTGTTTATTGAGCATCCTTTGTCTGGATTTTTAAATCTCTAGCAAGACCAGGGAAGTTTTTCTCAGTTATATCCTCAAATAAGGTTTTCAGGCTTTTATCTTTTTCTTCTTCACCCTTATGGATGCCTCTCATTCTTATATTTGGCCATTTTACATAATCCCACATTTCTTATAAACATTGTTTGTTCCTCTTGATTCTTAGTCCCTTATTTTAGACTGCCTATGTTAATTCAAAACAGTTATCTTCAAGCTCTGAAATTCTTTCTTCTGCTTGGTCTAGTTTATTCTTAAAACTTTCCACTGTATTTAATATTTTCCTAAGTGAATTTCTCATATCCAAAATTTCTATTTGTTTTTTCTTTAATATACCTCTTTAGTAAATTTTTAGTAAATTTCTCTTTAGTAAATTTTTTATTCATTTCCTGAATTATTTTTCTGGCTTCTTTGAGTGAGTTTTCCATTTTCTCTTGGATCTCATTAAGCTTCCTTACAATCTATATTTGCAATTTTTTATCTATTATTTTGGTATTTTCATTTTGGTTGAGATCCATTGTTAGAGAACTGGTGTGCTCCTTTGGGAAGGGTCTTTTCACTCTTATTTTTCATACTTCTGGAATTCCTGTGCTGATTACTTCAAATCTGGAAAAGCTGACACTTCCTGTTTTTGGATTTTCTTTTGTTAAGTGGGACTCTTAAGGGTGTGCCTACAGGATATGTTGGGTAAGGACCTTTGGCTTGGCCTGTGGGTACTTTGATGGGGGTCTAGGTTCTGGATGGATACTTTGGTTATGGACATCCTTAACCTGGTAGTTTTCTCAATTGCTAGTTATTTGTAGGTTGTAATGGTGGTGTGCTGTGTGCATGGGCAGATTCCCTATCTTTTGTTGACAAGGGAAGATAGAGTTCTTTCAAAGCCATTCTGTTTTCCCAGCCCCATGGCCTTCTTAATGGCATGAATTATATTGGGATGCCCAGTTTAAACTCTAAGTCAGTAAGAGTCAGCCAAACTCTATATTATTGAATCAATGAATGCTGTAATGGGCAATACAAGTTGTCCTCCTTGCCAGTGGGTGGCACTTGCAGGAAACAGCAAGATGAAGTGGAGGTTTCTGGGACCTGTGCCTGGCCCTAGTCAATCAGTAGTATTACTCAGATGCCCCAGGTGGTGGGTGGGACCCTGGAGCTCCCAGAAGACCACTTCTTGTGCTTCACCACAGCCAAGCCATGTGGGGGAGTGAAGCCAGGAAGGGCTGGTTCTGGTGAGCCTGTATTTGGGCTCCAACAAGTGGGGCACAAGAGCTGTTTCAGCAGGTCTCAAGAGTCAGCCTCCAGACTGCTGGGGAAAGCCACCAGGGACCACCTGAAGTGGCCCCACCAAGCCAAAAAGTCTGCTTGCAAGGGAGGGGCAGTCTGGGACTCATAGTCTATCAGGTGGACGTGGGTTTTGCTCTTCTCCCTTTTACCTTGCTCCACAGATCTCCTTCTGGTGTCTGGCCATAAGCAGCAGCAGATTAGGAAACAAGAACTAGGAAAATTATTCATGGCAACAGATTTTCACAAATTCTGAAAACCTGAGCAAGTTTGCCAAAGCTTTCATAGCAGGATATTGTGTTAGTTCTTGGATTTCTACCCACGTAGTAATGGCCACCTGGTAGAACAGGTGAGGTAGCAGATAAGAACAAAACATCTACTATGTTTACACTGACTAATCCATGAGAGAAAAGAAACAACCTAACTGCAATACCAAGCCAACATACCCAGCATAATGCCATTAATTCACAATCCTCATAAGTTCGCCTCTGTCTGGTGTACAAACTCATCTCAAACTCTTGGGAAGTATAGTGGTCTCATCTCCAACACACTTGTCTACAAAATTTCATTGCTTGTTCTCATTACCATTTACAGTATTTGTATTTGCTTGCTATTCCTTTTCCCATGAATTTACTAACTCAATGCATGCTATTTCTGGTGACTAAAATTAATACATTTCTCTCATCCAATATTAATAGAAAATATTTTTGATTAATACTCCCCCAAAATTGTTGCTATAAGTTTAAAATTTTATAAACATTTATGTGATATGTTTGCTGCATGTAATGTCTAATTGTAATTGTATATATAGTATAGTAGGTAAGAAAAAAACAAGTAAGTTTATTATGATATACTAGTAATGAATTGATAAATATCATTCTGAGATAATTATGTATGAGGTTATATAAAATGATACTCTTCCTTGAAAGTATTATTGTGATTTATTTACTCATTTGTTCATTCAGAAATTGTATCCCTCAGTAATATAAGATGAATAAGATTCTCAAGAAACTTATGGCTATTGCTAGAGATGGAAAATATCAGAAATAGTTATATGCTGCTAAAGAAATTCAGATTTTTTAGAAATGCACAGAGTATTATGGTGAAAAAGAGGAAAGGTCATTAACTCAGTTTAAGGGAATTGGGGAAAGTTTGCTGAAAATGAAATTTCTGAATTATTAAGATTGATAATTTATAGAAAGGGCAAAGTATTTTAGAGACTCTGACAAACACACAGTTGGATAAAATTCCAACCTTAGACAAAAGGAGCATCTTAGAAACATAGGCAGCAAAGACTTCCAGTTCCAGAAATTATAGATTCTGTTACATAAGTGTACTTATTAAGAATAATTAGAAGCATTAGGTTTTAAAAAATGACATTTTTTAAGAGGCATGGTGAGTTTACAGGAAAGTAAAGAACATATCCAAGGGACAGAACTGAGAAACTTGGGAACATTTGAACAACAGGACTAGATATCATAGCTTTCACTTGTGTGGTATAAATGGAAACATGATTCTCAAATTCTTGTACCAACAACCAACAAAAAGTTGGAGATGAGACCACTGTACAAACTGGACTTGTAAAGGATATAGCATCAGTGAAAGAGTAGACATAGAAAAATGTCTGGTCCCTGGCTCCAGGAGTTAACCTAGAAGATTCCTGGCTTGCCTTGAGCTCTGCATAGAAAATAATGGCCTTCTTCAATTCTTACAGACAGAGCTTTGCTGAAAATGAGTTCACAATTCAAAATTACAAAACAAATATGTTGACAGCCTATCCTGAATAATAATTAGAATAAACACAAAGTAGTGTTAAATTACCACAGATTTTAGATAATATAAATATTTGATCAAGGCTATGAAATGTTTAAAATGATTAAATACATGTGGAACTGTAATACTAAACAATATAACATGTATAACACGAGGGCAATGTCTGAGGTTAAAATGCTAAAATGTCCCTGTATTATTCAGATGAAATGTGGAGATATTTATTAAATTCAGAATTTTATGTCAAGTATGAATATTAAACTTAAGAGCAACAACTGAAAGAATAAATATAGAATATAAAACTTCCAAATGAGTAGAGGGAAGAAAAGGAGAATTAAGAAAACTTGACCAGTCCAATAGATGGTATACCACTGGGAGAGTTGTGCATTAATATAAAGTTGTAGAGAGAAATGTAGTGATATTTATCAAAACTCTTCAAAAAGATCCATACACCTTACTTCATAATTTCACCTCTAGCAGTTTACCTGAATGAATAACCATAGATGCACCAAAACAACTATCATAAAGGCATTAATTATAATGGCCCAAAATGTAAAGGAACCTAAATGGTCAATATTAACAAACTTTTAATAATAAATTTTGGGACTGGAGTGGCTCACACTTGTAATCCTAGCACTTTGGGAGGCCAAGGCAAGAGAATTGCTTGAGGCCAGGAATTCAAGCCCAGCATGAGGAACACAGCAAAACCTCAGTCTCTACAAATAATAGAAAAATTACCTGGACTTAATGGCATGCACCTGTAGTCCCAGCTACTTGGGAGGCTGAGATAGGAGGACCATTTAAGCCAAGGAGTTTGAGGTTGCAGTGACCTATGATGATGCCACTGCACTCTAGCCCAGGCAACAGAGCAAGACTCTGTTCTCTAAATAAAGAAATAATTTTACTTCTAACAACATTCATTAATAAATTTGTTTATAAAATATTTATTGAATGCTAACTATATGTAGACACACTCCTAAGTACTGTATACATAGATTTGTCTTGTTAGTTATTATTGCACAACAAACCATCTCAAACTTAGTGGCTTAAAATGACATCAATGATTTCCTTTGCTAATTATTTTACATTTGGTCCAAGCCTTAATCTCTACTTCATACAGCATCAGCTGGAGCAGTTTAACTGAGGGCTGAAGTATCCATTTCTAAGATTATTGATTCATATTGCTGTTAAGACTATTGTGGCTGTCAGCTTGGACCTTAGCTATGACCGAGGAACAGGTGTCTTGGTTCCTTTCTACATGGGCCTCTTCATATCCCCTGTGCTTTCTTACAGCGTGGTGGCTGGGTAAAAAGGTTGTGTATCCTCAGAGAGAGAGAGAGAGAGAGAGAGAACCATAGCCTCAGAAGTCACATGTAATCACTTCTGTCATACTTTAATAGGCAAGATTAAGTCACAAAAACCAGCCCATGTTCAAGTGAAAAGACAAACTCCAGTTCTCCAATGGGGAAGTAACAAAGTTCTGGAATATAATGCAAAAACAGAAAATACTGTTGCAGCCATATTTGGAAAATTCACTGAGGCACAGAAGTGGCAAAAGACAATTAGATACATGGATCTAGAGTTTAAGAGAAAAATTTGAAGTGAATGGTACAGTCTGGGGAAAAACATGGGTACATAGATGATAATTAAAGCCACGGAATTGGATGAATTCACCTAGGAAAAGTATTTGGAGTAAATAGATGAGTAGAGAGAGAGGAGAATTTTAAGATGCACCAACTTTAAAGAAGTAGAGGAAAAGAAGTGTTCAAAAACACAAAGAAATACCCAGAGATCAAAGGAAGGACATAGTTGTGGTGTTGGAATAGGAATGCAAACCAAGGAAGCATTTTTAAAAAGTGTCCAAAAGTGTCAATCATACCAGAGGATTATAGTAAAATATGTGCTAAACTCTAAGATCTAGGATGTAGTTGGTCATTAGCAAATTTGAAGAGAGTGATTTGGTGTCTGGGAAGTACAGGAGCCAGATGAGTTGAAAAGAGTGTGAGTAGAAAACTCCTTCAGTAAAGGGGGCTGTGAAAGGGTAGAGAGACATAGGAAGCATGCGGCCAGGAAAGTTGTTTGCTTTATAAAACGAAAGAGTTGAGTTTGTTTAAAAGGGCTTCTAACAGGAAGCCCGTAAGAAGAAGAAAATCAAAGATATGGGAGGAGAAGGGCCATAGATAGAAGAGTGACCATGCTAATGTAATGTGGTAATGTAAAATTCAGCATATCATTTGAATTTATTTCCCAGAACTTGAGAAACACTGAACTAAGACCATGTCCTTTGATTTATATGTGACATAGGGCTACAAATCATCACAAATTATATAATAATTTGGTATAGCTTGGCATTTGGACTGTGGCATCTGGAATGTAACTGGGTGATTATTGATGAGAAGACATATTTAATTAAATGACATCATCAGGTAAAAGATGAATGGATTAGTACCATGTGTTTACAGTATATGTTTACGTACATAATACATGATCCAAGTGATCTCCTTAGTGAAGCAGAATATAGAATATGCACTGAAAATTATGACTGGATTTTTCCATTAAAAGTCTTATTCTGATTAGTGTTTGTACCCAAAAATATATATCAGTATAATATTATTTGATCAATTTAGCGATTAAGCTTTAATCTTTGTTTAATTTATGTTGACATTTTATAAGAACATTAACATTCAGTTTTTCCCTTTTATGTATTCTGAACACATTCATATTCAGCTTAGTTTACTCTCATTAATTTATGTTTGCATTTATATGGTCTAAGAAGTTCCATTGTTTGAATAATTATTTGTATGCTAAGCAATAATAGATGTCATAAAATACAAAGCAAAATTTTTATTTAAGAGTGCTTTCAAAGCTAGATTATTATACTAAATATTGAAGTAATTATATTTTAAAATTTGAATCTATTGGACCAAATAAAATATTGTCCAAGGTATCACAGAAAAATAATAATGTTGAACATTTGAACTGACAATCTATCCTCATGCACAGAAAACCCAATAACTCTTACCTAGACTATGATCTAGATTAAATAGAAAAGAAAATGTTCACAATAATAATACCACAACTATGAGTCTGCAAAGAGAAAGTAAAATGTGAGTGACAGAATAAATCCAAAAGCGAAGTTATTAGTCTGAGACTTGCTATAGTTTCAAAATAAGTACATAAGAATAGAGGCAGAATGACAGACAGCTATGAAAAAGAGAGAAGGAGTAGATATATACGATGATGAAAATGAATGAAGGCAGATAGGAGATGATTAAATATCAGAAAATATTGTTTACTGAGTCCCAGTAGAATAAATTAATGTTATTAAATAACATAGTGAGCACCAGAAAAGTAGAAAGTCATAATGGTTACATTGACCGAAAAACAGTATAATAGGAATAAATAGTAGAGGGACTTTGTATATTAGTTGTTTTGGAACTTTAGTAGTGTAATACTTTTTGCACATAAAATTTTATATAGGCAATAACTCAATATTTGAAATAGATGAAAGCAGAAGTTCTCTTGGATTTTTTTTTCCTTTTTTTTTTTGGTGGAGGAGAGGGGTACTAGGAGAAAGGGGTCCAGCGTTGTCCACTCAATGCTATCTCACCAAAGGTTCTTATGCAAAGCTACATAAATCCTAGCAAATTTATGGGTTCCTAAAAAATGTAAGTTGTACTAGTAAGTTAAGGTACATGACTTGCAAAGCATCTTTACTTACATTTTCATGAACAAGTATTAAAATTTGTGTGTAGTTTCAGCACCAAACTGAAAACCAGGATCTTAGATTTGAATTCTGAAACTCTTCAACTTTATATTTTTTTCAGTAGAGTAAAATAAAGATTGAGAACTGGCCCTCGATTGGCATGAAAATTAGGAAAACCAAAAATATGCAAACACAGAAGAGCCAAGTAATGCCAGGTTATGCTTTAAATGTGCAGGACTTAAATACATTCATCCAAAGTCTTGGTGGAACATTTACGAGGATAGGGTCTGATTTCTAGTCCAAACTTGGATGACTTTTTCTAATTTATGTTTAAAGGACACACACCTGCAATAAGAGACACTCTGTTCTTATTTATACCATAAAGCAAGTCTGTTTGAATTCCAAATTCTTACAATTTTGCATGTATGGCTAACAGTCCTATTTCTCTTTGGCTGGTTTAAGAAGTGTTTAGGACTACAAGATTTTTATGTTTTCTGATTTTAGCTACTAATTTCCATTGCTAAATTCATTAAGAAGTCTAGAGTATTGGGTAATCCACAAGTATTTAACTTAGGAGTAGTTCATTGTGATACAAAGAAATTAGATTTTATTTTGTTAAAGTATTAATAGGCTCTTGAAAAAATTATCTTAAGTAACATTTGTATCTCTATTCCACAATATCTGGGTTTTAAAAAATTGTGAAGCATAATTAAATAAGATAATTCAATAAACCGTGGTACTGTTTCTTTTGTTCTTATTTATTGTGCCTCTTGACGTTGAAGATAGATTCTAAACAAGGTAATTCTAACAGGGGAGAATAAAAATTAACTGAAATTTAATGCTGTTGGTCATCTTTAGATGACATTTTCTAAGTGATGTCATATGAAAAATGAAAGCTCAACCAACAAACCAGAGGCTATATTCAAACGGGCAAGACTAGGATAGAATTGACACTAAGATATAGGGAGAAAACTGCAAAATTTGCAAATAAATTAAAATCTTTGTATTTTTACTTAGCCACTCATATTAACCAAGTGATCAAAATATGATTAGAAATGAATTTTGAGAACAATCTTTTTCTCTTTATGATGTTGTTTCATCATCCTTGTAGCAACTAGGAGCAAGACAAGGTGGGTTGTGCACCTGTTTCCCCTGAGGTCCACTTACCTCAGGTGGTTTTGCTTCTGTTGGGTTTTGGAAGTGCTTTATCCTAGCTTTATGGCCTCCCCAGAAGCTATGCAGCTGGCCCCAATTCACTAAGGTTCTCAGATACCCCAAGAATGACTTTCCAGACAGCCTAACTTCTGTTTTCAAACATGATTCAAGGGAACTCTAAGATTTTGATTAAAAATGAAACTGCCACTGCACATACACAAAGGTAAAAATTTAGGCTCAGTAAAAAGCGTAATCCAATTCAAGAATAGAAACGATACACATACAGCTTAGGCCGGAGGGCATACCAAGGAAATTTAAATGTTCCTCCAATTAATACTCAAAAATTTCAAAAGTATATTATTATATTTTTTCATATAAGGAAAAAATACAGAAAAAAAATTAGATTTATCACACCTAAAAGTCTCCAGCATAGGATTTGCCACATTATCATGGAAGGCCATACGTTACTTTATTTTCGTCAAATTTCCCTTTAATTCAAACTGGCTTCTTGATATAGGACTTCAATTCAAATCAGCTTCATTCAATATAAGGCCTTGAGTACAAGCTCAAGAATTCATTAATTGATTGTACAATTAATTGCCTACCACTTTTACTCTGTTTATCTTACATCCCTAACGTATCAATGATTCAGTGATTCTTATCTTTTAATTTCATAGAATGTAGAAGTATTTGAGTGTGCTAATATTTTGTGGGTTTTTTTTTTCTCTCTCTCTTTCTCTTGTTTCAGTCTGTTCCCAGTATTCTAGAGGAGTATTTGCCATTTTTGGACTCTATGATAAGAGGTCAGTACATACCTTGACCTCATTCTGCAGCGCCTTACATATCTCCCTCATCACACCAAGTTTCCCTACTGAGGGGGAGAGCCAGTTTGTGCTGCAACTAAGGCCTTCGCTACGAGGAGCACTGTTGAGTCTGCTAGATCACTATGAATGGAACTGTTTCGTCTTCCTGTACGACACAGACAGGGGTAAGTTTTGATTCTTCATCTACATCAGTAATTTCTGAACACTCTAATTTTCAATGTGAAATGACCTTTTATAACTTGTGTGATTTAGCAAAATATTTTGTTCTCTAACATTGCTAAAATCACAAAATGGTTGGTGTGTAGTATCAGTATTTTTATCTTGACTCTGGAAAAAAAAAAACTTCTAATGAAACAAACTTCAAGTTCATAAGGTTACTCATGAGCAAACCCTCCATGCTCTGTAACTTCATTGAATTTGAGATAACTACATGGATAAATAAAACAAACCAAAATGCTCTTCCTACTCTCATAGAACAAAAAACACAAAATATTCCTCTGGCTTCTTATTACCAAAATGTGTGGGGTTTTCTTCCTATACACCCACCAAGCAATATCCAGCAGATTTTCCAGAGAACACCAGCTGGGTGTCCTCTAATTCAACTTAATTCTGACACTAGCTACCTGAAGTTAGCACCAGGTGCCACAGGTTAGGGATCAGTCCCTTTTCCATAAGGTTTAAGAGTTGTAAGAAGACAAAAAGTTAGAATAAAGGTTGAAACAGGCAACATTTTCATGACATCCTTGAATAGAATTCTATCTATGAAATAAATAAGGATAATAAATATCCTCCTTTCCCACATAGAAAACAATAAACAAGCAAAATAAACCTTTTGAAGGTACAATCTATCTTCAAAAGTCCACATTAAAATTTCCTGTACTCAGAGATGAAAACCCATTAAATGAATTCATTTTTATTGCTAAAATTTACATATTTAATTAGATGGAAACAGTATGTCATTTAAGACGTCACACCAAAGGGGTTCCTAGTATACCACTTCTATTGGTCTTGCTGAGCAACCAGCTTGCTTCCAAACACACATAAAGGCTGATACTATGGTACCAGCTTGAGACAGCAAAGGCTTTATTGAGATGCTAGCCAGCAAGGAGACAGGAGGTGTGGCTCAAATCTGTCGCCCTGATTTGGGGTATGGGGCAAGTTTTAAGGGGTTGGAAAACAAGGGAAAGCATTAGGAATGTTGGCTTGGCAAGGTCTGATTAGAGGGCTTCAAATTTGACCATTTACAGGAAGGTATGTTAAGGTGGACTTTAACACCCGATTTTCCTGGCCAATAGACCCCTCACTTCTGAAAGGGTACCAGCATTCAGGTTCTGGTCATGTCCTGGTCTTCTTGGTTCCATGGGGAGGAAACATCAGTTCTGGATGTTGTTAGCAGTCAAAGCTTTCTCTATTGAGCATGCCCAGGCTACGTGACTTGTTGTTTTGGCTCTGTTATACCTACAGAGTGACTCAACATCCTGTTAACAGAGTAGGGCCAGTATAGGGTGGTGCTAAGGTTACTTTGGCATTGTTGGTAAATTTTCCTTTTGGAAAAATCTCAGAAAATTTAAAATCATCAGTGTATTTTCTGTAAGGTTGTGACACACTCTAATGAATATTTGGAAATATGGAAACCCACCCATATCATATACTATAATTTTCCATTAGTTAGCAATCTAAAGCATCCACAAGAATGAATTATTTATTAGAGAAATTATCACTGTGTTCATTTCTCACTGTTGGAAAAATCCTTAAGCAAGAGGATACTGAACATTGAATCATAATGTAAATATATATATACTGGAGTGTAGATGATATGTTTCTGCTTGTAGTTCATTATGACATAACTCAGTGCTCCACATTGGGCAGAAGATGCTTATCTGATAACATGTTGATTTCACAGAAATACCAGTGGGACCTGTGTCTCACTTTTTCCCCCTTCCCTGTATAAATCAATATCCAATTGATATAACTTGCTATCTGGAATTTCTTAGTTCTCCTCAGTTGTTGCTTCAGAATGAATAGCTAGTCCTTTGTATTGTCTCCTATTGTAATTACCCAACCCAACTTCAAAACAGACATCTTTATTCCAAGCAGTAATTGCCAGAATAAAAAAAATCAACATGTCTGGGTTCTGGTCATGTCCTGGTCTTCTTGGTTCCACATGGAGGAAACATCAGTACCGGGTGTTGTTAGAGGTCAAAGCTTTCCCTATTGAACATGCCCAACAGCATTTCTTGATGTTCATATGGCTTACCTTGCCATGATACCATCATGTTTCTCAACATTCTGGGTTTTGATCAAGTACTCTCAAAGCGGAAGGACGATACTTTTTATTCCTTAGAAACGGTCGTGCTCACTTTACAAGTTTAGAATCATAAGCCAAATTTATTTCCTCTTAGATACTGTATTTATAATTATGTATCACTCTCACCAACTGAGGTGTAAACCTCAGTTATGAACATGTGATTAACTTGTATCATAAATTAAGTTGGCTGAGAGTAATTCACGTTTTCACACCATAAACAAAAAGAATACTTGAAATTATTATTCATATCAACATTAAAATCAGAATATTTTTAAAATGCACAAAAAGTAAGTGTAAAGAAATAAGATACTATGGTATATTTTTGCATCTGTAATACCCTACTCTTATGATAAACTGATTATCTAAACATTTTTCCTGTCGTAAGTAATTGTCCTAAAGTGACCCTGAATGTCTTCAAATTTGAGTGGAACATTACTTTCTGATGCATCACAAATCTTTATTTTGGAATAAAATAGTTCATTGGACCACTCGATCATTTCTGCAATCTTAATCCCTGCGGTGCCAAATTCTCTCTCAAAATACAATACAAATACTCTGTCATATCTTAAAGTGGTGTTTTATATTGCATTATGGCAATTAAAGAAATGATACTTATTTCCTCTGATAGCCTATGTTCTAGTCCTGATCTGTTATTAATTAGCTGTGTGAACTTGCCTATACCAGTACTTGTGCCAACATCTGTTTAAAAAAAAAAAGGTGATTAACTGCCTTATCTTCAAGGTCCATTCAAATTATATTTAAGATTTCATTTCATTTTTAAATTTAAATATTATATTCCTTACCTGGAAATGGTGAACAGAAAGAGAAAGCTCATGGCGTAAGTGATCTCTTTATCTACAGGCAAACCCTGCTTTTGTTCATTTGACTACCTCTCAAAGAAGAAAAAAAAAACATTCATTTATTTATCCATTAAATTTATCTATTTAGCATTCAAAAAATATTTATTTTTCTACTTGTCTGTATCAGACACCTTGATAGATACTAAGAATTCAATGAGCAAGACATTACTGGAAATCAACTAACTCACTTACTATGACTTCATTAGGAAATAGTACAGAACATTCTACTTGAAACCAGAAATGGGCCTTGATATATTGCTTAATATTTTAAAATTTTAATTTGGAACACAACTGTTTTCCAAGAAGGCAATTTCCTTTTGGGGATAAATAATTAGAAAGCATCACTTAAATACAAACTTGTATAAAATTTTTGAGTTGATAAATAAAGTAGTTCTACTATGCCCACACTGCCCAAGAAAACTTTCTGTGGTGATGGAACTGTTCTATAACACAAGTTGTCAAATATGGTAATCATCACCACATGAAGCTATTGAAGGTTTGAAATGTGACTTATGCAACTGAGGAACTAAATTTTTAATTTTATTTAATTTTAAATAATTTTAATTTAAATAGCTACATTTGGCTTATGGCTACTACACTGGATAACACAGCATATCTAACCCCTGAGCTCATATGAAATAACATTTCACTTTGAGTGAAATTTCCAAATATCTTCTTGACTGCTATTTTACCATATATGAAAGGAACTTAGTGAACACCTTGTGCATAATGCTTTTGATAATGATTTTCACATTGCATTGGGTATACGTTTACATATCTTTTCTTCATTCAGAAATGTCCTACTCCAGTAATTATTATATCTCATTACATTTATACCTTTTTTGTTTAGCATAGTCACCTCTGATAGGCATGCTACGGCTGTGAAATGAATTAAAGAATTAATATAGTGAACTGCTTGACAATAGGTATCAAACAACTTTAGAGCTGTAATAATTAATCATGTAATTCATTTTTGATTAATGGCGCTATGTTTTCATGGATCAAATAGTTAATAGAGCAGCCAAAATGAAAACCTCACCTGGAGAGGTGTTATTTGAATTAAATTCAATTTTCTTATCATGAAAAATGTTGAGTGGGCTAAAAGATAACATTCTTGGTTTCAAACGAATTACCCTAAATATTTAGAAAATCTTTTAAAAAATAACTTTTTTAATTTTTAAAAAATCATTTTTTCTGGCAATATAAAATTTCTTCAAATCTAATTAATGGTATCATTTTCCTTGAGTGAAAAAAGACATTAATCTGAATATATACAATATAAGCAGTGTTTATTTTCCTATTTAAAATAGATCTTTTCAAAGGAATATATTTTGTGCCTGTGTCTACTGCACAAAATTTTAAATGTCTGTAACGTGCTTATAATTGAGAGAGAGAGATGAAAAGAAACAATACTAACATTTTTTAATTTCTAGTGATCACTGCTAGTATTTCTTAAAACTGCTATGATGGCCAGCAATTTTGATCTCGTGTCCAGAGTCTACAATGACCTTGTTTTACGGAATCCTCCTTCTATTTAATGCTTGATGCTCAACATTTTACTCACATTAGTGCCTTCCAGGTTTATGGTATTATTTTAGGGGCTCCTAAATATCTTGTATCCAATATCTTAATAAATTCTATAATATTATGTAAACTGTTCCTAGGAGAGAGATATTTGGCAAGGCATAGAGCAGAAAATTTTCCTTTGGCTTGTTTTGGCTTGTTTCCTTTGGTCTGTTTTGTTTCTTGTTAGCCTTTTTCTTTCTTTCTTTTTTTTTTTTTTTACAAAAATTTATTCTACACATTGCATAACATATTTTCAGAAACCCAGGAAATAATGTCCTGTATGGTGTAATATGTTTGTGCTGCTATCCTATGCTGAAGCCAGTGAAAGAGGGAATAAGGGGATGGAAAGAGGAAAGAGGAATATGTTTGTGTGGGAAGGGGGATGGGTCTTATTATTTCACTTCTACTCTTTGGATTTAACTGTATACACGTCTTTTATTTTTAAACTGCCTTAAATCCTTTTGCAAAAAAAGTTGAGATCTAAATAACAGGAATAAATGAAGAGGAAGAGATATGAAACACCTTTAAATGATATCTCTTATTCCTCCCAAAATAAGTCTGTATAAATCACTCCAGCAAACTCTCCTGGCCTCCTTTTGGGTTCTCAACTCTAATTCTCTTCTAATTTCCTTCCTGTGTTGTCACATTATTTTGTGATTTCCCATTTTCTCCTCCTTCTCTAGGAACCTAGAGTAATGGGTAGATAGGCAACATGATTTCAGGCATCCTGGGAACCTCAAGTTTTTCTGCTCTATTACCAGATACGAATGCTGTGATGATTAATTTTATGTGTCAACTTAAACTAAAGTTGACTTGGCTAAAGTTTGCCCAGATAGCTGACCAAACATTATTTCTAGGTGTGTCTTTGAAGACATTAGCATTTGAATTGGTAGACTGAATAAAGAGATTGTTCTTACCAATGTAGAAGGAGCATAATCCAATCTATTGAGGGTCTGAACAGAACAAAAAGTCAGAGGAAGGCTGAACTTGACCTCTTTGCTTGAGCTGGGCCATCCATTTTCTGTCCTTGGACATCAGCATTCCTAGTTCTCAGGCCTTGGGACTTGGACTGAGACTTATGCTATTGGCTCCTCTGGTTCTCAGGCCTTTAGGCTTGGACTGGAATTACACCGCTGATTTTACTTGGCTTCCAGTTTACAGACAGCAGATTATGGGACTTTTCAGCCTCCATAATCACATGAGCCAATCCCTCATACTAAATCTCTTTTTATGTATCTATATATATTCTATTGGTTCTGTTTCTCTGGAAAGCCCTGACTAATAAGATACCTAAGAACTCCCTTAAACTCTAATTCATATCTAGTATAGATATGAATTGTGCTATCAAAATGACAAGTCCAATAACTAAGGAATATAGCATATCAACATCAATTCATATCAAATAAAATTACTGGTATCAGCTCTGTCTTTAAAATCTCTTTCTAATAGGAGTGGAATGGGGAAGATCAGGGGTAACCCTACATCTGTAAAGTGAACTTGGATCCATCCAGAGAGGAGTGTTCTATGTCTGCAGTGCAGATTACAAACAAGCACCATTCTTTTCCTCATTCTTCCCATCTCCAATTCCTAATTACCACACATGCTAATACTCTGCCAACACACATCTATCATTCACTGAGCCACTTAAAATTCTTTTGGTCCCTTTTTCTTATTAAAAAAATTAGAAACAATGCCCAAATAGGGTTAATTGACATATAAATTCAGGAAAAGTAAGAATCTTTCAGAGTCTAACCTGGTATTATATCAAGAGGGGACAAATAATTTATCCTTAATACTTGATAGTATTAAACCCTGTTTTCCTAACCCAGGAAAAAAAAAATCTTGAGGTCTAACACCCTCACCAGGATAAAGAAGAGTTCCCTTTTTTAAAAATCCCACATGAAAACTCTCAGGCAACTGTCTGTGTTTATAAGGAACCCATCAGGATTTAAACTATTCTTTATAACTCATCCAAATATATTTGCTTATAAACTTTTATTACACATATAGCCAAGCCGACAAGTCGAATATTTACTGGTTGCCAACTGCCAAGTGTGAGGATAATCCATTCCACCAGGAGGAGGACAACATTTAACTGAATCTTCCAAATATGTATCACTGCTTTCCTGCTGGACTCAGGCCAAGGGGAGAGCAGAGAGAGGACCAGGTATCCAAAAAACAGTAGAGACTCCTATGGTGAGTCTCACTTGTAACTGAGGGAGAAATAATCAGAAACAGGCAAGAAAGCCTGGCTCCCTTCATGGCAGCTCCTTTGGTGTCACTGTAACGTGTGTTCCCTTCCCTCACGAACTCAGGTAATCACCACTTTGAGTCAGGAAAGGGATCAATGGGCTGAGCGGTGAGTGGAGGGGATAAAGGTGCATTGGTGGGTGTCTTTATAAAGTGGATTATGTGTCTAGTCTCTTTTCCCTGGTGACAGGAGGCAAAGGGAGGTACATGCCTATCTGTCACCTTCCATTGCCCCTGATGACAGAGTTAAGGATTCGAAGGCAGATGCTGGAAGTCATCTGAAGGACTGCCAAAATCTAGCAAGGTGCACGACTCAGAACAGGACTGCCCAACAAGACTGAGCAGTGAATATCTATAGGGAACTAAAACGAGGCTCGTCAAAAGAAGAGAGCAGAGAGTGAAGCAAGCAGCAGTAAAATAAGCAGTGGGTTGACAGAATGGAGAACTCACGCAGAAGAAGGACAGAAGCCTACAGATGTGCCAGCAGCCTTCTACATGTGTATTTGAAGGGTTGAAGAGACCTGATTGGGATGGCAGGGAAAATAAGTATGCAATCCTCCATGAATATTTGTACTGGGTCACTTTGGTTGTCATCACTTAATGGACTCTGGACAGACATTGTTGACTGACACGTCAGCTGGGTGGCTGTTCTTCCTTTCCTGTTTCCTGCCCACTGTCAGTACTCAGTCACTGAATATGAGATGAGAGCAAATCTGGATAAGACCTCTGGAAAGGTGATGGTGCCCCAACCCATGGAAATTAAAAATTCCAGCAAAAAAATTACAAACAAATGTATGGGAGTCCAACAGAGGTCTGATTTTTCCCATGGTGATTATTTTAATGTTTTTCTTGAAATATTAAAATTTTATTTAAAAATTTTGTTCTGTTAGCGGCCTGAGCATATGCTAAATCTTTCAGTTTAGTTATTAAACCATGCCTGAGGAATAGAGAGAGAGAGAACATGTTCCTTAAGAATCCTTAGATTCTTGTGATACCTCGCTTTGCTGTACATTGTATGGGGGAAAGGCACGCCTTAGCCCTGGCTTGGGTGAGGCAAAGTCATTGCTTGTAACCAAAATGTTTGTACCCCCATAATATCCTGAAATTAAAAAAAAAAAAGAATCCTTAGATTGATGAAATGAGTATAGTGGTTAAGTAGTTTTCTTATATGAAAAGGACAAAACTCAATAGGCTTTCTTACCAGTTCCACAATGACCCACAACTTTCTAAGCAATAAGTTTACAAATGAATTATGATTTCCTGACAGCTTCTTCATTTTAAAAAAAGAAGTGTTGCTTATCTGAAGATCTGGAGGGAAAAAAAGTCGTCCTTTTAGGGCTCTGATTGAACACATTGCCTCCAGATAACTTATTTTGCCTCGATGAATTTTTCCTTCTGTGAAAATGAATCAGATGTGTACAAATGATAATGCACAATTGAGGATGAAAAACTTACAGTGCAAAACCTATGTCAGAAGTAAGGTTTACTCAACACATGTGCTTTATAATTCATCATGCTATAACAGGGAAGATATCAGGACTACGGAAAGCAGTAACTTACTATCTATTGCAATGCAAGATAGTTCTTAGATGCAATATATAAATTCCTTATAGTTACAGTTATGACAGACCTGTCAATCTTTCACATATCCCAATAGGAATGGAAATTTTCTATTTTGCATGTTCAGATAGATATTTTCAGTTTTATAGCCCAGATAGTGTCAGTGTAGGACAGTCATAACACCACAATGTTAAGTACCTATACTCAAATACTAGTTTTACCACTTATTATAATATATGGTTTGACCTTGGGTAAGTTCCCTAACATCTCTAGATCTTGGTTTGCTAGTCTGAAAAATATTAGGTCATTAAATATGAAATGTCCAATTTTATTATATATCAAACAAGAAGCAGTACAATTAATCAAAGTATGCACCTAAACTACTGACACAGTTTTGCCATCTAATGGTGCCTTGTTTATGCCAGCAGTGAAGAAGCCTAGAGAGTGAGTGGTGATGAAATTGCCAAAGACGTTTTTCACAGCTTGTTGAGAATTGAATATTTTTCCTTGTAAGAAGTGGTCCAACGCATGGAAGAAGTGGTAGTTAGTTGGTGCAAGGTCCGGTGAATACTGTGGATGACAGTTTCCAAGTCCAGCCTCAGTAGTTTGAGCAGCGTTGTTTGTATAACATGTGATCCAGCATTGTCTTGCGAGAGGATTGGCCTGTCTCTGTTGACTGATCTTGGCTGCTTACTCCCAGGCATCCTCATCGTGTCATCCAGTTGGTTGCAGTAGACATCTGCTGTAATCGACTGACCGGGTTTCATGAAGCTGTAGTGAATAATACCAGCACTGGACCACCAGGCACCATTAGCTTTTTTTGATGAATATTCAGTTTTGGACTGTGTTGTGGCACTTCATCTTTTCCTGACCATTGTGCTGAATGCTTGCAATTATCAGAAAGAATCCATTTTTCATCACACATAATAATATGATGCAGGAATGGTTTGCCTTTATGTTGTGACAGCAAAGAAAGGCAAGCTTAGAGACAATTTCTCTTCTGACAGGTCACTTAATTCACGCGGAACCCATCTCTCCAGCTTCTTTACCTTGCCAATTTGTTTCAAATGGTCCAATATTGTTGTAATAGCAACATCAAACTTTGCTGGTAATTCGTGTGTTAGTTGAGATGGATTTGCTTCTGCTACAGCTTTCAGCTCATCATTATCCACCTTGGTCTCAGGTCATCCACATGGCTCATTTTCAAGATTAAAATCACCAGAATGGAACTTCTCTAACCATCGACATACTGTGCGTTCATTAGCCACATCCTTCCTAAACACTTCATTGGTATTTCGAGCTGTCTGCGCTGCATTGGTCTCACGATGGAACTCATATTAAAAAATAACATGAATTTTTTATTTATCCATGGTTTCACAAAAATTGCTTTAAAAAAATTTGAAAGACTATCACAAGCCAAAAGGTGTATTTGCAAGACTGAGGATATACCTTCACAATAAAAATAAAACAACTGTCAAAATGAAATGTCAACGATAACTGTCAAACTTAGTACTTAAGGAAATTGGACATCTCATACTTAATAATCTAATAATATTAATTAAATAATTAATTAATAATTAAATCTACTGAGGCACTGTGAGTTATATATAAAGTACTTATAAAGTTCTTGGCATATAGTAAACACTATATAAATTATAGCTATTACTTTTATTATTAGTATCACCATTATTGTGTTAATACTATTATAATTTATGTTTAAACTCTATTAAATATCTATAATTTTAGTATTCTTAATCATATTTGGTGTTTGGCTAATATTGTATACTATCAGACACAAACCTTCATAAAACATGGGCATTTCTGATTGCAACTGTTAAATTCATGAAGAATCAAACCAAAATATAAATTTGTAATTGCTTATTCTCCTTTTCCTCCATAGACCTCCATGCCTCTGAGTGCACCTAAAATATAGGCATTCTGCTTGGGTTCTGTCCTCAACTACTTTGCCCCTGTAAACTTTGTAAATACAAACTATGTATATCACATTCCTAATTAGAATGATTTCATGACTTTTCATTACTCTTTACGTAAAGTCCAAATTTCTCGAAAGATGCTCAACAATTTGTGTCCGGATTATTTCTCCCGTCTCATTACATACCCCACTTACCCTGAAAGACCAAGCTCTATAAAAAATGTTTTTCCTAAAGATTGTGAGCACACTAGGTTCTTTCTCTTGCCTTGACAGCTCTGCAAATGCCATTCCCTCAGCCTCAAACATTTTTCACATGCCTCTTTTTCTCAGGTAACTCTTATTCATCCTTCAGTTCTCAGCATAACTTCCTTAACAAGTCTTCTTCCACACATTTAATTACCCTCAAGTACGTTAAACCCCCTTCTGTGCACTAGCATAGCATCTGTGTTGTCTCTATCAAACACTTTATTCTAATGATTTGTATAATTCTATGCCTTTACCATCAGACTCTTTAAGGTTCATAATAGCAGTCTTGCTCATTGGGTTTTCCTGAACAAGAATAGTACCCCTGTACACAGTCATAGTCAATAAAAATGAATGCATGAATCATATTGTCTCAGTCCTATTGTACAACAGAGACTTCAAAATCTGAATTTAGAAATCAGTCCTGTCCCCTGAGCCAGATTCATTTACGTAATAACTATTGGGTATCCTATTTGCATCTCAAAACTCAGTATTCCAAGAGTGAGTCAATCACCTGCCCCCTTAAACTTGCCCCGTGTAGTTTTCTAACACCTGGCACTCTGCCTTACATGCCATAAATACAGGAGCCTTCTTTACTCCTTTTTTCACCTTCATGCAATCATATCTGATCAATAATTAGTCCTGCCAAGTGTATACCACCTAGAAATACCCTAAACGTATCGCCTTCTCTCCATTATACCTACTGCTGCCTTTGCTCAGGCCTCTGCACTGTCCTGCATCAGCCAGCTTTCCTCCTCGGCTCCAGGACTGTCCTCCTCAAATCTGTCTTCCGTAGCTTGACACAGTGAACTATCTGTTGATTTGTTTTTCTTGGAATGTTCCTTAGTGGCATAATTTATATTTATCCTAATGTTCTTGAGAATTGTGTAGCAAGGTTATATTGGCCTTCAAGAATATGTTGCAGAATATGTCATATTTTTCTGTTTTCCAGGTGAGTTTGTATAAATTAATCTCTCCTCAAGAGTTTAGGAGAATATGCCTTAAAACATTTGGGCTTTTATCAAAAAGTCACAAAACAATAAGATAGGAACACTCACACACTGCTGGTGGGACTGCGAACTAGTACAACCTCTGTGGAAAGCAATATGGAGATACCTCAAAGAGCTACAAGTATAGCTACCGTTTGATCCAGCAATCCCATTACTGGACATCTACCCAAAGGAAAAAGGTCATTCTATAAAAAAGATACCTGCACTCGAATGTTTATAGCAGCACAATTCACAGTTGCAAAGATGTGGAAACAACCCAAGTGCCCATCAATACATGAGTGGATTAATAAAATGTGGTGTATGTATACCATGGAGTTCTACTCAGCCAGAAAAAAACAATGGTGTTCTAGCATCTCTTATATTATCCTGGATAGAGCTAGAACCCATTCTACTAAGTGAAGTATCACAAGAATGGAAAAACAAGCACCACGTGAACTCACTCAATGATCAAATTGGCATTAACTGACCAACGCTTATGTGCACGTATAATAGTAACATTCGTCGAGTGTCAGGCAAGTGGGAGAGGAGAGGAGGGGATGGTTATATTCACACCTAATGGGTGTGGTGCACACAGTCTGGGGAATGGACATGCTTGAAGCTCTGATTTGGGCAGGGCAAAGGCAATATACGTGACCTAAACATTTGTACCCCCTGTAATATGCTGAAATTAAAAAAAATAAAAACATTTGGGCACGAAGTCTGTAAGAGCTTTTTAACCAATGCTTCAATTTCTTTCATGATTTTAAGACCTATTCAGGTTTTATTATTGCTCCTTGTGACAGTTTTGCTGAGATACATAAAATGCATTAGTATGAAATACTCACTGGATTCTGGCCAGAAAAACGTGTTGAATTTTTGGGACTTTCTTCATGTCCCAGTACATCCTCAGTTTTAATAATATTTCATGGAGGCTTTAGAAGAATATTTATTTTCTCATTTTTAGCTCAAGGTTCTATATCATCATTATAATGCACAGTTAAGGTTGAAATACTTGCAGTGCAAGAGGTTACGTTTGTTCAAATCTGCATCTTTATTAAATTTCTAACTGCTTGATCTAATTGAGAAGAATATATGGAAATATCCCACCTTGGTCATAGATGTGTCAATTTTTGTAGTCTTATAAAGTTTTGCTTAATATGCAATATATTTTAATGAAAAATACTTTAGAGTTCTTAATATCTTTCTGAAAAATTGAACCAATGTTAGACTATGTAATGAAACTGTCTCTCCTTTGTCATGCTGTTTGTCTTGAGGTCTATTTTTCCGTATATTAACATAGTTACTCAAGTTTTCTTTTAACTCATTTTCCAAGTGTATTTATTTAAGCTACTTTTAAAAACTCCTAAGAATGTCTGTAATGTAACTAGAATTATGCATTCATGGCAGAATAGATCTATTGAACTAATGACAATAGCCCAAAAGATTTTTTTTTTATTGTCTACTGTCTGTTAACAGACCCAAAGATGTTCGTATCTAAAGATAATAGTCCTCATCATATAAAAGATTACATTTTTACTATTTTCCAAAGTTTATTTTAAGGGTTTTGTTCTGTTTTGATCGATGCCAGATTAAGACCATAACAAACAAACAGCATCCTCTTACTAGAGAAAAACAGCCTAAACAACCATCTTTACAGCAGTCTGTCACTTTCATTTGGAAGATAGATGAAAGAATTTTGTGAGGGACATTCCTCTCTGGGCCTTTTGCATCTTTGACAGTGATGTTTCTATACCCTGCAAAAAAGGATTCCGTGCCATGGGTAGCCATGGATATTTTATGTGAGTGCGTGTTACTCTCTGCCACTTCATTGGGAACCATTTATTTCTTGAATTTTAGAAAAGGATATGTAAGAGGTACATTTCTATCAATTCTCACTCAGGAAAGATTTGAACTATGACTCATTTAAAAAGCTCTTCTATTTGTAAGTATCTTAAAATACCACAAACACGACCATAAAAGACCAATTCAGAAATAGACAATACACAGAACCTGAAATTAACACTAACATTTTGTCACTGATGTGTCCTAAAAAGATTATTTTTTTCTGTAATTTTTTTAACTTGATGAATTATGTTACTTCTTATGTATATTTTTTACCAGTAAAGTATGTTATTTGAAGCATTTCAGTTGCTTCATGTCATGAAATTTATGTTACCTACATTATATTATTTAAGCTTTCACTCAATAATATAGGAAATAAATGGTATATATAACCATAGAGTCACATGCCTATTAGGTCTAAAAAATACCCTTCTAAAGCAAGTTTATATTAGGAAAAGTCTTCACCACACCCTAGAAATCTGCACTGATTTACAAAGGAACCATATGTACTATATCAAGGAGTTGGCATATTTTAAATGACAAAAATGGTTGTTCAACTAGAATGGCAAGTTTGAGAGTGAGTTGCATTTTTTCATATTAAATATATGTGTTGGCCCTATATTGCAGTAGACAGTGAAAGGCAGGTAGGTCTTGAAAAAATAAACAGAAAAAAAAATGCTAAAGAAAGGGAAGTTTTGCTTTCTTAGAAACAGTTCTCCTAGTAGCACCTGGACTGAAAATTATTGTTTCTTATCTAAAAACGTGTAAACAAAGTAGATTCACCATTACTATAATAGACCCAAGACACCAATTAAAGACATGTAGTTGTCAGAATGAGGCCAGTACTACCCATTGGGCCAGATGTTACTATAGGCAAGTAGTTCAGCAAACCCAGAAGTACGTAACCAATGGTGCCTGCAGCCATATGTCTACACAGGGACTAAGATATGCCCACAGAGGGGAGGGCCACTGAGGCAGTATAGCCTCTGAAAGTAGATTCAAAAAGCAGCCCAAGTTAGCAAAAGCCATTATGCCACTGAACTCATCACAGGTTAACACAGCGTGCCAAGAGGAACAGATAATGGAATAGTCAAGGTTTTTCTGATCCAACATACAGAAATACTCCTATTCAGCACTGTAATTCTGTACACAGATGTTGACATTAAAAAGACATACAGTAATATATTAAACAATAACAGTAGAATTACATCAACAACAATAGCAAGAGTTAAATTATTGAAGAGTCATATACGTTAGACAAATCAGAGTGTGTCTGAAGAAGCCCTGGAGCCAGTATATAGCTAAAGAAATCACTGATGAGAAAATGAGCAGCTAAGTGGAAATAAATATGGAGCGGGGGATGCTGAGGCACTCTATAGAACTGTGACCTTGGGCATGCATGCTGACTAGAATATACTAGTTACTTCAAATCTTCCTAGATCTGAAGCTTTTCACTCCTAACCTTTAGAACAGGGGTCCATAAACTCCAGCCTGTGGACCAAATTTGGCCAACAGCCATTTTTTGCAAATAAATTTTATTTACAAATAAATGAATAGGGCCATATTAATTTAAATGTCTATGGCTGCTTTCCCACTACTACTGTGGCATTGAGTAGTTGCAGCAGAGACTGTATGGCCCACAGAGCCTAAGATATTTACTAGATGGTCCATAAGAGAAGGTTGTCAACCCTTAACTTAGAACCTTCATTGAAAATTGATTACTTCAATAGAATCATCTTACGTGAAAAAGATACTTAAGTTTGTGTTTGTTCTGTATATGCTTTCATTACTAAAGAAACAACATTTGCATAATATAAGAATATATTGTAAAAATTATTCATAAAAGTAACTCCAGAAATATTTGTAAAGTTTATTTCAGGATTATGCAAGAGTATGACTATGGGTGGCATGGAAACAGTATTATAAATTCATAATATCCTAAGTGTAGGTGCTTCCACCTGACCTAATGAAGTCTCAATTTTCTTTTCTTTCTCAATAATGATGAAACATTTCTTTCAATTACTGGATAAATAGAATTCAATCAAGCCTTTCTATTTAAAGAATGATATTTCTCATTTTTTAAGATACCATAGAATCATAGGCCTGATCAAAGCCTCTGGTATAAAATATTAAACTAGGGATTATACTAAAGGCCAGTTGTTAGTTTGCTTTTATGCAAGACATGTGCCTGTAAAAAAAATAAATAAAACAAACAACAAAAAAACTATTTCCTAAAGGCATTCCAGGCATCCAGAAGTTTCTTTCATTTACGTATACATGGTAGTTGAAGTAAAACTTTATATAAAATAATGAGTTTTCACTTCATATTTAATTTTTTGTTTTGTTTTACCTTTTAGTTTATGTTACTGATAAGGACTTTAGTAATTAAATTTGAAACCATTGTAATGTAGTGATAGTACTTTCAACTTTAGAATGAATTTATACTTATTTCTAAAATCCTGATTGGGTCTGTGTATATGGCTTGGTTTTGTTTGACAACTGATATACTTACTAATCCAATTAAGAAGTGGACCAAAGGTCTACCATCATGTATATGCTGTGTTGCTACCATGGTCTCCTAACTGGTCTCAGCTTCCACCCTTACCCCAAACTGTGTCTTTCATCAGGGCAGCCAGACTGAACCTTTTCAAAAAGGCAGATCACATCATCCCTCTGCACGAAGCTGCCTAATGGTTTCCTAGCTCATTCAGTGTAAAATCAAACTTCTTATGATGGCACACCAGACACATCCCATCCCAAAACCTTTGTATTTGCTCTTTCCTTCTGCCTGGAATGCTCTTTCCACACAGGGAAGAGGACCTCACTCCTACTCCTCCATCCAGACTTTGCCTAATGTTACCTTCTCAGTGGTCCCCACTCTGACCACCTCCATTCTCCATCCTGATATTCCCTAACCTCCTTGCCTGCTTTATTTTTACCTATAGCACATTTTACCACCTTACATTCATGATATTTTATTTATTTATGGTAGACTCTGTTACAACAGGGCATTTTCTTTATTCAGTGCTGTATTCCCAGGCTCTAGAATTGTACCTGGTACATAGAACGTGCTTCAACTGTATTTGTCAAATGAAGTTTGATAATTAAATTTTAAAATGGGGAAAATAATAATCACTTAATAGTTACTACAGGGGAAGGCCTGGTCTGGAGCCCCTGAGGCTCACTAATGAATGACCAGAAGTTCTTGGTATCTAGGACATGTATGGAATTCGTGGAGAATCTGACATTCCTGCCTCTTACTAAGTCGTCTGTACTTGATCAAGAAAAATATGTAGTTTTTATTTTAGCGCTTACAGTTGGTAATTGTATAAGAAATGATATATTATGTTCTTAAAAGATTCTTAAGAGGGGAGAAAAACTCTAGCATGTTTTGTTCTAAATTCACCAAGGTTAAGCATAAGCTCAGTATGTTTTGAGGATCCTTATGCATTTTTGGATAAATAACAAACACATGCCACAAAAATGCAAATGGAAGTAAAAAACTATGAAGAAGGAAAAAGACTGATCACAGACATTATGAAAAGAATTGCTTTCAAGTGGTTCTAAGAACCACCAAGGTAGTTCTAAAGTCTCAGATTCTTCTAAAATTTAAGAGCTAATAATAATAGCAATCACTTATATAGTGCTTACCATGTGCAGCATGGTTTTAAAATCTTTATGTATATAAACTCATTCTAATGAGATAGGTGGTATTATTTCCATTTTACAGATGAGAAAACCGAGGGCTATAGAGGTTAAATAATTCATCCAAGATCACACAGAAAGTAAACGGCACATTCGGGTTTCAAATGCAGGCAATTTGGCCTCAAAATGTCTGCTTTTAACCACTATATTATGCTGCATGAGGACCTCCACCTTTAAGTTGAATCAGAGATAGCCAAAGAAAACAGTAGAGTCAGCAGGTCCCAGACAGTTAATACATAACACTATGCAGCACTGGGCAATCCCAGGAGTTCTTGAAAGACTCAAAAAGAGAACCAGTCACAGATCCAAATATTTCAGCTTTAGAAATTTATTTCAGCATGGACATCTGAGTCCTGCAGCTGCTGTGTATGGTCTTTTGTATGGTCACAGGTGTTGGCTGTATTACGAGAGCACATAATGGTGGATGACAAGGCAAGCACAGTGGGGACTGCCAGCCCCTGGAGGTAATGCCAAGTTTAATACTGAAAGTAAAACATATGCATGTGCCAATTTTCTTCTAAATGCATTTTTATTGAAGAAAAACAAAGTTGTCTTCTAAAAAAACATCATCTGTGGATGGATAAAAGATGATATTGGCATAAAAATAGTGGCATTAGCAAGCTTAAAAATTAAAATTTGGTTTAAAAACTGGAGAAGATAAAGTGATAAAATCAGAGGGTTACATCAAAGAACTATAATTTGAAGACAAAGTAAACAACAATCAGAATCTACATATTTGAATTTTAATAAGTCCAAAGTGTTGCTTAAGTTTTTATGTAAAAAAAAAAAATCAAAGAAAAGAGAAGAAATAAATCACACTCAGTACCTTTCTACAAAAAGAACACACCTGGTACTTTCCATGAACAGATGCTTATATGAATCAGTATAAATAAGTGATGTTTTGGTGAAAGAGGGCCAGAGCTGTTTTATCATGAGTTAGGTCATTCCATTGGATTAAACAAGTGCTCTTGGATGATCTGTGTGTACCATGCCAGGCAAATCAATGTATAACTTATACAATTATGTAGCAAAGAGAAAGCAGAACACAACCCCTTTAATATTAAGTATGCCAGGTAAGTAACATAAGAAAAGTATAAAGAAAATGTTGGAATTCAAAGAAAGAAGACCTCAGACCAGATCTGCGACTAAGCCAGACTCTAAGTAGGAACTTTAATTTGAATCGGTGCCTCAGAAGTTCATGCAGGCTTTCAGGTAGAGGAGAGGGGAGGCATTCAGGGAGAGGAAATAAGGGGAGAGGGTAAGGATCAACATGAGTGACGAGTGGTCTACTTTTTCTGGAGCACAGACTTGGTAGCATGAGAAGCTGAGAGTCTAGATGAGAGTATGAGCCAACGGACAAGGACTTGGTCTTGTTCTGATTCGCCAGACCTATCTCAGTGACTGGCATATCATAGGTGTCTGGATAATGTTAGGTGAAATGAAATGACAGGCTTCTATGCAGATAATCATACTAAATTGTAACACCATGTTCTAATTGAAGCACATACAAAACTGTGGCAGAGATACAGAGAAGGCAGATCATTTTGCTTAGTAAGTCAAAAGAGGCTTCAGAAAGGATAACATTGAGCTGAGTAGATCTTAAAGACTGACTAAGAGATTTCCAGATGAAATGGAGGAAAAAGAGTGCTTCTTACAGAGAACAGTGTGTACACGAGAGTGTATGTTATGCAGATGGTAAGTATCTCAGTATAGCTCAAGAAGAAAGGGACTGGGATGGGAGATACTGGCAGGGAGACTGAGGCTGATGAGGTTGTTTGAGACATATGAGAATTGATAATGTCAGATTGTGAATGCCCTACCTGGAAATCTAAATTCTATGCCCTAGGTAAGGGGACACCAAGAATTATTTTAAAGTAGAATAGTGACCAGGTACAGTGGCTCATGCCTGTAATGCTAGCACTCTGGGAGGCTGAGGTGAGAGGACTGCTTGAGACTAGGAGTTCAAGACCAGCCTGAGCAATATAGTGAAACCCTGGTCTCTATCAGAAAAAAAGAGAAAAAAAATTAGCCAGGTATGGTGGTGCGTGCCTGTAGTCACAGCTACTTGGGAAATTGAGCCAGAAGGATCACTTGAGCCCAAGAGCTGGAGGTTGCAGTGATCTGTAATTGTGCCACTGCACTCTAGCCTTGGCAACAGAGTGAGACCCTGTCTCAAATAAATAAATAAATAACTAGAGTACTGACATGACTAAGGTTCATTTTTCAGAATTATAACACTAAAGCAGTATGGAAGAGGAACTGGAGGTGAGAAGAGTCTGTGGGCAAGAAAAAGCAACCAAGAAAGTCACAATGTGACACATGAGCAAGTGAAATGAGCATAGTAAAACCTGTATACATAAATTCTAAGAAGGTGTCAAGTACATGAGTCATCAGAGTAGGCTTGCTTTAGTCAAAGTTTATTGTTTGGATTTGGAGCCAGATCTTATTTTAAAGATTTTTTATCCCTAATTTAATGTAAAAGTTAACAGAAATGTGATATAGACTTCTACTTACTTTAATGCATGGATTCCTACATCTTCTATATATTTTAATAAGTACTAAAGATGCTGGTATAAATATCAATGTATACATTTTCTTAATGTATTATTTATAAATGATGTAATACATCATTTGTATTTGCATGTAGATACATCTTTGGTGTTTCTACATGATACATTACATAAAGAATAGATGATAAAGTGCTGTAGTTTATAGTGCATTTAACATCCTGATGCAAAAAGAGTTTAATCTGTGATGAAAACTTGCTTGCATCCTAACATCCCCAATTTAAAGACAGACTTTAGTTGTGGGTGGATTCTTCTTCTTTGGTTGTTTAACTCTGTGGAATTTTGCAATTCTAAGAAGAAAAAAATGTTCTTCCTAAAAGCCTTTGTTTAATATATGAAATGTGTTGATCAATATATTTTTCCATTTACTGATGCATATTTGTGTCAAATTTTATATTTGACAAAATATAAAATTTCTTTGTTTACTTACATATATTTGTATAAATTAAATAAGTTTGAGTATTTGGCCAAATTTTCTCAGCCTTCTCCCCACTCACTCAAATTAACTCAAAAATTTATTTTAAGCCCTTTGATACATAGTTTAAGAGTATCCTTCAATGTAACATTAGTTTTTAAGTAAACCCAATCATCCAGTTTCTTTCTATTCCCTGGCTGCCAAGTAGTAGCGGAGAAAGACACAAAATAGGATCACTTTGTTCCATTACAAACTGGCAGATGCCCTCACTTTTGCTGAGCATTTCTTCTGCTTATTCCTAGTTAAAACCCTACTTTTTTCCTGAAAAGGCCCTTATTCCAAATGGTTTTCCAATTTTTACAAATATCAAGAGGTATTTTTTTCTACTCCCTTAATTCTCTACAGATCAGCCTACCTTTACCATTTAACATAAGCCCTTGAACATTCTATCAATATCAAAATGCTATAAACACTCATCTATTCCCTCCTATATTCTATCATCAAGAGATAATCCTTCCCTTCATCCAAAGCTGACCCTCTCAAAGGAACCCATGTTTTCTCTCATACTCAGAGGTGTTTCTCCTTAATTATCTGTATTCCCTCTTTGACCTTGAGTTTCCCCTCCTCCTTTGGCTATACACATGACTAAAATGTCCTCAACCTAAAACAATCAAATACCCTCTATAACCTTTACACACTTGAGCTACTGTGCTAAGTCTTTCATCATCATATTCATTGAAAGCATGGTCCACAAAGTTTTTTCTACATCTTTCCTCCTTAATACTGTTAATAATTCTGGTTCTACTCATTCCCTTCTACAGAATTTAGCCCCTTCAAAATTGAACCTTCAACTATCAAAATTCAAAGAGGTTCATCCTTTTAGATTTCTCTTTGATATCTGCCTCTATTTTTGAAATGTTATGTTCCCATGATCATGTTCAATACAGTGTGTTTTCTGCCTTATATTCCTACTCCTAGGCATAAGTATTTTCCATGTTCAGCCCTCGCCACTCAACCCTGCTGTATCGACATTCTCTTTGTGCAATGCTATTTTTGCCATTGTTCTAACCATGATTTTGATCTGAAGTATTCCTGGATCCCTATCTCTATATGAGCTCGTGCTGAAGCTTCAGTACCTTTTTCAAACAAGTTCTACTAAGAAAGTATAATGAATGCTTTTTTTAATCAAACCATATATCAATTTACACAGCTTATATATGTTAGCTCATTTTTAGGAACAATACATTGAAATAATTAGTAGAAAAGACTCCTGAGGTACAAATTTTGCCCCAGAAAAAAAATGTACAATTGGCTCTTGAACTAAATGGGTTTGAACTGTGCAGATCCACTTATACATGGATTTTTTTTCAACAAATATATTGGAAAGTTTTGTGGAGATTTGCAACAATTTGAAAAAACTCCTAGATGAAACTTTTGAGGCCTAGAAATAACAAAAAATTTAGAAAAAGATATGTTATAAATGCATAAAATATTTGTAGATACTAGCCTATTTTATCATTTACTACCATAAAATATACACAAATTTATTATAAAATGTTAAAATTTATCAAAACTTATGCACATACTTACAGACCATACATGGTGCAATTCACAGATGAGAGAAATGTAAACAAACATAAAGATGCAGTATTAAACCATAACTGTGTAAAATTAGCTGTGATACATACTGCACTACTATAATAATTTTGTAGCTACCTCCTGTTGCTATTGCGGTAAACACCAGTGTTGCGAGTATTCCCTTAAAATTCCATGTGATGCTAATCATCTCTGCACGAGCAGTTTGTTTCTACAGTCAATTGCACATCTCAGTAAAAAGTGATCGCTCTTGGTTCTCGCATATTTTTCATCGTGTTTAGTGCAATACCGTAAACCCTGAATAACACAATGGGATCCATACAAAGTGCCACTAGAGGTGCTGGGAGGGCTCCCAGGAAGTAAAGTCATGACATTACAAGAAAAAAATTGAATTGCTTGATATGTACCATAGATTGAGGTCTGCAGCTGCAGTTGCTGCCATTTCAGATGATTCAACTTGTAAACAGATGGCATAAACTTACTGTATCAATAAGTTCAGTACAGTACTGTAATTGCATTTTCTCTTCCTTACGATTTTCTTAATAACATATTCTCTCCTCTAGCTTTATTGTAAGAATAAAATATATAATAAATATATAAAATACACGTTAATCAACTGTTTACATTACCATTAAGACTTCCAGTCAACAGTAGGCTATTCGTCGTTAAGTTTTGGGGGAGTCAAAAATTATATGCAGATTTTCAATTACGTGAGGGTGGGTACCTCTAACCCCTGCATTGTTCAAAGGTCAACTGTATGTGTATATATATTTTATCCATGGAATATACATATGCATATATTTGTATATACTTGTATTTGTATGTGTGTAAAATGTTAGCAAGAGATAAATTTGTATATAGGGTATACAGGACTGTCTTGTATTATTTTTATTTTTAAACTTTTCTATAGATTAAAATTATTTACAAATAGAAATTATAAAAATGTGTGGCCAAGTACAGTGGGTCATGCCTGTAATCCTAGCACTTTGGTAGGCCGAGACAGAAGGACTGCTTGAGGCCCAGAGTTTCAGCCTGGACAACATAGTGAGACCCTGTCTCTATAAAAAATAAAAAAATTAGCCTGGCATAGTAGCATGTGCCTATACTACCAGCAACTCAAGAGGCTGAGGTGGGAGGATCACTGGAGCCCAGGTGTTGCCAAAAAAAATATGTATATATATAAAAATGTGTGGGATGTAACGAAAGTTGTACTGAAAGAAAATTTCATAGCTTCAAAGATATTTATTATAAAACAAGAAAACCGAATACAAATAAGCTAAGCTTTTAACTCAAGAAGCTAAAAAAAAAAAAGAGAGAGAGAGAAACATCATAAGTCTTAACATGGTAAGATGAATTAAACAATGCAGACAAGGAATGAAATTAATATATACAGTCAACAAAGACACAGAGAATATTAAGCTAACCATTCATTGCTAAAGAGGCCCCAATCCTTCCTCCACCTTCCCCTCCTCCTCCTTCTCATTGTTTTAAAAATGATTTTCCCTAAGAAAAATGATATTGGGGTACTATTATGTTGCTTAGTTCCAATTTTAACTAGGACCTAGGATAGTTCCAAACCAATAAGGACAGTAAGTGGACAGGCTCCGGAGTCAGGTAATAAGGCTTTGAATAAGGGCTCTGCTGCTTACTAGATTTGCAACAGTTGGACATTTTACCAAAGTGTCCCCCTCGTTCCATTGTTGGTATAAACTGGGATTCATTCCAATAGTGCCTTTCTCTCCCCAGAAAGTGCTGGGTGCCTAATGTGTGCTTACCCCTGTGCTGAGAGTACTGAGAACACATGAACAACACAAGATAGACCATTACAGACCATAAACAGCATGGAAAAAATAAACAGAATACATGAGAGACAGAAACTAGAGGAGACGAGGGGTTGCTTTAATAGTTGGTCCTGGGAAGCCTTTCTTTCAGGTGGGCTTTTCTCCAGGTTTGTCTATTAAAATTGTACCTTCTTACAAGTACAAGGTACAAGGTGGAGCAGAGGGAGAAAAGAAGAGACAAATCTAAAAGGAAAATAGCAATGGTTCAAAAAAAGGGGTTGAGCAATTCTTTAGGAAACCAACAACAAAATAGCAGGTATATATTCAAGCAATCAAATTCAAAAAAATTAAGTGAACCAGCTTTATAATAATCAAATTCATAATTAATATCAAAATCCATGATGTTTATTCATAAATTAATATATCAAATTAATGCACATAATTAGAAAAATATTAAAAATATAGAAAGAATTTAAAATATTACCTTTGGTTTTAACAAGAGGATTATTAAAAATAAGAGTATCATTAAAAATAAAGATATAAGTATTTGAATAATATACTTAATACATTTTATTTAATATACAAAATTAATTACTCTACAAAGAAAGAATACATATTCTTTTATTTTTATAAATATTTTTTGGAACATTTATAAAAGTAGACTATATATTAAGTCACAGTGAAAACTAGTAGATTATAGAAAAGTAAAAATTATAGAAGCCATGTTTACTAGAATAGGGAATAAGTAAATATTTGCTAATACCAAAAACTTAAAGAGTAGAAATCAAGATTTCTGTAAATTTATAACACAAAAATATGAAAAAAGAATTTGAGGCAAAGAGAAAATCAAAAGTTCAATGTCAAACTGTTTAAAAATAATGAAAAGAAAACCAAAATGATAACACCTTAGATAATGAATCATAGCTATACTGAGATATAAATTTATAGGCTTAAATAGTTTATTAAACAGTAAACGATAAAAGTTAATCTACAATCCATACAATAAAAACAGCACATTCTAAGACCTAGTGTTAAATAGATCATAGGGTGACTACAGTTTCAAATAATCTATTGTACATTCTAAAACAGCTAGAAGAAAATAATTCAAATGTTTCCAGCATAAAGCAAAGGCAAATATTTAAGGTGATGTATATCCCAAGTATATTTATTCAATCTTTACAAATTATATGAAGGTATTAAATTATCAAATGTACCCCCGAAACTATGTAATCTGTCATGAATCAATGAAAAGTTGTTTAAAAAAATTCTAAGAGAAGATAGAAATATGAAATAATAAAATAAAGACAGAAATTGAAGGAAAGGAGGAAAAGTATAATTGTTAATTTTAAGAACTCATACAAACATAATGAGTGAGATGTGCAATGTTTGGGGAATGGTCATGCTTGAAGCTCTGACTCGAGAGGGGAGGGGGGGCATGGGCAATATATGTAACCTTAATATTTGTACCCCCATAATATGCTGAAATGAAAAAAAAACTCATTTCTTCAAAAAGGCAAATATGTTTTAATAAATTCATCTGGAAGTAGCATTACTGTTTGAGACTAACAAAAAAATTTAAAGAAGTATTGGCTGATAGAAGAAAGGTTAACAGAGAACAGATGCCTTCTTACCAGATGTTAACATTTATAAGGCTAAAATACTCAAATAAATATATTCCTGATCTAAAATGTATAGACATATCAATGAAGGAGTACATTATATATAAAAAGATCAACTATGCTTAGGGATTTATTAATAGTAAAAGACAAGAATTACGCTTTGGGCAGTTGGAAATTTTTGCATTACACAGTCAATGGTGCGTGGTCGTTTGACTATTTGAAAAAATAAAATTAGGCCCCTGCATCACATCTACTATCAAAACACATTAGTTTTCTATGGCTGATGTAATAAATTACTTCAAACTCAATGGCTTAAAAAAAAAAGATGCATTTATTCTCTCCTGATTCTGGGTGTCAGAAAGAGAAATGAGTTTCAGTGGACGGAAATCAAGGTGTTGGCAGGGCCAGTGCTCCCTGCGTTGCTGCACAGGAGAATCCATTTCCTTGCCTTCTCCAACTTCGGGAGCTACCTTCCTGGCATTCTTTAGTACTTGGCCCCTTTCTCCACCTTCACAGCCAGGAGCACAGCATCTTCAAATCTCCCCGTTCCATCTTCACATGCCTTCTCCTCTGTGTGTGATCTCCTCTTGCGTGGTTCTTACAAGGATACTTCTGATTACAGTTAGAGCCACCTGGATAATCCAGGATATTATCCTCATCTCAAGATCCTTAATTTAATCGCATCTGCAAAAACTATATAGTTTTTCTATATAGGGTGATATTCACGCATCCTAAGGATTAGGACCTTTATATCTTCAGGGGCCATTAATTAACCTACTATATAATACAATAAATATTTAAATGTAAAATCCGAAGGCACAAGACACTACATACATATTTTTATTTATTTTCTTATTTTGTTGAAGGAAAGATGGCTAAGCATAAAAATAAAGGAAGACATTTTAAGGAAAAAATTGATGTGACAGTTACATTTTTTAATTTTCTGTATGAAAAAAATTGGTAGGCAAATGACAGCTAGGAAAATCTATTTCACAATATATGACTGGGAATCAACACAAATTGTGATTACAAATCAATATGAAATAAATGAGCCCAATTACAAAAAAAATATGCAAAAGACATAAGCAGTCATTTCATAAAATAAAAACCATATGAACAGTCAACAGATACACTTACCAGAAAAACCCCTTTTCTAATAAAGACACCCAGCTTTATCAAGGGTTTAGAAAATACGCCCTCTCAACTACCATCCATGTTAGTACTAATTTGCACAAATTTTACTCTACAAATTTATTGAGAAAATTTGGTAATAGAGATTTAAAGCCTACATTCAGGACTTTCACTTCTCAGAATTTTCTTAAGGAAATAATCTTAAATTTGCATAAAGACTAATACTACAAATGCAATGTAAATAAAATATATTTATAATTAATTAATAAGAAAGAAGATGCTATTTTTGAATACTACAACATATGCCAGCTAAGTATTTTATGAATAGTGTCTAACAATTCTATCATAAAATTATTTTTCCTATTTTGTAGATGAAGAAACTGAGACTCAGATGCTAAGAGAGTTGCTCCAAATCATATAACTAATAGAGTGAATCGCTATGCACTATACACTAAAGAGTATATAGTTTGACAATAAAATCTGTTCACTTAATTATGATGGTAGGGTATTCATTACACATTATTTATGACAGTGAAAAAATAAAAACACTTAATTATGCAATACCAGGATTTAAAAATGATGTTTTACCCATATACTATGTAGAAATGGTAATAATTTTTAAAACATTTTAAGAATATAGCAAACTTACCTCAATATTAATAAAAAGAAAAAATTAGATGCCAAAACGGCATATTCTTTGTGATATATGTATGACAGGCAGATGATAGATGGTAAAAGAGAGATTGATTCATAAACCAAATGGCCTATATTTGAATTCCAGGCTTACCACTAACCACATATGATTTTTATGGAAATTAAATGAGATAATTTATGTAAACTCTTTAGCAGAGTGCCAGGCACATAGTAATGCTCAACAAACACGAACATCTCAGATGTCAACTAGAGTCTCTCTGGTCTCTGAGGGCTAGACAGAGGTTCTTTGAACCACCATTTCCATGTTTTGGAAAGTTCCAAGGATTCCTGCATCCAATGTGCACATAGCAAAGAGCAAGATGTGAAAGGCAACCTTCACAAAATATTTGTGAGTAGACTTTACTGAATTCCTCGGGGTTCTGAAGAGAGAGGACTACAAGCACCATCAATTTTTTTTTTATTTCAGCATATTATGGGGGTACAAATATTACGGTTATGTATATTGCCCACGCCCCCCTCCCCCCTCGAGGCAGAGCCTCAAGCATGACCATACCCCATACGTTGCACATCTTACTCATTATGATTGTATATACCCATCCCCTCCTCCCCCCTCCCACCCGCCCAACACCCGACAAATGTTATTCCTACATGCACCATCAATTTTAAACAATCATCACTCCTCCCTTCCCCTGAAAAGTATCTCTGATCTCAAATTGTATTTTTGATAAACCTATACCAAAATTTTCTACTGCCCTCACACACAAAATGTTCTCTTGGCCCTGCATCCACATGGCACCAGTTTCATCCAGGCAGAACAATGTGACCCCTTCCTGGAGATTTGAGTGCCAACTAACACCTAGCACATAACACACATATGTACACGCACAGAATGTTATAAACAAAAACTGTACTCCACACATTGTTAATAATGCTTACTTTTGGCATTGAGTTTATAGGTGATTTAATTTTTTTTCTTTCCACTTTTCTTTATTTTACAATTGTTCTTCAGTGAACATGTATTGCTCTTAAAACATGTTTTAAAAGAATGTAAGGTTGTATGTGATAAATTGAAGGAAATATTCCTTCAAAGCACATGATTTTATTCTAATTTAGTTATATGCTTCAGTTAGCTAGAAATTTTTAATTACATGGGGTGATTTGTGAAATTGCCCAATAATGGCAGGCAAGTGACAATATTAGTATATATCATTCCCTATAGAGAAGAAATATTCCACCTATTTAATAGTCATGTGTCTTGACTTATATTCTCATTTCATTTAAATAAAAGCGATCATCACCTGATTATAATAAGTTCCACTCATCTTAATACATGACTATGCAGGAAAATCTTTAAAGTTGTTTTAATAGTGCCTAAAATAATAGATTGTTCGAACAGTATATCTTTTTTTAAAAATATGTTTTTATAGTATCAGATACTCTCAGGATGAAGCCTAAGTTCATGGACACATGGCAGATGGCCTGGAAAAGTTCAACTTTTCTATTCCATTCAAGTCTATTTCACACATTGAAGTGACAACCAATCATCTTAATCATTTTAATCACAGGAATAATAGATGTACAATGGCAACCACAAAAACATTACTTTTTAGAACTCTTCAGTTGGAAAGAACAGAAACCAGCTATAACTAGGATGCAGGGTGCTTTGTAGATCTTAAGTTCAAGAACACAGAGACTCAGGAAGGGAAAGAGACCAAGAACTAAAAAACCATCCAGACGGGAGGACTGACCCTCTTCTACTTCATTCTTCTCTTCGTATTTTCATACAGTCCAGCTTCCCTGTATTTCAGGGGTGGCTCAAAGATAGCTCCTCTATAGATACTGACTTACATGCTAAGGTTAAATCTTCATTTTTATTCCAAATTTCTAGGAAAGACAATTCCATTGGCCCAGATTTGTTGAAGAATTGCCCTTGTCCAAACAACTGAAGACCGGAAGTTCCTCATGTGTAATCTTCACCCATGCTTTTAAAGACCTTCTAGCTTTTGCTGCCTAACATTATTTCATTATAAATTCAGGAAATCAGCTAAGGATTGAACAGTCAGGAAAGTGTGTGTCAGGAAATGGTGTGGTATGCACAAATCTCTAAAGAGATCCCTGACAATTGCTTTTCTAGTTTTATTAAATGAGTATAAATAAAATATTAAGAACACTAGGTAAAAGGGGAGCTATTTAAGTATAACAGTTAAGCACAGGAGGATATTATATAAAATCCCATCAGTGTTACACAGGATAGAAATTAGCTCATGCTCCATTTATATGATCATGGGGCTAACTATAGAAGGATGAAACATATTCACATTTATATGCAATAGCTCACATTGTGGATTATGCAAAGTCAGTCATTTCCATTCAATGGTAGCTATTTCAAAGCTATGGAATGGCTTCTTTTAGTGGGGCACATCACACTGACTGAAGGAATTGCTTAAAAGAGTAAAAATATTAGAATAATGGACTTACATAGCATTGGATGGTTCTCAAAGAGATAAGTTGCAACATACTGGGATTTTGTACACGGACCACCTACTGCAGTGGTTTCCTCATGTGTAGTCTCCCTTTTCTTGCTTTGAAAGCCTTCTTGTTTTTATGACCTAACATTATTTCATTACACTTCACCACCTACCACGAATAGGAAAAAAAGCCAAGTTTATAGAATATTGATATAATTAATGTGTGATGCAGGCTCTGTTGTTAGTAGAAGAAATAAAAACAACAGAATTGAATAATAGAAACATGAAATTTTTAAGGACTCTAATAATCTGATAAATTAATTGTAATCTCTATTTTGTATAATGGAACTATTTATTCAATATCACAAACTGCAGAGCGTACTTATTTCTGTCAGTAAGATCTATAGTCTGGCAGATAAATTCACTGGTTCTCCACCATACTGAAAAAGAAATTTAGCTCATATTTTAAATTCTACTTTACATCATGCCCATAAAGTTATTTAACTCTTATTTCATTTTTAGGTATTGTATACAAAAAAGGACAAAACTCTCTTAAGTGTTTTAAGATGGGAAAAAATTTTAAATGTAGATATAAACTAAAGAAAAAAATTGTTATTGTTGAAAGTTAAAAGCCTCACTAAAAGTAATGGCTCTTTCTTTTTGTTATTATTTCCAAATTGATGTGTGCATTTGTATTATAAGTATACAAAATGAAATAAAAGAAAAATAGCCATAACCATAATTCAACAAAGAAAAATTATGCATGTTAGTCCGCAGGGAGCTTGGCACACTCAAAACACTAGCATTCCTTGCCTGCTTTCCAAAAATTTAACCATCTTATTTCCACAGATTTGGACAGTTCAACATGACAAAAGAAAAATATCAGGATACTGTTTGGCATGCCTTTCTTTCACACACACACACACACACACACCTGAAGTTGTTCAACCTCTAACTCATGTCAATGTTATCTAATTGATATTATCAGTCATCATTATGATTTGACTCAAGTTCAGACAGTGAAGGACAAAAATAATGACTTGATTTTAAATCAATTTCAAAACTGATCCTGTATTCAAATTGCTAATAACTGCTGATCTTTATTTGTCCTGATTTAATTATAGGAACTTGAACATTTGCATTTGTCTCTCCCAATTTAACATTTGCCACAAACTCTTTGGAAATGTTGACACTAGTCAGATGTAATACTTGTTTCCCCACAGGAAGCCTTTCTGTCATTACCTTGTTTCTCTGGTGTTTCCAGGGACCACATCACAGCCTGAAATCCCCTCACACAATGCTCCTGTTATTTCGTACAAAGACTCTAACAAAGACATCTTACCTGTGGATCTCCTGGTCGTTCTACTGTTTTTATTCATCCCTACATGCTCTTGTTCTTTTTTTTCCTGCAATTTGGAGTCTAAATTTTGTTTTTTATCATAGATGAAGTTTCTAGATAAATATTAATAAATTGCATACATATTTCCTTTTTATTTTGATTCACAATTTTGGGGTACATTTCATTTTATATTGGTGCTAATTCTGCTGTTCATGGAAAGCAAAAGTTAATGCACTCTGCAAAAGTTAATGCACTCTGTAGAGTTCCTAAACTTTGGTTCCTAAAGGGAAAAAAATGTTATCTCCCTGGTATTCTTTCAACTTATAACTAGGTGTGATTCAATTCACAGTCCTTTTAAAAATCACTTACATATCCCACAATAATCAGATATACAAAAATATGCAATGTATAATAATTTCTGCTTACTTTAAAAGTGCTAGTGAACTCAAGAGTAAATCATACCCAGGTGGCCTAGAAAGAGTGATTAAAAAAAGACACCCCCCTCCACCCACCAAAAAAGGAAGGCATTTATTTCTTCACTACAGATTTGTTTATTTTACAAGCAACAAAGGGGTATTAGGCTTTTTGAGGAATTTTAGATTAAGGATTCACAAGAGACAGTACCCCTCTGTTAATTGTAAAATAAACAAATCTGAAGCAGAAGATGGTGCCTAGGAGAATTCATCTTGTTTTCCAAAACACAGATGAAAGCTTGCGACTCATGCCCCTGGCTGAATTTGAGACCTGTATGATCAGATGAGGGGTGATACATTTGGCCTGGGTATGAGTTTTCTTATCTGTTCTCTTGTCAATATCCCTTGACCACAGTTCAGACATCTTTCCCATAGGGAAATGTGTCTGGCCTGTGCTTCATTCCCTTAGGGTTGTTCTGGACTAGACTTTTACCAATTAATTTCACAAATTAATCTGTGATAATTTTTAATGGATAATTCTGAGTAAATCTCAACCTGCCAAGATATGTTTGATGTTAACAGAGTTTCTTGAAACAAAATTCCATATTTCAAAGTTTTCATACTAAGAAATTCTTAAGTTCTTGAGACTTAAAGTGTGTTCTTTCAATCATGATAGAAAATTAGTAAAGTCTTATTAGGGATCACCTTATAACCAAATAGTGCATGATTTCAGTATTTCTGTCAATGCATGAATTTTTATTCTCCAGTAGCCTGCATCAAACCATAAAACAAAGTTACAGAGTTCAGTTTATAAGGTGATGTTTCTCACATTAAGAAACATGGACTCCTGGAAATCTGAAGATATTCTTTGGGATCTGTGATTTCCCAAGTTTAAGAAGCACTACCTTAACCTGAAGATTGAATAGAACAGAGAAGGGGTGGGTGTGTGGATTTAGGCACTATTATTGGTAGAGCTTTAGGTCCTTCTCAGATCACACCGGGGAGCTGCCTCCTCCTCCTCTACATAAGCCCATCATGACTGTTCACAAACAGAAGGAGCTAGTAAGTTACAGGAGGATCAAGAGATTTAGATTCAAACAGACCTGGCTCAGGCTTGGACTCTGGCTTCCACACTTACTGACTGGTTATTCAACGTTCTAGATCTCAGGTGGGGCTAAGGATTGAGTGAAATACAGCAAATGTAAAGTTATATGGATATGTAACTCGATATCTGGCCATTATACGTGCTTAATAAAGGCTATGCCTACTTTACTTAGAGATGAACTTAAAATTGAGATCTTCTGAAACTAAATTCTTTGTTTTTACCTATCTAATTCTGTGCTTCCCTGGAAGAAAATCAAGAGTAAAGTAATTCAGAGAGAAATATCTCTTACTAGATCTCTTTTTTTCCCCCAAATATATAACTGTCAATGAAGAAAAGACAATATATGTCTATCGGCTTTACCACTGCAGTGGAGTAAAAGGCATTTTGAACTCATCAAATAGGAACAATTTAATGTATGCAGTTCTGAAACACTTGTGAACGTTGAAATACAAAATGAAGGGAACACAAAGTCACATAATCTCATTTCCAGAGTCACTTTCAGTCTTAGCCCCACACAGCTGTTACACTGGGAGTTATCCAATTGCACACAGATAGATCTCTTTCCATTCATTCGGATAATTCTGAATTCCTTTCAGAGGCAGCATAATGCCAGTGCAGAAATAAAAAGACTCACTAATGGTCACCCTAAGGAAGAATTCAACCAACTAGAACAGCTGCTCATCAGAAACGTCGCAAAGCTTCCTTTATCATCCATATGTTTCTTCCTGACATCATTGAAATTTCAGATCATGTTGGATGTATTTTACTCAGATGTAGTATTAAAATATTTTATGAATTATGCTATTCAAAAAATGGCAGACCTTTAAATAAGGAGAGATAAAACAGCATCTAGATATATATACATACATGTACATGAGAGTAAAAATCTAACCACTCTATTTCATAATCGAAGCCAAAAGGTCGAGAGACAGAATTATTTTGAGAAAATACACCAACATCTAGCTTCACATTTCTCAACTACATGAAGTTGCACTGAAACAGATTAATCATTTGAGTGTTGATTTAAACACAACAGAATTATTAGAGCAATGTGGACTTGAGTGCAAGCCTGCCTGGATATATGTCCTGATTTGCCTCCTGTACCTGCGTGGTTTTGGGTAGCTGAATCTCTCTATACCTCAGCTTCACAATACCCGGGAGACAGTACGATATTCCTCACATGTTTGTTTTGGAATATTAATGAGTCCATCTATGGAAAGGGCTTAGAACAGTACCTGGGTCATTACAAACACTATGTAAGTTATAGTTGCCTTTATTAGTATTAACTTAATCCCAGAAATGTATTCCTATACTGTTTTAAAGAGAAAATTAATTGCGATACAATTTGGTAGGCTTGTAATCAGAATCGGTTTGGAAGACTTTTAAAATCATTTTCTGTAGACTTCTCAACTTTTCTCTATTTTACATACAGGTTTAATCAATAGCTGTTCAATATTTACTTTTCTTAATAAAATATTTAATTCAGTATCCATTCTTGAATAGGAGCATTTCACTGTCTAAGTGCCATGCATGCAGGAGTCTGGCCTTTGTCATCTCCGTGATCCTGGTAGCTAGTACAGTGAGTGCTAGGCCCGTGTAGCCACCCACCAGTCAGTATATGTTGAATGAATGAGAGCTACTCTTAGTAAATAGTGGATTATTAATAAACAGTGAACGGGCTTAGGCTTTTTTTGTACAAATCATCTTGTGTATTGTACCTCAATAAGCTATCAATTTTCTACAAGTAAATTATGCAAAGTTTAAATTTTACAAGTGTTCAAAGTTCTAACCATACTATCCTCCTTAATTAAGCATTTAGCTGGCATAAATAAGATCTGTATTGTAAGAAAAGGACCTGTTAAAACAAAATATAACCTCTTTTTCAAAGAAAACATAATTTTTTTAAAAAAGGTCAAAGTCACTTATTGGAAAGAATACAACGGTGATTCCCAAATTAGAGATTCTGATTCAGTGGATATGGGGTGAGGCAGGTAGGCATTCTAGATGAGGTATCTGCAGGTAGGCATTCTAGATGATTCTGGATACCAGGGTCTGGGAAACACTGAAGTCATAAAAATAAAATCTAACATGTATTGAACCCATGCAATATTCTAGCTACTGTTTAAGTGTTCTGTATAAATTAAGTAATTTAATCCCTCAACACACTTTTGTGCCAGAATTCAAACCCAGGCATTCTGGCTCCACAGCCTGGATTCCTGCTGGTGCGTACTATAAGATATAGGAACTCAGACAATTGGGATAGTCTCTCCAAACTTCCATTTCCTCATTTGAAAATTCAAAATTCATTCATTTGGGTGAGAAATAAATGAGGTATAATTCATTAATACATATTAGAAGTGTTTTACACCTACATGTAAATATGCATATATTGACTATTGCTATTAGATTGATCAATTATATCAGACTGAAAGCAATATATTTTGTTTCCAATATCAAATGGGGAATAAGCAAGACATTACAAAAAAGGACAGAATGAAAAATTGATAAGTAAATAGAATATTAGTTAGAACTGATTTAAATGATTGCTATAAAGTACCAAAAGGACATCAATTGTTTCTTGGTAAATCATGACTAATCATCATTATTAGACAGTTATAAGCATGAACTAGTCATGTGTTGATGTAGTGTGAACTTTAGTGTTTTTTGAATCATGGTTCTCCCCATGGGAAATATACCTCATAAATAAAATCATGATCATATTTTTAAAATTATATGACAATAAAAAGTTACCTGTATCATATTTGACATCTGATATATATCCTCATTTAACTGCTATTATCTGCTTTTTACTCTGGTACTGAAATTAAATAATTAAAGCAAAAGGAAATGGTGGTGAACTCTTAATTTAATCTGCCAATAATATCAATTGACTAGGATTAAGAGTATTTATGCCTAGAATGAAATATCTACTATTGGCCAGCAATTTATCACAATGTTTTGTAAGATATCTATGACCCCATTATAACATTCATAAGATTTCATTATTGAGTGGAATCTTCTGTTACAGAGGATTATCTCAAGTCATGATGTAAGTGATGCAATAAATTATTTCTCTTTAGGTTCATTCATTATAACAAATTTCAAAATTGGATCACTGGAGCAATGTATATTTTAAATCTCAATATATTATTGATTTGTGAAACATTTAGTTGGCTTTATTATTCTTGAATTTCTGCTTATGTGAATTCTTTAGGTGAAAGATAACACATTAAACAGAATCCAAGACGGAGTATAATCATTCATTCATTTAACCAAAATTATCATGTGGTTATTTTGTATCATGTATTGTGCTAGATTCTGGGGATTAAAAAATATATATGATGCAGCGTATACTCTAATCTTTCTTTTTTAATTCAGTAGGGGGAAAATCTTGCTTCTAGGCAAGTTTTTTTATTAAATGTGTGGGGTAGTTGTAGGCTAGTTTTCTTTCTTTGTTTTTTTTTTTTTTTTCTTTTTTGTAAGGTAAGCTTAAAAGTGATGTTGCTATTACTCTGCAGGAGAAGCTCTGTTAGAATCTTAATCTACAAAACAGTGGTTTTAATTGAACCACCAGCAATTCTACTGTGAATTAGACTGTAAACATGCTGTTACAGTACATCTTGGACTTTCAGAAAAGAGAAATGGACTCCCCCAAGCAAAAATTGAAATCTCCTTCAGTGAGGAGGTAACAGAAAGCTATCAGAGCCAACACCCACCACCATGGAGAAAGGCATTGTTTTCTGACCTCTCTCAGCAAATATAAAGCAGAGCCAAAAAAGCACTCTTCTTAGTATACATCTTAAACTTTGCAATGGTTCCATTCCTGCTATTCTGGTGAAAGAAAGAGATTCTAACCTGGTTGGCCAAACCAAAGACAACTAATTGGACACTAATTGCAGTTCAATTCCAGAACTGTTCAAAATCCCTTTCTCTATGTATAAAGAAGTCTAAAGGCATTTAATCAATAAACTCATACTCAAAATAATTAATACATTGTTATATGAATTTTTATAATAGAAATTTGAGCAGGCACCATAAATGAGCAGTAGTGATTATTTTTCCCCAATCAATTAAAGGTACATAAAGCCTTATTGTTTGGGTAGGGCTGTGTTAGATCCTCTGAATTATACAGAAATCATGAGACGTTGTTCCTGCAGTAAGAGAGTTTAGAGAAGTCTAAGACAAGGGGAATATTTTGTAAACAACATAGGACAGTCTAAAAGAGGTGAAGAATTCTGTACAAAATTTCTGTCTATGAGGAGAGCTGATGAAAATTGGGAGAATCGTATAAGTATTATTGATATCACACAAGCTTAATATTCAAAAAAGTTGCCTAAATGCTATTTGTTTCTAGAATAAGAAGGTGAATTATGGCAATGTCCCTAGTTTTGGGTTGTTTGTTTCATTATTTATTTTATCAGCATTTGCGCTGAAAATGTAATGCCTTTAGTATAATCTGATCCTATTCAAAGAATAGGAGTAGATTGACTGCCTATTACAAAGAACAGCTTCCCATCAAATGAAAGAAAGAAAGGCCCATAGAATTAGTCCCTGTGTGATGAGTAAAACTAATGCTAAGTACCATTGTTGACCATCAAACAATGTTTAATAAAAAAAATTGAAATTGAATGACCACATCCCCCCAAAATTCATTTTTTGCAATATGCTATATTATAAAATGTCTTTTAAATCTTCTAAACCAATCCATAAAACTATATATGATGGTTGTAAAAGTAAGAGAATTAAGACATTCTGCAACAATATTATCGTTACCTTTAATGAGTAGCTACAAATATTCATACAAATAAATGGTAGGGAAAAAAGTCTTTCCACTGGTAGCCAGTATCTCTAGGATTGGTTGGATGAAAACCAGAAATTGGTCCTGAAATAAGGACAGTCAACTGTCCCTTGGAAAATCTTACAGTTCTGATAAAATATATTCATCTGAAGACTGGCCACTGACATAAAAATCATACCAAGAAAGCTGAATAACTAATGCTAGAATTCTCAAGCTCAAATTGTAGGGAATTAGGATTTAGGACTAAAATGTCTGCAACCAAAAGTACAAGTTAGACATTTCTAGTGGCACACAGGTAGATAAAAGTATTTAATGGGTTCTATCCTCTTTCTGAAGATAAAATCTCACCAAAAGCCAAACATTTTTTTTTGGAACATAGAATATAAACTTTGTAGCATTACAGATAGAACTGATAAAGACAAAAGGCATAAAAAGCAGCAATGACAAATTAAGATGTTAATACCTTGATATGATGAAATATAGATCTGTAAAAATGGTAGTACGCTTCCATTCTGGTGGATTGCAACAATAAAAGGCCACCAAAGGTAGAATCTCATCAGTGGTTCCAGGTTTATATTAGATCTCAGACTGCTGAGAGAGCTTTCCATAACAACTCAAGCTTCCACTCATTTTTATCTGAAAAACCCAACACCAATTATAACATTTATGTATTCCAAGCAAACTGCATATTTAAATAAATGTCCAAAGTGTTCAGAGACAGGGCGTGTGTGTCCCACTGCTTATGCTTTGTTCTTGGAATGTAATCTGCCTTGGTGTTGAATCCAAAGGGCCATTAATTATTATGACTTGCCCTGTGACCATCACCATCTCTACCTCTTTGGGCCTTGGTTTTTCAGCTGGAAAATTATTAGAGTTAATCATACTCCTGGCTCATTACAGCTCCGACAATCCAACTTCTGTTATCTTATTTCTGTTGACATTACTTGAAGGAAAAACACAAAAGATAATATTCTGACTTGTTGAGTGAAATTTAAGCTTACATAAGCAGATTCTCTAAATGGATGTCTTTTAATTCCTTTGTTGCTCAGGGTGACTTTACTGATCAAAAGATGCAGCGCAAAAAAAATTGCTAAGTGAAGTCATTGTGGTATTCTTAACAGTCCTAAATGTCAATTTGAAGAATAGGCTGCTTCTTCTGAAGCACTCCTATTTAAAACAGAGTGGACAGCAACATTGATGGATGATCAAGGCAGTCTGAGTCACACAAGGGGACTCTATGCTTCTGCAAGTGAGGAGGAAAATGCAGAATTTTTTTTCTATCATTCTTACACAACTATTAAATGCTGTTTGCTGCTCAAAATGCAGAACTGCCAACCGAAATCTGAGAGAAGATGATCCATTCTTCCCTTCCACCTGCATTGGTAAGAGCCACAGGCTGGGTGGGAACTTCTCCAATTTTCTTTATTCTGTTTCCCTTTTTACATCCTTTTACTATACAAACTGTTTCCTCTAGCTAACCTGTCAGAGAGACATCTGTTACTTTATAGAAGCCAACGCACATTGGTGTGTGTCACGCTTTAGTTATTCACTGCCAATCCTGGGACAAATCTTTTTCTAAGCTTTGTCTGAAAACTCTCTTTAGCTTCGTCAATCACTAGGAGTTACATGTGTTGCCCACCCCTCAACTCCAGAGCAGATGATCTATGAGCTTAGTTATCTTCTCCCATGCTGTTAGCTCCTTTGCCAGTTTTTAAACTACCCCATCAAGCACAGAGAATTAATAACAAAATATGAAGCATCCCTAATATAACCTTAATGCCTTTGTACACCATTCTTCCATTACTTGTTCACCTTTCTGTCTCAAGCCCAGGAACTAAAAGGATTAGATATAATGCTACAAATTGAAAAATGTGGCAGTGCATTGAGGACTCAGTACATGTTTGCAAGATGTAGAAGAAATACCATGTTACTACTGACACTTTAAATGTCATGCTATGACATATCAGAAAAGTTTTTTGAGATCCAAAAAGATGATGAGAAGGGCTGAATCCTGAAAAGGCAAATTAAAGTAATGGATCGTTGTATATGGAACCATGCATACTTCCATTTACTTTTATGTAGTCTGAGCATTTGCTTGCTTTTCTGTCCTGAAGAACCTTGGCTGTCCATTGCAAAACCCTCTTCCTATCGACAGCATTCTACTCTATTCATCATCACACAGAGTCTGTGTCAGCAGATCCAATGGCCTCTCTGAGTGCCCCCCACCCCCGTGGATGATGAGCTCGGCTGATCCAGCCCTGAAAGTGCTGAGGGAGCTTCCAGCCCAGATGGCCTTCTTGCTGATCATGTCTGAGGGTTGTTTTGTTGTGTTTTTTTTCCCCTAAGTTGTCTCACTCAATACAGGATATATGAGAGGAGCTTTTGTCTGAGCCAACAATAGCAACAAAAAAGTTGAATTATGAATTACAGTGCTGCTTTACAATCCCAAGACAATCACCAAAGATATTTTCCACCATGCTAAAGAGAAATGATGGTGATATGTGTTTATATGTATATCAATATTAATAGGTCCAAATGAATTCTAATTTGTTGGTTAGTCTCAAAAAATAAAAAACAAGAATTGTGCATTTACTACACATTATTCTTCTATAGAGGACATTGAGATTGTTTTTCTAATTCATTTTTTAAAGGTTAAAAATATTATAGGCCCAATATACATGTGGGGCTGCCGTCTTCATTGTTAGAGAAGAGTGTTCCCATTTCATTTCTGAATTCTCAGTGATTGTTTCTCTTTACCAATTACTAAACGTGCCATGGAGGGCCAAGTTCTAGTCCTGTTCTCAACTACCTGGAACATGTATCTGCACAAAAACTTGCCCCTGGTAATATTAGCCACTCAGTATTCCTTTCAACAGTTCAAAGGGAATGATCTGGCTTAACTTACAGAGAATCTGTCATCATAATGTACAGGAAAATGATACACCCACGTGTCCAAAGACACTACAGCAATATGAATTTGGCTATAGGTTGAATGTCTATTTGAAGCTGACATTAAAAGTTAAATATCAAAATGAATTACACTTGGGCAATGTCGTGAGTGTTCTATAACATAAAAGCTTAGTAAAAGGATTTATCCCAGGATGACCAGAAGGCTGGAGAGAATCTCAGGGAATGTCACGCAAGACGGTTGGTTTGCATGAAACCGACCTAATGTTGGCTGAGATGAAGCAGCCACATCACTTCTCCTTAGGTAGCTGAGTTCTTTTAAAATATTTTCTATCAATTCCACATGTTTACAACTTCAGAAAAAATTTTCAGGAATGTCAAAGAGTAAAATAATACTTGGTTCTTCTCACACAAAAAACAGAAATAAAATTATGCTGAACTTCATAATGACTATTAAGTTTATAAGATGAAAGTCAAAACCAGTCTGTGGAATATGACAAAGTAGACATAAGGTACAAGAAATAAACCAACATCAAAAGCTAGAACTTACATTACATTAAAAATATTTTAAGTATATTCAAATATAAAAAGTAATTTGCAAGGCGAATGGTCATAGTCAAATAAGCAATTTATTTTGCCTAAGTTTAAGTGAAAAAAATTCCAGTGAGAGGAAAATTTTTGACGTTAAATAGTAAAAGCAAAATCCTCACACCTCATAATTAAAATTTTTGGATATTTAAAAGAAGCATCGTTCCTTGTAGATATTTTTTGTCAAGAATAAATTCTGTCCTTTTCATGTGGAAAACTAACACAACTCTTAATCATAACTTTTATACATGTTCAATGTCCCCAACAAACATTATCTCTATATTAGAGGTGTAAGTTTTTAAAATCAGCATCACATATTTTTAACATACCTGAAGATATTTCCTTATTTCTTCCTATAATTATCAGTAACAGGAAAGGCATTTATGGATATACATGTCTTTATTCTTGGATCTATCAGTTAAATTTTAATTAAAATCCTTTTCTATATCATTCAGTTCAATAAATATGATTTAATGGGTTAAGATGCTGCCTTCGATTAGCTTATAGTTTACAGTAAGAGACAGACACTGAATGAATACTTAATGCTGTATCTAGGCAGTTGGTCTGATCTATACCAGTTTGCCAATTGGAGTTTATCCAACATGCAAAGATAGGCTGCATATTGTCCCTATTGTATACTCAGAAACTGAATTATTGAGGCTTTAAACAGTACACTCAAAGTCATATCAGATTTTCAAACTTTCCCGTTATTGTCTTATTTAAGGAAAAGTGCACATTGTTAACAGAAAAACAGGTACTTGTGCCAGCAAGCTACTAAGTCTCATAATTTCATTAAAAACACTTTGGGTAAGCTTAGGAAACAATTATAGAGAACTACCATATGCTGGGCACTGTGCTGCCTCCTGGAGAGGTGAGTAAGACAGGGGGTCCTAGGTTAGACAAAGCAGATGTGAGTCAGGTGCAGCAAGTCTCTTAGGTGCATACCTAAGTCTGTGCCACTTCCCTTACGTCTAGAAATGTAGACAGTGGTAAGGATACTACACAATCCCTGTTCTATCACTTCCCCATAGGTAAACATAGGCAGAGGGACAACGCAGGTCAAGTGCTAGGATCATCCCTGCTGAGCCTGTCTCTTGCTCCATCAGAGAATCCCACAGTAGGGAGCTTAAAAACTACAAATAATGTCAGTTTTTAAAGGGTTTTGAGAGCTCCAAAATGCAGGACTCTGCTATCTCTCTTTAAATGGACCTTTAAACATTCTTCATAAGGCAAGAGTGGATGTTCTTAGATTTGGCAGCCTTACGTGAGATTGTCCTCCCTCTGGGAATTTAGAAGCTGTGCTTCGGTGAGTAGAGCACAGTCTGATTTGCTGAGGGCCTTCAGCGCTGGCAGCCACAGAGTCCCAGAGTTTAGGGGAATAAATACACAGGCAGATAATTTCATTCCTGTCTGTCAACTGTCCAAAAATAGAGATACACCCAATGTGCTATTTGAACACCAAGGAAGGCTTCCTAATCACAGTGGTGAAGCAATGTTGGGAAGGATGGAAAGAACTCTTCACAGAGTAAGTGATATTTCGGTCTTGAAAAGTTAGTAGTTAACCAGGAGCAGTAGGCACTCATAGAAGGAAGAATTGCATGAGCAAGCACACGGAGCTGTAGGAATTATGATTCTGTATAGTAAGGATCCTTAAATGTAGCCTGTAGTTATGACAATACCTAATTTAAAGGGTAATAACAGTCACTCTCAATTTTTTAAATGATCTCTTTGTCCACCAATTAATTCAAAATTTCAATGCCTGATTAAAAACTCATATAGCAGGTGTTTGTAGGCACTTATTACTCTTAGAAGGAGACAAAGCAAAAGAGGTACATTCAAGTTCATAAACAATATGGGTGTCTATTATGTGCTAGGGACTGCTTTTCTCTCCACAGCAATGAAGACCCATGATACAGGGTTGTCTTATCATTCACAGCTCTATTTCTAGCACATAGAATAGGAACCATGTAGGTATATATATGCATATATGTGTACACATATATACACATACAGACAGAGAGTTAATGATTATAGTTATTGTTATATGGCTACACAGTAATAAATAGGGCTCAGTAATAAACAAGACAGATCTGGTGTCTGTCCTTATGGAGCTGACACTCTGGTATAAGGATTTTAACCTAGGATCTGAGGAGGATGGATATAAACTCCCTATAAAAGGGGAAAAGTACATCTTTACTTTTCTTAACCTGTAACAGAAATTTAGCATTAAATTAAATTATGACTATAGGCCATAAACCACAGAGGTATGAGCACTACCTGTGACTTTTCCAAACATTAAAAATTACAGATAATTTCATATCACATTTCAGTGTTGCCGATATCTGAAAATACCATTTTGCTCATCATGTTTTTAAGTTGTTTGTTACTGACATGCCATTAGGTTTTATTATTTAATGCATTAATAAAGAAGCAAGTATCTTATGGTATCATAAATTCAGTTTTAATACTTAGAAATTGAATTTCAATGTAACTGGTTTCTTCTGTAGTCCTGTGTAATTTATTTTATGCATTTAAAAGCATTGCTCTGAGAGGAGAACTACAGACCTCACCAGAATGCTAAATAGGTTTGTGATACCAGAAATGACTAAGAATTCCATTCCAAGGGGGAGGAAAGAAATTAATTAAGCAAATGATTATTATTCAGTGATGTGAGGAGCGCACTGATAGGAGAAGAATAGTATGTCATCACCGTACTTACGTAGGGCAGTTCGGGTTGGTCTTGCAAGGGTTTCTAGAGAAGTCATTCCTCAGCTTCCCTTGAAAAACCAGCAGGAGTAGGACATATTCAAGGAACTGAAGGAAGTCAATTATGAACAGAACTAGAGAGCATGAGTGCGTGAATGGAGGAGGTAGATTTTTGAGGGGTAAGAGATGAAGCTGAAGAGATGCCTTAGACCATTCAACTTTATTACTATTGTTACTGTTATTAGCATGATCTTTATAACTCTTGCTTAATAATACAATTCATTTATGTTTCTTTAGTGGCTTAAGTAATTTAAAGTAAGCTAGAGGAAGTCAGGTAGGAGCTTCAGCAAATGACAAATGGCACGTTAGCTGAGAGTGCACACAGGAAAGCCTGCCAGCCGCAACTGCCTGCAGTGAGACCAATTTCTAATCAATATCCTAAGCTTCCAGTTTGGACATAGTGACTTCTTGATAATCTATATCATTTTAAAAGATGTTTATATCAGTTGCTTCTATTTTAAATTTATCTTCAGCCAAATCGTCTCTTTTCTGTACTGTCATTCCCCAAGGTGCAACTCAATATTTCCATTGATTCCATCCAACTTATCCATTATCCTAAAACCAAATGCAGTACATTTGGCAAGATGGTCCAAATGTTTTGCTCTTTCTAGCATGTGTTCATTTATTTGGGTACTTTCTATTGATCAGATCTTAACTCTGTTGTTTTTCTCTTTCATCTTTGAAACATGATAAAGCTTTGATACTGATTATATAAGTTGGCAGCAGCACATGTGATTTGGAAACCAGGTGAGCTGGCCTCTTAGAGCCACTAGTTTCCACTGTAACTAGCCTCATGGATATAAATGCTCATTTTAGTAATACATTTCGAAAATTTGATAAACATTGTGCCATGACCGCAATTACCCTCCATCAGTCCCCTTTTGTGTGACGTGATTGCCATCGGTGTTCTGGTTTCTCTGTCATCCCGAACTACAAGGGGAGACAAGTAGTAGGTAGTGGGAAGTTATTTAGAGTATAAATGCATGGAAAACTGGGAAAATAACATCAATAAAGAAAAGTTATCTTTTTACTATAAAATAAAGTGACCCCTTAAGTAAATCGATGAAAATTTATTTTCTTTTGAACATTTTGAAAATATGTGTACTGAACTGACACTGAGCAATAGATTAATGCTTTCACAACCACGGATACTTTTGTCTTGAAGAGAGTTCAGAGGAGGTTTTGTCATCAGCCTTTTTTTTGTCTTAAAATGAAAATTTTCATGTCTTATGTTGGTAATGAGAAGAAAGCAGTATAGATACTATACAGAAGGCACTGTATTAGAAGCATTGACATACTAGAAATACTAAAGAATTTGTGTTTAGATGAGAAACAGGGCACAAGAAAAGCCCACTGAAAATACAAAATTATAGAATAAAGTCTCAATGAGTGATGCATTCCTTTTAGAAGACAATTGTGCTATATGTGTCACTTTTATAAAATCAAACTTTCTTGGTTCCACAAATATGAATAATCAGGGAGCCTGATTATATAATGAGCATTTGGGTCTATGATTATACTCTCACTCTCAAATTACCAGTGCATAAAGTCTCAAGTCTTCTGTGTTTTTCTTGGAATACCACCTGCCATATTAAAATTAATTCCCCAGTTTTACCCCTAATCCACTCTAGTCCGTCAGGACTCCAGTGTCGTTCCAACCTTACTAATGCTTTGTTCCCATAATCTGGCTAAATGTCACCTATCACTTAAATTGGCTTAATCATACCACCTTTTTGAAACTACAATGGGTTCTTTTATCAATATTTATTTATTTATTTTATTTCCCCTTCACGGACCTTGTAATCAGTACCACATCATTGGCAATTAATTATATACCAAGTTCTGCTGTTTATGACTGTATGCTTTCTAGAGCCTAGGACAGAGCTCAATGCATTTATTTAGCTGTTTGCTGACTAAAATTTAGACAACCAAAATTATATAAATTTTTGCAATGAGAAAATGCCAAGTTTGAATTCTGCCTTGTCTATGTATTCGTTTATTCAGCAAATATTTAATGAGCACTTAATATATGTCAGGAACAATTCTGGATTCACAATCAAAACACTACAAAACCAATAACAATACATGACACAGAAAACCACACACACACACACACACACACACACACACAAAGCCAGCATTTCCTATACCCATGAAGTCTACATTCAAGTAAAAGAGGTGGACAATTAAAAAGACAAATTAGATAATAGGTTCATAAATGAAAAAGAATAAAGCAGGCAACAGGGATATAAAGTATTAGAAGAAGGGAAAGTTGCATCCCATGAGCAGGTAACTTTGAGGGAAGATCTGAAGGGAGTGAGGGAGTTATTCCTGAGAACTTCTCTGGCAGAGCTTGTTAGGCAGGAGGAACATCAAATGCTCATGCTCTGAGTGAGAAAGCAGCTTTCTTAGAGTGTTTGAGCAATAGTGAGAAAGCCAGAGTGTCTGGAAAGAGAGAACAAAGGAAAAAGAGTAGAAAGGTATCTCAGAGAGGTGATGGACACTATGTCCCACAGAACTTTGCAGGTGATAATAAGGATTTCATTTTGACTGAAAAGAGAAGTGGCATAACCTGACTTACATTTTGCAGGATCTCTCTGGGTATTGGTTAGGAAAGGGTGTGGGCAGAAATACAGAGGCTAAATAAGAGACTGTGACAATAATCCAGGTAGGAAATGCTTGAACTGATACTGAGAGTAGGGAGAAGTAGCTGAATTCAGGATATATTTTGAAGGTACAGCCAACAGGATGTGCTCTTGAATGTGACAGAAAGGGAGGAGTCGAGAGTGATGCTAAGCTTTTCACTCTAACAACCAGCAAAAGGAATTGTCATTACTGAGATGAGGACAGAGGAAAGAATATTGGTGGAGAGTCAGGTACAGTTCAGGTATTAACATTAATTTTGAAATGCTTATTGTTACACCTCCTACTGGACATATCAAGTAGGGAATTAGATATGTCAGTATGGAATTCAGCAAACATAAAAATGAAGATAAAAATTATAGAGTTATTAGTACTAAGATGGTATTTAAAGCTATCTCTATTGAATGTCAGTTCATAGAAAGTGAGATGAGAAAAACAAGAGAAATCCAAATGCCAACCTTTTCTCTGGGGCACTCTGATCTTTACAGATGGTTCAAATAAAAACCTAATTGGAGGGTGCACCAGAAAGGATGAAAGGAAAGAAATTGAAGACAGCAAGAATAGAGCGCTTTTTCAAAGAGTTCTGCTGTAAAGGGAAGAACAGAAATGTGGAAGTAGCTGGAGGAAAAACAAGATCAAGATGTGGGAGAAATTACAGCATGTTTATAGACTTATGAAAAATGATCAATAGAGAAGGAAAAAATGATGATGCTGGAGATGGTGGAGGTGGGGAGAATTGCTGGAGTTTCTTGAGTAGACAACAGCAAACGGGTTGCAGGGCACAGAAAGGATTTGGCCATACCTGGGAGCACAGATTATTCACTCAAAGTAACTGAAGAGAAAGTGGAATATGTACACACAGCATCCAATGCATGGATGGATATAGTGGTAGGAGCTTGTGGAAGTTTTCCTCTGAAGGCTTCAATTTTTAGGTAAAGCAGCAGTCAAGGCCATCTGCTGAAATTGAAGATGTAGAAAAGTTACAGAAAGAGAAGGATTAAAAAGTCATTTAAAAGAGTAAGAAAGAGAATAGACTTGGAAAATAGAGTATAATTACCAGGTACCATTTAGAATTTAACAGGAGACTAGTTGGTATGGCTGTGGGTTTTTTTCAAGTCACCTTCTACTATAAGGATGCAGGCTCAGAGTGACGAAGAACTGAATATAATCTGTGTTGGAATTTCACCAAGTGAATACCATAAAATGGAAAGGGGAAAAGGAGTCAAGGGTGTATACAGGCATGATTGTGATTATCCATAAATTTTAAGAAAACACATAAGGATGATGAGGGATAGAACAAAAATAGTAGGACCAATGGATCGATGGTTCTAGTGGGATGGGAGGATTGTGAGAGTGTGGCTCTAGGGAGAACTAGTCAGAGGAACAAGAAATGGGGGTCACAGGGTAAGTGATTGAAATGGAGGTCGTGAAGGCTACAGTTTTTGCCAATGTCCCAATGTCAAGAGTATCACCATGGAAATGAGCGGCTACAGTGTGAAAAGGTGAAATTGTGAGCACTGGAAAAGAGGAAGTTACAAAACTCGGGTAGATCTTCTATGTGAATACTGGGACCAGTATTAACTAATTGGAACTTTTGACAAGTTACACTTTCCGAACCTCAGTTTCTTTATAATTACAATGAGGAACATGATGCCTAGCACAAAGTGTGGCTGCGAAGACTACCAGTGATACCACGTTGAGGTACACATGCCTTGAATTACTGAGCCTGGATGTTTCAAATCATCTCAGATTTAAATTAGAGAACAGGGTTGTTTCTAAACAAGAGTATACAGAAATTAATAGAAACTATATATTAAGAATTATACTTTTGCGCCATATTTGTTACCGGCTGTTCAACTCCTAGGTTCTTGTCTTCTCACAAGCGAAGAATGAAAGCAAGAGACAGTTTTGAAGCAGCAAGCAGCAAAGTTTAAGCAAGTGCACCTCCAGCCATGGAGGCGTTCTGCCAAGAAAGATTCACAAGTGACAGTACACTCCAGAAGGGGGGAGTAGGAGTGGGCACATGTCTCGGTGGACAGTGGCACTGGCATCTCTGTGTCATCCTTTTTTCTCTTCTCTGGCCTCTCCTCCCTCATGACGTCATGTCGTCTCTTCTTTTTGTCCTTGACCAATGGGGATGTTGTCTCCTTCCTGCTGTCGGGTGCGGGGAGTTTTTCACCTTATGTAGTTAGTTAGGCCCAGATGTGTTGGTGTCCAAAGCCCACGTAGGGGGTGCAAACTGTAATGTATCATGTGTCTTGTGTTGTTTTTGTTTTGTTTCCTGTGATAGTTGTGGTTACCCTTATCTTGTTATCGTTATAGTATGTTCTTTTACTCCTTATCCCGTTTGTTTACATTGTTAGTTATTGCATTTTCTCTGCTCATGTCTCACTTTTCTTAGGCTAATGCTCTGTGACACTCACAGCTACCCTTATCTTGCAGTGTGCTTTCTTACTTAGTACCCCGTTTGTTTACACGCCTGTTTCATCCTTCCTCTGCTCCCGTCTCACTTTCCTACTTACACTAACATATTCTAGTTTAAACATGGCTCCTCAGTTAAAATAATTAATGCATTCTGAATGAATAAGAAGTCAAATATTTATTTCTGCACCTCATTCTTCATTCATTTCCATAGCAGGCAAACTACCCAATCTCCTTTTAATTTTGTACCATGCAAGCCTCATCTCTAAGGTACTAATTATTTCTGCCATATTAAAAGTTCTTAATTTTAAAAATGACTTTAAAATACATTCTAAAATATAAATGAATAAATTTAAAAAAATTTCTTTCATGAATGAGCTTCTTGATTTTAGTCTAGAATCATATAACACATATTAAAATATAGGCTAGGCACTTTTTATTAATAGTAGATAGATAGGGTACAGGAAGTCAATTCAGAACCTAAATCAGTTAACATAAAGTATTAATTAACTAACTACAGCATGGTATAGACAGTAACAAAAATCCAATTTTCCCAGTAATTTATCACAATAGAAATATTGAATCCTAATAAAATTTAGCTGCTTAGTCAAGGAAAAATCAAGAATAGGAATCTGGGAGAATGAAATTAAGAATAAAATAAAGGTTTGGAAAAACACAAAATCTTATTATTTAAAACTAAGAGAAAAAAAGAGGAAAAAATTTTATTTATTTATTTATTTATTTTGAGACAGAGTCTCACTCTGTTGCCCTGGCTAGAGTGCCGTGGCGTCAGCCTAGCTCACAGCAACCTCAAACTCCTGGGCTAAGGCGATCCTTCTGCCTCAGCCTCCCAAGTAGCTGGGACTACAGACATGCGCCACCATGCCCGGCTAATTTTTTCTGTATTTTAGTTGGCCAATTAATTTCTTTCTATTTTTTAGTAGAGATGGGGTCTCGTTCTTGCTCAGGCTGGTCTCGAACTCCTGAGCTCAAACGATCCGCCCACCTCGGCCTCCCAGAGTGCTAGGATTACAGGCGTGAGCCACCGCGCCCGGCCAAAAAATTTTATTTAAATACGTCTACTGTTGAAATATTTAAATATTTAATATTTAAATGAATAGAATTTAGGTAGGGGTGAGTGTATAGAAAGAAATAGATTATAATATTGAATGTTAAGTCTTAATAAACTTGACAACAACAAAATGTTAAAATAAACTTGTAAGAAAATAGGATTATGTGCATTTGGATTTTATTTCAATAAATATTAGAGAATAGAGAGAAAATGAGCATTTAAACAGGGAAATTTAGAAAGTAATGTGTTCATCTGCAATAATTATTACTTTTTAAATGAAAAAATAACAGATTAACTTTAAAGAAAGAAAAGCAGAGATCTCTAACTTTAGAGCATAAGTGAGTTCCACTAAAGTTGGCGACACAATCAATTTTTAATTTCCACTATATTATTGTTCCTAGGAAGAAAAATCTTTGAATTGAAAATTTGTGTTATAAATAATAATAACCATTACCACTTATTATTTATTGCCTACAATGTAGAACATTATGTTCATTGTTGGTGAATCCAAAGTAGGGAAAAAACTATAGTTCTCCTATAGGGAAGCTGATTTTGCCTCAAAATAAGAAAGGATTTTTCTAATAATAAGTGTAAGGAAAATGAAACTGAGTTCCTTGGTTGATACTGTCTTTCTCATCACTGGAGGTATTCAAGCAAAGATTTCATGATATCTGACTAAAATACTCTATCATACTAAGAGTGTGATACCTAGAAATGAGTCACAAAGGAAAAGAAATGCAGAATAGCAATATCATAAGGTAAGGTTGAAGAAAAGGCCAGCATGTGGGATGCCAATTTGATCAGTACAAGGCAGGCAATTAGTGAAGATCCAAGTAAGGGGATGAGTTAACAAACGCCCAGATGGGCAGGCAGCCTGCCTCGGTCCAGATGGGCTGGTGCATCCACATCAAGGAGATTTCATCAGTGTAGTCAATGACCCAAAACAAACTTACAAACCTAGGGCATTTTGAGTTCCAGAGGCTGGCAGTGAGAGAATGAGATACAAGAACAGAAATTAGACAAAGGGAGACTAGGTTCAAAAGCAAGAATTCATCTGCTGGTGGAATACCGAAAGCAGAGCCAGAATGACAGTGCTAGACAAAGAAACATTTAAGAGCTGAGTCAATATCTCTTAGATTTAGAACCATCTGAGATAACTAGGTACTTACAAAATGAAGATGAACAGGAATACCTTAATAACAAATAAAAGCACTTGGTTAATCTCTGACTGTCAAGATGTAGAAAGTAATAGCTAATTGAACTCTGGGCACAAAATGAGCAAAATATTTTGAGATACAAGCAAGCCTATCAAAAAAATAATTTCTAATTGTTAATATTTCTCAGTCTAGTACAATTGGTAAGATATTTTCTCATCTACTCAATAATTTAGTGAATCTATTGAAAGTTTTTCCAGATATAATTTATTCAATTCAACATTTTTCCAAATAAAAATATTGAGTATTTCTTTAATCTTTACCAAAATTGTTTTTCTTTACAAGGATTTAGAATACAACATTTCTTACTAAAATATATCCTCTAAGGTAGTTAATTAGAAGCTTATGTCATAGAAAAATCAACATTTATTTTTTATTTGCTTCTTTCAAAGCAGATTAATAGATATACTTTATTAATTTATATTAGGTTAATTACATGTATATTAAGAATAAATATGATAGATACTATGTAATATTACATTCACATTCACATTCACATCACACACATGTACTAAATCTTCTAATAGTAGCATTCACTATAGAATTTAATTAAGTATATTTTAGATCTATCTCTGACCTTACATCTCAGTGAGTAACATTAGAAATTTTCAGTCAAGACCTCTCAACTAAAAAGAAAATTCATCTACCAAATCACAGGAAGAATAGATATGTCTACTTGTATTTTACTATATTAATAGCTGTATATTTAAATGTATGTTTAGCATAGTACATTACTTGTATAAAAATAACTTATTTTTATACATTTCATGGGACAGTTTAATAGGACTTTTTCATTTCTCATTTCTTAGACTTTTTTATATGCAGCATCTCTGTTGAAGATTAGCAAATTCTTGCAAGAAGCAAAGGAGATATTAGTTCCATATTACAGAGAAGACCGAGGCTCTGAGACTTTAGGTTATTTGCCACTATGAAATCTAGACATTCTTTTGGGTAATATATTTAAGTTCGCCTGTGTAAATACATATTTAATGCACATATATAGATGTATATATACAATATTTTATATATATGAGAGTCTTAGGGGTGATATTATTATGCTTCATAAAGTGGAACAAAAGTTACTTATTATACATATTAATGTGAAAATTAAATTATACTGAAAAGTTAATTATTTGTTTTTACTGCATTAAAGCATAATTGAAGTAATTAAATCAATAGGCTCTTCTGAGCAATATTTTAGATCAATGTTCATGAACAGCTAAATAAATTGAAGTGCTATTTCCATCATAATTCCAGTTTTAATTAGTTAAGCAATACACATTGTATATCTTCGAGATTAAGAACACTTCACAAGCTCTTAATGAGCTTCACTTAGGGCTTCAAAAAAATAACTTTATGTTATTTGCCACTGCAAAATCTAGATATTCTTTTGGCTAATTATATATTTATGTTTACCTGTATAAATAAAGACATCTGTAAGTATATACATAGATGTACACATACAATATTTTATATATATGAGATGTGTGAGATATATATGAGAAAACGTGGTCCAAGTCTCAAAGTAAGCTTACCATACAGTTGGTAAGTTGGATATACAGGTTATTCTGATTGGTGCTATACCAAAAGAAGAGCCTTGGTTATCAATATTTGAAGGTTACAGTTGAGACTAGCTTTCTCTTGTATGATTGAACTTTCTTAGATTCAAAAGGTAAATTTGAAGATGAGAAGAATGAAAAATCGGGGCATAGAAAATTAACAAACCTGTTCATTTGCTATATTTGATTGTAGAATGCATTGTTACCTACTTATGCTTGATGTTTATGTAGGGTGTAGACTGGTATATCTAGTGGCTCAAGTTTATATTACACACATAGAAAGTGTTAACTAAACATCCTAATGAATATATTCACATGATATATTTCTCATAATAATTTTACTTAGGCTTTGAAGAATATAAACCTAATTATTAGAGGCCTATTATGATTTAAAGCTGTCTTTGGTGTTCCCTAATAAATAAACATAATTTTATGAATATCAAATGTTCTTTCTTCTATTTAATTAAAACACAGACACACACACACACACACACACACTCTTTCTCTGAGCCATCCTCAGGAAATAACACACTTCCAATTTAAAAGAAAAAAAGAATAACTCCCTTCTTAAGAGATTTATTAAACTATGAATTGCATTGAAAAAGAGATAAAATGAATTCTGGTTGTGTACTCTTGTACAGAAAAAAGTGACAGTAGACAGTAGGCATAAGAAGGCCTTGATAAGGATTATTAAAGTGTCAAGAGAGTAAATATGTCATAGCTAACAATACTTCGTTGGAATGAAGGAAGAAACTATTGTAAAAATAAATTTTATGTGGATGATTGCACAATTTTAAAATTCTGAGAACATGGTAGTAGCTGTTGGTAAAGTAATGGCCTTCATTTTATTAAACACTCTCCTTCTCCTTTTTGAATGGTTGAAAAGTATGCTTTACTTGAAAACTGTTCCTATATGAAAACCACTGGGAAATGTGTTAGATGTGAAGATCATTGCAAAGGTATTTTCAATTAAATGACCAGACACAGCAGTTTGCCTTTTTCCAAGGAGAACATAAAAATGAGCCAAAAAAAAAAAAAAACTACTTGATACGGGTGAATGTATAATAGAAAAATAGATTTTAGAGACTCTCTGTATCCTTATAAACTAAAGCAACTGATCTCAGGGACTATACCCTCCCAGACACAGAACTGTATAATTTTAAACAACTTTAAAATGGATTGGGGATGGTTGCTTATAATATTTTAAATTAACACTTTGTTACAATGGTTATTTTAAGCTGGCCTTTCTTCATTTTATTTCTACAATGCTGGTTTTGTAATATGTTACTTACTGAGGAATGCATAACTAACAAGGAATCAGAATACTGTTCTACAAGCAATTAGTGTAAACTAATTAATGTGACTTAGTGAAAAGACTAATCAGGGAACATAAAATAGAAAAAGTGAAGAGATCACCCATGATCTAGTAAGGCAGCCCACTGCCCAGTAACTGCTGGTTAAGAGGGAAAACGTGAGCAATTAAGTCTCTAAAATAGCCTTCAAATCAATCAAAATCTCCAAAATGCCCAAGCAGTAGAAAGTTCAAGTGGAGAGGAAGAAAAATAATAGCAAAGGAAAATAGCTGCAAAAAGCAAAACCCATATCAGAAGCCAAATTTTGCAATAATTGAAGCAAAAAGCGATAGCCAAAATCAAAACATTGCCATAAAATAAATGACTAAATTAAAGCAATACAATATAAAAGCCAAACTAAATTCTAGAATGCTAAAGGTCAGTTTATGTGATCAGCTGTACCTCTCTGGCACTGGACTTTCTTGACCAGAGTAATTGCTAATAGTTTAGAAGGTTATCCCATTCATGGACATTTACATTTTAGTAAGGATTTGTGAAATTTTAAAAGCCTTCTAGACACAAAGTGTATATTCCATTATTAAATGGCAGAATGTCAAACTCTGTTAGCCTTCCTTAGTAACCCATAAATGTGACCTGACTGAAAACCAGGGGCCTGACCCAGGAGTTCCATTTAATCAAGAAATTTAGGAGAAAATTGACATTATTTAAGAAGCAAAAGTGAGAAGTGAAGGATTAGAGAGTCCTTAAAACAACAGAGAACCAGGCCAGTTGCAGTGGCTCATTCCTATAATCCTAGCATTTTGGGAGGCTGAAGCAGGATTGTTTGAGCCCAGGACTTCAGGACCAGCCTGGCAATCTAAGGAGAGAGACACCATCTCTGCAAAATATAAAAAAATTAGTCGGGCTTGGTGGCACACACCTGTAGTCCCAGCTACACAAGAGGCTGAGGCGGGAAGATCCCTTGAGCCCAGGAGTTGGAGGTTACAGTGAGCTACGATGACTCCACTGCACTCTAGCCTGGACAAGAGGGTGAGTCCCTGGCCCAAAAAGAGAGAAAACAAAACAAAACAAAACACAAAACCAAAGCAATTTGTAATTTCACAAGAGAAATTCAAAGCTAGCCTAATTTTTCCCCCTTAGAGACAGGGTCTCTATCTGTCACTGAGGCTGGAGTGCTATTGTGGGATCATAGCTCACTACAACCTAGAATGCCCAGAATCTGGTGATCCTCCCTCATCAGCATCCCAAAATGCTGGGATCACAAGTGTGAGCCACCACACCTGACCCTAGCCTGAATTTTTAATCTAATAAAAGGAATTTGTATATCTTTTTTTTTCCTTGTTCTCTTTAGACTAATAGTTGTAGGCTTCTATTTTTTTAGTTAAAACATTTAAACTTCTAGTTAAATAAGATGAATAGAATTCTTTTCTTTACTGCCATTTCCTCTAATACCCTTCTAAATAACAGTAAAAAAGAAAAATAACTGGCAGAGATGTGGTCATAACCCCACACAAACAATGGGAATGGGAGAACAAAATTGAAAGAATTGTAAAGCAGAAACATTTCAAGTATTTGATTTCTCAGAGCACAGGAAGCTGATGCCCAGGTCAGAGAGCAGGAAGATAAAACAAAAGAGGGACAATTAGAATCACAGAATTTACCAGAAAGGTTCAAGAATGGAGACACCAGTTTCCTTGAAAAAGGAATACCTCTGGGGCCAGAAACAGGAATATTGGTTGAAAGTCTTTTTAAAAAGTTCAAACGTCCCATTCTTTTCCTAACTAGCATTTGCCTATCTTCCATCCCATACAAATCTGGATGTTTACTTTCTAACTAGAACAAAGCAAAGACATTCTAGACTTGGGGACATGAAACAGTTTAGAGAAGATGTGTCATGAAGAAAACAGGCTGTGAAATGAAATCCTGCATATTGGATGATACCCCTTTCAGTGAGATTTTTAGTGCCTTTTAAAATATTAGCACACACCCACTGAGAAATTTAAGAAAAGCACCCAACTGGAACAGTACCCAAACAAAACAAAATAGAGAAAATTATTTTGGAGTGAAAAGATTTCAGTGCAGAAAGCCAAACAAAATGTCAAAATGCTTTCGTTCAGAGATATAATAGACAAGAGACAAAGCTACATATTCATGAAACAAGAACAGGAAACTATAAAAAGGGGGGGGAAATCTCTTTAAAATTAAAATAACAAAAATAAAAAGAAATATAAAGAAGAATTGGAGTATTGCATTGACAAAATCACTTAGAAGATGCAGCTAAAGACAAAGAAAGCAAAAATAGAAGTGAAAAACTTAAGAAATATTGAGAATCAGTCCATGACACCAAATATACAAGCAATAGGAATTACTAAAAGAGAATAAACTAAAAATTTCATAGATTCTAAGGATAAAAATTTTCAAATTGAATATGTCCACATGGCTCAGCACAATGAATGGGAGAGAAATTCTTATTCATGTCATTACATAATTTAAGAACACTTAGGAATGAAGAGCAGATCCTAACTGCTTCCAGATGAGGTAGTAAAGGGATCTGGTACACATAATGGGGATTACAATAACACTATATATTTAACTAACCCAAAATTATAAAAATTTTATTAGAAGGATGAGAATGGAAGAAGGTAAGCTGGTGTGTATTGAAGAGGATCAAGGTAGCTCAAGCCTCATCTTTCATGGCAAGAAGTCAATAGATAATACTCCACACTGAAAAAGTCAAGAACTAGAAGTATAAGTATTATATTCAGAACTTATATATTTAAAAATTTATGATAAAGTGACAAACCATCAGAAACTTCTAAGAGTTTCAAGTGCTTACTTCTGAGGAATGAAAATGGAGATTAAAGAGGAAGAATCTTTTTCTTTCTGTGCTTTGTAGAACTAGTTGTCTTGATGAACTGGGTATATGTATTACTTTGATTTATTTTCATTAGCAGTGTGTTGTGATGTCAATTTCTACCTATTTGGTTTTTATAAAGTTCAGTGATACCTGTACAAATCTGACTTTAGGGCCTTCTTTCAGTTCTGAAATGTTGCTTGGTTTTTTTCATTCTACTCTATCACAAATTATTGAATTTAACTCTTTTTATTATTGTTCAGAGACTTTTGTTATTCATGTAACTCTCCACATTTTATCCTCCACTCTGATCATCTTTGCTCACATTTTTCTGCATTCTTTGCTTACTTCCTTCATGTTCTGAATATTCATATTTATTTTCTGTTGAGCTTCAAGTAATTGCCACTGCCTATTACCAGTGGTAATAGGCACTGTTTTCAATGTTACTGTTTTCAATGTTAATTTTATTTGATCTACTTCAATGTTCATATCTTGTTCCTCTCTTTTGATCCTGTCTTATTCTATTTAATAGAAAATAACTCTTTCTAAAATATATTTCTTTCTAATATATTAAATCTAATTAAGAATATAAATCATCGTCTACCTTTTATAACATTGTTTATCTTTGTGTGTGTATGTGTGTGTGTGTGTTAAAAATATTTTCTGTGGATATAATATTATTGTTTTCTATTTATTATTCCTCCGTGAGTTTGATTTGTTGGTCTTTATCATTTGTTTCAATCAATTTTGAAGGGCTACTTCAAAACCCATTTCCAGAGTCCTGGTTGAAATAGAAAATCTTGCCCACATCTAGGACCAGAAGGAGAAAAGAAAACAAAATAAAGGGAGCACCTTTTAATTCTTTTTTTCCTCTCCTAGCCCAGGTACTTAGAGTCCTTTCTCTCTAGAACCAATGTTAGAAGGCAAACTGGGAGAAAATATAAGCACAGATCTATTTCTAGTGGCAAAAATTATGATACTAAACCTTTTCAAGATTTGTAACAGTCTTTATTCTTTTCCATTATTTTTGCTTGATCCAGAATATTTAATTCTGATAAAGAAATTGAGGAATGCCAAGGTCTTTGAGCATACCTATAATTCACCCCTTTTTGCCAGAGTTATACAACCAAATAGCTGGCAGATCCACAAACTTTTAAAAAGTTGATAGAGATTTTTAATCAAAAATATATTTAAGTCTATCTTCTTCCTAAATATGAATAAATGCTGGTGTCTAGCCTGTCTCACAAGTGGTAAAAGGCAGATTCAATATCTAAATCCCCTGAAATTTAAAATAACTGCTTATTTAAAAATCTGTTAACTAATAAAAACAAAACATTGCTAACAAATGGGGAACAAAAAACTCTGTAGCTAAATTCATAACAGCAAGTATAGAATTTAATGAATTTCAAGGAAAAACAAATAGCTTCACAAATTTATGGAATAAATGCACAGATTTAAAATACTCTATTCAGATGATCAGATAAAAGTGAAGCTAAGTCAGTCATCATTTCTAATAGCTTTTATTTTTTTTTCTGAATAAAGTATGAATTTTAATAATTTACCAATATTGGTTCATTAAGTGTGACAAATATACCATACTGATGTAAGATATTAAAATAGGGAAAATTGAGTACAGGTTACATGAAAACTCTCTGTACTATGTTTGCAATATTTTGTAAATCTAAAATTTTTAAAATAAAAAGTTTATTGTTTAAAAGTTAACCTATATTTTATTCTAACACACTTCCCAATCTTTCAAAATATTTTTATGTATAATTATTATGGGGGAACATGGGATATTTTGATATAAATATATAATATAAAGTGATCAAATCTGGATAATTGGGATATCCATCACCTCAAACATTTATGATACATATCTTTATGTTGGGAATATTACAAATCTACTCTTCTAGTTATTTTGAAATATACAATAAACTGTTGATAACTATAGTCACCCTATTATGCCACTGAACAATAGAACTTATTAATATTATTTCTAACTGTATGTTTGTACCCATTAACCAATCTCTCTTTTTATCTTCCCCTCCCAACTACCCTTCCTGCCTCTGGTTACCACCATTCTATTCACTACCTCCATGAGATCAGGTTTTTTTAGCTTCCACATATGAGTTTGTAAAGTGGTTGCAGGGATTTAAGGATAAGGTTTGTTATCTGTTACAAGAAAGTGCAACTCATTGATTTCCACTTTTTCTCAATCTGTTCCATTGATCCGTCACTGTTGACCCATAAGGATAGGGAGGGCTCTCATTTTGCTTTGCCTCGCGGCTTCCATCAGTCCAGCATGGAGTTTTGCTTGAGGCCACTATGTTAGAAATCATACCTTCTTTGAACCCAAACAAGTAACATCCATATGTTTTTATTTTCTACCTGCAATTATATCAATAATAATAACCATGACTATTACAGGACTGGAATAGATTCCTAAAAGAAAATAGATACATGATAAGTATGAAGCACTAGATGATTGTCACTAATACATTTCTTAAAAAATTAATCATAGAGGGAAGTCAAGAAGAACACTTTTGTTCTGCACAGAAGAATATATTCTGTTGCTACACTGTTGGCCGAGGCATTAACAGTCACAACAGCCTTGTGGGTGGCAGTTGCAGTCATATAACTTAGTTTTGGCTCTGGAAGACAGCTTAGCGATTGTTCTCCCATTTCTCTCCTCTCAGAGGAAGAGAAAGAGCCCGAGAAATAAATCTTGACCTGAGAGCCAGGGTCAACGCTACTCTCACTACCCATCTGGTCACTACTGAAGATGAGCTAATAAACTCCAGGCAATGACACTTGTGCTGTAAGTTACTTTAGTGAATCCACCGCAGTGAAAGCCCATTTTTAAAAGGCCACCCCATTAGGTCCTGGAGGCATCAGAACTTAAGAAGGCTAAAGAGGGTGCACACTCCTGTCAGTGACCACATAACCAAGCAGCTTCTTAAGGATGGGTGGTTGAAAGGAGGAGGAAAAGAAATTCCATGAGGAGCTTTTCAAAATGTACTCGACTCCCACCTTCTTCCTGAGGCATAGCTGAACCTCTGAAGAAGAAATTATGTATAAATTTTAAAGCCTGCCTGAATATTCAAATAATCCCCCCACCCCACTTTAGCACCTCTCAGAATTTCACCTGACACCTGAAGACAAGGGCAAGCAGCCTTTTTTGCATAAGCCATGATCGTGAAAAAGGAAAATGTTTGTGGGCTGCCTTCTCCAGAGTTATTTTTATGAGAAAATGCAGTGTCTGCAACTGTTTAAGCATTTTTTAAAATTATTATTGATTCCTGCTTATTTTGTTTTATGGCTACCATTTCTGAAGCTATTTAATGGCTAGAGTTTTTAGCAAATTATATGGAAGATGAGATCTTGTAGATTTGGGAAGGGAAGGGAGAGGGCTGAATTACTATATTTGGGAGTGATGAGTTGCATTTTTACCAAAGTGCAATCTCTCCTTCCTCCAATTATAAAATTAACCATGCAGGAATTCTTTAGGTCTGCGGTCCCCAACCCCCTTCTCCCTTCTCCCCCCACCCCCCACCCAACACAGCAGGAGGCGAGTGCAGGGTGAGCAAGTGAAGCCCCACCTGCACCCACAGCTGCTCCCCATCTCTCAAGTCACCCCCCAATCCCAGCCCTCTGTCAGATCGGCAACAACATGAGAGCCTCATATGAGCACAAACCACACTGCAAACCGCGCATGCGAGGGAGCCAGGTTGCATGCTTCTCATGAGAATCCAACCATGGCCTGGTGATCTGAGGTGGAGCCAAGGCAGCAACACCCACCCACCTACCTGTCTGTGGAAGAACTGTCTTCCAAGAAACCAGTCCCTGGTGTCAGAAAGGTTGGGGACCGCTGCTTTAGGTGGTCAGAAGAGAAAGGAAGCCCCCATCAGGGCCAGTTGTTGAAAGGGCTGCAGGGAATGTAGCAGCACAATTGAGATAGCCGAGGCTGAGAGAAGTGTATTAAAATGCAAAGACGTGGGAACAACCCAAGTGCCCATCAATACATGAGTGGATTAATAAAATGTGCTGGATGTATACCATGGAGTTAGTTCTACTCAGCCACAAAAAACAATGGTGATCTAGCACCTCTTGTATTATCCTGGATAGAGCTGGAGCCCATCCTTCAAAGTGAAGTATCACAAGAATGGAAAAACAAGCAACACATGTACTTTCCATCAAGTTGGTATTAACTTATCAACACTTATGTGCACATATGATAGTAACATTCATGTGGTGTTGGGCAGATGGGAGAGGGTCGGAGGGGATGGGTATATATACACTTAATGGGTGCAGTGCACACCGTCTGGGGGATGGACATGCTTGAAACTCTGACTCGGGTTGGGCAAAGGCAATATACATAACCTAAACATTTGTACCCCCGTAATATGCTGAAATAAAAAAAAAAAAAACACATGGCGACTTTCAGATTTCCTTCACCAGTCTTAGACTATAAAGGAGATATTAATGAAGAGTCTTACTACAACTTATCTGGAAGCAGAGGCAAAGAGAGACCTCTAATCCTGTGGTCCCCAAACCCCAGCAGAGTGGGGTAGGTCCGTGGCCTGTTAGGAACCCCGCCACACAGCAGGAGGTGGGGGGGAGGTGGGGAGTGAGTGAGGGAAACTATCTGTATTTACAGCCACTCCCCATTCCCTGCCCCTGGCCCCCCAACCATGGAAAAATTGTTTACCATGAAACTGATCACTGGTGCCAAAAAGGTTGGGGACTGCTGGGTCTAATCCATTTCTTCCTTTCCTTTTTCTCTCACCCCATTTCCCACGTTCTTTTGATGTGCCAAGACCCAAATGTCACATCCCTAGAGGCACCTCTGGTGGCAGCAGCTTGCAGGCCCCAGCCTGGCAGTGGACAAAGGGCTAACTGGGACTGCTCAATCTGGGGAGGATTTTCTTAATAGCCACCTATGAATGAGAGAGTGACATTATTGTGCGTTTTATTATTTTTAACAAATGAGACTCAGATTGGGCTGCCTGATAAAATACGGGAAATCCAGTTAAATTTGAATTTCAGATAAACAATGAATAATTTTTTTTGAAAAGTATGTTACAAATGTTGCATGGGACATACTAAAAATTATTTGATGTTTATGTAAAATTCAAATGTAACTGAGCATCCTGAAATTTTTTACGTGCTATATCTGGCAACCTTAGACAGACCACATTACAAAACTAGGCCATGACAAAGGAGGTTAATGGCATTCAGAGTTTGTACTTACTTTCCCGGTTTAGTGCTTCCCCTCGGCTAGAATTCACAGAGATGAGCATCTTTGAGGTATTCATTCGTTCCCTTCTGTCCCTAGCCCCTTAGCTTCACCTCCCCCTCCCTCTCTCGTGCTTTTCAGGAAGGGAACCTGTGGACTGTGATTTCAGAATAAAATGCCCCATTGCTCCACCCAGGTGGGCACCTGAAAGGCTGGGAGAGGATAAGGAGGGAAAAGAAAACAGACAAAGCAAACTTTCAATACCTCACTCTCTTGCCAATGACCAGCTCTGTTCAGTTAGCATTTACTCATTTATTCACAAATACTTCTGAGTTCCTACAGGGAGCCAACATTCCTTTGTTTTCTCTGCATGGTTACCCACCTCAGTTTCTACCTGCATTTCTCTACCCTTCCCATGTCACATGCAGGGCTTCCTTTAGCTTTATTTGATAAGCATTTATGGATAAACCAGACTTCATGGGTATGTTGTGAATAGTGGAAAATGAAGAATTCTTCCACGACCTGGTGCCGTCTTCTAGTGTGAGGTAAAGGTTCATGTGGGGGCCTTTGGGCTCAGCCACAACGTCCTTTGAATTCCATCTCTGTTACCTGCTACCACCTTTATCCTTTTAGGAAATTGATATAACTTTCATGAACCTATTTTTCATTTTTGAAATGTGATAATAGTGACCTAATTGGAGTTTGGAGTAAATTAAATAAGAATATAAATATCAAGTGACTAACCCAGAGTGGGAACTCAATGTTCCTTTCTTTGCCCTCCCCTCTCTTGTAGGGCTGTATTGCAACTAGCAATGTTATAACCCAAATTAGAACTCTGGGCTTCTGATTCTTACCCTTCTCTCCAAATCATTCAGCTCATAAATAGAGATAATTTCATAGATTCAGGACAAGACAATTAGGGAAAAGTGCTTTGGTTCTTACTTAAAAGATGATTACAAGGAAATTAGGAATGACTAGCTGGTCTCTTCATCTAGGCAAGGAAATAAATACCACAGTTATCCTGAGGAGTGAGACATGCCATTTTTTACAAGGGTAGGGAGAAAGAGGAGAAGGAAGAGGAATCATAAAACTACATCTGGTCTATTCATATTCAGATAATGGATTAATTGGAGATCCTCAATAAGAAAGATTTCATCCATTATGTAATTGGTTTCATATTTAGCAATGCTATGTGGAGCTTGAAATATTTTCAGGAATTCAACGCTTGTAATAAAATTTATGTTGTTGATACTGAGTCATTAAAGTGCCAAGAATAGTTCTGCAAAGTAAAGAAAATTTCTAGAAGGATCTAAAAACAGAAATATCCTTATACTTTATAAATGACTCTAAGTGGATAAGCAATCAATATTTTTCCCCTGGGGGGAAATGGTGTTGGGATACTATTATGTTGCTTAGTTCCAGTTCTAACTGGGACTTATGAAAGCCCCAGACCAATGAGGACAATGCGTGGACAGGCTCTGGAGCCAGGTAATGAGGCTTTGAAAATGGGCTCTGCTGCTTACTAGCTATGCAACAGTTGGACACTTTGCCAAAGGCCATCTAACCCCTCATTTCCTTATTAGTATGAGCTGGCATTCTAGTAGTGTCCTTTCCTCAGAGAGTGCTGAGTGCCTCATATGTGCTTGGCTCTGTGCTCACAGTGCTGAGAACACATGAATAACACAAGATAGGCCATTATAGACCATAAACAGCATGAAAGAAAGAAATAAGAGGATATGAGACAAATAAACTGGTGGGGGCAGGGATTGCTTTAATAGGTGGTCCCAGAAAGCCTTTCTCTCAGGTGGTATTTCTGCTGAGATCTGAAGAATAAGAGAGAATCAGCCCTGCAAAGAATAACAGCAGCAACAACAACAACAACAACAAAAAAGGGCAAAAACCTTCCAGAGGATGAAACAGCAAGTGCAAATGTGCTGAACTGAAAAAGAACTCGATGTGTTGCAAAATAAGCAAGGGGAGGAGGAGTGTGAGGTGAAGTTAGTGAGACAATCGGGGCTTTTTAGGACATGATGAAAAGTCTAGGTTTCATTTTAAGTGCAAAGTGACTCAATGAGGACTTTTAAAGAGATGACATGGTCTGATTTATATCTTTAAAAAATCATTGTGGCATTAATGTCTGGTACATAGTGTCAAATAAATGTTAATAATTAATGTATTATTATTTGTGTAAAGATACCTCTACTACTCATTATTGTTGATATTACTATTGATGTACACCCAGAATATTAATGACGGTGTCCTAGGTATTAGGACCATGTGCAGAAATTAAAATGACGTGGTAACTAACACTAAGTAGGATAAATTCTTCTGCAGCAAATGTTGCTTTCTGTGTAGCCTAGAGCAAGTTAATCTCACTGAACCTCAGTCCTTGATTTGTAAAGCAGTAGTAATGGTAAGGCAACTGTAGGATTTAAATGAAAAAACATATATATAAAATGCCTCGTAGAGTGACAGATTGTAGGCAAATAACAAATGCTACTCATTATTACCATTTTAAGTGTATACACAAAGGAAAAACATAATTGGCTACATTTTTCAGCCCTAGACTCTTAAGAACATGAAATATATTCAGAAATAAATGCATAGCAATTAGTGTGAACATCTATTGTCTTATATTCCTGCATAGCTTTTCTTTTTAATCCTTTCACTATGGGAAATCTCTACCAATTAGTTAATGGAGAATCCTTACCAAGAATAGGGTAGATCTTGTTTGCCTTTAACCGCAAAGGTTAACATGTGACCCAAAGTTGGACAAGTTACAATACCCTCTTCTCAGCTACAGTGATTGGTTTAGAGATGGGTATGTGACCCAAGCTTGGCCAATCAGGGTTCATCCAGGGACTTTTATGCCACAACAATATAAAAAGACTATCATTTTGCTAGAGTGGGTAGGTGGATAAGTTGAGTCTGGGTCTACCACCAATCCTTTTTGTTTATTGAGACATAGAGAGATGGAGTCCTGATGACAGTGTTTAAGGCTCTAAACCAAACAGTACCTAAAGCCAGTCTTTCCATTAAACATTTCCAGTTACATGAATCAATAAATTCCCTATTTTGTTTAAACCAGTATAATGAATCAAAGATTTCTATTAGACCAATGCAATTTAATATCCATTCTGGAAAGTATATTCATCCATCTGGGGGCACAAATTTGCTGTTTCCCAAAGCAAATCCTTTACTTGGTTTGGAAAAAGGGACCTATAAATACCATTAGGTGCAAAAGTATTCCTATTCTCATTCTTTCATCTAGCAGAAAGGTAGGGCAATGTGTTTCCCTTCCCAGAGCCCTGCTGTTCTTCCTACTCTTCATCTGTCCTCTCACCTGACTCCTGACTGCCCTCACATGTCAGGTCACCTTCAATTCTGAGAGCTCTCTGGGTCCTTTCTGCTGCCTAGCCCATCTGCTGTTGACACTACTCCAGCTGTTACTGCTGAAAGCTGAGTACGAAACTTTTAGGTGCATTGCCAGGTGTGTTTAAGGGATTTATTTGAATGAAAAATGACCGAAGAATAAATGCGTGGATGAATCTTAAGAGAATTTCTTCTTTCTCACTTCTAAAGCATTAACAGAGTTTGGAAATAATTCCTGATATATCTAAGTTTCTCAATAAATATTTTAGGAAATCAAGACAGCTTCAAGAAATGTGTAATGTTAAGGCCTTACCTTCTTATGAAATCTCTCAGTCATTTTCAAGTTGGTTTAGTTTAATAGTGTGTCAAGATATTTATCCATTGAATGGAAAAAAAAGAATATAAACGTATTTGTTACCACTGGTCTGTACATTTAAAAATGGCAAAGATGGTAAATTATATATTTATATTTCACCTCAATAAACAATAAGTTAAAAGCAGATATTTATCCGTTTATTCAGGCAATAAGGCTATACGTTTCCAGGAATGGATTAATCAAGGTACACCTCCTCCTCACTGCCCAGTACCACTCCTGTATCATGTATACCAGGCTTGTGACCCCACCTCACACTGTGGGTGTGTGTGAGACAGCATGATGTAGCAAGAGGCAGCGTAGTATACAGAGAACATGTGGGCTTTGGGTTTCCTATGCCCAGGATACTTGCCCACCCATCCTAAGTCTATGCTGTTGGTTGGGTCAGGCACTTCACATCTCTGAGCATTGGTTTCCTCATCAAGAAAATAATACCTATCTTGTTAGATCATTTATATTTAGAAACAGTATGTGTACGATGTGTGATGGGGTCTCCCATATTGTAATAGATATGTCAGTAGCAGAGTATAGTGATTAAAAGCTCAGGCTCGGAAACCCCACTGCCTGGAGTAGAATCCCAACTCCTCCACTTACTAGCTTTGTTTTCTTAGACAAGTTACTTATCCTCTTGAAGCTGCACTTTCCTCATCCCTAATGGGGGAATGTTAATAGCATCACTCTCATTAGTTTGCTATGAAGATTCAGTGAAGTATTGGTGAATCATCATTTTTCTCAAACTTTATACAGTGAAATAGTAGTAAGTTATCACAAAAGGAACATTCTAATTACAGGTTAACCTGGGAAGAAAACTAGGAGTTTTTTAATGTCTACTATGTCCCATGGCTATTCTAGGCATAAGTCATACAACAGTGACAAAAACTTTTGTTCTCATGGTGTTTACATATTTGCATTCATAGGGCTGTATGGAAAGTATCCAGCCATTGTTAATACTATTTTTCATATTACATGAATATGAAAAATTCATATTCATGTAATATGAATATGGATAATTTCTGGACAGCCCTCATATCCCACCAATTAAACACTTGTGTGCTTTATAGTAATACGTTTGAACACTAGTTCAGTGTTGTGTCCAGAGTAAAGTGAAAGTAATAATTTAAAAATATTTTATGTTTATTTTTCATTCCTTTCACAACTATGAGCAAGATATGTCAGGTATATCACATATTTCCAAACATTGCCATATAAAAAGAGGATATTTTAAATTTTTTTAAAAATCTCATAGTGATATTTTTAAATAATAGAGTAAATTCTGCTTTAAAGTAATTACCAATACTTTCTATAAGTTCAATAGATTCTCATAAAATTTATATTTTTAATATATTACAGAAAAAATAATTATTAAGTTTCTTACCTACCTGTGGCTCCTAATTAATCTTATGGATTAACAAAAGAAAGATATTTCTAATAGTTTAGTGTAAGTGAAAAACCATATTATTAAAACATGGTCCACCCACTCCCCTCCAATATATAATGCCTACAAATAGCTACTTCAGAAAAACTAGCCTCCTTCAAAATTATTAAGCAAAAGGGTAAAGGAAGGAGAGAAATGAGAAGGAACTATGAAAAACAGCCAAAGAACATGCACCAACAAATTGAATCCAATGCAAAGTATAGCAATCATTTTAATTTAATGATGCATGCACCTATATGAAGTCAAGAGCACAAAGATAGAAGTGCTCCAAACAGGGATTGAGGAAAGTAGTGCAAGAAAAAAAAATTGAACAGAAATAAAGATGGAACTAGAAGGAAAAGAGAGAATCAACATTGCTAAAAGTACAGTATGGGTCAAAAAAATTGAGCAAAATAAAATAGGTAAATATTTTTCAAAGATTAGACAGCAAATTGAAGGTATAAAGAACAGGCCCAGAAGATCCTCAAAATGCAAAATTAGAGTCTCAAGGATTGGTTAGGAAAAGGGGATGTCTGGTTTGGAGCCTAACGAGTTAGAACTTGCCTGTGCTATGGCATTCCTCCTATGGAAATGTCTCGCAGAGTTGGACGTGCAGGTCTGTTACTCAGGGGAGAGATGAATGCAACTTCACAGTCATTTTTTTCACATTCAGAGAGTGGCCTGGGTAACCTTCTGCACAGCAATAACCTACATGTCTGGTTGGTGATAATTCCATCCCTTATAATTGCAAATACCTACAGGTAAAATGCTAATCTGCATCTTTCTCATTTGCGATGTTATTTTTCTCCAAATATTCGATTAACATTTTATTACATGTAATAACAGTCACAGAGATAGTTCAGATGGATAACATTCTCAGAATGTTCACAAACATCCTCTGAGTGAGGCTTTAGTCACCTTAGAACACAAAATGCCTGCCTAAAGCAATTACATCACAAATACAACTTTCACGTGCTGGCATCGTCCCTTCACACACACTGGAGAGGGCATAATGAGAACCGAGTGGCCAAAGGGCAAGCAGCATACCAGAAAAGGCGGGCACAGAAGGGCTGGAGCTAATAGCCAGGCGTAAGTAACCTTTACTCTGTGCTGCTGACATGCATTTCATATAGACCTCTGGAAATTGCTACAAGCTTGATATGGGATTTTAGAAGTCATGTGTTTTAAATCTAATCTCTTCCCTTGGTTTCAATTTAATTTTTTATGTTTGTATAACAAAGTCAAGCCATATGAATTAGGTTAAATTTCATGCAAATGCATTTTAGACAAAGAAATCAGGACAATGGAAAAAAAATTTTCTCTTCATCTTTCCGAGGTGCATGGATTAAGGACCTGAAAAGCTGCTATTTGAGTTTGGACACTGTCAGTTTATTTTAGTATATAATCAGGCCTTTGAGGCATGGTGAAACATTTATGATTTCAAGAAGAACTAGGGCGACTAAGGGTAGAAAAGTGGAAATGGCTCTTTCCTTTACTTATTTATGTGGATGCTCTATTTGAGAGACATGTAGGGCAGAATTTGAGAACCTGTAGTCTAAAACCATGCTTTCTTTTACTATTATGTGACCTTGTGCAAGGCATTTAACATCTCTGCACCTCAGTTTCCTCATCTGTTATAATAAGAATGATCATGTGCCAAGGTTGGTGCCAATTCTCATAAATCACTCACCACAGCGCTCAGCACAAAGCCTGCACTCTATTAATTTTAACTCTCATTAATTGCATCTTTACAAGCAACCAGAAAATCATATACCCTTACTGAAAAATACAATATTGGTATCATTGATCATGTCCCACAAATTGAGTTGAGGAATAATTATATTCCATATTCATATTTCAAATATAACATTTTGGGGAGGTTCTCTCCTTTCTGAGGAGTGTGTAGTCTAGGGGGTTATAAGAACATGAACCTCTCATGGGTAAGGGATAAAGGTAGATGAAATTGCATGAAAATTTGTATTTTATAACCTGCATACATTATCATACATTATTATATTTGAGCCTCTTGACAATACAATGAAATAAGTAAATACTACTGTTCCTGCTATGGGTTGAATTGTGTCTCCCTCAAAAAAAGATACGTTGAAATCCTAACCCCCAGTACCTCTGAACATGGCTTTATTTGAATACAGGGTCACTGCAGATGTGGTTAGTTATAATGAAGCCATACTGGAATAGGGTGAACCCCCTCCCCCTGTATGACTAGTGTCCTTATAAGAAGATGGCTGTGTGAAGACTAAGACACACAGGGAGAACAGCATGTGATAACAAAGGCAGAGATTAGAGCTATGCAGCTCCAAGCCAAGAAACACCAAAGAGTGTCAGCAAACCACCAGAAGCTAGGAAAGGATAAAGCAGGACTCCCCTGGGGCTTCAGAGGAAGCATGGCTCTGCAGACACCTTGATTTTGGACTTCTAACCTGCAGAACTATGAAACAATAAATTTACTTTGTTTTAAGCTATCCAATTTATGGTACTTTGTTACCACAGTTTCATAGGAAACTGAAACAATCCCCATGTCACAAATAAGGAAATTCAGACCCAGAGAGTAAGATCACGCAAGGAACCCATTTTTGGATTCAAAACACAACTTTTTCCCTTGTGGCACCCTGTCTCTTTTCATCATTCCTTCACACACTGTCCATTCCAGCCATGCTCTTCAACTAATCCCTCCTCTATCATGGCAGGCATGGACTCACTTTGTCTCTGGTCAGAGGGAGCAAAATATATTTATTGACTGGCTCCTCCATGCCAGGCATCACACTGCGTGGGCAATTTTCATATGCAGTGTTCTCTCAACCTGAAATGAGTTTTCTGCCATTTTTCCTACATGAAAATCCTCACCCTTCAGCTGCCAAGTCAAATGCTCCAACTCCATGAAGCTTCTCATCTGCCTAGTCAGAGCCTTTTTTCTGTTCATTTCGATATCCTATTATTTATTATTCCATTTATCTCTAATTTTGTGTTTGTAGGTAATTAATAGTCTGTAGCAATCTATCAATCTCACTGGATTTTAAGATACTCAGAGACAAAGTCATAAATGTAATAGTCCTTTAAGGAACAACAAATGAAGGCACTGGAAATTTTACTTAGACTCCACAATTCTGAAGTGTAGCTTTGGCTGATTTGCATATGCCACATGCAACCTTTATCCTATTCTCCAACCTAGAAATTGGTCAGCAGATTGTTCAGGACAGAAGAAAAGAAGGGAAGACTTCATTACAGTATATGAGGGCTGGACTTTCATTAGGTTTTAGTATTGTTGCCATGATTTAATTGGTTCTCCATTTATAGCACTATTCACTCCTCTTCCTCAATCTCATACCTTCTGTTAAATTTGAAATTTCACTGAATATTTAGAAGATCCAAAACTGAGAGCTCACTTGGTCTCAACACTTAATAAAATGGTGAGATGAAAACAGACTCAAAAGTTGTACTTTAGAACATGTTATCAGAAAATGATAGGCTAGGAAAACAAAGGAAAGAGTTGAAATTTGAACTACGTAATATTTTATATTGAGGAAATTTGATTTTGGCAATATCACTCCTTCTGAAGAAATTGTGGGAGGGATCTAATAATTTAAATTCTGTAAATTTCTTTTTCTTTTTTTTTTTTTTTTGAGACAGAGTCTTGCTCTGTCACCCAGGCTACAGTGCCATGGTGTCAGCCTAGCTCACAGCAACCTCAAACTCCTTGGCTCAAGCGATCCTCCTGCCTCAGCCTCCCGAGTAACTGGGACTACAGGCATGCATCACCATGCCCAGCTAATTTTTTCTAGTTTTAGTAGAGATGTGTCTCACTCTTGCTCAGGCTGGTCTGGAACTACTGACCTCGAGCGATTGTCCTACCTCAGCCTCCCAGAGTGCTAGGATTACAGGCATGAGCCACCAAGACCAGCCAAATTTCATTTCTTATTTATAATTTCTCCATGAAATTTGTGCTAAAAAATTCTTCATACACACACACCCCACGTTAGGCCAGTGGCTGGTGCAAACCATGACTTATCCTATTACACAGAGTCAGGCTGATTTCACTGCTGCTCTGAGGTAGCCACATGATACAGCAGAACTGTTGAATATTGCAGAGGAGCCAGTCTCAGCTTTGCTCACCATGAAGGTTCCCAGAACTGGGAAGATCCTGGCGCTATAGAACAATTTGCATTACAAAGAGACAGTAATACCTAAAGCCTAAGTGGAACTGAAATGCTTAGCTTTAAGCCAGGCCACCCCTTTGTAGACATAATTTTATTTTAACTCCTGTAGCATCTTCCTTTTTTCAGAGTAACAAAACACTTGACAAATAATATAAATATAATTTCATGACTGGTATGCAATAATATAACCAAGATAAAGGTTAAACGCCAGCCAGAAGGCATTGCTAGGAGTGCTTGCTGCCCAAGACCTACCCCACAGGAAAGCAGAGTGAGTCTCTGAGTAAAAGAACTTTAAGTTTTTGCCCTTTCTGGTTTCTTTTGGTTTGATTTTGCAGAATTATTGGCAAATAAAGGAAAGTTAGATACTTTCTATAAATGCTCCTGTTTATGGAGGTCGATGTCACCAAGTAGGTTGTAAACTCTTAGAAGAAAACATGTCTTGAACACCTTTTCATGTCTGTAACATTTAGCACAATGTCTGGCAGACAATAGCATGCTCAAGAAATGCATTCAGTTTCCTACTCGAATTTTCCTTTTACCATATTTGTTCATGTGCTTCTTTAATTATATATTCCTGTAAGCTTACTTAAATGTTGTTGTGTTTTGGGCAATCAAGTAATTAATTAAAATAAAGTATGGTGAACTGGAATTTAATTAGCCTTGTGATATGTCTTAATTTAATATCTTCTTAACATAGTATCATGCCAGTGAAGAGAGTGAAACCATCTGGAAAAGAAGGTGGGATTAATATGTCACAAAAGTATATTTTTTAAAAACTCATTTTCTTATGGGAGTGTATAATATGTAGAAATATTTATAAATTATTTGCAAGGACTGAATACAATATAAATGTTGAATAAATATATTTTGTTGGTTATTCCCTTTCTACTATCTTTAATATAATTGATGTTTCTGAACATTTCTTCTTCCATGGTGTTCTAAGTACTCTGTATTTTTCAGTATGTATTTATAGTCTCTTCCCAATGTTTTCTGTTATTTTAGAATGATAGTGGTGCCAGGCAATGTATTAACTCCCTGTCAGTTCAATCCTATTTCATATTTCCCCATTAGTCTTGTTCAGGATTTCTGTCAGGATCTTCTCCAATGCATTGTGAGAATGCAGGATTCTTATCACTGCTTACAAAACTTCATTTGGAATCACAATATTTGTTGACAGATTCATGTGTATCTCCCAGCAGATTTAACCGCATAGCTGGTTTTGATTTATGGAGCACAGCTTGAATTACAGAAGCAACTATTTACAGACCATAGAGGTGGATTTCTTTTTTCTTCTCTTGTCATAAACATCCAATTTCTTCTCCAAGAACAGGCAAGAATTCTGTGGTTAGGTTCTTGTGGAAAAAATAAGGTACTAAGTCAAAAAGAGAAGTCCAAAACAAGAAACTAATAAGTAAATGAGAAGGGGGAAAAAAGAAAAAAATAACCACCATGGGTAAGCTTGAAGAACTGCTGATGTGAACTCAGGAAAGCAGGTGGTGGAAAGGACATTTTGCAGAATTGAGGAGAAACAACTGATGAAAATAGCAAGTGTGGCATCCTCCCAAGATACTTACTGTGGCTACCACTATCTTGCTTGAAGCACGATAAGTAAATCTAAAATGAAATGTTACCTTGGCATAATGGACAAAGTATAATAAGATCTATGGATGTTGCAATTGGAGCTGACAGTGGAATTTGAAGATCCAGATAAATATTAAACTCTACATAGTTTAAATCTGAAGGATGTTTTTGAGATAAGATTTTTATAATTTTAATCAATGCATGTTTTATGGGCTGAATTATGTCCCCCAAAAATTCATAAGTGGAAGCCCCAACCTCCAGCCCTAACCTCAGAATGTGACTATTGAAGATAAGCCTTTAAAGGTGGCATTAAGTTAAAATGAAGCCATTAGGGTGGACCCTAATCCAATCTGACTGGTGTCCTTATAAAAAGGGGAAATTTGGACACGCAATGGTGTGTGTGCATGGAAGAAAGACCATGTGAGGACACAGAGAGAGAATGTGGCCATCTGTTAGCCAAGGAGAAAGGCCTCAGAAGAAACCAAACCTGCTGACACCTTGATCTTGAACTTCTAGTCTCCAGAACTATGAGGAAATAAATCTCTGTTCTTTAGGCCAAGTAGGTTGTGGTATTTTGTTATGGTAGCCATGGCAGACCAATACATTATGCATATAATTTTAAAAGTCAAACAGTTTATCTAGGCTTAAAAACAAACCACACAGTCTCCTGTTCCACCCTTATGCATCCCAATTCTCATTCCCCAAAGGCAATCTCTTTCAGCTGTTTTAGTTGTTTCTTCTGGTATTCTTAAATAGCACTTTATACCATTTCTTAAAATTTTTACTGGACAATATCTAATGGCTTCCTACTATGGATGAAGGGGGTTTAGCACTTCAACAGCTATTCTTCTATCACAAAACACACCCACATACACGTTTCACTTCCCTCCTCTTCACAATATAGTTCCACCAAAATATTTGATGTTTTCATTTCTATGACCATTTGAATATTCATAGTTAAGCCATGATTATACTTGAACAGTGTTTTGTTTTCCCTGGAGTCAATAACTGCCTCATGGAGTAACTGCCTCATAAATAACAAGTGAGTTATCACTCCAGGGAGGTCTCCCAAAAAAACAAGGGTAGCCTCATTTTGGAGAGAGCTCCACAGTTATCAGAGGTGTATATGATCTATAGCTAGAGATGCCTTAAGCACTTGAGGCTTCGTATTTTGTGCCCAGTCTACGATGGGGGATGCGTTGCCATGGCCAGTATGCTGATGCTTCCAGGCAGCAGTGGTGGGCATCCAGGTGGTGCAGGCTCAAGCAGGCTTGGATTCTAATCTGTCTCATCAGAGAATGGTCTCTTCTTCTCCATTGTTAGTCACTGAGGCCAGTGAGCCACCCAGAGACTTCGATCAGCAGCCACAATCTGTTTCTACTACTCATGGTCTCAAAGGGTGTATCATTAATCTTCCAGTCTGTAGCTTTCCAAGTGTCAGACCAAAGAGCTAGGCCATTGGCAATCACCCAAGAGTTAGTAAAAATATAACAAGCTTCATCAAGACGATTCTTGGCCAAAACTATGAGAACAGCCTTGAGTTCTGCCCACTGAGCAGTGACCAACCACATGCATTTTTTGATTCTACAAGATTGACACTCCATGAGTGCAGCTACAGCAGTCCAGTCGATATCACTCAGTTTCAGGTTATCTGGACCATCACTGAACCAGGTCCAGGCATTTAAGGGACCTGCCGTGAACCAGGGAATCTCACTGAGCCAGGGATTTGGTTGAGGCAGTGAAGTGCCACCCTTTTGGCTAAAGCTGAGATGCTGCTGGGTCCAGGTCAGCTACATTCTTGAACATGCAATTTCTATCTAATGATTGAGGCTTGCTGGGCCTTCTACCTTATAAGGCATTGAATCCAAGTTGACTCACCCCAAAATGGAAATATCAGACCAAATAGGCACAAGGCTTCTATGCGTCAGACATCCAGCTTCAACATGAATCCAGTAGCAAGCTAACAGCTGCTTTATAAAAGCAGGTACCTGATATCTGTGTCACAGAGACAAAGTCTGGAAAGAGGCTGCCTCCTTTTGCCAGAGGCTCCAACTGGCAAAATCATCAGTCACAGAGACATTTAGCTCAAAGGGTCATTAGGATTGTGGGGCACTAAAGACACTAGCACTTCTCTATTTGTGGCTCTTCTCAATTGGGAAATCTCTTTCTGGCATTTATGAACATTCATAGTACAGGCATAAAGTACCAATTTTGTATTCTGCAGTGGAATCCACAAAATTAGTACATTGAATTTGCCCAAAGGGCCTGACTCACAAGGTCATTTTAGGTTCCCTTTCCACAGTGAACTCCATCCAAATCCCATCAGTTGAATTTAGAAGTCCTCTCTCCCAAGCAGGACCACCTGAGATTGTGGGCACCTGTATCCAACAGAGTCATAAAAGTTTGAGTCCCTTCCTTCCCCACAATACTCAGACATATGTATTCAGCCTTCAGTTCCTCTTGAGGACAGGCCAACCTCAGTTCTACCCTAAACATCTTTCTCCTTACAGCAGCTGGAGCTGGAGCCGCATGGGAAGGAGGGGATGTGGATGGGGCAGAAGGCTTGGAGGGAGAAAGAGCCCTGTGCCAGTAAACAAAACATCTCTTTCACTTTCCTCTTCAAATTGTACTGCCACTAGACTTCTAGACTTCTTTGGGTCAGTTTTCCATTCTCCAGTGGGACACCTGCATCCGCATTATAAAGCAAACCCAGGGCAGTAAGAGCCTGACATCTAGGCAATGCCTCATCCATGGCTTCCAATTGGAGTTACTCTGGCTCAGGGCCAAAAATTCCGTAGAGCAGCCAACACTCACTGCAAAAGAAACTGTTAGATCTTTTATTGTCTTCTCCGAAAGGATGTAGGTTTGTCATGGTAGATTGGAAAAGGGCCTGAGCCCATAGATGGCCTTGCTGTTGACATTCTTGCTTAATGAACATTCCCTGCTTCTCTCATCTCCCAAGCACATCAGACTAAGTTCTTACAATTCATTTGGTTTCCGGCTACAGAAGTCACGTATTTCTCTCCTATCTCACTCGGCAAGGACACACAACTCTGGAACTGTTGTCTGAAAAGGGGAAAACCTCTACCCACACAGAATGAGTCTTAGTAATACTTGTTACAATTGGGCAGACCTGACAGTGAGTACAAAATTGGCAAGAAAGTCCCCTGACCAGGGTAGAGTTTAAAACAACCAGGATACTATTTGGGAAGCTGTCTTTGAACCTATTTCCTGTTACTTGGTCAACAACCACTGCCCCAATTCCTTCTCATTAGCAGGCAATAAAGTGAAGAACTATTTATTATCTAGTTGACCGTACAATTTAATCAACGTCTTTGCTATGGATTTTTTTCAAATCCTGTTAACCTGTGGGACTTCCATCCTTCCTCATCCAGCATTCCAACTGCATTGCCAAAATTGTCAAGATAAGTGACAATTGATAAGTCTGAGATTTTACCCTACATACAAGATAACAAGTTATGCCAGCTCCCACTTTAAAACACAATATTAATTAAAAATTGTTTTCAGGGTTGGATAATTCCAAAGCATCTACTTGAAATCTAAACAGATTCCAAAAACATTCACTCAAACCAACAATTCATGAAATGTTGTTGTAGTAAAATAATGTTTGTTATATGTGACAAGATACCAATACCAATGACATTGTTTTAGTGGTAATTGTTAAATTATATATCTGGCTGATTACTGTTAAGCACAATAGACATTATTTAGAAGAAAAAAGAAGTAAACTGGAGAAATAACCTGAAGTTGAATTTCTACTTAGAACATTTTCTCATGTTAAAGTAACTTATCTTAAAATAAATTTTCTTGTTTTAATTTTTTTAATTTTTAATTATTGTGAGTTAATAATTGTTATATATCTTTATAGGGTATATGTGATCTCGTAGGTTTGCCAAAATGCTCTATAATTTTATTTTATAGTCAGAGGATGATAGAGAAGAGAATGGTGTGGCTATTCTGGGGCCAGTGTCTCTCATAAAAGAAAAAGATAATAAGAGCTAAAAAACACCTGTTGAAATTTTCTTCCATTCATCAGTGCTACAGAGGTAGAGAAGAAATATAGCTGTGTAATATTACCACTGATTATTTTATTATTTTCATCATCAAAAGAACAGAAGAGAAAACAATAAGAATACCAAAAGAGAAAAATATGCATTTATTAAGTCTCCTTACATTTTATTATACTGTAAAAATATTTTTAAATCAATAATTTCTATTTCAATCAATAGAGCATTAACTAAATTTGCTTTCTTATTTACATGGGGATTAAATAATAAATTAGATTCTGCCAAACAACTTGGTATGTTTCTATCATAAAGAAGGATTTCCGTACATAATATTAAAAGACTATGTGGCAAACACTTTTTATATGTAGTGCTTTGTTAAGATACTAACACTGGAACAGGGTAGCTTTTTCAGTAGAATTTTTATTGCCACACTATTTTTAGCCATTAAAGATAAGGTTCACCAGATCTTATTCCAACCTGACAAGTGACATCACAAATGTGAATTAAATCAGTTTAGCCATTTTTAAATACAAGCGAAGGGGAACAACTCTGAATATTTCTAATATATTGCTGTTTCTCTTCTACAAAATGTAATTTGTTTTTTAACTGAACTACTGCCTCTGGGCATTTGTAGAGGGAAAATAAAATCTCCCAAGCTGTTTCCTTCTGTATAAGAGCTACTATACTCATGCTGAACCCAGAAGGATTTTTGAAGGTGGACAAATGACATACCTGAGCATATATTTCTTATGCATGAGAAACTGTCGTTGGCACAGTAGCCGTCGCTGACCCTGTATGTGGTATGTACCCCGATAATTCCATATGTTGGAAATGCTACCTAAGCAGCGCTGGCAGTTCCTACCTGAGACAGCTAAGGCAGGTTATTATTATCTAAGGTTATAAAATGGATGAAAATCATATTTAGGAAAGCTTGTACTTCTCAGTCACAATGCAAAATGAGGACAAATTTAAACATGACATTTTGCCAGTCAGCAGACTTTCCAGAAGATGAAAGACTGGTGAAACAAATTCCAGTGTTTTCATAAAAAGAATATCAGGCTTTCAGGTTTTCAATTTTGATGTGCCCCATGATCTGATTTTTCATACATGGGGTAACAAAATTTTCAAAGGATTGTAACACAATTCTTGAGGAATGGTTTATCTGAATGCATCATAGTCTTATACCTTTGAGGACTACCTCTTGTTCCATGAGATATCCCCAGGTGCAATTTTTGACATGAAATTCCGTATATTCAGCTACTTAAAGCACTCCAAATGTTCAGGAACGATTTTTAGCCTTACCATAGATAATGGCTTGCTGATATTACAAATTGGAGACTTCAGAATGGGGAGGAGAGATAGAGTTCCCAGTATTCCCAGACACACCTGCAACAGACAAAAGAGTCATAGAATCACCTAATATTATAAGTATAAATAGCTGCTATTTATTGTGTGCTGTATCAAGCGATGTACACAAACACACACACACACACAGAGACTGATAATCTCTAATTCTCAGCAGATACTACTATAATCGTTTTAGCAATGACAATAATGAGGCTTGTTACAATTTAGTAATATATAGAAGACCCTTTAATCAGTAAGGTAGAGAAACTTGACTGAGGACGTGTCTAAGATGAAAAACTAAAATATCAAGTCACTTCTGAGCTGATACCTCGACTTCTGGCAATGCAAGAGCAATGACTAGGTCTTTAGCAGCAGTTACCCGGAGTCAGGAAAAGAAATGCCTCCTAATATTTAATCTTCTTACTCAGCCAATCTGCCACAAATTGAGGCGACTTCATCCTTGCAGACGGCTGTGGAATGATTTTAATTACGACCCTTATCTGCCAGCGACAAAAGTACCAAGGACTGCCAGCTCCCAGGAACAGCCCTTGCAATTGTGTTTGTGGAAAATAAAGGGAATTTGCCAGGCAGTTTAAATTGAAACATGATCAACTACCCACAGAGAGTTAGTCCTAATGCCAGAGGGACCACTTAAAAGTGACCCCACTGTAAGAAGACATATTCCCCACACCATGTCAGCATATACTAACACAGGTGCTGATGTCTGTTTAGGGAGAGGTTTAAAGAAAAGAGAGAGATTGATGTGATTACTGGGAGTGGTTCCACTTTCTGTAGATGATAGAAATTGTAAAGAGAGAAGCACAAAGCTATTTTACCCATATGTAAGTTTAAAGTTATGGACTCAAGGAGAGATAAGCATAGGGAGGGCTGAATTGGGGAGAAACGTGAATGTGAGTCTGAATTGGAAAATGAAAACGTGCAGAAGAGAGGCGAAAAAGTGTGACAAAGAAGACTGCAGAAAATTATTTTCATTGCTGTAAACTAAAACTAACAAACTGGTAGACCTGGTTAAAATCAAAATCAATTAATGAATCTGGTATTAAGGGAGTTGAAAGGACATTTTTTAAATACTGCTTGGATTCCTTATAGCATGCTGCATAAAAACCAGACTCCTCAGCCTGCCATCCAGTCTTCCAGTGCTCTGGACAATTACACCACTCTGCGTGCTGAGAATTTCACTAATGGGTTTTCTAGCTGGGCAATGAGGTGACAGTTTGTGTTTTAGAAATATCACTGATAGTAGTATGGAATATCAATAGAAGGCAATAGAAACCATAAACAAGGTGCCTATTTAGGAAACTAGTGGTTTCGTCTTGAAGATGGTGAGGATATGAACTAAAATAGTGAAAGTGGAAATGGGAATTGAGTTGGGTTTGGATTCCAAAATGCCAACTCAAATTTAAGTGTATTAAATACAGAATGTTTTGTCTGAAGGCTATTTGGATAAAATCTGGAGGCTCCACGTGAGATTAAGCCTTGGGAGGAGAAAGACAAACTCTCTGTGCTAGCTGGCTCATAGCTCCCGTAGAGTTGATGATGGCATTAGCCCTGTAGATGATAAGCTAGATCTCAGGTTTTCTGGTATTATAGACAGGTGAGCACATTGTAGCGGCTCTAGTTATGGAATTTCAAAGTAAAAGAAGTGTTTGAAGCTCCTCAACCATAGGTTATATTTACTTTCTTGAAGTTTCATGTACTCAATTGGAACATAGGTATGACATATAAAAGGACAAGCAGAAGCCTGGGGTATGGGATCCATTGACCATATTCTCCACCAAGGGCACCCTCAGGGCCCTCTTTGCCTCATCTCTGGGGCCTTCTCCTCCTCTTTTCTATTATATACCCCACTGCCTTAACAGGAGTTTTATTGACTATTATAGAGAATTATTTTGAAAACTATTTCAACCAAAAGAGTATATAGTACTTTTAACTAATGGTCTTCTCTGCCTTAAGCTTAGGCTCCTAAAAGAGGTGACTTATATAAATGCACACTCACATACACACAAACACACACACACATACTTTTTTACTTATCTATCAATCACCACCAACTTAGTGACTTTTAAAAAAAGCATTTATTATTTCTAATGACTTTCTGCAATGCCCTGACTCAGCTGGGCAGTTCTGCTCCTGTGATTTGGCTGGGGCTATAGTCACACGAGGACCTGACTGGGCTAGAACATCTGAGATGGCTCATTCCCATGACTGGCAAGTTGGTGCTAGCTATCAGCTGGGATCTCAGCTGGGTCTATTAACCAAAATGCCTTTTTTTCTCCTCTTGTGACTTCCTCAAAGCATGACATCTAGGTTCCAAGAAGGAGTGTTTCAAAGGACAAATGCCAGTGTGCAAACACTTAGCAAATCTCCAATTGCATCTCCTTTGGTAACATCCCATTGGCCAAGACTAGTCGCAAGCCCAGCACAGATCAAGGGGAAGGGAAATAAATTCCACCTCTTGATGTCAAGGTTAGCATGAGCATATAGGGAGAGAAGATTGTTGGGGGCTATCTTTGGGCACTCTTTACTAAACACACACAGACACACACTCATTGGTATACAGTGTTAACATGTGTATTTTAAAGCATACTCAAAAACCTTCCTGTGTTATAATTTCAACAGGTAACAATCCATACTCAGAATTTTGTCCCTGCACTTATCAACTAAAGGTAGAACCATTATATAGAGTGTCATGAGTGTTAAAGCAGGTGCTTCTGATAAATTGAGGATTGTCAACAGAGTCTTCTCTGTTGTAGAAAATCAAGGAATCAGTAGCTATTGAGATAATGGGGCAAGTTTGGCCGCTGCCAGGAGGGCTGCAGTGCTCAGCTCTACAGGATTGCTCTGTGTAGCATCGGTTCCATTCTGAGATGCCACTGTATGAATGGCAGAGTTGTGGTTCTGTAGTTTCCAAGTTAGGATACTGGGTAAATCGTGATGTAAAACCAGAAGAAGTTAATGTAATAGGCAAGACAATGCATTCCATTTTGGACATGCTGGGCTTGAGCAGCCTGTGTACCATCCAGATCTGGGTGTGCAGTGGAGAGTGGAAATGTTAATCTGGAGCCAGGTAAGGCAGGGAAACAGATGAGGTCATCAAAAGAAAATGGATTTGGGCAAAAGAGGAAGAGCCTGAAATTATAACCCTGGAATGTATGAGACAGTGAAGCATTCTGAGAAAGAGCAGTCAAAAAGCTGCAGCAACTCAACATATATCTGCCGAAATGAGACAGAACAGTAAAAGCTATTACCTTAAAAGGAAGGTAAAGGTCTCTGCTTAAAACAGGGGCGATTAACTTTCTATCACTGTCTTTACACAAGCTCTCTGAGGGTCTCCCAGAGACAAGGTGTTAATTGATGGAGAAGCTGCTTTCTTTTTCCCACTTTCTCCCTGCTGTGGAGCATCAAGGATGACCTTAAATAATGATAAGTTTGCCTTGTGTAGTGCTTTACAGTTTACAGAGCATGTTCACTTACTTTATCTAATTTGTTCTCTACTGCAACCCTCTGAAGTATGCAGGGCAGGTAGTAGTATCTTCATTTTACAGATGAGCAAACTGAAGCCGAGAGAAGTGATTATTCCAAAGTGGAACTGTCCTCTGACTCCCAATTCAGTTCTGTTTCCGCTGAGCCGCTTGATTACATTAAGGATCAAGTCCTGACTTTTCATTCGGCCATGCAGATATCTGGGTTATCTAAATTGGGAGTTTTCTGTCTTACGGTTATCAGTTTTAGCAGAAAAGATGTGGCAGGAGCTGGGACTCGAGGGTGGCTGGCACCTGTCCTTCTGCATTTTGGGGACTGTGCATTCCATTCCCTCTCTTTCTGGGGCATGAATTCTGTAGTGTATGTTACTTTCTCCCATGCAGTAAAGAAAGTTAGTAGATTATTTCTGCCTTTAGTAATACTATTGAACAAAGCTTACAACTAGGACATTGAATGTGCTTTTTTTTTATGGATAGAAATATATCATGTTTTTCTCAGCTTTTAATTTATATTTAACCAAAAATTATAAAACATGATTCTTTACAGTTTAGCAATACACTTTCCTTCAAATTTCCTTCAAATTTCCACATCTTTCAGCAACCACCTCTTTCAGCCCACCCTTTTCTGAACTTTATTTTGAAGACTTCCACTTCTCCATCGTGTATTTCTAAACAGAGTTTCCTCATCACTCAAACAACAGATACTTGCTGGATGTTTTACCAGGTGTTAGACACTGTAAGATTCTTGAGTTACAATAGGGTTTTTGTCCAAAAATGACCAGTTAATATTTAGTGAACATTACTTAAGGTCTCTCTTCCTGTCCCTCTCTTCTCCCACATCTATATATAAACATATCCCTATTCCATATCTCAATCCTTCCTTCTCTTTGTAACATCTATATAATATAATGACTATTAACCTGATAATCTGTGCAAATATAATGGAAGATATATACATATAGATGTAGATGGTACAATGGAAATAATTTTCCAAAGTTGAGCTCAAATAAAAATGCTATTTTGAATATATTTAATGAATAATTATTCTACTTGAATTTATTAGAAGAAAAGAAAACTAGGGGAAAAAGCTTAAAGAATTGATGAACTTCAAATAAATTTCTCTGAAAGATATTACTTCCCACAAGGTTCTTTTAATATCAAGAAAAAGACTTTGAACAATATTGAGGCTGGGGTCATAATAGTTGTTTTTGTTTTTGTCTTAGTTACATGTTTCTATTTTAAAAGGTGCAGATTGGTGACGTGATGTCAAAGATGTGGAATATAGAGGCCTTACATTTTCTTCCCAATCATCTTCCAACTTTGTTACTTTATAATTTTTACATGGCCAGTATTTATCATATTCATAATGCTTTTCTATAGCCACAATTCCTGGCTCTGTCTCAATCATTTATTGTAATGGAATCCATGTTCATCAAAAATCATTTACTATGCCTTTCCATTCTAAATTTGTTTGTTGATTATATGGATTTTATCAAGACAGGTGATGTAAAGGATAGTTATAATGAAGTGTGTTAATTGCCATGACTTTAGAAGTATACCATATTATAATGTGCCAGTAGGAACAACTAAGAGTAAATCATAATTAGATAAATTGAGAGGAGGGCTAGAGGAGCTGACACTGTTCCAGAAGTTGTCTTTATGTCTCCACACTAAAATAAATATAGATAAATACGGAGATATACCCCTATTCCATATCTCAATTCTTTCATCTTTATTTTAACTTGTTACAAGACTTTATTCTGTGTCTTATCAATACTGTAAATCTATTTGCACAAATTTATTATCATTCTGATAAAGAATATGATTAATTGAAAGTAAACAAATACAATTTCATCTAAGTTGTATGATGCATTATGTGACTAATAAAATCTGGTATACGTATACCATGGAGTACTATTCAGCCATTAAAAAAATGGTGATCTGGTATCTTTTGTAACAACCTGGATGGAACTGGAGACTATTCTTCTTAGTGAAGTATCACAAGAATAGAAAAACAAGCACCATATGTGCTCAATACTGAATTGGAACTAATTGATTAACACTTACGTGCACATATGGTAGTAAAACTCAAGGGAAATCAAGTAGGGTAGGAGCAGGGAGGAGGGATGGGCAAATTCACACCTAATGGGTACAATGCACACTAACTGGGTGAAGGACATACTCATAACTTTGATTCAAACTGTGCAAAAGCAAATGATGTCACCAAAACATGTGTGCTGCCATAAAATTCTGGAAAAAAATAACTTAAACAGAAAACCGATAGTGTCCTTTAAATCTTTATCCAGTGGAGTTCAGAAAGCCTCCTATTACTAGAGTTCTGTTATGCTATTTCATTGCTTTTTAATATCAAATTTATTCAAGATAATAATTATTAATATGATAAATTAATCCTGTGCAAGTATAATGGAAGGTCAGTGGAAGAGTATTTAAGGGCAGATAGGGCTTGGAGCCCAAATTATCCCACACATGCTGCCCATACATCTGACCACACACCTTACAAAGCCCTGACCATTCCATGCTAAAATCAGCCCAGGCGTTATATGAGTACAGCCTCACTAAACAGAGTGCTACACTTTGACGCTACTAATGAAGTGTGTTTCGGGAGAGCAATGCCAGCATTCTCTGTGGGAAGCATACTGGCATTTTAAGGATAAGAGGACAGAAAAGGTCTTAAGTGAAACAAAGAAGTTATGGAAAATGTGGCTTTTACCTAGAAATATGCAATGGAACATAGAGCTATTTAAAGATGCTTTCAGATGTAAGTATTACTGTCCTGCTACATAAAGACCTGCTTTAGCTACCATGCTGTGTGCCATGAGCCGATAAGTTCAGTTCCCTGTGGGTTCAAGCAGACATCGAGGCCTTGAGCATGCCTGCAGCAAGTTGATGTACCAGCAAAGAGAAAACCTATTTAAGCTGACTGTTTAAATGTCAGCCTGCTGCAAATAGTCTGCAATAGATTTTAACATCACCCTAGTAAATATAGTTCATTAGTATAGTGTATTTGATTCAAGAGTTTCAATCAATATATGTATAAGATCAGGGGAAAATTAAGACTTTGATTACTTATATTTTGTTATAAAATACAAAGTAAGCCTACTTTCTAAAAATGTTAATATTAAAATGAAAATCCCAATGAGCTAAAATGTATTATTTTTTAATTCCATGTCCTTTGTTATTTATTTAATAACTTATTTTAATATTTCCTTTAATTTTATTATTAAATTTTATATTTAATCATTTAAAAAATTGAGCAAAACAAAGCAAAAGGGATTCCTTATATTGCCAATATTTAAGTAGAGAATTTCCTTCATTAGTAAAAATATTTTACTTATTATAAAATTTTACTTATTATCCATAAAATTATGGATATAAAAATTTGACTTATACTTGAGGGATATAACCATTGCATGGCATAGCTTCACTAATATATAGTGGAACACTATGTTATAAATTGTACAAAGATCAAGATATATGAAAAGGTAACTGTATGTGATGTGATTTGTATTTAAACTATGTAATGCCCTGGTTTTCCTTTCTCATCCTCTTTATATTATAATAAATAAATTAAGCAGTGAATGCAAACAGTGGGCATAGTCAAATGGTGATGAAATGCAGCTTTTTACATCCAAGTAAAGATCTGCAAAGCCATGGGCTTTTATTAAATGATTATCTCACTAAATCTTGTGATCCATTAGCAATTTGGCTAGTGGGAGTCCCAGGTGGTATATATCATGGCTTTTAATCAACATGAAAAAGAGTGAAAGTATTTTGGAAAAACAGAGACCATTGGTGATATTGGAAAGGGTGGTGTTATTAAAATGGGGGGCTAGAAATAAAGTGGGTTGCAAGAAAATGAATCTAGCAGATGAGAAGGAGAAAAAATAAAACAAAGTTTATCATGATAAGAGGGTAGAAGCTAAGAGCCAATAAAAGAGGAAGATTTGGAACATCATGGAGAAGGGGATAGAAGTGATAAGAAAAAAGGATTGTGAATTAATAAAATTCCGGTTTACCAATTGCTTCCTTAGCTTTTCTCAAGTAAAGAGTTATGGTCCCTAGCTGGTAGAAATAGGCTTGTAGAAAGGAAAGTAAGTAGTCAAAGTAGGATGGGGCTCTTAAAACATCAATTTTACTGTTTTCCTCTCTGCTCTCTCCTATCAGACCCAGAGCACAAAAGAGGGAGGGGAGGGACACAAAGTACTGGATGCAGATTCACTCTATTTGACTCAGTTATCTTGCTGGGGAGGTGGTAGTGGGGATTAATATTGGGACCAAATTGAATTAAGCAATTTCAGTGTAAAGGCTGTCTATAGAGATGTTTACATGTAGGAGTGACTTATTCAAAGGTTTTAGCCATTCAATTGTGAATAATCACTAGGCGATATAGTGATGGGAGAGCACAGACTAGCTGATAGTTGGTGTTCCAATAGTCCTCTCCATCAGACCATCTGCCCTCTGTATACTCTGTTTATTCCCTGCCTTGATAGATCTTCTTCCTTCTATTACAGACACTTTCCTTCACCTTAGGCTTCAATCTCAGCACTCATAAGTAATACTATCTGTCATCACATTAAGTCAATGATTCTCCAGCCTTATTTTCCATAATAATCACATGGGGAGCTTGTGAGTCCCACACCCAGAGGTTCTGATTCAGTAGGTCTGGTGTAGAGCCCAAGGATATACTTTTTTTAACAAGCACACTAGGTGTGCTCTGAAGCGGATTATCTAAAAGTCACACCTTGAGAAATAGACTTAAATGATGTGCAAGGATGAATTTATTATATGTGTATACATTACTAGGAATACTGATAGCTTTGATTTTATATTTTGTGTGTATGATAATCCATACTCCAAACAACATTTCCATAGTACTCTTGAACTAGCAGCAGGAGGATTCAAGTGACATACTTAAAATTAGTGCTTCCCACAAGTGAGGATGTTCCCACAAACATCTCAGGACTGCATGGAGTCTTCACATGCTGGATCCAAGATCACAGCTGAAGTCATGGCAGTAGGAAAAGAGGAAGCACACTGTGCTCCTTCCCTTGAAGAAAGGATAAGGAGCACAGCGTGGATTCAAATATTCAGTGGTGCTAAAGGTAAAAAAGGTGGATATTTCTTGATGTTCTCTGTCTTCTCAGTGAAGCAGAATAGCAGAGCCAACTCCTGAAGGTGAGATGAGTACAGGAAGAGAGAGAGCAGATGTGGAAATCAGAAGGGAAAAGAGAAGCACTGTGTAGAACACAATAAGGCATCAATGATTACATTGGGTTCTCCTACTGGGAAAAAAAAATTTGTAACCAGGAATTCTTGAATTTTGCATGATTTTTAAAGTTCTATTGTGATATTGATTGCTCTTACTGTTTAATTACATCAAAAATATTGAAAATTTGTGTTGGCATATTGCAATTACCAAATAGCTATTATTGTGACTTGCACTGCTAGGTGAGAAAACATGACAGAATGATTAATTCTGATTCTATTATAATCACTTATCTTTCCAATACACTCATAATGAGACTAGAGAGATAAAACCCACTCTGCTCCTCTTATTTGAAGGCACTTTATTTAGATTACTTTCAAAATTATTGACCTATTTCTGGCAATTTTCAAATTCATACTAAGGTTTTGATCATTAAAATAAATTAAACTTTGATAAAAAGCTGATTACAATGCTCAATAAAAGAAGATAAAGGTAAAAATGAAGTATTTAACACTAGCATTATTTTCTAATAAAGATAAAATCACCTAATCAAATAATTATGGTTCTCTTTTTGTGAGTTAAAATGTTTTAAGTTTTAAATTAAAACCTGGAAGTTCCATTCCTGCAAATCAAGCAGTAACATCAGCCTTTTCTTCATTATAATGCAGCATGTGTGCCTACATAGGACCATGGGCCTGTTTAATTCTGTATAAAGTAATGGGGTTTCTTCTGCTTTGGGGCTTACAAACCTAGCCCACTGCTTTATAGTAATAGTTCTGTACCTTATACTCTCAAGGCTCCCAGGTAAAATGCCTGACTACAGATTCTAGTTCTGACCCTGCAGAATTATCTAAGGAAATTATATCAAATTATATGTTTTGAAATAATTTGACTAGTATTTGACAAGTTATTACACAGAATATTAATATATGTCAAATGACTCTTATTTCCTTTGAATAGTGGGTTAAAATCCCTCAGACCTTTTATTTATTTTTAGGCAATAAATTTTTCCTTTTATATTAATGGATTGAACCCAAATTTTATGCCATTATAAACTCTTGGACAGAAGCCTTTTTTCATTGATACTAGTTAAAATCTTCAGTAATCAATTTTTCTAGGCACAACAAGGTGGGTGATAATGGCTAAACAGATACAGAAGAGCTGAGACCCATGTAAAGGAGTCTCTAATCTGCCTGAAGCAGAGGTGCTGCCTCTTTTTTTATTATTATTATTATTTCAGGATATTATGGGGGTGCAAACATTTTGGTTACGTGTTATGACTTTGCCACATCCCAACCATGATTGGAACCATGCCCTTCCCCCCCTACAATGCCCACCACATCCATTAGTTGTGAGTTTACCCACCCCCAAGCCCCCTACCCCCAAAGAATATTACTACTGTGTGAGCACCTTAGTATCAAATCAAAGAAATGCTAGACTGAAGAAGATGCTGCCTCTCTCCTGGGGCAGCATTTATCACAGCATGGTGACTAATGACACAACCCTGGAACTTGACCACTCCATGAAATTGGCATTCGAGCTCCTTCCTTATGCAGCTGTGTTCTGTGAGAACTCTTCTGGTTCTTGCCACCCTGCCCTATTTCATCTACTTCCTTGGTGTCTTCATTGCCTTCAACCCATTTGGGCAAGACAGGACCTTTGTCCTGCCCTGTCCATGTACAGGACTCTCTAGCCTGCCCTCTGCTGCCATGGCTGCATTCACTTCCTTTCTGATGTTATGAAGACATAGATTTTATGACAGTCTCTATTAATGCTAGAAAATGAGAGAGGATATTGTTGTTGAACTGTCATAATAGTGTATCTGGAGCTCTCCAATTACATCTACTACTTTCCACCTGGTATGGAATTTATTCATGTATGTCATCTTTCTCACTATTGAGTAGGATACCTGTTTCTCTTGATATAGTGTACGCTGTTCATGGGCATGGGCCAGTTTAGATGCTCATGTCTAAATCACTGAAAGGCATTCAATGAATATTTATTGAAAGAATGAGCACCAAGGAAATGATATTCTCTCAATCCACGTTGGCATTCTGATAATGACTTTCTTTTTTACCTTTTTTAGGTCATTTAATTTCTATCTCACTTTATTTTGCTATAAAATGGAATAAATGTCAGTCTTCTTTGAAAGAGTAAAGCATTTATGTGTGAGGCTTTATATAAGCACAATTAATAATTTCTGAGAATTAATGAACTAAGGATTGAAAATAAGGAACCCAAATTACAAACTTAGTTCTATTTCTAGTTGATTAATAATGGTTGATACTTAATTCCTATACTCAGCTTCCCTACTTGTGAAATGAGAATAATCATAACTCCTTCCATCCCCTATATTCCAAGGTATAAGTAAATGAATATATTACTAGTTTTTTTAATTTTAAATATTTTTTAAAACTTTAAATATTTTTTGAAATATTAGGTACTGAAAGTCTAATAAATATAATGGAGATAGGCTTCTTTCTGTTACATCCACATGTCACTAATATGAAGTAGGTATAAATCAGAATTATAGAACATTTTAACAGAAATAGTAATTTACATGAAATAAGCATATTCAATAATATGCTATTGACCAATGGTTGTGAGAGAATAGAATTCCTTAGGAGTTTTCTATAATATACACAAAATTTATTTATAATCATCATAATTATTGTTTTATACAGTGTCTTAGTCCATTTTGTGTTGCTATAAAAGACCTGATGCTTGGTAATTTACAAAGTAAAAAAGGTTTATTTGGCTCATGATTCTGGATGGCTGGAAAGTTCAAAATTGGAACATCTGCATCTGATAAAGGCCTCGGGTGACTTCCACTCATGGCAGAAGGTGAAGAAGAGCCAGCATGTACAGAGATCACAGGGCAAGAAAGGAAGCAAGAAATAGAGGGAGAAGTGCCAGACTCTTTTTAACAACCAGCTCTTACGGCACCAACAGAGTAAGAACTCACTCAATCCCCTCCCAGGGAAGGCATTAATTTATTCATGAGGCATCCACCTCCATGACCCAAATACTCCCATTAGGCCCCATTTCTAACATTAGGAATCAAATTTCAATATGAGATTTGGTCAGGACAGACAAACCATATCCAAACTATAGTATACAGAAATGTTTCTCAAGTATATTTCTAACCAGAACAACATAACTACCCTCATATTATAAAGACATGTTAAAGTATATTTTTAACCATAATAAACATATCCTAAGTTATTTTATGAATATTATTTTCTTACAAAATTTATTTATAGGTAAGGGAAAAGTAAATCTGAGCCTACCTTATCTAAATTTTTTGCAAATGCTGAATTAGTTAAGTCTGCAATAAGTAGGTCTTTTTAGATTGTTTATGTTATTATTCCCAAAAAGAAATTATATGTTTTAAAACAACTTGACTAATAGCTGACAAGTTACAATAAATAATATTAGCATATTTCAAATGATTCTTATTTCTTCTGAATAGTAGGTTAAAATCCCCGAGGACTTTTATTCATTTTTTTTAGGCAATAAATTTTTCTTTTCATAAGTTGAACTAAAATTTTGTGCCATTATAAACTCTTGGACACAAGCCTTTTCTCATTGATGCTATTTAAAAATCTTCAATAACCAATTTACTGCACACAACAAAGCAGTTCATATTGGCACCAAAACATATTTATTCTTCTGCACTGAATGAACCACTAATAAATGCTCTCCAAGTACATTATTTCTGTTTAGAATTTCAAGAGTGTTCCTCAAAATTGACAGCATAACTCATGGGAACTTAATAAATATAATATGGTAGGGGAACACGAAGTGATTTATTTTGACAGAAATGTCCAAATATACCTGCAGCATGTGTGTGCGGCATTTTAGAGTGCACCCTGTTGTGCTGTATAATATTGGTGGCACAGTGCCATTCTCCCATGGATTCAGAAGGTTTGAACAAATGCAGTTTCTTTACTGTATTATAAGATTCTCCAAAATTGCTTCAAAGACGATCTCAAGCAATTTAAGAATTCCCTCTTCAAGTTTAACTTTTATTAAACTTAAAACAATACAAACATCTCACTGACTCAAAACATGGTGAGAATTTTGCATTTGTTAGATAGCTACAATCTCATTTTTAAAAATGGAAACTGAATTGTCCCTCCATTTTAGTGTTCCTGTGGTTTCACAAATTGTCCCTTTTCATCTATTATTAACCAAGAGGTTTTGACCTTTCCTTACCTTTGTAGACCTTTTCATATTCAACCCTCCTAAATCCTCAAAAAAAAAAAAAACAAAAAAAACTCTTGCCCTCCACAACTTAAGGAAAGATCAAAAAGCAAGCAAACAAGTCAGCTTGTATAGAAAAGCCTACTTGTTTATTAAGATGCCCTGCAAATTTTAATTCCTTTTCAGACTTCATGAAGCATCCAGTTTGCTCCATGGCATAATTCAGATGATTAGCATTCCTTTATATTTTTTAATGGTTTCTCTTTAGACCCCATTTCTCTCTGACAGGATTTCTCACAGGTAAAGTCAAGTAAGTCAACACTGAGTCACTTGAACTGAAAACAGAGTACAGAGTGGGTTTCCCCAAGAGAAGTTCTGAAGTCTTTTAAAAATATTTTCACCCTTGTTTCTACATCTAATATCCTCGGCACTTTTTCGTAAACCCTTAGTTTTGATTTTTGATGACAAAATCAAGACTATTCTAGCTGTTGCCTTGTGGGCCGAAAAAGACAGCTCTGCCTGTGTGGCAGGGACTCCTTCACAGCGGGACTGGAGTGCATTGCCCAGGTTGCTGACTGATCCACCTTCCAGAATTGGCCGAGGAGAAAATGAAGATAGTATGGAGAGTTTTCTGTGAAGCTAATTTTTTCAATTGGAAGAAACGCTTTTTATTCTACAATTGTGTCTTTTCAACTTCTTTGGAATGAAAATGTTTTCTTTTACAAATTATGCAGATATAGATGGTGGTTATAAGATTTTATATATTTTTTGTCATCCTGATTGGTTAAAATAAAAACTTGGCAAATCTAAGTAGGTTCCTCTATTTTTGTCATTGCTGTTTTTCCAAATACTAGGGAGCCCTTGAGTTGATAGTCACACTGAGATCTCAATCCAATTCTGGATTTTCAGCCTTCAGATCTAAACAAGTGATATCATTCTCTTCCACGAGAAGCTAGAGGCATCTTAGATGAGATTCCTGGTGCTGGGAGCTGAGAACATCCCAGCTAATAGGGGCACCATCCTTTATGCATTCAATTAATAGTTATTGAGTGCCTACTATGTACTAAGCACTGGAGATGTAAGTGGGTTTTTTAAATTGTTTTGAATTTCATTCTTTTAAATGAGATTCTCAGAGAAGATCTCATTGAGAAGTTACCATTCAAGTGAAACCTGAAAGAGGTGGGGGGGCCATGTGGTTTTCTGGAGAAAAGTATTCAAGGTAAAGGGAATAGCATGTGAAAGCCCTGAGGAGAGAGTATAGTGTCTCTGACTGAGGACTGGCAATGAAGCCAGTTTGACTAGAATAGAGTCAGCGAGGAGCCAAGAAGAGGAGAAGAAAAAGACTCTATGAAGTAAAAGACTAGAGCAAAAATGACATTGTAAGGACTTTTCTTTTGCCCTGAGTGACTTGGAAAGCTATTGGAGGGTTTCGAGTAGAGGTGCAGCATACCAGGACTTTTGGTTGAACACGATCAGTATGATCACTGTGATGAAGACAGACTGAAAGGCCAAAACAAGAAGAACTCTTAGGGACTCTTGCAATAATTGAGGTGAGAGATGATGGGACTTGGACCAGGACAGTGGCAGTGAGGCTACTGAGAAGTTCCCAGATGTATTTTGAAGGTAGACCCAAGAGGATTTACTGACAAGATTAGATGGTACTTTCCTGATGCACATGGACAGTTGACCACTTTTCAGGTTATTCTGCCTCCTGATACTTGGACTGTCGGTTCATTTAAGCAGGTCATGAGACAATCCCATCATGATTCTCAGCTCACACCCTCTTGATCTTTTTCAAAGGTGCAACAGTCACTAATTTCAAAGGAGAAATGAAAGAGTGAAAGCAATGAGGTATTATAAAGATGACTCTTTCCCAGAAAAACACAGGAAAGTGAAGTTTCGGGTTTGCTGAGGTTGAGACCAACCAATTACTTAAAGATTCAAGAATTCTTAATGCAGATCTATCCCTAGAAGAATATGTTGCTAGTGGGGGAAAGAACCAAACTCTTGGGTAATCTGTAAGTGCCTTTTTAAAGGATTTATTTTAACAAGAACTCAAAAAGCATATTCTTATTTTTGCTCTTCTTTTCCTTTTGCTCTATTCTGCCCAAAGCCAATGGGAGTTCGCATTAGCAGCCATACCAAATGGCTCAAATCCTCTTGAAGACTGTTGATTCTCAACTCTTCCCTGTCCAGATTTCCCCTAGGACAAGGACAATGTCCTCAGACCCATGAGAAGCGTTTTGTTTTGTTTTTTAAAGAACCTTTCTCTGCTACCGCTAGTGCTTCCCATAACTAGCTCTCTGCCTTGGGCAAGCCACTCTGGCTCGTCCTTTGTGTTCACATCAGGAGTTTGATTAAATTGTCACTATGATTCCTCCCAGTTGAAAAATGCTTTGATTCAACATGGATTAGAGTTGGAATTTGCTTGCCTAATAGGGTCACTTAATCTTCAAATCTAGTTTATGTTGTTTTATAAAAGATACTATTAAGTTTATTTGTTAACACTTTTGAATTGGTTTGAAACCAATTATATAAAATATAATATGCAATAAACAATAAAATTCAATCCATAAATTATTAGAGCCTATGTCTGAATACTCTCATATATCTAAAAATTAATATTTTTTAGGAATAAAATCTAAAGAATACATTTTGTCAACCCAAATACATCACCCTTTTCAATGTCTTTGCAAAGCAAGAAAGCCTGAATTGCTTTCCATGGGAATTCCAACACAGTTCCAATAATCTTGGTTTAACATCTTGCAAACACTGGGGATGCAGAATCCTCTGATCTCAAACACTAGCTACCAGCTCCTAGCCCTCAGCTCTAGCTACCTCAATGAATTTCTAATAATGCCATGAGTTTCTGAGATAAAGTAGAAGTGCTGAGAGGATCACATGCAACTTCCTCAGAGGCATAGATATTGATCTTTGGCTAGATAAAAATGAGAAAAACGATACAAGAGACTTGGAATACCTGGATACTTAAGACCTCTTTATAGATAATTTCTCTGGACTTCACATGGCCTCTTCTATTGGTCGTATTTTTCTGTCAATGCTTTTTGCCAGTTCTCAATTATAACAAAGGAGGAATTTAAAGATTATGAACTGATTGTGGACAGTGTCTTATTTATCTCTCTTCTTATCCAGGTCCTTGCCTGGTAACTGTCTCATGCATCTTGGTTTACCTACATAGTCCTGGTTTACACCTGATATCCTAGTGTAATATTAATATTGCCCCCTTTTACGCTAGAAAGTATCTCTGTATGATAAATTATATGGTCACCCTACTTGTAATAAGCAAAGTTAAATTTTGAGCTAAAAATTTAATGAAATGAATATAACTTTCCCTTCCCATTCCTGTAACGTGACCAATCCTGTCTGAATGAGTTTGAGATATAAGTCACCTTCAGCCATGCTTGAAAAAATTTCAGATTGTTCTGTGGACAAATAGTCTATTATTAAATATGTCAAATAGTTTTCTTTTCTACTCTCCTCTGACCTCATCATGTTCCAAGAACCTCTTCAAATGGAATATTAAGACCTAGTAAATTATGAATTCTAGTGAGAGCTGTGTTTTACAACTGTCTAATCCAGACCCTAAATGCCCTTGCTGGGAATAAAATGAAAATTAATGAATTGTAGAGGAATTGTAAAACAGGATCTTTTACATTAAGAACAAAGGATTCAGTAGCAGTTTTTAATAAGGTAACTATCCATCTGCCACATAATACAGTCTTTCTACATTTCTAGGATTTATATTACTGGGAAAAATATGTTAAGAATATAAATATTTCTCCAAAGATCCTAAAAGTTTCCTGTAATGATTCCTTTTTCTAGAAATTTTTAAAAATAACATACATTGCAGTGTTATCCAGAGATGACTGCTATTACTATTACTGGTTCTATCTAGGCTCTATTACTGCTGCTGTTGCCACTATTACCACTACTGCTAATACTACTATTGCACACACACCCATACACACGATCACACTCATCATTCCATGCATCTATATATGGAAACTTGTGTACATCTCTATAGTTTATAGAAGACGGTAAACAGGATGCAATATGGTATAGTGGAAATGTAGGTGATGGAGTAGAAATGCTGGGGTACGTGTCTAGGCTCTGCTTGCTAGCTGTATGACCTTGGTCAGTATTTTGGTACTCTATTGTTGTATAACAATTCACCCACAAATGTAATGACTTTAAACGATAACTCTTATTTTCTTATTACCTCACATGGTTTTGGAGGTGACTGGTCTTGGCTAGGCAGCTCTCATTTAGGGGTTCATGAAATTTCAGACAGATGGTCACTGGGGCTGAGTGATTTCAAAGACTCTCTCACTCATGTGTCTGGTAGTTGGAATGGCTGGTCATGGCTGTCAGCTGGAACTTCAGCTGGAGTTACCAGTTGTTAACATCTACCCGTATCCTTTGCTCAAGATGCCTGGGCTTCCTCACATCATGGGGTTTGGTTCCAAAAGCAACCATCTCATGAGGACCAGGTGGAAACTATGTTGGCTATTTTGATCTAGCCTTGGAAGTCACATAGCATCACTTCCTTGTTAGTCACTAGCCTATTTGGGTTCAAAGGGAGGGAACCTTGACCTCCACAGTAAAGTAGAACAAAGAAGAAACATAACTGATCATTAATTATTCATAATGTGTTTATGAAATTAATAGTAAGACTAGGTTTCTAATATTTAAATATTTTGGAAATCTACATATACTATTTCTTGTGGTATATATAATTCTAAAAATTGGAAAACTTGTATTCAGAATTTAGAAAACAAAGTCCATTTTCAAATTACTGATTTTTCTAATTTTCGTTGATGTAAGTTGTTTTGACAATACCTGTAGTTCATTTGGAAGAAGCAAGGAAGAAGAGACTTTGACTAAAATAACTTCACAAAGTATTTATGTATATATTCATATCTTGACTCTTTGCAGAATGGATCTGAGATGGTTTTATAATATAATGAATGTATATATACATAATATATTATGTAATACAGATATATAATTACAGTTATGCATTTAACACATATATATGTACTACACACATATATGACTATGAAAAACAGGTACATATACATGTATTTTATTTTAAAAGAACCAGAGGACAAAGCCATGAAAAAGAAGGAAAAAACAACTAGCGAAAACAAGGGCTAATACAATTATGGTACTTGAACATAACATTTCATTTGCTCTAAACTCCTTGGTAATCAGTGAGGAAAATGGAAAATTATTAACTGTGTAATCCCTATTACCACAAAAAATATTAAGTATACCAGCTCTTCAAGAAAGACAATCCTATTGATGAAGTCATAAAGAAAGTAAAATGTGAGACATTTTTTGGAGGATATTGAGTAAATATATTTTCTTTAAAGAGGTTTACAACAAATACAGAAACTGTCTCAATATTGTTACTTATTGCAAAGACCCTCAATAAAAATTGAAGGTGTAACATTGTTTACTCAATTCTGCAGGTTGGGCTGAGCTGGTACCAGGCAATAACCCATTAGGGCACAGGCTGCAGTGTAAAATATATAAGCAACCAGAGGGGAAACATATTTCATAACTAATCTCTTTTTCCCTAGCATTTGATACAATGATAGCTCATAACTCAAAAGTACATTTAATGAAAGCCTAAAACACTGACTTTTTAAAAATTACTTACTGAATTAGTATCCATGTGTTTTAAGAACTGGATGATGAGGTGGCAGGATAAGATATTTTATTTTGAATGCTAAAAATCATACAGAAAAAGTATGCCCATCTCCCTGTATAGATATTTGTATAGGCAGAGCTAGAATTTTTCCTACAAGGCAACTTTGGATCTGTCAGGTCAAACATTTATATAATAGCTTGATTATGACCCAAAGTTTCATACCATAATTGAGAAGGGTTTAGATTTGGAAAACTTTAATTACAGGTCCATCTGAACCACTGAAAATCCCCTATAGATACCCCTATAAAATCCCTTGTTCTAGAGTATGTGAGCACCTGGTATGTCTGCCAGGATGGGTGAGCTGGAAAATATACTCCATGTCATTTAATTAGTAGACTTGCTGAATAGAGTTTTGTAGAATTAACCAATTTAATTTTGGATAATGTCTTCCAAAATGACTAATTTTAATTTTGACATGTTTTGTGTCAAGTAAGTCATTATTTGTGTCAGAAGTTGGATGGCAAAGCCTTTGTCTTTTCAGGTCACATCTAGCTCATGAGAATGATATCATATCATTAGCATAATGCTTATTATTTTTCATAAAACAAACTTTGTCTAAAATGTAAAAGAAATACAACCCCAAAATGAGGAGAGATAAAATACAGCACTTTTTGGATATTCTTTGAAATTATAAACTATTGTGTTAGAGCTTTCTCAATTTTTAAAAAAAATTTAATTGATAAATAAAGATTGGCATATATTCAGGGTAGACAATATGATGATTTAATATACATATACATTCTTAATTTTAACACAATATTAAAATACAGTTTATTTAGAAGTGGTGATATATCCCAGGATGTAAAGTTAGACCATAAGCTTTTTCTTTCCCCAGAAAGTAATGAAAGCATAGTGAAATTTATAAACTATCTCTGGAAATTCTTGGGATTTACATTAAAGTGAAAAGATAACACAATAGGTAGAAAAATTATACCTATAAATTCCTCTATCAAACATGTACTGTTTCAAACTCAAAGCTACTTCAGTTAGTTGCTACCCTAATGGGAAACTAATGGTACACTCTAACTGGGTAATCAAGATGTGCTTAATAATGGAATTGCTTTTAAAAAGCCGTAGGCAGGCTTTAGGAACACCAACAAGAAATGGGATGGTGCCCTTATCCCAGGGGTAGCAGCAGCAGAAAGTCTTTACCACCATAAGTCTGAAAGGGCAAGGAAGGGGAGAGCGTAGCTGTATGGAGAATGCTGAATGACAGAGATTGGAGCCTTTTATTTAAAGGATGCAGTCACACCGACATTGACCTGGCAGAAAAGAAATCACAGAAAGTATACCCTGACTTCAGTCTTCTCCCTTTGATATGTTGTACATGACTTCTTTTAATCAACTCAACTGGAAGCCAAAGAGCATAGCTACAGACCATACCTGTCAGCCTCGTCCTCTACCATCAACACAGAGCAGGGTGGGGAGAAATGAAAGGTGGATTTAGATGGACAATATCCAGCACAGTTCTTTATAAGACACCTATTTTAAACTCTGAGCAGAAATAACTAGCATAATAATAAATGTAGATGTTGAATATACACAAGTTTGCATTTTTGTAAAATGAATAGTTAATTGAGGGGTCATTTGGAGTGGTCCATTTGGCAATGAATGCTGAACTACCTACTTAAACAGATTAGCACCAGCAGCACAGCCAAAGTAGTTTTCATGGTAAGGTGATGGATCAAATGAGGCAGGACCAGTGCACAAGCCCCAGCTAAGGAGAGTGCTAAGCTATATAAACTTGGAAGCAGCTCTCCTAGGACTATAAAACCAGTATAAATAGAATTTCCTACAATAGTGGTGATCCCTTCTCTTCTGCAACCTTGACTACCAAAGATATATCATAGGCATCTCAAACTTTAAAGTCATAATATAGCTCTATAAACTAACCTTAGGATTTCCTACTGGAATTTATGGTTCTCAGGGGTTTTTTCAAACAAAGTTTCTAAAAGGATTCTAACCTAATAAATTACTCAATATTTTTTCTGTGCTCTATATATTACATTGCCTTACTGAACTTGCCAGTTTTAGAGAGATGATACAAATATTTTCCCAAATATATATAAAGATCAAATTCACTAGCACAATTAATTTGATTGTGCCTTTATTGGTTTCATTAAAATGAACTTCGAAAACCTTATTGAGCTTCTACCAAGATGTCAATGACATATAGTATAGATTGTTGATTTAAAAAAGCAAAACAGATATTGTCTTACTGACTTATTGACACATTGTAAATATTTGATGAAAAAAATAAATAGCTTATCTGACTTTTCATCTTAAAAATATACATTTGACTCAAATTTGTTATAATTATAAAATTATAGACAAATGTTTCTATAGCCATTATAATTTTCAGGAAAATTTATTCTAATTAAAAATACAAGTCCTTTTTGGTTCTATCCTAACACCTATTCCGAAAACTTGCCTACATTCATCCCTGCATTGACAAAAGTCATTTCATACTGTGATTCAAATTTAAATTATGAAATAATCGTATTCAGTCTTGCTACTCTTTCTAGGAGGGAAGAACTTGGGCAAGCATATAGATAGATCTAAGTAGTGATTCAAAAGCTTTCTGACTAAAGTTGACCTACTTCTACGATTTAATATTTGACATCCTTACAGAGAGAAGGCAGGCGATGGTATGTCCTGAGCAGTGCTGGGCGACATCATTAACCAACTGGACCACAGGACAGCGTTCACAGGCTATTCTAAAGAAAGAAACCGTGATCGTTATTGTAACTTTGCAGTGGTTGTGACATTCAGGCCAGATCTGCCAGAGCCTGTTGGGGAGAGGGCACTGATGGGAGGGGGTGTTACTTTGCTGTGCACTTGGAGTGACACCAGCAAGCGTACCCCCAGCGTGAGGAGCAGAAGCCACAGCACTGCTCAGCAATATGCACAGCACCCAGAAGTGCTTCGTGGTCAGGAATATTTCTAGGTAAAAATTCAATCCTTAATAGGAGAATAAAATTAACCCAAACTTCAATTAAGTTTTCATTGTATTATAGACCATTTCATAGAGGAGAATAAAAAGCAGGCTCTAATGTCAGCTAGAAAAAGGCTCTACCCATTAATAGCTAAGTGATTTGGACCAAGAACTTAACTTCTCTATCATCAGTCTCCTTTGTATAAAATGAAGACAATAAAACTAACACCATGCCCATAAAGCACTTAATGCAATATCTGCCATGGATTAGGCAAGCCTTCAGCAACTGTTAGTTATTATTGTTACCTTCATTATCAATTAGGCTTGATCGAATTGGGGGGGTATATATAAAAAAGGCAGGACTTTTATACTTGTCATTTAATTCAATCTAATTCACTCTTATGGAGCTTATTTTTTCCTTTGTGTAAAAAAAAATGGGGCAACTATTAAATGAATGAGAGCTAGTCTCACCTTTAAAGGGAGCTAGACAGGTAAACTAGCAATTACAGTGATTATAATTCAACATCCTTGAGGTTTGAAACTGGCTCACTGTATACTTAGTACCTTCAAAAGTACCATATAGGACTGATTGGATAAATAATTAAATTAATTAATTCAGGATAGCATGAGCTGTAATTACTGGACAAACAACTAGAGGAATATAAAGAAAAAAGACAACGCTATATGGAAGAGGTCAGAGAAGCCTTCTAAAATGGTCTGAAGCTGAAGTTGAGGCTTAAAGAAAGATTGGAAGTTGCCAATGAGCATGGAGAATACAAACATTTTTAGCACAGGGAATAGCCATTGCCCATGTGTCAAAGGGAAGAGAGAATCTGATTTATTCAGAGAACTGCTGATCTTTAGTATAAGTTGAGTGACGCATACCTAAGACAGTAAGATATTGATTTCAGATGATAAGCACTATACCCTCCCACCCCCAATCATTTCCACCCCTTTCTTCATTTATTTTTCTTCATAGCACTTATTTTTTTCTTGTCATTATATTATAAATGTATTTGTGTATTAGTTTATTGTCTGCCTCAGCCACTGGAATATAGGCTTCATGAAGGTAGGCTTGCCTTACTGTTTTGTTGACTTCTGAATCTGCAGCCTCTAGAGCAATGGCCTGGCACATAATAAACACTCAAAAAATGTTCATTCAGTGAAAAGTGAATGGAAGAATAAGTAAGGAATTGCTCATGAAATATCCTAAATCTAATATTTAGGAAGAAATATAAGGATTGGCTTGGGATGAGGATGAAGGAGCGTGACAAGTCTTGGGGAATCACTTAGGTTTCTGCCTAAAGTGACTAAGTAAATGTGTAAAAACCAAATATGGAATTCAAGAATAAGGCAGCCTGCACATGCCACTCTCATGGAGAGGACTGAAAGTGGCAAGCAGATATTCACTTTCAGATCTATCATCTAAGAGAGAGCATTGGGAATCAACAGAGAGGTGACAGGAGGCTCCCAAAGTGAAAGAGAGAGAAGAGAGGTGGCCCGCTCTGTGGAATTGGAGATACACAGGGAAAGCACCCACACATGGGGAAGGGACAGAGCAAAGAATCACAAGGCTCCACACTTCCCCCACAGACATCATCCATCTGAGCTGTGGGAGGCACCATACACCTGAGCAGGCCTTAGGGCTGATGTAGGGAGCTGACTGGAGACTGCAGCAGTGTTGTACCAGAGAGAAGGCACAGTGGAACCCACTTGTTTGTGAACCCTGGGCACTATGGCTGGTGCCATTTTGAGATCCTAGACCTAGCGCTCTGCATCTAACTGGAGGTCAGATCTGTTGCTGCTGCTTCCTTATTGTCCCTGCCAGGCTGAGGAGGAAATAGGTAGGCTGGGTGCTCTCATGTGTCCTGTGAACAGGAGCTATATGCCCTCACCCCTGCCAGGAGACCTGGGTGGGGTGAATGCTCTGGCCACCACAGGCTGGCAAATGCCACACCCATGGACTTGAGCTGGGCTGTACTTGAGTACACACTGCTGTCTGCAAATCTGAATGGGACAGTGCTCAAGCTAACACAGGCCAACTATCTTTGCTGCCCATGAACATGGGCATGGCAGCACTCAAGCCACTGTGGAGGGCAGTCACCACTACTGATGGAACTAGGTGGGGCAATCACTCACTCTGCAGCATGCAGACTGCCCAAGACAATCATAAAGAAATGGTGAGATGTGAGACGCAGGACAGCAGCAATATTAAATGCTCACAGTTCATCTGCCCCTCTCTTGCCAGGTCAGTCTTCCAGAGTAGGACTCAAGTGACCCATCCAGGGACCTCTCCTTCACTTCACTGAGTCAGAGAGTTCCTTGCAGAGGAGAATAGGCACACCAGAAATCTATCTGTCTTGAGCTGAGAGAAGAGGTTTCAGATGAGAAGGAACCAGCATAAGAACTCTAGCACAATAAAAAACAAGCAATATCAACATCCCCAAAGGATCACAATAATTCATTAACAATGGAATCCAACCAAAAAGAAATCATCAAAATTTCATATGTGAAATTCTGAATATGGATGGAAAGTAAGATCGATGGGATTGATGAGAAAGATGAAAATCAACACAAAGAAACAAAAAAAAAGTCAGAACATGAATGAAAAATTCACTAATTTTCATTAGTGAAAGGGATAACATAAGAAAAGAGATAACAGAACTTAAAAAAATTAAAGAGCCATTTAGGGAATTTAAAATACAGCAGAAAGTTTTAACAACAGACAAGACCAAGGAGAAGAAAGAATTTCAGAACTTAAAGATAAAGCTTTCAGATTAACCCAGTCAGCCAAACATATAGAAAAAAGGATAAAGAAGAATGAACAATCACTCTAAGAACTATGAGACTTTGAAAAGTCAGAACTGTTATATAAATCAGTTTGTCCCTGAGGGACAAAAAGAAAAAGCAAAAAGCATGGAAAGCCTATTTGAGAGAACACTTGAAGAAAACTTCCCTTGTATCACTAGAGATTTAGATATCCAGATACAAGATAATCATCAGACATCCAATTCATAACAAACTGGCACATAATTGTCAGTTTGGCCAAACTCAAAGTAAAGGAGAAAATCCTACAAGCTGCAAGATGAAGGCAACAACTAACTTGCAAAGGAAAACAGAACTAACAGCAGACTTCTCAGCAGAAAACTTACAAGCCAGAAAGGATTTGTGTCCTATGTTTAGTCTTCTTAAACAAAACAACTGCCAGCTAAGAATTTTCTATCCTGTAAAATTAAGTTTCGCAAATGAAGGAAAAATAAAGTCTTATCCAGACAAACAAACACTACGGGAATTTATCACCACTAGACCTTCCCTACAAGAATTGCATAAAAGTGCCCTACATGGAACAGAACAATCAATATCCACCATTGTAAAAACACCCAAGAGTTAAAGTTCACAGTTCTCATAAAACAGTAACACAAGCAAAAAAAACAAAGCAACTAGGTATCATTCAATATGATGAACCCAACAGTATTTTACATATCAATATTAACATTGAACATGAATAATCTTAATGTTCCACATAGAAGATATAGATAGGCTGAATGTTTGAAAAAACACAATCCAAATATATGCTGTTTCTAAGAAACCCAACTCAAAAGGATTCTCATAGACTCAAGGTAAAGGGAATGAAAAAAATATACACACAAATGGAAATAAAAAGCAAGTAGGAATACCTATTCTCAGATAAAATAGTCTTCAAATCAACAATGGTAAAAACAAAACAAAACAAAAAAGACAAAGATGATCACTATATAATGATAAAAGGAACAATTCAACAGAAATATATAACAATCCTAAAAATATATGCACATAACATAAGAGCTCCTAGATTCATAAAACAAATTCTACTAGATCTCAGCAAAGAAATAAATAGCAGCATCATAATATCTGGGGACTTCAACACTCCACTGACAGAACTGGACAGGTCATTGAGGCAGAAAATCAACAAAGAAACATTGGAATTAAAGGGGACCATAGACCCAATAGATATTTACAGAACATTATACTCCAAAACTGTAGAATATGCATTCTTCTCATCAGCACATGGGACATTTTCCAAGGTAGATCATATGTTAGGCTACACAAGTCTCAACAATCTCACAAATATCAAAAGTGTAACATGTATCTTCTCAGACCACAATGAAATAAAACTAGAAATCAATTCCAAGATGAACTCTCAAATCTACACAAAGTCATGGAAATTAAACAACTGTTGCTGAACTATCCTTGGGTCAGTGATGAAATTTAGGTGGAAATCAAAGATTTTTCAAACTAAAAAATAAAGATGATGTAAGCTTTCAGAATCTATGGAACACAGAAAAAGCCATGCTAAGAGGGAAGTTCACAGCATTCAATACTAACATGAAAAATATAAAAAGATCACAAATTCACAACCTAATGTCACACATCAAGGAATTGGAATTAGAAAAAGAACAAACCAAACCCAAAGCAAGCAGAAGAAAAGAAATAACAAATCTTGTAGCAGAACTAAATGAAAACAACAACAACAACAAAATACAAAAGACCAACAAAACAAAAGTTGGTTCTTTGAAAAGATAAACAAAATCGATAGACCACTAGCTAGATTCACTATAAATGAAAGAGAAAGGTCTCAAACAAACTCAATCAGAAAGGAAAAAGGAGACATTACAACTGATACCACAGAAATTCAAAATATTATGCATGACTACTATAAAAACCTCTATACACACAAACTAGAGAATCTAGAGCAAATGGATAAAATTTTGGAAACATATAGCCTCCAAAGCTTGACTCATTAAGAATTGGAAATCCTGAAAAGACAAAACATGAGTAACAAGATTGAAATAGTAATTAAAAATCTCCCCCCAAAAAATCCCCAGACCAGATTCATAGCCAAATTCTACCAGATCTACAAAAAAGAACTGGTACCTGACCTACTGAAACTGTTCCATAACATTGAGAAGGAAAGAATTCTCCCTAATTCATTCTATGAAGCCAGTAGCACCCTGATACCAAAACCAGGAAAGGACAACTACAAAAAAAGAAAACAACAGACCAATATCTATCATGAACATAGATGCAAAAATCCTCAACAAAATACTAGCAAACCAAATCGAACAGCATATCCAAAGGAAAATTCACCATGATTAAATGAGTTTCATCTCAGAGATGTAAGGAAGGTTCAACATATGCAAATCAATAAATATGACTCACCACATAAACAGAATTAAAAACAAAGACCATATGATCATCTCAATAGATGCAGATAAAGTATTCTATAAAATCTAGGAATGCTTCATGATAAAAAACCCTCAAAAAAACTAGGCACAGAAGGAATGTACCTGAAAATAATAAAGCTATATATGACAAACCCACAGTCAGCATCATACTGAATGGGGAAAACTTGAAGGTATTTTCCCTAAAAACTGGAAGAAAATAAGTATGCCTACTGTCCCATTTCTATTCAACATAGTGCTGGAAGTTTTAGCCAGAGAAATCAGGCAGGAAAAAGAAATAAAGGGCATCCAAATCAGGAAAGAGGAGATAAAACTATCCCTGTTTGCCAATGATATGATCTTATATCTGTAAAATCCTAGAGACTCCTCCACAAGACTCCAAGAACTGATAAAATAATTCAGTAAAGTCTCAGGTTACAAAATCAATGCATACAAATGAATTGCATTTCTATATACTTATAATAGTCAACAGAGAGTCAAATCAAGAACGCAATACCATTTACAATAGCTGCAAAGAAAATAAAATACCTAGAAATATACTGAACCAAGGATGTAAGAGATCTCTACAAGGAGAACTACAAAACACTGATGAAAGAAATCATAGATGATACAAATAAATGGAAAAACATCCCAGGCTCATGGATTAGTAGAATCAACATTGTTAAAATGTTCATGCTGCCCAAAGTGATTTACAGATTCAACACAATTTTCATTAAAATGCCAGTGTCATTTTTCACAGATCTAGAAAAAATATTCCTAAATTTCATCTGGAACCAAAAAGGACCCGAATAGCCAAAGCAATCCTAAGCAAAAAGAATAAATGTGGAGGCAACACATTACCTAACTTCAAATTATATGACAAAGCTATAGCAACCAAAACAGCATGGTACTGGTATAAAGGTAGACATATAGACCAAGGGAACAGAACAGAGAACCCAGAAATAAAACCATATAGCTACCACTAACTGATTTTCGACAAAGCATACAACAACAAACACTGAGGAAGGAAGCCCTATTCAATAAAAGATGCCAAGAAAACTGGATAGCCACATGCAGAAGAATGAAACTGGCTCCCTATCTCTTACCATATATGAAATTTAACTCCAGATGGATTAAAGACTTAAATGCAAGACCTGAAACCAGAAAAATTCTAGAAGAAAATGTACAAAAAACTCTTGTAGACATTGGCCTCAGCAAAGAATTTATATATGTGACCCCAGAAGAAAATACAGAAATGATAAAAATAAATAAATGAGACTTAATTAAACTAAAAAGTTTCTGCACATCAAAGGCAATAATCAGCAAAGTAAATAGACAACCTAGAGTGTGGGAGAAAATATTCACAAACTATACATCTGACAAAGGACTAACATCTAGAATCTACAAAGTACTCAAACAAATCAGAAAAAAAATAATAACCCTATCAAAAAGTAGACAGAAGACATGAACAGATTTTTTCAAGAGTATAGACAAATGGCCAACAAAATACGAAAAAAATGAAAAAATCACTAATTATCAAGGAATGCAAATTAAAACCACAATGAGATACCTCCTTATCCCTGTCAGAATGGACATTAAAAAGTCAAAAAACAATAGATGGTGCTGAAGTGGTGAAAAGGGAATGCTTATACACTGTTACGTGGGAATGTAGACTAGTACAACTACTATGGAAAGCAATATGGAGATTCCTCAAAGAAATAAAAGTAGACCTACCATTTGATCTAGCAATCTCACTTATGGGTATCTACCCAAAGGGAAAGAAATCATTTTATCAAAAAGACACCTGTACCCAAGTGTTTATCACAACATAACTCACAATTGCAAAGATATGGAATCAACCCAAGTGCCCATCAACTGGTAATGGATAAAGAAAAGGTGGTATATAAGTACCATGGAGCACTATTCAGCCATAAAAAGGAATGAAATAATGTATTTTGCAGCAACTTGGATGGAACTGGAGACCATTGTCCTAAGTGAAATATCTCAGGAATGGAAAAACAAATACCCTATGTTCTCACTTATAAGTGGGAGCTGAACAATGGATATATGTGGTCATAAAGTTGTGTAATAGACATTGAAAACTAAGAATGGGGAAGGGTGGGAGTGGGGAGAGTGATAAAAATCTAACTTCAGGTACAGCGTACACTATTCTGGTGATAAGTACACTGAAAGCCCTGATTTCAGCATGATATAATTTATCCATGCAACAAAAAACTCTTGTACCCCCAAAACTTATCTAAATGTTTTAAAAAGAGTAAGAGCTGGGTTTTTATGTTTTTTCTTTTTGAGGGGGTGTGGGATGTTGAGTTATAAATTATGGTTCTCCCAGAGTTATAGGAAGGAATTCCAAAGGAATTCAAGGAATATCAAGGAATTCCTTGCTACCATAAGGGAGAACATAGCTATCAAGAACCCATGACGTACTTCCCTCACATGAACAAAAACATTCTAAATTACCTCTACCATTGAGAATGAAGGTGATTTTTATTTACAGCTATGGAAAAAAATTATCATGACTAATAAAGTTTTACATTAATCATCTTCCTTATATAGAAAGTCAAAAGTGGAAAATGAAGGAATTTAAATAACCTGCCTCAGACCTACAGAGTTGAAATGAGAAAAACAACTTTTGCAGTTAAAAGTAACTGATTCTACCATTAGGCCTACCATTTGTCACCTGGCATGGTGTTCAAGAAATCGCTGTGTATTTAGATGATCACCTCGGTGTCGTTTTCCCACTAAAGAAATTTAATAGTGAGTAATCAGATGTATTCACTCTCAGTCACTGACATGAGTGTACAATTACTTCTTGGAATTGAGCTAGCCCCAGTGGGATATAAAAATTAGGCTAATCATATGGTGAATACTTACTTCATCCTGTGTTTGTTCCTGCTAGGAACAGAAATTGTCTCTGTAATTGTATGCAAATCCTTTCACCAGAATCATCACAAGAAAATTATGTACTGCTACTCTTGCTCTAAGGAAAAGACAAAAGTAACATTTTAAAATATCACTTTCAAATCAACCAAAATGACTGGTTTGGACTTTGTGTATAAAAGCCAGATCCAAATTAATATTATTTACAGTACACAGCTTGGCATGTGAAAATAACAAACTGATATTTAATATGTTGTGTAACACTTCTGTGTGTTTTGTTGCTAGTGATTGCTTTCATGATTAATTAATGAGATATATGAGACTCAAACTTCGTCATAGAGTAGAATAAATTGGTCTTTTAAGAACCAGAATTCTATATAAAGCATTGGCTATCTTGTATCCTCAACCAATGAGCCAATTTTTTAGGGTTAGCTCAGGATTTGTTTTTATGTACCGAAAGTGTTTCTGTTTTTATCATTTAGAATGGAGTTTTTTCTCAGATGGATTTCACACTTACTTTAATTTGGAGTTTTTTTGAAGTTTATTTTAGCTTTTATGAATGACTCAAGATGGCTGTTATGAATATTGATGAAGAAAACTGTGGAGTAATTTTCTGGTTTCTAGAAATACTCTAAGGTATTCCAGCTGAGATACGTGTGGCTTTTGGCTCCTACAACTTGGGACCTCCTTCTGCCCAGATGTGGGAGTTTGTACATTTACCTTCCACATTCTTTTAGGGCCTAAATGTATAAAGTAGAAATTAAGTAGTTTTCAAGTCACTCCAATATCACTTAATATTACTTATGTCATTCAGAAGCTAGCTCTAGGTTGAACAATAAGACATTGCTGACACTTGACTATTTTTGATCAACAGAAATGGCAATTACATATGGCTGCACCTCATATAATGAAAAAAATCCCCTGGCTCTTATAAGTACAGAATGTGGGAACAAGGATAAAACTTAGAGAAAAGCAAGCAATGGATACTCTTATTTTTTCTTTTTTGGGGGGAGGTAGAGGGGTGGGATTAGTCTATATTAGAAGGGTTATTGCATTGTGTCTGTGTTAATTCTAGTAGTCTCCAATTTGGGTTCCTTGTCTTTCCTCTCTCTCCACTCTTGTCCATCACTTCCATTATATCGAGTTAACATGAAAGCAGTTCTATAAATCTGTCTCTTCCCTGCTCCAAAGCTTTTGATGTTTCACTGTTTTCAATGGAATAATTTGTAAACTTTAAGTATTTAATTATTCAAAAGTATTTAAGTGCTTTTGAGACAGCAGGCACTGTTCTACGCACAGTGAACAAAACCAAAAGTCTCTGACTTCATGAGCTTACATGAAACAATCAACAAGATAAGTGAGTAAAATAGAGCACCTCAGGCGGTAGTAAGTGTTGGGGAGAAAGTAACGCAGAGAAGGGGAATAGGAAATCTCAGGTACGAAGGAGTTGAAATTTTAGATCACGTAGCCTAGCATACGCTCACTGAAGAGGGCGCATTGGGGTAAAAACCCAAAGTGCAAAGGCGAAGCACGCAGACCCAGCTTGGGGACAGCACCGCAGGGCCACGCCTGTGGCAGAGCACACCTGGCAAGCGGGCCCAACGGTTGGGGATGTTTGAGAGTGGGGGCACAGTAGATGGAGTCGGAGACATGGAACCTCGTGGGCCAGGGTGAGGACGCCATTGCAGAGTTTTGACCTATAAGTGGTGTGATCTGGCTTGCTTAGCGTGAAGGGAGCAAAGGCATAGAAAGGAACCCTATAAAGAGGCTATTGCAAAAATCCTTGACGGGAGGCTTGCACCTGGACGGAGGTAGGGAGAAATGGTCAGATTCTTTACACATCTTAAAGGCAACACTGATGGAATGTGCTAAAATATGAGAGGTGTTTGTGAGAGAAAGAGAGAAATTGATCTAAAAGTCTTTCTATCACAACTTCACCCTTTTCTTGCTAATTTGCTCTCCCGGCTCTCCTTGCACACTCCAGTGTGGCGAAAAACCCTTAGACTGGAGAAGGGAAGACCTGAGTGCAATTCACGGCTCTGCCACTTGATAGGGTGTTGCTTTGATATGTCACATAAACTATCCTGTGTCTATGTCTTCATTAATGCAGTGGGGATGATACCTATTCATAGGGCTGTTACAAGGTCCAACTGTATTGTGAAATGCTGATAAACACAACAGAGTTTATAAATCTACTATTCCAGCAAACTGCTCTATTAACTATCAGCTATTAATCACCTATTAAGTATTCTTCAAGCTTCCTGCCTCTGTTGCCTTTGCCTTATGATACTGTAGCTTCTGCCTCCTCACCATCTCTACCCGTCAAACGCTCTCAATATTCTAAGGACCGTACTGCAGTCCAGATCATTCTCCCTGCAGTGAAATTCCCTCTGAAGGGATCTATTCTTTTTCTTAACACTGTTTTCCCAAAGTATTGGCATAGTGAGTAGGTTTGACATTCAGCGTTATCTCTTAAGTACGTTGAATGCTTAGTATGAGACAAAGACATTGTTTGGGTGCCTTTTAATTCACAAATGTATATTTTTATTCCTTCATGAGAATACAGTGGCTGCGTTTTATCCAAGTTTGAATTGTGAACTTTATATAGTGTGATACAAAAAAGAATAAAATGAGAATTGTAAGTTTTATAGAGTGTGATATATAAAATACGTATTAAAATATAGAGAGATAAAATCTAACTTTATGAGCAAATAATAACTGTATAGAAATTATACTAGACAATTATTCTGATTAGGAAATTAATCTTTTGTTATTTGAGTTTTAAATTATGCAAACTTTTTCCAGAATGTCTTACTTAAGTAAAAACAGATTGCCTTATATTATAAAAAGATGTTGATAAAAGCCCACAGTGTAAAAGAGTTAAAAATTGTCAGAGGCAAACTTGAAAAGAGATCCAGTGTATTCACAGGGAACATTCAAATCAACAGAGATCATCTCTAGAATAATGATGTCTATAGCCAGAGAGAAAAATGGGTTTCTTCAACCTGTGTCAGAATATATCATCCTGCTTTCGGTGATGATGGAGGTGGCTGCAAGGATTGTTTTCATCAGAAGTCAATTGACACCTGAAATCCAAATAGAAAAATATGGGCTTCTACTGGAGATCAAAAAGACCTCAGAGTTCCATCTGGAAACAGAAGTAGGATGACCATCAGTAGAACAGATAGTAGTCATGCTCAAATCCTCCTTCTCTTCATTCCTTATGTTTCATCAATCACCAGGTTGATTAATTCTGCCCCCAAATCCGGCCCCCATGACCTCTCACCTAGATTACGACAATACCACCTCCTAAGTGGTTTTTCCCATTTCTGTGTTACCCACATCTGTCATATTTTCCACACTTCAGCTATAACAATTCCTCTAAGAAACATTCTGTTTTGTTACTCTCTTCTTAAAGTTTCTAGGGAATAAAGTCTAAATTCTTTAAAATGATAGAGAAAGCTCTTGTGATATGTCCCTCGCCTGTTTATTTCTCCAGTCTTACACGCTCTTTGCACAGGCCACGCCGATTCTCCACGCAGCCCCTTTCCTTCCAAACACACGAGATAAACTGAAGTATTTGAAGCTCCTGAATGTGACGTGCCATGCCTCTTCTCACCTCTGAACCTTTTCACACCTGATTCCTCTCAATGAACTGCCCATTGTTTATGCATTCAGACAATTCTCAACTGAGCATCCACTGGGCTAGGTACTGAGCACAGAAATAGTCCCTATCTTCATGGAACCTACATTACAGAGAAGGGAAAAGACATTTAATTAGGTTATCATTCAAATACATAATTAGAAACTATCATAAAAATTTCTCTGAAAGAAATATACAGAAAGCTATGAGAGTTTATTCCAGGGGGAAGTATGTGATACTTGAGATGACATGCGAAGGATGAATAGAAGGCAAAAGACACAGTAAACGATCTTTTAAAGAGAGCGATAGCACGTGCAAAGGCACTGGGGTGAGACTGACTGCATGATGGCCTTGCAGTACATCTGAGAAGGCCAGTGTTGCTGGAGGGTAGATAGCAAGAAAGACAGTGGCACAAAATAAGCCTGAAGCAACAGAAAGGGGACAAATATGACCAGATGGTAGTATCTATCATTAAAAAAATAGGAAAACATTAGAGGATATAGGCAAGGAAGTGCCATAATTAGGATTTTTGTTTACAAAGATCAATCTGGTTGCTGTGTAAACAAATGAATATATGAATTGATGGACCCCACCATTCTTTGTTCTGAAATAAAATCTCTGGCGGCTTAGTTCTAGAAAAGCTGAAGAGAAATAAGAGAAAATAGTAACTGGGCATGCCTGGAAGAGGTATTTAGTGCCTCGAATTTGTGGCAAATAGTTGAGGATACTTGCTATACGCCTGTATTAATCAGGATGAGGTTCAATTGCAAGTGTCAGAAAACCACTTAAACCATATTGATGGGTAAAACAAGATAACAAATTTATTTCTCTCGTTTAAAAGGCTGGGTAGGTGATCAGGGAGCAGTATACCATTTCATTAAGCCAGAGACCCAGCTTCCTTCTGTCTGGTCAGTCTGTCATTCACAGCCTTAACTTCATGACCAAGAGATGGCATTCACATTTTGGCATCAAGATGAAAGGTCAAGTAGGCAAGAAAAAAGTATGCTCATGCAGTCCTTTGAGGAAAGTTTCTTGAAGCTTCCACACAACCTTTCCAATTACAATCTATTGGCCCCAACTTACAGAGGTGAGAGAGAGGCAAGAAAATGATTTATTCTGAATGTCCATATGTCCAGGTTAAAATTCCATTGTTTTGGAAGAAGGGGAGAACTGACAGCAGTGAACAACTTGTACACTCTACTACAGTGCTTTACCTTTAAAGACTTAAAGCATCAAATTCCCTTGTAAGGTGTCATCTGTACTAAGTATGAACACTGGGGGAGACCATAAATATTTAATATTATTGTCAGAAAATGTTAGAGGCCTTAGGGAAAATCTAGGACCCAGAATGACTACCTTGAAAAACGGTCATTTTTCAATCCAACTTTGAAGATGGATTTTCTGCTTTCCTCCTGAGTATTTGTAGAAAAGGGAAAACTCAAAACATTCCATCTTATCTCGGGTTTACATGCATAGCTTCAAGCTGTGTAAGTGGGAAAATCTTTGCTTATTTTCACTATGCCCTTCTTGAACTATAGCATAAATAAATGCTATAGTCACAGCTGCAGATAATTTTAACCAAGCGAATATGTTGGTTACCCTTTCTGTGTGCTCAGACCTTGGGGTTCAGACTTTGGCCTTTGAACATTTTATTTCAGGACTAAGCTGTTTTGGAAAGAGTCCAAACTAAATGGTTGCTAAATCTGCTCTACAGTTTCAGCATGGTAGCATTAAATGCAGTGAAGATTACAGAATCTTATTTCTCTCTATGACTCAAGTCAATACACAGCATGAGGTAGACTTCCAGACACACACACCTTTGTCCTCAAATCTACTAGTTTGGCACACTGAAAATTGTGCCAGAAAAGAGAAATTGGTGGTAAAGTAGCAGGTACCTGCATAGCAATTTGTAAGATTAATGAGGAAGGCTTCAATTTGAGTAAGTACAAGTGGCCGCTATCTCTCCTTGTCACTTCCTCTTTCCTGGCTCAACAGCTCCCCCTGGGACAGACCCAGTCCTCTCCTTCCCAAACCAGTTCACATAGCTTAGATGTTTCTCTACCCCATATTCATCAAAAAGGCATAGCCTTCATCTCATTACTTCGTTAACCCTGATAATATTCCTTGATCATGGCTACATTCCCATCTCTTCCCATTTTCTCCTCAATTTCTCACTCCTCTGCAATGTACGACTTCTATGTCCAGCATTTCATTGACCATGGAACTGGCCACCAATGACCTTCTCATTGAAAAGCACAGTGGGCATTTTTTAGTCCTTATCCAAGTAGAGTCTTCTATATGGCATATGGATAACTTCTTTATTTTTAAAATTATCTTCTCCCTGACATAAATTTCTTCTGCTGCTTCTCTTTCTGCTGCTCTGTGCACAGACAGTTAAATAACTATTGCAAAAGAGAATATCAAATAAATAAGCCCAGCTTGTGTTGTCAGCAGTGACATCTCTGAGGTGATACTCATCCAAAATAGGTCAGTATCCATGGATGATGTAAAAAGTGTTGATGTGTAAGGATGCAGTAGCTCAGGACTGCTTGGTTTTCTCTGATTCCATTTAAAATAATTGATAATGCCATTGTTATTTACAAATATTTTTTGCATAATTGGTAGTGTCCTTTAATAACTATGAAAAAGCTTTTAATTACTTATTGTGATGCAATAAAATGATATGTTCACAGTATGCTCTCCCCAGTATTCTAAAAAATTATTTTGATTTCTTTGAAGTTATTTATATAATGCTCTGTATTTTGCATAATGGATAATTTACCTAACAGTTTTGCTAGAGAATAAATTCCTTATAAAGGCAAGAATCACATCTTTGTTTAGCTTGATACACCTTATAGAATCTTGGACATACTAGGTTTTCAGTAAATTATACTGAATTAAAATGTTAGACAGCTTTTTAGAGTAGAAACAAGATTGAAAATATTCTTTACCATAGTGAATTTTGCTGTGATATTCACCCAAAACTGCAGTATTTACATTTTGGCCAACAATATTGTATTACAGATTTTCTAATAACTAAGAGATACAAATCATAGCCAGAGGTAGAAATAGTATGACTTGACTTGTGATTTTCTATAATAGTTTATATAACAACTGGGTTACATAATCATAGATTCAAGAGCAATATTTTCTCCCAGTTACAATATATTCCCAGCTATCCTGGCAAATAAATAAAACATACATATCTAAGTAGCAATGAATAATAAGAGAGTGTATTAAAATCAAACACAGCTTATAAAAGAATATAAGTTTTCAGCCAGGCTCTGAAACTACAACTGCATGTCCTTTGCACTGCATTAAAAAGATGGCATTTATTTCTGACTATGATTAATGGGGCTTTTTAGATGACCAACTTTCTTTGCCATTCAACAAAGATTGTGTCCTAGGGTTCTGTCTTATTTCAATTCTAGTGTCATTTGTAAATCCAAAAAAATCAGATAATGAAATGCTGGATTTGAATTATGATTTTGTTTCTTTGGTATAAATCTTTCAATTTTGCAATGTAAGTGGGAACATATATAAATTTCACCAGAAAGTGTGTGGCTCTACATTCTGTAAAAGTCATGTCAGCAGGAGAATAACAACATGGATGCCTAGTACTGACATGAGGCCTGACAGCCACATGATGCCAAAAAAAAAAAAAAAAGCAGCAATATTTAGAGAACTGTGCCAAGCTGTGAATTAATCCCAGAGAGCAGGAAGACTGCTTCAATGTGTGTGGCTGATAGTTATAATTTTTACAACACTCGATCAAATAAAAAGTATCTTAGAATTATTTTGGTATGATGATAAATCCAAGGAGAAAAAGGAAAAGTAAGATGTCATTTGGTATTTTTAAAAGCATTCATACTGAGTCAAAGAACATGTTCAGAGGTGTCAAAAAATGAATAAAAGGAACATTGCCTCAGTTACCATCAGAGACCAAGCCTCAGTAACAAAATAAATGAGGCATGAACACATATATTAAGAAAGGTTTTGTATCATCATGTTACATATGCGTTGAATAGGAAACAAGAGAAAGAGGCCTGGGTTTGGGGTGGGGGGTGGGATCTAGGTAAGATTTGAAAAGATAATTACTGGCGTGCATTACAAAAGGAAAGACTTAATGGAGCAATAGATATACCAGAATAATTATATAGTAATTAACATGCCCTCTTTCTTCCTCTTTGGGGAATTTTTTTCATTTAGATAAAAATGAATCCTGACTGCCACTGTGTTTCATTTGGCAGGGTATCAGGTAATTTATATTTCAAATATGATCTCATCATCAGTTCCATCTGTTGATATAAACTGAGCATCAGCAATGTTTGAAACTCTGACATGTAGAAAACATACCTAAAAATCAAAATTCCTGAATCTGTGAGACTCATATACCAATCAGAAAACAGAATAAATATATTCTTAGCTTGTGAGTGCTGTGTATTCATTTTAAATCTTCACTTTTAATCCATCCAGCTCTCTAATTTCAGAACAACCAAGGGAGGGAGACACTATAGGCAGCTGCTATAGAATGAGCTCAAGTAAGTGTTAGACTTTCTTAAAGAGGACTAGAATATTTTGATTATGCTAAGCCATAAAGTAAAAAATAACTGCCTATCAGGCTCTGATTCCAACCAATCCTGGTTTAAGGGCTACTTACGGATTCAAAGAATCTTTTTCTTTTCTTCTCTCACATTACAATTCAAAACTCAGAAGTGGAGAAAGTAGGAAGATTTCAAGACAGTGTTGGCATGAAGATATACCCCAAGTGCTGGGATTATCACATAACACCCTTACCCCAGATGCTTGGACCAGGTGACTTCCCTTCCAGATGCAGAGAGACTTAGATCAAGAACAGGCTGGGAACCATCCCTCGTATTCTCTCACCTAATAAACAGACTGTCTTCTAATAAACACTCCCACCTCCAGCAATCTTGTACGCTCCTTCTCAACCTGCAAGACCCAATTCAAGTTGTTTCTCTTCTAGGGTATTTTTCCTTGTTCCATCCAGGTAGATTTAACAAGTCTTCTTTTTTTTTTT
>VBSM01001265.1:63170758-63202292 GCA_008086735.1 Cheirogaleus medius
TGGGATTTCTTGATATAGGCCATTCTCACTGGGGTTAGGTGGTATCTCATTGGGCCAACACTTTACCTTGAGTACTGCTATCATTATTACCCTTTGTAAAACTAAGTTGCATTTGTTTATTTGAATGTCTTTCTCCTCTACCAAATTATGAGAGCCCCATGTGTCACTTAGTAATCATTCAACTCACCCCCAATCTATACCATTCCCCTACCAAGAGAAGAAGAGTTAATGCCACTCAATATACATCTGTCTATATCACCACATGAGGCACCAATGATAATGGGTCCACAATAAGTACTATTGTACTGTTTCCTTTACATCTTCTCTTCTGTAGTTGAACCAGAAATGTTGTTATTACCTTGCACAAGGGGAGAGTCAAAACAGTTGTGTGAAATGAGTTCTGTCTAGTGAGTAAAATAACAAAAAGTGTTTATGAAATTGTTATTGACTACAGGTGGTATTGGATTTGGTCTTTGGTTTATTTCATCAAAAATGTGTCTAGAAAGAGCAACACAATATTCTCTAGTAAATAAAGAGATTTTGAGAGCTTACACAAAGTATGGTATTGCTACTTCATTGAATCAATATTTTAAGAGATTTTGTCACCCTGAGTAAAGAAAGCAAGAACAATGATTCAGAAATAGCCACTCAGATTTTTAAGTTTCTGAGCATTCGGTGTATATTTTGGAACATAAAAATGTTGATAGAGGCTCAGTGCCTGCATAAGTCATTAAAAGGGAGTAAAAGCATATTTTCAGTAATTCTTTTTTCCCTCCAATAGGATACTCGATACTCCAAGCTATTATGGAAAAAGCAGGACAAAATGGTTGGCATGTCAGCGCTATATGTGTGGAAAATTTTAATGATGTCAGCTATAGGCAACTTCTAGAAGAACTTGATAGAAGACAAGAGAAGAAATTTGTGATAGACTGTGAAATAGAGAGACTTCAAAACATATTAGAACAGGTAAGTCTTAGATTTTATATTATTAACCTAGACCTCGAACAAAAAAAAGTTGACCTTTGATTGATTTGTTCCTGTTAGTAACTTCTCCCAATCTTTTAGCTCAGAGTTTGAGGTTTGGGAATTTTCATTCCATGATTTTTCTCCAGAACCAAATTGCAAGCTTTTATTAATATCAAAAGCCATTTTGGTTTTTAGGTCTCAGTGTACTTAGGAGACTATTTCTTACACATTCTTAAGACAGTAGAAGACTCCTTTATGAATCATCAAGAGCTCTTGGCCTACAGCTCAAAAATATTAATTTTGAAGATTCATGCCAGCTAAAATATTAGAAACATTTTTAAGCAAGTATGCCTTTTTGTAATCTTTAGAGAAGTGGCTACATAAGAAATACCTACATAAATTAGTAAAGCAATGAAATAAGAGAAAATTAAGTGATATACTGTACATAGCATGTATTTTCTGCTAGATATTGTAAGTAAATACATTACCACCATAGTGAAGATGGTTTTCAACTCTCCTCAAAAAGGAAGAATCCTTGAATAAAGCTTTTGACAAATATTTGTTAATTTGATTTAAAGCAGCCAGGAAAAGATAAAACTGAGCTTTGTCATCTTGCTAAATGATAGGAAAATATCATCAAATAATGGATAACATTTGCCTTCCCCCAACCCTGCATACCATGATAAAGCTTTGGAAGGCTGTTTGGCCAAAATTACAGTGAATGAATGCCATCTAGTGGTTTTAGAAATGCTTGCTTATACTTATCTATAATACAATATGTTAGGTTGGCTAGACAATAGAGTAACACAATTTTTTTTGTTGGTTAGATTGTTGCATATAGTTTGCATAATTACATGATGTGATTTGTAGTAGTAAACTTACTAATTTGGAGGTTGGTTTATAAGAATAACTTTAGTACTCAATTATAAAAATCAGAACCAAAATAGATTTCAGAGATTCCTCTTTAATATCTAAAAGCACTGAACTAGATGTCTTAAATTTCTTTCTTCAACTATATTAGCATTGGTAAAAGTTAAAAGTAAAAAAAAAAATGCATTTCTAAAGTCCAATGAAGCCAGACTATACTATAAGAAGAAACGACAGGGTAGTTAGCTCCCATTATGCCTCTGTAGAAGGAAAAGCAAAAAATAAAAACAAAAACACTAAACTGAAGAAATATGCATATGTTATTTTAGGAAATGCTAATTATAAACCTAAACATCACTATGTTTATTCCTGAGGGAGTCCAAAAATTCATTAAGATTGTAGATACTCAAGACATTTGAAATTATTAATGGGTATTCATGGAATCCAAGAAAAAACTTTTTGTCTTACTTTGTGAAGCAATGCAGTCACTTCACCTTTAACTCCCATTCCAGTCCCTTCCACCCTTGCCCCTGTATTGAGAGTTTGAGTTGTTTGACCTGAACAACTGAAGCTTTGTAAACAACTCATGATGAATCCCTCAGAGCAGCCAATTCTAAGAACTGCCTGGATTGCCAAGTTCCTGTCAGAGAGTGAGTAAGGCTCAGACAGACCCTCCACTTGGCACCTGTGCTTAAAAGACCAACTCTGGAGGAGGCAGTTGAGTGCCTAAATCACACTGACCCATTTCAGAGGCTTAGCTGGTTTCTAAGAAGAAAATCAGCACACCCAGGTGTTTTGGATAAACTCTGAATAAGCTTTGAATGAGCTTTTGCTAAAGGAACAGCAGAGCATCTTTTTTTTTTTTGTCACTTTAAAGAAATTAGAAAACTTAAGTGTCTACCTTTCTAATTCTTCTGAATTTTAAAAGATTTCTTTCCTATCATGGCTGCATAATAATAATGAGAATAGTAATAGACCTTAGTCCCTTTAAAAGGCATCTTGAGCGTAAATCTCATAAATCGTAACAAAGTCTACTGTATTGTGAGAAAATAATGTGCTCTTAATTGTCCTATAAAATTCCCCCCCAAAAAAGCTGTTTTTTAATTCTAAATGTAATTTTTTTAATTGATACCATTCATATTTTAATTCCTGTAGCTCTAAGCAAAATCACTTTTAGTGTTTTCTTGGTTTTACTTGACCCAACCAAACACAAGAGCTAATCCAAACTTTGTCAGGAATTTGTATGTGGACCTCAATACACTTGTATTTCAACATCCTCTCTCATGAATTAAAATAACAATAGAAAACAGCTTCAGAGAATCAACCAAAGTGTTTTTTAAAAGGAAAAAAGTAAAATGCCAAATAATCTTGATCAGAAAAATGCCTTTGAAATAGTGACTTTCTTTCAGAAGATAGTGAGATTGATACAATGAAGATAAAGAGATGCATTAGTAATTTCTAGAAGGATGGATACACTTCATATTACAGTAGCATGCTGTCAATAATTACTTCGTTGACATTTTAATTTGTATCAATTTGCAAAAACATGATGGAAACAGCTCACACAATATTCTCTCAAAATATGTGAAAGGACAACTGTGGTCAGAGAAGCATTTCATCTTCTGTGTATGTTTTTCAAATTATTTTCATTCCATGAACTAATTAGTTCTTATAAATGTGTTGCTATTTAAAATAGTTGTTAGCCATAGACCCATGAAAATCTTTCAAAACATGAGCTTCAGATCTAATATTTGAAAATGTAGTTTAAGGGGGAAGGGCAAACCTCTAACCCTTCTTAGGGAGAGGCAAAGCTATACAAGGTATCCAACATGTAAAAAAAAAAAAAAAATCTTATGTTGGATGGAAGGCAGGCGGGAGGGGGGAAGTAGTGTAGAGTTACATAATGTGTGCCATCCGCACCACCTGGGGATTGGACTCACTTGAAGCGCTGGCTTGTGGGGGGGAGGGGGGGAGGGGCAATGTATGTAACCCAAACAATATTTGTACCCCCATTACAAGATGGAATAAAAAAAAAATAAAAAAAAAAAAGAAAATGTAGTTTAAGATGCCTCAATTTTTCCAACCTAAATTACACTGTAAAAAAATGGAAGAATTTATGTAAATATCACCCACTGAGTCATTTAAGGCAATAGAAATATAACAAAACTACAAATCTAACAAAGTTAGATTTATTGTTATTTTGTTTATAGTGATTGTGTTTTTGGTTGTCTAAAGCCAATAGACAATTTGGTCTGCTCATCTGCAGAAAAAAAACTTTAAAAAGAAACTTAAAACCAAAAGTATTTTTAAGTGATGCTGAATTTGTGATTATTGAGTATTTTTCCTTAAATAAATATTATGAGTTTTACTGTAAGATATTATAAATATTATTCTGGACACTAGCTTTATTCCTTTCATCTAATTTTCTTTTTGTAAAAATACATCAATTATTTTGTAGAACAGCTTATAATAGCTTAATATAGCTGCAATCAAGCAAACTATTTCATATCAAAATAAGGGTTTATGGTGAGAACCTATTATATACTATTTTATTTTCACACACATTCATTAATTTTACATTCTGAATTTGATTACTTTCAGAGTCCCTAAGGACTCTACTTAATATATTATCAATTAAATGTTGAGACTTTGATTCACATGTTTAACCTAGTAGAAAAAAAGCAACAACAAACCTGATCTTAACTATTTTTCTGGCCTCAAAAATTATTTGGACAAAATAGCACTTAAAACTGATGGTTGCTCACACACTTTAGTTCACCATGGAAGAATCCAAGGCTCCTGCAACTAGATTTGTGTGTTCCTATTATTAGTGAAACCTTCCTCTCATGAGCACCCAACTCTGGTCCTTTGGAACAGAGACATCACAATGGGCAGTGGGATGGTTTATACTGTCCTCTCTTTTTTTGGTCAGTTGATTTATATCTCCCAAATTGTAATGGTTCCAAAAAAAAAAGTGTGTTTTCACTATCTGAAAGATGGGTAAGAAATCTTCAATTGTTTATTTTTAAAGAGTAAATGGGATCCCTTATCACCTATGATTTGTCACCTTAATGGAAAGGGTCAGAATCTAATTCAAAGAGAGTTTATTCAAGTACAAAGTTTGAGGATGGCCAACCTGGAAGCACTAACTCTAAAGGAATGGAGTCAGCATTCCAGTGTAGGGAAGTTAAGGTTTCATTTATATAGGCAGAGACAAAGGAGTGTTTAACAGGATTGTAGCATTATTCATATAGGCTGGTACATAGTTATAGCAACGTGCTTGGTTATAAGCAGGGTTTCTGTTTGGGAAGGGTACATTTAACATTTTTTTTTACAGAGAGTCTAATAGTCATGGGTTTTCTATCATCTGATCTAAGCAAAGCAGGATAATAAAGGGGAAATCAATCTATTAAAAGGGTCATTAATTAAGAAAGCAGGAGATTTTCGTCCCTAATGTCATTTAGCTCTTTCTAGTCATTGTATAAAACAAGAAAAATGAAAAAGCAAGTTAATCTGTAATCTGAGAAACAGAATTTGTAATCACAGGTGACTCAGATTACAGTCATACCTCCTGGAAGCCTTAAAGCTTTCTGGGAGTTCCAACAGCTTTTAAATTATATTTATTTTTATAGATTCTTCTCCTCCTCACTTTAAATAAGGAGAATTGGGATGAGATGATCTTGAAAGGCCCTGATCACTCTAAAAGTTGATAATTGTATTTCTACTGAAGTCTCTCTGATATTGTGCTTTATCCTGAAGCAATATATAATTTTACACATGGAGTATACCTTGAAAAGAAACACAAAGTAAAACTTTAGTCAGGTTATCTTTCCTGAATATTTATTCATTCTACAAATATTTGTTGCATGTCCACTATGTGTGTGTGTGTGTGTGTGTGTGTGTGTATAGTCAGGCACTATGCTTTGCTGAAGATAAAGTACTAACTACAACAGATACATTTTCTATTGTAGGTAGTAACTCTTATCCAGTTAACTAAGCCAAAAGGGTTTCCTGAAATCCTACTAAAATATATTATTTCTTTTAGAAATACAATACATAGAAAGTTATCAAGGATCTCACACTGCCTCAGGGATTTTGCTATTAATGCCAGTTCTTATTAAATCGATGATGATATCAAAGGCATGAGATAGAGGACTGTATGTTGACCCTAGGGCACACCATGGATGTATTTAAGGAGTCTAACCAAGTATTTTTCAGGAGGAGATAGTACGGACTGACCTTCCAGTATGAAAGAGATATTTAACAAAAAGATGGAGAAAAATGTCTCTACAATTGGCTCACAGATATCTCAAACTACCTCTTTATCACATACCTCAGATTTAATTGGCACCCCTTTCAGCAGTATTGCCACTTTCATTATATGAAAGGGAAATTCAGTATACCATTAGACACAATGCGAATCTCAGATAATTGGCAAAACCAGTGACCTTCCCATACTGTTTGCAAATCAATCAAAAAAGCCTAAAAGCTATGATTGACCTCTGAGAGCCTTATTGCATCACCAGAGGAAGCCAATAATTCTATCTCAGGGCAAGATCAATTAGAAAGAGAGGAAAATTTCTCACAGACATAAATGTGGCCCTTTGCACATAAGAGGTGAAATGTGGACATAGTCCCAGTTATATCATTCTAAACCCAATGCTGCCTTCCATGCTTAGTACCACCTAAGTGAGATGTCAGGTCCCAGACAGGATTTTTGGCAAATTGTCAAATGCATGGCAACACTGTTTAAAATATAAAGCCTATTTATCTAGAGTCTGTGTTTATAAATTTTCACAATTCTGAAACATTAGGCATTGTACCAGAACCTGGAACTCTACCAGGTTCACCCTCACTCTCAAAAAATCTGTGGCATTGAATAAAGCATTAAAAGGAGCCAAAGACTTAAAGACCTTGACTCTATATCCCACAACTGGTTGAGTCATTACCTAAAAGGAAAGGACCATTTTAGTTACTGGCTAATGACCACAAAATCTATTTTTCACACCAAAGCCTATATGTATATATAACCAAAAGAAACACAGAAGAGGAAAGCCAGCTACAATTATAAGAAGGATGTGTCCCTCGAGGGAGATCTGAGAAGTGGAGATAATAGGTTTGATTATTTGAATCATCTGCAGAAGGATTAAGCAGCATACATCTGACAGTAGGAATGAGCCAACAACAGTAGGCAGGACAGCTCTGCTCTTGACACTTCATGTTGACACTTCATTCAACATTTATGTGCCAGACGTTGTTCCAGGCACTGCAGATGAGCAAATCATGGTCCCTACACTAACAATGCTTACACTCAAGCCAGAAACTCAAAAACATGAATAAATCATTATAAGATAATCTGATGGCTTCAGAAACAGAAATATTACAAAATGTATCAAGAACCCAGAAAATGAGGAGCCTAAGTACAATCAAGGTAGTCAGGAATGTTTCACAAAGAAAACAGACATTTAAATTAAAAAATGCATGGATTTTCCCACCCAGAGAAAAAGGGTAAGGGTATTCCAAGACAGAAGGAACTGCAAAGGCAAGGAGGTATGAAAATGCTCAGAAGGTGGAGATTAGTTGTATGTGATCAAGGTTGGGTATGGGCAAAGGTAGAAACTGGAATGGAGCAGTCATCAAAGATGAAGGTTGGAGGTAGCAGAAATGTGGATTACTTGTATTATACCAGTTTACTGGTCATCTTTCCTATGAAAATCTTATCATTTACCAATATATCCCCTAGTGACTTGGTAGGGGGTCAAGAAATAATTGTTGAATAAATGAGTTTCTAAATGAGCCTCACTTGAAGACACAGGCAGTAGATATCTCTTGTATGTGTTTAAGGGAAGAGTGCCCAGTAGCATTTGAAGTTCCCAAAGGTAAGCCCTCAATTACCTGGGAAGCTGTCTTGTCCAGAATCTCACTTACCAAAGATTAGGAGAAACCTACATTTTTCTAGAGTTTGTTAAATAGGCTGAAAAAAGCACTTGAGTTCCATTTCCATATATTAAAGTAATAAATAATGAGTGAGATATAACAGGAACAAATCAGGCACCCAAAGAAATTACTACAGCAAAGAAATCATATCAGCAATTTCCCGCACTGCAGTACTGGCAGAGATTGCTGCTTTTGCTTCATTATAAAGCTCCTTTTGCATATCGAGCTTTGCTCAGTCAGGATCTACAACAAAGTAAGAAGAAACTCAAAAGACATGAGGTTATGCTAAGAAGATGATTTTTACTTCTTTAATATTACTTTTAGCAGAATTTATTTGAATGTGCAAGTCCCGTTATGTTGCACTAAGGTTGTTGTTTTCATGGAAAACAGAAACACCTGTACAGATCTCAGTCATACTGGTGCAAATGGAATTGGTGGGGTTAGGAAGGGGTGTCTAATTGTTTCTTAGCAACTGTTACCATGGTTGCAGCTATACCTCATTTTCTTATAAAGGAAAAATAAAAGGAAAAGTAAAACAAGCAAAGGACATAAATTTTTTCAAGGAAGAAGGAAAATATGATTGTCAGAATGCAAGTGCTTTTGTCTTGGAAGAATTGTGAATTCTAGGATTAGTTTAGGTTCAACTAAATTTGTTTTAGTTGATGCTGCAAGAACACTTATTAGAATAATTTCTATTAATATTTTTGGCACAACTATTCAAAAGTTCAGCTTCTTTTTAAAAGATAAAGGAAATTCTGCTTGATAATTTTAGAACTATGAAATGAATTAGTTTTTCTATCCTTAAATTGAAAGCAGCTACATAGATGTATCTACTGTGGTTTTGAAAAAGGTGAGTAATATTCCTCATTAAGTAAAACAGAGAGGATAACTTCATAATTTATTTCAGTAAAATTTTGCATCTATTCTTCAAATGTTTAATAGGCAGCAAGATTAACAAAAAGGAAGTGAAACATTCAACAGTACCTTTGAGGACACTTTTCTGAGTCTTGTAAACATCATAAATATAACTACACTTTTAGAAATTATACATAATTTATATTAAACAGTTCAGTAATAAAGTGTACTACCTGCCAGCAAATGATGTGATGCGTCTTTTTAATCTCTTTGATTCAGTCAGAAAGATAACAGAGCAAATTCATTCCTGATCCTTCACTTAAGATTAACCACAAAATTGGACACTATTTCCCTACAGATGTAGGTTTTCTTGAGCTCATATGCAAAGGAAATATTCTGCTGAAATAAAAGCAAAGAGAATAACTCTGGGGTCATGTGTCTTTCATATTTCACAATTTCATATGTTGAATATAATTAACAAACACAAATTTAAAAACCTATGACCAAAAAGTTATTATTAGCTGAAGTTATTAAATAGTGAGGGACATGCTGTCCCCAAAATTATGAACAGAATGTATTTTATAATCTAGTTGAGTTATTGCTGTGGATAAAGATAATCAACACTGAAGGGAAATAAGAAAATGCTACTAAAGCAACATTTATGTTTATGCCAAAGCAGCATAAATCTGAAATGTATGTGAAAGTGAAGGAAGGAGGTAAGTGAAAGGTAGTGCTCTAGGAAGAATGTCCTTAAATAACCTTTGAAAACTGTTCTACAGAATTGCATACTCTAGCTCTTGAGATTTCACTGTACATTAGCATAATAAAGTCTCTAAAAATTCCTATAGCAAAGAAACCTCTTAAACCTTATTTAACCTAGTGTTCCTTGCAAAATTGCCCATAAAACTTTTTTTTTTGCAGCTACATCTTTACATTTTATTTGCCTAGTATGCATCCAAGAAAATAAGGGAAATCTTGAGTTAAGAAAAATGAGAGAGGAAAGAACTTTCAGATGATAACATTTTAAATATGATAAAGAAAAGAAATATAAAAGCAAGAGTCCAGAGTGGAAATGTTAGCACAAGCCTCCCACAGCCGATGGCTGAGACAATCCTCTACACTTGGAGAATCACAGAATCAGAGATTCCTCAGATTGACTAGATCTTAGGAGTCATCTATCACATGAACAGCATCTTAACAAAACGCTTATACGGTCCATGTTTGAACAATTGGGTTTCGTCTTGAGCATATTTGACCTTAAAATTCAGCAAATATTCCCTCATAATTATATATCCTTTTGAAACATGTGACAGTGTGAGACATTTGAAAATAACTTTTATTCCCATCACCACTAATCCCAAGTTTGCTTTATAATCCAAGAATAGATATTTACTCATTGATAATATGTCCAATAGGGGACATCTCAGGAAATGAAATATTCATGGAATTCCCATTTTCAAAGAGTACACCATAAAATGTATTTAATGCTGAACTATACTGTGCATAGTTTAATCTTTAATTGATTACTTTGAGCTTGTCACACATAAATAGGATTACTATTGGATTGAGTTGGACTTGCATTAAATTTAAGATACGTATTTGAACTGTCATTTTTAATATTTACTTGGTAAAGTACCAGCTATACAAAACTAAGTCCAAGCTATTTAAGGTTTTCTGCTAATTAGCTTTATCATAAATATATGAAAAATTACAAACCCAAATTTAGATTCATTAAAATTTACCTGGTAGTTCTCCATCTGTGTGTCCCTGTCCCAGTCTCATGCAAAATAGAATTAGGAACACTTTATGTATATGCTGTTATTCAAATAAGCAATATGTTCATGCAGGAGATTTATTTGAAAGAAAATGAAATTGTGCCTTCATTTCATTATGAGAAAGTTGTTTTTTCTCATAAACACGTTTGTTATTTATCAATATCTAATGTGATAGAAAATGTCATTCTCTCACAAGTATCTGCTTAATTTATTTTCCTTTTATGAAAGATATATTAATATTGGCCAAAAATAAGTCATTTTTCTGAATTGCTATGGTCTACAGAAGGGAGCAGGGTGTAGTGAAGAGGAGGATGGAAATTGTAGTCAGAAGACCTGGCTGGCGTCCCAGCTTCATCACTGAATGACTGTTTTTATTTAATGTATTTGTTTATGAAAGAATTGCCCCCTCCACCTACATATTATTAGAATTATTTCTATATTGTTTCTTACAAAATGTCCCTTTAATTAAAAAGGAGCCTGCTTCCAACTGGTCCTTTCAAGCTATCCTATGTGTGTAATCACAAATGCCATAGAATCTTTTGCTCCTCTTTGCAAATATTTTAAGTCACTAAATTAAAATGCTATTAAATCAAAATCAAGCTCTGTAAGATATGTCACATAATTAACATGATGAGAGTCCTATTATTCAAGCCTTGTGGGTGTGGCAGTTTAGAACCACTGTGATAGGCAGAGAGAAGGATGTGCTCTACAATGTGCTTTTTGACAGCCACTGGCAGTCACATGATGGGATGAAAGGGTGGCACAGAAGGAACAAAGGAGCAGGAATTAAAAAGATGAATGTCAGCACTTCCTTTACACTCCATAGTACTAAGGACCCTGTTCAAACCATATCTCTTGTGGGGCCCTCAATTTGCTAATCAGTAAAATTGGGGGGAGGTATATATAGTGATCTAAAATCTGTGACCCAAAAGGATAAAACTGAAGAATATTTTTCTTTAATATTTGCAATAAAGTCAAAGAAAAGAACCATAAAAAACCAGTACTAAAAATGGATATGATATCCATAAGAAACATAAGACAGTATGAAGGAGGAAATCATGTGTTAGGAATTCCAAAAATTTATTACATAAAGACACTGAATCATTCCTATTTACCTATGTAAGAGAATAAACCTTTTTCACCAATCTTGGATATCCAGATAAAAGTATACTGTTTTATACAACTTGAGTCCTTGATTATAGAGATTGGGGACTCAGATATAACATAGATATGTGACACTACAGAGGTGAAAAGCTTGGGACAGTTAGCCAACAAAAGCAAGCATTTTTATACATTATCGATTCCACTACACATTGGTGACTTTTTTACTTGGAGACTGCCATAGTTTGATTTCCTCCAGAAGCTGACCTTAAGACCAGGATTTGTGTGCAAACAGTTTGGGAGGTGAAGGATAGACAAGAAGGGAAATGAAGAAATGTAACCAATAAAAGATGCATTTATCAAGCAAATTACCGTCGGAGTGACAGACATTTAATCTCATTTAGAATGAGTGTAAACTGACTATAGGAGGAAGCTAGTGTTGAACACACACGTAGGAATCACCCCACTTGTGGGGCAAGGAAGTTGGAATATGTATGTACCAACTTCTGTCAGTCATTGTTCTGTAGGCTGCTGCGAAGGAGGGCATTCCCTGGCACTTCTGACCTCTTCCCTCTCCAAGGGAGAAGTGTGCTCTAGAGACCAGAGAAAATCCCGAGGTAAGGAAATTCAGGTGCTGGCCATAGGAAAGTGACTGAGTATGCACTGAGATGACAAGGACAAAGGCATAGGTGGGATATCCATAGTGTCTATTACAGTGACTGACTATAGAGATATAGACACAGCCAAAAGAAGGACCCTAACCCAATATCTTTCTTTCTATTTTTATTAAGGTAAAATATACATATATAATTTACTACTTTTACCATTTTAAAGTGTGCATGTCAGTGGCAAAATATATTTTTTATTTGTATCTATTTATTTTTATGTTTTACTTGAAGTCAGTCAGACTTTCCTAGAAACTTCCAGTGAGAGATCACTGCTTTGAAAGGCAGCCATTCCCTTTATAGGCAACTCTCTTTCCCTACCCTTTCTCCAAAAGAGTTCTTTCTAACTAGAAAGTTTTATGATCTCTGATATCTCCAAATAGAGAAGAAAATTAAAAATGCGTGCACCCACACACAATACACACACACATGCACCTGCACACACACAGACACACACAGGTCCACACACAAATATGCATGTGAAAATGTGTGTATCTCTTTCTCTTAAAATTTCTGATGAGAACTTACATTCCCTACCCTCCTTCTAAATCCCTTCTTCCACTAAATAACCTTAGTTCCTTTTGGTCGGGAGTGCTTTATTTTTCTCACTCTACTTGTACATCACACCCCTGTAACTAAAGTCCGGTTGTTATCTTACGAAGTTGTAGTATTAATATAAGTCTGCAGCTTGTTTAAAAAAGCCCCTTGCCTCATATTTTTCTTTTGATGGAACTGAATTAAAACACAAACTTTTGTTTTTATCTGCAATAAAACATTTTGAAGCATTTTGAAAATCAATATTCAAGGGACATTTGGAATTCCTATGGAAAAAGAGGATTAGTGAGAGTGACTGCCCTCAGATGACACAGTAAGTTTCCAACATTGACCAGCATCATGGCCCAAGCACCACCTACTGTGACAGTTTTTTCCATGTCACTGAATTCTCTGGAACATGACAACAACTGGGAGAGGAATTTCCAGCTGACTTATAAATTAAAAGAGAAACCAAAATTATTCACACTCTAGTGTGTCATTACTCGTCTTTAGCTAGAAGATAGTATTCAATAGAACAATCTCAACTTTGTAGTGATAGTTTGAGGTAATATGCAGCAGCGGGAAGATCCCTGAGTACTTTAAAAACCACTAGTATGTAAAGAATTAACATAAAATCTGATTGTAGATTAAAGGCCAAACTTTCATTCATTCGCAAGTCTCAAATGGACCTTAATATACTACTGTTTGTGACATTTATGTCCTCATTAACTTCTTTACTCATCCATTCAATCAATATTTATTTAGCGTCTATTCATTCTTAAAATCTGCCATGTTTTCCCAAGCAATTAATACCACTTCTCTTTGAAACCCATTTCACTCCCCTTATTCTGCTCTGTTTTTCAGTCGTTTCTGTCTGAGTCTCTTCCTCATATGAGATAATAAACACCCTTGTAACAGCAGTACTGACTCACTTATCTTTATAATCCTTGAATCTCCTGGCCTTAATCTTATAGGTGGGAAGCACTCCATTGACATTTGTTGAACTAAATTGAATTGAAAAGTGGAATCAAGATGGAAAAGTATCCTGGATTCATTTTTCTTGAACTTCAATCAATGAATAAAGATTTAGAAGTTGCATTCATAAAGATTGGTTCTACCATAATTTGTTAATAAAACAATTTCAGTGTTTGCACCTGGCGTTTACCTTATTAACATGCATAGGCCTGATTTTAGAACTTAATTATTTGGACAGGACCATGGATATTCCCAAACAACTGTTTGTTTCTTAAAAAACAAACAAGAAAAAGTAATTAAAGGAATCAATTAGTCACTTCTCCTAAGTATTTTATTCTTGTAAGGATGAGCTCCTTTGAGAATGTACGATCAATGTAACTTGTTTATCCTTCCTAACCTATTCCACAGAACTCTAAGCAGACATTTGATCATTAGTCTTTGCCTAGTTACATCCTCTGTTTCTTTTAAAAATATAAAAGATGCAAATTCTCTGCCTGTACATTTTTCTGTCTTTATAAATGCCATAATTAATTTTTGCAACCAAGTCCTCACTGCAGGCATTGTTTTTCCATGACAACTCAGCCAATCACACTTTTATGAAGGCAGTGCTATTTTATATTCATATCTTTCATCTCAAACTGTTCTTTTCCCTATTTATAAAAGAATAACATCAAATACATAGAGACACAAAATTTGGTCTGCATCCAAAGTAAAATCACTCAAATTTATGTTTTAACATAAGATATTCTTCACTTTGGTTGAGATGATGAAAGCCATGTAAAACCACAACCATGACATTATCAGTTTTGCATAATTATTTAAAAATTACTTAAATAACACTATTTACAGGACACTATTCTATGGAGTGTAAATTGGATTTTTTCACAAAGAAATTTCCACCTAGTGGTGGATGCTTAACAGAGGGACTAAGAGCTGGCTTTACACCATGGCCACCCCAAGTTGGGGTGGTGGGTGAATTTTCTACTGTTCAAAGGCACTGAGATCTTCAGGGCAGTTTGAGCAGTACATTTGCTTCTTCCCAGCCAGGATCTGGCTCAGCAAATATGGTGATCTCTCTAGTGTCGCCCATCAAGCAAATAAATCTCCAGATCCCTGCTCCCTAAAGGCCCTTGGTCCCCAGAATGTTGATGCACATCGAGCTCTGCAAGACCTTTTGTGCCAGGTTTTTTCCCTTTTGGTTCCTTGCGGTTTTTCAATTCCTCACCCTTTGAAAATGTATTGTATAGGTTTTAATTTATTACAATTCTTTGCTAGACAATCTAGAACTGACTGTGATCAATTTATGGAGACACACCCTGTGCAGCATTTCCACTGGTTCCACATCTTTTTAACATTTACAAGTATCTGCACCTTACAATGAATTTTTTATAAAACTGGCACAGAGTTTTGACTGTAGTCACACAGAAATCACAAGCTGAGGGTGTTAAGAAAGAAGAGGTGGGGTGTATATGGGGGCTTAGAGAGAGTGCCAAAAGGCTTAAATAGCCACACCAAACAAAGTTATAGTGAATCAGCAAGAGATAAATGATGGATTGCTGAGTGGCAACAGTCCCTGCTGGTACCAAATAGCAGGAATCTGTAGTAGACTCAATAAATAGAGTATGTGGTCTCCCGGCTGAGTACCAACCGTTGAGTGTCGCCCGATCACTGTCTTTTGCACAAGGTGTACCTGAGATTCTCAGAGAATAAATTGGCTCCAGCCTGATCAGCCCATGTTAAATCACTCAGGTCTGGATTACTCAATATGATGACTAATTAAACTGTTTCTTTACTGAACTTTCCTTAAAATCTCATCTATTTGTTGTTTGTCTTCATCTTCATGGTAAGATTCTATAGGGAAATACGGTTTTAGATAAATTGTGGACTAGGTAAGTCTAGCAATGTAAAACATAGAGAAATGTTCTGTAAAATGTTACAAATACATAGCAAAACTTCCATGAAAGTAAAGAAAATCTTCAGGGGCCAAGAATGACAGGCTGTTGTGATGAAGGAAGTTGCCAGATTGGGTAGCCCAATTGGGGATTTAATGTGCACCCAAGAACAATAAATTAGACCTTAGATGCCATACAAAACCAGACCATTGAAGGGCAACAGCCCAATAACAGAGTATAGTAAAAATAAATAAATTGTCACCTATACAGATTAGGGAATCAACTAAGTGTTTTCTGTCTTGGCCTCAGCTTAGTGTAGTGAGGGAAATATTGTCCCCAAGAATTTGTCATCACAACCTTGTTCTTAAGACAGATTGTATTTTCAATTCACACTGCACACTGTGGTCTGGGAATCTAGAAGCTGAGAAATATAAAAGTGGCCCCAGCCAGTGATACTAACATCGCAGTATCTATTAAAAGCAAACACAAAACATCTTTGGTGGGATATTTTAAGGGATACTGGCTTGAGTGTTTCCCAAAATTGTTGAAGAGCAATCAGTCCTCACGGTCAGGAAGTACAACAAATCCTGAATGATATAAACAAAAATTAATTAAAAAGTAAAATGCTAAACTAATTGTACTAAAACTACAGAAATTTAAAGGCAAAATAAAAAGGTCCTAGATGTAACCAAAAGGAAAGGATGAGAAAAGCATGAATTTTATATCACAAATAGCCATGTATACAAAACTATGCTTTCAGATACAATTCATATGTTTTGCTTTTAAAAGTGTTTTCTTGTATTTCATACACAAGTCACTCAATTACAAAGAAGTGTTTTTAGGGGATATTAAAATGCTAAAAACAATTTAATTTTTGTCTTTGGTAGTGAAAGTATATGAAAATTGTGGATTGCATTGTTACCATTGAAGACACCCTCGAGGTTATAAAGCTGCTTGTTAGTTATTGCAATTAAATTTTCCCTTATTGAAGGAATTTTCAGTTTTTTAGAGAATAGGAGTTTTAATCTCTTATGCAGAAATAAAGTTGTACTTTTTAAAAATCCCTGGTATTTCCTTTTCTTAAATTTTTTGAGTTTTTAATGTCCTAACATTCCTAAAAACATTCTCGGAAAAAAATGGATCTAACATAGAGAAAAGCTTCTTGATGTTGTTTTTTCCTTATTCTTGTTATTATAATAAAATATTGCCATATCCATATGCAGATGAGAATTAACTGAGTATTCTCTGGTATCAGAGGGACCTAAAAACAAAGATTGTGCCTTAGAAAAACCTTGCTGCTCAGGACAACTATCCAATCTACTTATGGGTGATAATTCTTACCTTTTGAAGACACTTAACAGTCTCTCTTGCATTTCTATAAATTATCAATAAATTAAATATGTCTAAATTATTTAAATACGTCTAAAATCATTATAAGTTTCTATGTTAATGTATTCTCTGGAGAAATATGTGTAAATTGTTCGTTGGGTCAAAGCATTGTCATTCTCTTTGAGGAGATTATAACATACTAATTTTCTAAATAATATGTAGTGAAATAAATTGATTATTTATAGAGTATAACTGAATAAAATGATATTTTTACCACTTATTTTTAGTGTGGCTTATAAAATTCTTCTAATTAGAATGCATGATTTTGATAAGGAAAACTATCATTTTCCATCATGATTCCTCATTCAATTATGCTAGAATAGTTAATATTTTATTTTTTCAAAAAATAATCTTTCAGTAAAGTTAAATTGATTTTCTCTTATTTGCTTATGTCTTCACAGATTGTAAGTGTTGGAAAGCATGTTAAAGGCTACCATTATATCATTGCAAACTTGGTAAGAACTCTTTATTTTCTACTTTTCATAAGAATTGCTCAAGCATTCTAGATTATTTTAGCTGTACCTTAAAATAATGCTTCAAGAAATGGGCCGGGTGTGGTGGCTCACGCCTGTAATCCTAGCACCCTGGGAGGCGGGTGGATTGCTCAAGGTCAGGAGTTCAAAACCAGCCTGAGCAAGAGCAAGACCCCGTCTCTACTAAAAATAGAAAGAAATTAATTGGACAACTAAAAATATATAGAAAAAATTAGCCAGGCATGGTGGCGCATGCCTGTAGTCCCAGCTGCTCTGGAGGCTGAGGCAGGAGGATCGCTTGAACCCAGGAGTTTGAGGTTGCTTTGAGCTAGGCTGACGCCACGGCACTCTAACCCTGGCAACAGAGTGAGACTCTGTCTCAAAAAAAAAAAAAAAAAAGAAATGGTTAGTCTACATTACTTACTAAGCTTTTATAACACATAGGTTATTTTATTACAGTGATCATTATATTTCTAATGTAGAATTCAATACATTTTTATGCAGATTGGCTTGGCATCTGCCAAAGAGACCTTTAAAACTAATTATAATGGTTACTTTGCTATGATATCACTTTTCACATTAAATAATGTCTTTTTTCTCTGTGTAAATGATAATGCTACTCTATGGATAAACATTGGCAATACTTGGATATTACAAGAATGATCTAAACTGATGATCTATGTTTTCCAGTTTTAAGAATAACAGTACATAATGGCTATATAAGCAAGTTTTTTGAATGGGAGTAATCCAAATTTATTTTTAAATTATGTCATTATATACCAATGGTGAACAAACAAGATACATGCACTTTTATGAAATCCTTAAAGGCTTGAGACAAGTCCTTTTACATTTCTTGGCAGTGCTCACTAAACGTCTCTTGTTAACCTTGCAGTGTAGGGCAGACACCGGCTCTGGGGAGGGTCATCCTCTCTTGCTTTGTTAGAGTAACATCTGCCCTAAGGTCTTGGTCCCCAAAGTGGCTTATCCTAGAGAAGTTAAGAATGTTTTCTCCTTCTTCTGTCTATTCCACCACACATTTCTTTGATGAGTATCTTGTGCTTGAAGCAGGAAAGGAGCTAAAGGATGCAAAAGAGGTTCAGATCTATCCACTTTTTCCACGTTGCAAGTGGACCACCACAGGACAGGAATTTTCAGTCTTTAGTGACCTAGGTTTCACTGTGGAGCTGAGATATAAGATACAGCAATATACTGTTAACCATTATTGCGTTGTATTCTTTAGATAAAGTATAATTTTGCAACATAATGATTATCTGGAAAATTTTGATTTGTCTTTTCCATTGCTTTTAGAAGGCATAGTGTGGGTGTTTTAGTATTAATATTTTTAGAAAAATACAAATCTAAAGCAAATATATTCTGGTATTAATCACTATAAGAAAAAAAACCTTATGCTTATGGGATGTCTGCATTCACAATGACATTGTACAATGAGATTATAATTAATTACTTTTATATCAAATAGAAGGTTTGGACATTTATCCTTACAAACAATAGAATCTAAGGGGAAAAAAAATCAATATGTTATATATAAACTACCATTCCAGAAATGAATTTCTGACATTGGCAACTAAAATAAATAAACCAATACAAAATGGAAAGAATTAATATTTATAACACTCTAATGGGTATCACAGCCTGTCATAAACAGCCCTAGTAGATGGCAGCATATATGTTATTTAAAGTATGAACATAGGAAGCAGAAAAATGTTTTGCCTGTAGTAGAAAATATAACCATCACTCTCACTAAAAATAAGCAAGCTTTTATCATATGTAGTTGATATCTTTGTTACACATGATTAAGGCCAGTGACTTGCAAATCTCTGCATTATAATATAGTGTATTAATATGAATTCTGTTGACATATTCATTTAGCCCTAAAGGACTGTTCGTTATAACACCAGAGTGGTTTTTGTTCCATTGAGCCAATCAGCAGCTATTTCTTGAGAACTATGTGCATAGGATTCCCAACTGTGAAGTCAATCTAGAATCAAAATGAAAAATTACATTAACATTGTACTTAATGTTAAAAGACTGAATGATTTTCCCCTAACATCATGAAAAAGATAAGGCTGTCCCCTCTCACCACTTCTATTAAACCTTGTACTGAAGGTTCTAGCAGGGGCAATCAGGTGAGAAAAATAAATAAAAGGCATCCATATTGAGAAAGAAGAATATTTTATATATAAAAAGTCCTACAGAATCAAAAAAACTGTAGAACTAATGAGTTCAGCAGGGTTGCATGATGCAAGGTCAATATATAAAAATCTATTATGTTTCAATATACTAGCAATAAATATTCTAAAATTAAATTAAGAAAATTCCATTTATAATTTATGATTATAATTTACAGTAAACAAGAAACTGCTACTTAACCAACTCATCAAGGCTGATTCAATGGCATTTGTAAAAACTGATTTCTGAAATAGCAATTCTTACTGGTTACTGGGTGGCTACAAATATTCCTGATTTAAAATATTCTATAGACACAATATTGAAAACTAAAGCAGAAGGTATGAAGTCCAAGCCATATTTACCAAAAAGAGAAGAATGAAGCTAAGCAGACATCAATAGGTGATGCATTGAATTGTACCATGAATTCATAAGCATGTGTTTTTGTAAAAGGCAAGGAACTCCCCTATTTAAACAAGGTAAACTCCCTGGAGAAGCAGAATTTAAATGCAGGTATTCATTAGATTCTTTTAAAAGGATAATTCTCTAAACCAAGAAACAAAGCAAGGAATGTTACAGAAATTGTGGCTTCCTAATGGTCACTAAATTCTTTCTTTGGCTGAAATACAGAAGAAAGAATCCATGTATTTAAATAAAATAATACTCAATTTGTTTACGAGTAAAGACAAAAATAGGTTGTGAATACTATTTGGTATTATTTAAAATAGTCTTGTCATTATCTGTAAGTTGAACTTATCTTTTTCAATTAACTACCATTCTATCCCATGCATCATGTTATCCTGATGAAATGGAAATAGATTGATATTTTCCATGTCCCACTGATCTTCTTGGCCTTTGCAGCTATTGCAATGTGCTGGCATCTTACCTCCAGCCAGGCCAAGAGAAGTAAGAATCCTCTCCCTTAGCACTCTAGCCTCAGCCTGCAGAGGGTCCAACAGGAGCCACAGGGAGTTATTAATTCATCTGAATAGCATGAGCTATGCCTGATATCTGAATGGATGGGCATGCCCCCTTTCTGGTTCTTGAAATCTCTCTGTGATTATCACTACCACTCTCATTAACAATTTCATATAAAGTATGAATAAAACTTATAAGAAATAGGAGATTGCTGAAATCTCTTTTTTTTCCAAGTCCCGTATGTGCATTGTATGTGGGTGCATGTATTTTTCATTTAGACAAATACATCATCTAGCAGTACTGGTGAAAGCACGTGGTATCTCTTAATAGATTAAGCTCTGTTCTAGAAATTTCCAAGAGACTTAGAGGCAGGAAAACTTCATCTGTCTATTGCGTCATTGTAGTGTGTCTTTCAGGGATTTAAGAAGAAAATCGCTTCCCTACTTTGCCCCTAGACTTTTTCTATTCCAGTTATTTTTTCACTTTGGTGCTCGTTATTTTTTGGAGATAAGTATGATTATACCATTTCCCTGCTTAAATTTTTTCTTTGGCTCCAGGCTGCAAATATAGTAAAAGACATCAGACCCTTCATGATCAGATTCTTTGTGGGTTTTCCTGCTCTACCTAATTCTTGTCTCACTTATCCATAGAACTTGCATTTCTCTCAAAATGACACACTGTCCCAGCTCTGAGTCATTGCCCAGTTTTTACCACCTTCTAGCAGAGTAAGCATTCAAAACCCAAGCACTAGTCTACCTAAATCCTTTAGGATAAGTATTTACACCACTGAACTTCATGTGCAAAGCCCTTTAAGATTTTACCCCTGCTTAACCCCAGAATTTCTTCCCTACTCCACCCCACATGTCCTTTCTGCAAACCGAACTAATTCCCAGACACCTAATGTCGCTTTCCTCTTCACAGCTTTAGCTTAAGCTGTCATCTCAACAAGGAGGCATTTACCCCATCCAATCCTAATCAATAATCACTGTCATTTCTTCCAGAAAGCCGGCCCTAAATATCCACTCTGGTAATCCCTCTTTTGGCTTCACAAACCACCCTGTGTACCAATAGCATAGAATTCATTCATTTTTTTTCATTCATCAAATTATTATTTTACACCTCCTCTGTAGCAGATACTGTCCGACATCCTATGGCACAGCTGCAAATAGGGCGTTAGCACCCTGCAAATTCATTGAGAGCTGGAACAATCTCTCTCTCTCTCTCTCTCTCTCTCTTTTTTACCATATAAAATGGTCCATATCCTTACTCTTTATCTGTTAAACTTCTGCTTATCCTCTAGCACACAGCTTATGTCATTATATTTGTTTTGTTACCATAAATTGTTTTAATTTGTCCTTAAAGATAGACACTTATTTTATATATTGGAAAACAAGGCTCAGCATAATTTACCCAAGATCACAAAGATTTTAAATCATGAAGATAGGTTTGAAGATCTGGCCTGTCCGGTTGCAAAGAATAAACAACTTGTAAGTAGCAATAATGCCACCAAGTGCCCATTCGTTTAAGTATTTCCCACACTAACCGTAAGAGGAATCTAGCCTTAGACACACATTGTTCTATGTTCATATTCATTCTTCCTCCAGCAGGCAGATCATTTCGGTATGGCTACCGATAGCAACCAGGGGCTGTTGTCATTTGTTCCTCCTGCAAGGCATATTCTTAGAATCTTTTTCTCATTTATATTTTTAATTTTTAAAAATATATTCAGTTTATGTCTAGGAAAACATCTGGCTCTATCATAAAGAAGTATAAAATTTTAAAATGTTCAGGATATATAATTTAAAATGAACTGAAACTATTCTTTACCTATCCCACACCACACACACACACACACATACATACACAGCATTCACACCTCATTCACAAGGTAAAGAATTTATGATATAAAGAGCAAAGTGACTTGTCTACATTTAGGTTAGTTTCAGAGTGGAGACTAGACATGATTCCCAAAATTTGCAGTTTTTATTCAAGTGTAATGACTCTAGTTAAGATTCCATCAACTTGGTAAAATTGTTTTACTTTTTCCTTTGTGTTTCCTCTGTTTATCAACTTTTCTGCATTGAGCATGTCTGACTCTACCATCTATCTACATGTGCATCAAAAGTGCATACTTGGCCAGGCACAATGGCTCACACCTGTAATCCTAGCACTCTGGGAGGCCAAAGCAGGAGGATTGCTTGAGCTCAAAAGTTCAAGACCAGCCTAAGCAAGAGTGAGACCTGGTGTCTACCAAAAATAGAAAAATTAGCTGGGTGTTGTGGCATGTGCCTGTAGTCCCAGCTACTCAGGAGGCTGAGGCAGTAAGATCGCTTCAGCCCAGGAGTTTGAGTTTGCAGTGAGCTATGATGATGCCACTGCGTTATACCCAGGGTGACAGGGTGAGACTCTGTCTCAAAAAAAACAAAAGTGCCTACTTTAAGTCAATTTCTTAACAAACTAAGATATTTACCATTCAATAGAATAGAAAAATCAATACAATAGATTCTGCCCATGCTATTTGATGTTACTTATGTTAATTGCACCAGGGCTGTCTTGATATGATTTAGTCAACCTAAGGACCTGACATGCAAAACACAGTAGAAATATTTTCTGAATTAGATAAAACTTAAAGAATGAGCATTTATTAAACATAAATGATGTGATAGACATTAACTTACATAAATAGTTATCAGGATATCTGATACCAATAATTTCAAACATTTTCTTTTCCCTCAGAGGATGTATGAACTGCAAATGGAAATTAAAAGGAAAACCAAGTTGGAAGTTAATTTGGAGAGGGGTCATTAACCATTGTGAAATCCAAGCAACATAGTAGCCGAGTTTCACCAGTAGAAAGCCTTTCCCCTCATTTCCCGCTACCCTCAGGAACATTAGTTACTTAGTTACTTAACCACTGATCTCCCCCTGACTGTGAAGCAATCAATTTTATTACAATGTTGCCCCAGAACTATCAGTCCATGATATTCTTTGAATAAAAACTGAAATCTAAATGGCCACCAAAGTAACTGTTTCTAAGAAAACTGCTTCACAGTCTAGATCCTATCAATTTTCTATATAAGATTATAAGAAAATGTATGAAAGGAAAAATATTGCCTGTACTCGAACAGATATAGCTAAAATTAACTGAGCCACACACCATTCATTCAAATCACAACTGAAAGGGGTTTATAATCAGGCATGACAATTTTCTCCTTTACCTTCAGCGGGATGGAATCAGAGAAATGTGGACTGTTATTTATCAACTAGACTTTGCATCAGATGATTTTTCTGAAGGCTGCAGATTTGCCTGTTTATCTTGCAGCTGTGGATAACACTATGAAAGAAGGCTTGGCAGACCTTCTATTTCATTCATGGCTGAAAGAAAATAATAATGTCATCAATTAGCAGCTAATGCAATAGTTGAATTACTGTGGCTTTTAGAAAACATTGGAATTATTTGACTGCCTGTGGGTCTGCCCTATAGTCTGGTAGAAGCAAACAAATGTTCAGCTGACATTTTACTAGCTAGAGATTGATGGACAGTGTTTTTCCCATTTAAGAAGCATAGATTTGCTTTCTGGTGTCTAGTTTCTTCATCAATGAAATGAGAATGTTACTGATGAGCTGTCAAATTAGCTGGCACATAATGGGCATGAAATAAATATTTGTTGAGTGACTTAATTAATAACAGTGATCATTTACTGAATTCAAACCAAATGTGCTAGATACTTTAGCATTATCATTCTCATTTTGCATGTAGGAAACCTAAGTTTAGAAAGTAACAGAGATGGGATTCAACACCTGGGCCTTTTCTTGTACAGTGTCACCTTGCCCTTCCTACAGACACTATGATAATTAATAAAATTAAAAACACAGGGCTTTTTGTAAGAATATGCAGGAGCCTAAGGTGAAAAAGGCAAACTCAAGAGTCAATTTGTCTGGCTAGAATCTTGGCTGAAGCATATATTTGCTGCATGGCCTTGAATAGTTTTGCTTGACCCCGATGAGCCTCAGCTTTCTTATCTGTAAGAAAAGGCTAATAATAGGATCTATCTCATAGCCTTGTTGTAAGAAATGAACTAGGTAGATAATCTGTGTAATGTGCTTAGCACAGTGCCTGGCACACAATAAACTCAGCATCCTTATTAGTTACTTGCTCATATACCTGGGTCTCTCAACAGCAATTTTGCTCAATTGCCAATAGACTAGTCTATTTTTTCTTAGATAGCCAAATGGTAATGCACAGATGTTGGCTAGGAAGACAATCTCCTTCATTATAACATTATAAAGGAAGAGGAGGAGAAGGAGGGAAAGGGAGTGGAGAGAGGAGAAGGAGGGAGAAGAGAGAGAGAGAAAGAGAGAAAAGGAAGGAAGGAAGGAAGGAAGGAAGGAAGGAAGGAAGGAAGGAAGGAAGGAAGGAAAGTTTCCAAAAGCATGGCCAAGGTGCATTCAGGACAGGCCACCCCAAGTCCTCATTGGTTTCTACTCTAACTGCAGGGTTATTTGTATGAATTTGACTTCCACCAACAGAATAGACAAAACAATTTTCCTTAGTTCCCTCAGCAAAATTGAAGGTTATTCACATTTTCAAAAGAACTGTACTAAATACTAAGAGAAAACAAGCAAACAAACAAAAAGCTCAATTACATTTTCTACAAACACATGTGTGTGTATGTGTATGTTTTACTTTTCTTTGAGCTAATACCTTTGCCTTTGTTAATTCACTTCCTTAATATGCTTTTTGGCCTCTACTTGCAATTATTTACTTGTTTTACACTTTGTGTTGAGTGTGTAATTTTGTAAGACACCTTAAGTAGTTAGTGGAAAAAAAGGTGTCAGGTAAAAAAAAAACAAAGATAGATAGATAATAAACATAGATGGATGGATAGATAAATAGTTAACAGATAAGGGACAGATATAGACAGATAACAGATAAATGGATAATAGGTAGTTATAGATGGATAATAGATGAACAGGTAGATGCTAGATGATTGATGGAAGGAAGGAAGGAAGGAAAGGAAGGAAGGAAGGAAGGAAGGAAGGAAGGAAGGAAGGAAGGAAGGACTTTTCAGAACGTTTGAAACCCAGATAACTACCTCCAGACCAAAAGAGATGACACCCTTCCCTCTCAGCTTCTTCACTTCACCTGGTAGCCACCATCTGTTTTTCTACTACACAAAAGTCCATGAATGGTCTATCTTGCTCTCTTCTCTTGAACTACCATTTCTCAGGACTGCAAGGGCTGTAGTGATTAATGCAATCAAATCTTTTACCCTCTCTGGTTCAAATTACCAGCTCTGTCTGCTTTTAGACCACTTTGTAATTAAACAAAACCCCCTTAAAATGGTCTCATCCATCACAGGCTCAGAGTACCATAATACCTTGATATTACCTTCATATAGTACATGTCTATACATATCTACAGCAGAGGAAAATTATGTCCTTAAAAAGGAGAGTTTTGATGCTATTATATTTGTTTCTTATATCTCCCTCATACTTCATAAAAGGTATTCAGAAAGCATCCAAGAAATACTTGAGTTGAACTGAACTAAAAACATTTATATCCTTGTCTCCTGTGTATTGGATTTTGAATTACAGAATATAACAGCCAAATAGACATAATTAGACTTTCCACCTCTTTTTAGCCATTTTTTAATTAGAAATCCATTTGGATGTACATATTGGTCATTAATTCATGTTTCTATTGAAGAGCTGAAATGTATAATCATGGAATAAATTTAACAATCTTTTATATCGATTTTTATAGGGATTCAAGGATATTTCTCTTGAGAGGTTTATACATGGTGGAGCCAATGTCACGGGATTCCAGTTGGTAGATTTTAATACGCCTATGGTGACCAAACTAATGGATCGCTGGAAAAAACTAGATCAAAGAGAGTATCCAGGATCTGAGACTCCTCCAAAGGTATTTGTTTTTATATAATGTATTGTTGATATTTTAAAATGTTAGATAGAAAATTCATTATACAGTTCTTCCATTAACATTTTGTCAGAAATCACCGTCTCTGGCATAGGAAAGAAGCATTTTGTCATTATAACGGTATGGCAACAGGCCCTTAATCATTTCTAAATTTCTATATTTAAGAGTAAAGTTGTTAGATATTAGCCCAGTTTACTATTATTATTATAATAGTTTACACATGAATTTCTTTAAAGAAATTGTATGTTTTTTTAAAAAAATTTTGTTAGTTAAATATTTCCATCAGTAACTTTTCTACTTGGACAAAAACTATATATGCAAAGTGATTTATAATGAGTAAGTAAATTGGGAAATTAATAGAAATGTAAATTGTACAGGCTTCTGTAAAATTTCTCTTTCAATTTAACGTTAAAGGGTCAAGTTGTTTGACTTTTTTTCTGAAAACATTGCAAAGTATGTTATTACTATTTGCAAAAATTGCTGGCAATTTCTGATTACAAGTACATTTTTCTCACCTGAAAAGATAGATGACTTTCTTAGACATTGTGTAAATTATGGCATAATGTTTCCTAAACTCCAACTTAGTGGTTTTGAGCTCCTACTTAATAAGGCATCATCATCATCAACATTTACTAATCTCTCACTGAATGAGCATATTCCAGTAAAAAGTTTTAATATGTAATTTGAAAATTCAAGCCTAGGAAAACTGAGATCTAGAGGTAGAGGGTCTCAGCCTTCCAGTTCCTAATTATAACACTTTTCCTACTGGTTATGTCAGTTTCCCCTCTGTGATATTGAAAGTTGGCTATCCAGCCATACCATCTTCACTATACTGTAGAATTATGGGTTTTCAAAACAGAGCATTTATTGTATGTCCATTATTTGCCAAGCACTGTGGTCCAACCATATGATTTTACAGATGAATACATGCAAGATATTAAGTGGAATTGCTCATTGGCTATCCTTGAGTCACGGACCAGGTTCATGGAATACCCAGGGCAGAATCATTTTAATGTCTCCTATTTGATAATCTCCAACTAGACTTGTTTATGCTACAGCTTTGGGCGCTTTGTTGCATAAAAATATATATAATTCTCTCATCATTCACACCTCTTGGCATGATGTTAGGTACCGGGTGGCCATTTAACAAATATATACTGTACACTTAATTCTGATTATTCATGGCAGTTATATTCTATAAATTCTCTTCAAATACTGAATAAGCATATATTGAACCACTGCTCTCAGTGGAAACATAGGATTATGTTGTACGGGCCTCTTGTTACAGACTTTTTGTCAACCGATCAGTACATAACTTTGTTTTATGTGGGTTACTGTTTTAAGAAACCTTACTTAATATATTGTTGGTTCATTAACATTGAACTCATGGCCAGCATCACTGTGACTCACGCCTGAATGGAGCTTATTTAACATGCGTATTTTCTCCATAAGGCACATCACAGCCTTCTTGCGCTTGGGAACACTGGACAGCACTTCCTTCAACACTGTGCTTTCAGGCCATTTTAAACAGTGAAATCATCAGCAAAAAAGCACAAAACTGCAGAAAACATGGCACTAAATAGATCACAAAAAGGACACTTGTATGAAAGCAGAAACAAGAAAACAGTGTTTCCTTGTTCAGCTGCAGCTGGGACCTTGCATGTTGGATGACTCCAAAGTTTTGCCACTCCACATATTCACAAATAACCCCAAAAGGGCCATGAGTATTGATTTGGGAGGGGTCACAAATAAATGTTAGCAAGTAGGAAAATTCAACAATACAGAATCAACAAATAATGATGATTGGTTGTAATTAATTAAGTTGTTCTTTAATTGTTTAATATTTCAATCAAGATTAAAAGTGTGATTTCTAATCTTGTCGCTTCACTGTTTCGGAAAAAAGAAACCTTCTGGAATAAAGATCTGCCATAGGCTAAACAAGTCTTTCCAGTGGCATGACCCCCTACTCGCTTTCCAATCTTCCAGCTGAGCTGAACTGCCCTACCTTTTTCCACTCCTTATTAGTCACTGTGCATTAGTCCTCCTCCTTCACTTCCACCTGTCCAGATCCAACCATCTTCCAAGACTTTATCCCAAATTCCACTTTCTCTATAAAACTTTTTCTTATTTTTCCAGTAAATATGATTCCTCTCTCCTTTGTACTCTCCGTAATATTTGATTGTGTCATCAAGGATTTACCATAATTATTTTGTATACTTAATGGTTCACTTCTACAAACTCCTCTGGGGCAGCAACATCTACTACTATTACTCACCTTTGTAGTTCTCACAATTTCTAACCAGTATCTGGTACCTTTTCAATGAGCTCTCAGATACTATATGAAATTTCATCCACATAATGACTACAGGAGATAGTCATTATTATCTTGTTTTATTTGGTTTTGCTGTTTCATACTCCATAGCTGAAGAACATGCTCCACACCCCGATAAGCCTATGAGTAGCAGAATTAGAATTCATCCCAGCTCTTTCTTCTCTAAGCCCATACTCTTCCCACTGCACTATGATTCTGAGCAAACCTGTCTTGTTATCTACAAACCTTGCTGAACGGAACTCGTTTCACCATTCTGATCACTTGGTCAGAGCAGTAAATAACTCTAGACCACTATTTGCCCTGCCCCAAAGTGAAATGCTTAATAAGCATTTTCTAGATGCCATTTAGAAGTTGTGTGCCCATAAATATGACTCCCTGGACCGTAGCACAGTAAGACACGTGGAAAAGAATTGCATCCTTTGAAAAGGTAAAACTGGTTTAAACTATTACTTCTTTCCATCCATCAGCTCTATGACCTATCAAATTCCAGGCCTTTGCTGCTCTGGCTGGATGTGTCTCCTTTGCTCTGCACTACACTGTGTGATATGTTCTTTTATCTAGTTCACTTATTTTATAAAAATGGATGGACTTTTTAAAAAACACAGCAAGTGCATTTGCTTTTTGGTGCCATCTCTTTCTCTCTATTGAAAAAGCAGCAATATTTTTCTTTTCTCCTCTCTTGGTCCTGAAATACCAGCATTGCGTTTTTCTTTTGCCCTTTATGCCTTTAGTGAGTTTCACTTTATTTCTTGTTTTTATTTTCTTGCCTTACAAAAAGATGATTTGATGTCTATCTCTACTCAAAGATGTATTGGTTCAGGCAGGGGAGGAGGTATGATCGTTTTTGCTATAGTACCTTGCTTAACCACCTTAATTTTCCTCAGCTACCCCATCCCAACTGTGAGGTGGCATGCCTGTCCTTAAGCCTGTTCTGTCATGTCCCTGGAGGGATATATATATAGCAAAGCTCTTAATTTGCATGGTTCTTCTAAATCTTTCTGATATAACCATTTTAATTAGGTCCCATACTATTGAAAAGTTCTTTGTTAGAATTAATATTCCTTATTTTATCCATGCTTTAGTTTTTGTCTTCCCTGGAATGCTGGCTGCTATGCCTAATGTTCATGCTAACTAAGTTTATGTCTACAATTGGAATTTCAAATGATTTTTCATTTATAAGCAAAAAATCAAGGAGATTATCTTCCACTTTCCACAGCATAAACCTACTGCTGGTACAGGCATTGAATGTGTTAGTCATATAGAATTGAACATATGGAATTTCTGAAAGAGATAATGTAGTTTCTGTCATGATTAGTATTTGCTGCTTTGCCATGCTTCCAAAAAATTGTGCTCTATTGCCATGTGTTTAGTGATTCTCTAATTCATCAAAAGTGATGCCCTGTTCTTTTTATTTTCAGCTTAAGCAAATTACATTCTCACCTCAGTCTTTCTTCACTTCCTCTCCTAACCTTAATAATCTTTTCTTGGGGGCTCCCTCTTTTCCCAAAGAGAAGCATGAGGTGTTCATCAGAATGCAGAGTCCATACTTCATATTTCCACTTTGATCCTAGGTTATATTGGAAACTTAAAGAAATGACTTAACCTTCCTGAGCACACTCATTGGATATAACAATGCCCATTCCTGTTTAGCACAGTGACTGGTGTATACACATTTGTTGAATAAGTAGATGTTATTTTTGGCATCATATATCTGAATAACAATAAACAGTTCCATTCATTCTCCTGGGAGGCTGAACAAAGATACATACTTCAAGCTCAACCACAACAACAGACTACAGAGCTGGTTGCAATAACACTGCACTTAGCCTTTTATACTTTAGCTGTTTACACTTGGACACAATATGAAGACCTCACCTAAAACTCTTTCTTCTTCCAACTGATGGAAAAACTGTCTATTAGAATTTTTTATTTTTCAGAGTGGAATTTCTCCTTTTTAAGTCAGGATGATAAGTTTTGGTATAAAGTCTTTGCATTACAGTAAGAATAGAAATTTCTGAAGCCAGAGTCAACTGATTATCAGTAATTTAACTGTACTAAAGACAAGATGGTGCTGTACGTCATAAATCCACAGAGCCCCCATTCTCAGTGCTTGATGAGACTCTAACATTCACCACTATCATCATTTTCATTTGGTTAGTACACCTCTGCTCTAACTTACGATGGAGTCCTTGTGATGGCTGAAACTTTCCGAAATCTTAGAAGGCAGAAAATTGATATCTCGAGGAGAGGAAATGCTGGGGATTGTCTGGCAAATCCTGCTGCTCCATGGGGCCAGGGAATTGACATGGAAAGGACACTCAAACAGGTAACTCGCAATTTTACTTAAGCTCAATTTATTTCATCGTCTTGTTTAAGTTGAATGTTCAAGAAAACAGATTAATTTATCTGAGCATAAATATATATAACAATTGCTATTTTAATATGTCGAGACGTCATCATTTTTGAGACACTTCTAGATAGAATACAGAGTAGAATCTTGCTATTTATATGTTATGTGGATGCATAGTCCAGATAAATTAGGTTATGCTACAGTAATAAACAATCCCAAATCCCAGTGGTTTAAAACAACAAGGGAGCTTTGCTCACTCAGACATATGCTAGATTAGCAGGGCCACTCTGCTCTTTGTAGTCACTCAAGGATCCAGGCTGGCAGTGCAGCTACCATCTTGAATGCTGCAAAGGGAAATAGATAGTTGAGGGGAGGTT
>VBSM01001265.1:63202392-63227512 GCA_008086735.1 Cheirogaleus medius
TTAGAAATCCTGCTAGGGCTTATTTTATGGGTAGGTCTTATTTTCAGGGAAGCATGGTAGGTCTAACTAACCACAAGGGGTTGAAGAAGTATAAGCCTGCCTTGGGCCCAGAATGCAAAAGAACCAGAATATTTAGCAAACATAAGTATTGACTGACTACCTAAGTAAATCGTTAAATTGCCTTGTAATCTTGGGTTAAATAATCAGTTCATTATAGTCTTTTATAGTTATACTAACACTATTTTTTAAATAATTAAGAGTGTAGATATATATATATATATATATTTGACATCACATGTTAAATCTTCTGAAATGCCATGGGTTCAAAATATAAGTAAAAGTGAATTAACAGGAAATTTGGAATAAAATATATTTGAATATTTTCAAAAATGTATTTATATGTTTTAGCTTCTTATATCTTAATATTAGAGAGGTGAAAATATTATCTGGCATGGGTATCAGGGCTATTTAATTCATTATGTGGATATATAGATAAAACTGAAAAGTAATTGTAAACAAACTATATTTCCATTCCTATAAAATACTTTATAATTAAAGAAGAATTCTGTTAGTTAAAATGGAAACTTTATAATATTAAAAACAAAACATACTCATCTTCTACATCCCTTTGATATTCCTCTTTCATGTTCTATCCCAATAGTTCAAATACCCAGTGGCATTTCAGTAAGCTGGTTATAGTTCCACATTCTTGTGTAGTCATAGCCTAGCAGATGAATTTGAGATTTCTATAAGTGAAATGGCAAATGAATACATGTGTGGGTTTTCTTTTTCTCTAAGGTTCGAATTCAAGGGCTGACCGGGAATGTTCAGTTTGACCACTACGGACGTAGAGTCAATTACACAATGGATGTGTTTGAGCTAAAGAGCACAGGACCGAGAAAGGTGAGCCACAGTCACCTGAAGGAAAAAAAAAGAAAATTCTCTGTTTTTGTGTTTGCATTTGACATTTTTAAAGATTTCTAGGAGAAAGATAGCTGGATATTCTATACTTCCTTTTCTTTTTTTTTCAATGTGAGTACTTACAAATACTGTAGTGCTTTCTTGATAATCTATGCTGAGATAAATTCTTGCATCAGGTAATTGATATTTAATGATATGCTAAAGCTGAAACAAAGTAATTTATGCACTGTTTATATCCTTTATTCAAAATGGAAGCAATATTTTGGGAGGGGGGAGGCTCAGCAAAACAAATCCCACAAAACAAAATCTACTCTGCAGGACCGAACACAATGCAATAAAAAGACATAAGCATCTCTATGTAGTCATTTATGAAATCATTAGAAAGAGTATAAAGAAAACTACTTCCAAAACATCCAAAGAGTGATTTATACAATGGAACCATACAACCCCACCACAGTAATTGGTTATATAAGTGTTTTATAGCTAACACATATAATTTTTAACATTCCTTTTCTCTAGGATTAGCTAGGATGCTCAAGGAAAGAGATATTCAAGTTAACCTTATCTAAAAACTCTATTTGTTTCAACTCTTGGCTGTTTGGAAAAACTTTCCAAAATATGCTTCCCCACTTTAATGTAATAATGATAGCTATAATTTATCAAATGCCTGTTGGTCCCCAGCCCTGAACTTGATGCTTTGCATAATTTAATCATCACAACAAACCTATAATCTGAGTATTATTTCCCTTTTCTCAAATGAGAAAATTATGGCCCAGTGAGTTACCTTCTCCAAAGCCTGTAAGTAAGAAAACAAAGATTTTCATTCAGATATGTCTGACACCAGAACATTTCCACATGATGCCCCACCTGAGTAGACCCTGCTCTGGCGGAGTTTTATGTTCTAATAGGGTAGGAAATAAGAAGTTCCAAATGACAATTAAAGACAAGACATGTGAAATTCTTTTTTTTTATTTCAATATATTTAGAGAGTACAAGTGCAGTGTTGTTGTTATATGGATATATCCATGTTATTACATGGATATATCTTATAGCAGTGAGATCTGAGCTTTTAGTGTACCCCAATAGTGTACACTATATCCAATAGGTAATCATCCTACACCCACTCTCCCAACTTTGAAGTCTTTGCTTTCTATTATCCAACTCTATATGATCATGTGTACCCAGAGTTTAGCTCCCACTTTTAAATGAGAACGTGCGGTATTTGATTTTCCATTCCTGAGTTACTTCACTTGGAATAATGGCCTACAGTTCCATCCAAGTTGCTGCAAAAAACATTGTTTCATTCTTTTTTATGAATATAAAAATTCATGAATATTATTCCATGGTATAGATATACCACATTTTCTTTGTTCTCTCATCAGTTTGTGGACACTTAGGTTGGTTCCAAACTTTTGCTATTGTGAATAATACTGTGATAAACATATGAGTGCAGGTGTCTTTTCGATATAATGACTTCTTTTCCTTTGGGAAATCCCAAAGTAGTGGGATTGCTGGATCAAATGGTAGATCTACTTTTAGTTCTTTGAGAAATCTCCACACTGTTTTCCATAGAGGCTGGACTAATTTACATTCCCACCAAGCATGTATTTGACTGGGATAAGGTGGTATCTCATAGTGGTTTTAATTTTCATTTCTGATGATTAGTGATGTTGAATATTTATTCATATGTTTGTTGGCCATTTGTGTATCTTCTTTTGAAAAATGTCTGTTCATGTTGTTTGCCCACTTATTAATGGGCTTATTTGTTTTTTCTTGCTCAGTTGTTTGAGTTCTTTGTAGAGTCTAGATATTAGTCCTTTGTTGGATGCATAGTTTGCAAATCATTTTCCCATTCTGTAGGTTTTCTGTTTACTCTGTTGATTATTCCCTTTTTCTGTACAGAAGCTTCTTAGTTTAATTAAGTCCCATTTGTTTATTTTGGTTTTTATTATATTTGCTTTTGGGGTCTTAGTCATAAATTCTTTGTCTAGGCCAATGTCAAGAATACTTTTTCCTAGGTTTTCTTCTGAATTTTTATATAAACCATATAGCAACAACCAACTGATCTTAAACACACAGACAAAAACATACACTGAGGAAAGGATACCCTATTCAATCATTGATGCTGGGAAAATAGGATGCAGAAGAATGAATCTGAATCCCTATCTCTTACCATACACAAAAATTAACTCAAGATGGATTAAAGACTTATATGTAAGGCATTTGGAGTTTCTAAAGAGGAAGAGATCACTTTCTTTTTAGCTGGAAAAAAACAAAATCAAGGAAGGCCGCATGGAGGAAGTGGGATTTAAAGTTAACCATGAAATTAGAGTTTGGATAGATTGAAATGGAAAAGGCAACAGTGTGAGGAAAGGCTTGGAGGCAGAACAGTTAAGGTCATCTATGGAAAATAGCAAAGGCTTTCTGAGTTGTGTTTTGCTCCAGTCTCTTATCTGAGTATGCTTCTGGATGTATGGGAAGGAGAAATCTGGAGGTGCCATGAAAACCATCTCCAGCTTTTCAGCCCCTTAGTGGCATCCCTCCTTGTGTGCAGGCTGCTGGATAATACACAGTAAGCCAGAGCCTACCTAATCCAGATCAGGTATGGTGGGAGATGGACGACAGCTGGGGAGGCCTAGCTGCACTGCATGATATTGCAGGCTCTTCTAAGAAGATTGCCCAAAGCAAGGGAAGGAGATGCTCCCAAGAAGAACCCGCTCTGCCAACACACAGCTAGTAACAAGAAAGAAAGAGGCCTGTCTTAAACAAAATCCCTCTGCTAACTGTGGAGCAGACAGAATATTCCACAGGCTCTAAAAACATTGGCTAAAAGGTGAACAGAGGTAAGACAAGCCCACCCTCCTGCCACACACCAGACCTTGCAAAATTAGCTGTTTAAGCAGAGATTTTTCAAATGCAAAAAAAACCCAATTCTGTATTTTACAAAACAGTAAGTGCAGAAAGTCAAATGGTTCTCCATAAAAGAAAGAAAGCTGGTGGTAACTAACAGTGATACCAAGTGGGCTTTTTATAGTACCGAGTCTTTTCATGGCCTGTTGAACCTTGATGGTAACAAAAATTAAGATTTTTGGAGGAAAATGTTAAAGAGTAAGTTGGGAGAGTGATGAACAGTACATCTTCACACCCAGCTGACATTCATCTAAGGCCCTTAAAAGACATATGGAGTGTAAAATGGTGTAGACTCATCTATCTTCATTTTTCCGTGGCAACGATCAACTCGGGCATTGTGTCAGGAATATTAAACTTAAAAATGAGCCACCACGAGAAACACTGTGCTGGTGAGACTAGGCAGTATGTCTGAGAAGTGAGCAATCGTTCTTGTAAATTGAACACTTGCCAGCAAGGGAGCTATCTTTGAAAATAGATCAGAGGGTCAACCCATCAGTTTGTCTGACTTCTGTAACAGGAAAACTGATTGAGAGTCTCATTAAGCAGAAGCCACAAAGTTCTTTCTGAAGTCCTGGCTCCTAAGTACAGCGGAATCTTCTTATCATTCTTGTGACCCCCGCCCCCTAGGGCTCCAGAGGGAATGCTCCAGGATCAGACTTGCATGGTTTCAGGAAATTTTTTCTTTTTTTTTTTTTCAGACAGAGTCTCACTCTGTTGCCTGGGCTAGAGTGCCATGGCATCAGCCTAGCTCACAGCAACCTCAAACTCTGGGCTCAAGCGATCCTCCTGCCTCAGCCTCCTGAGTAGCTGGGACTACAGGCATGCGCCACCATGCCTAGCTAATTTTTTCTATATATTTTTTTTAGTTGGCCAATTAATTTCTTTCTATTTTTAGTAGAGACGGGGTCTCACTCTTGCTCCGGCTGGTTTCAAACTCCTGACCTTGAGCGATCCTCCCACCTCGGCCTCCCAGAGTGCTAGGATCATAGGCGTGAGCCACCACGCCCAGCCGGTTTCAGGAATTTTTAATTGTAAAAATTTCATTTATTGAGAGCAGGTTATATGCCGGACACTGTTATAGAAAATTGATGTGCATTTTTATATTTAATCCTCATGACAACCTGAAAATAAGATATATAGATATATATATATATTTTTTTTTTTCATTTAATAGAAGAGAAAAGTAAGGTTCAAAGAAACGGAGTAACCTGCCCAGGGATGCTCAGCTAGAAAGAGGTAGAGCTGCAGTGAAAATTGAAATTCCTGCAGCTCCATAGCTCGCTATCTTGACTGATGTGGAACATCATCAGTCTCAGTGCCTATAAGGGTTCTATTTAGGGATGGTGTGGGAATTAGGTCCGATTTCTCAGGAGAGGTCTGGTCAAAGCAGCTCTCCAAGGAACCAGCTTTGAGTAGAACAGGGGCTCCTTACAGCCCCTCCTTACCCAGTCCCTATGTTCTAGGAAGGCCAAGACCCCTGTAAATACAGAGACATTTGCTCACACATTTTATTATAGTTATATTTGCATACAAATCAGCTTTAAAGGTCCAAAGAAGATGAATGTTTTTCTGACATCTCTTGTCAGTTTTGTAATTTAAATGCTTCTATATTTTTGCTCTAGCATTACAAAGCCACTTTTCACCCACTTTCTGTCTCTATATATTTCCCTGTCTGATTAAATGAGGTCAGGGATAGGAAACGTTCTCAGTAACCTGTAAAATGTTGTGAAGAACTGGAGAGAGAAACTCCATCTCACGCGATGTCATAGGTCCAAACTTTACAATTACTTTCTTTAGGAATTCACCCCTGTGAGGTCTTACTTCTCACTAAGTCCATGTTCCACATGAAATCTACCATCAATTAGTCCCTATCACAAAGCATGGCTTTCTTTTTTCACCAGAATTATATGTAGGTATAAAGCAAGAAAATAAAATTTTGCTTATTAATTTGCCAGCACTTCTGAGTCATTTATCTTTTATAGAGGATAGTTGTAAACCCACAGATTAGTTCTTAAATGCAAAATGTCAAGGTCTTGCCAACATCTGAGGACTCTTCAAAATGTATCCCAGATTTTTTTCTGTTGTGGGATTCATTACTAAAGAAAATTTGTCTTTCCTAAAAATGGGCTGCTGAGATCTGCAGGGTGGTCGCATCTTAATGGAGTGCTAAACCATAAAACTCATTTTCATGTCATATAACTGTCCTGTGGAAAAGAGAATTAACAGGAAGCAATTGACATGTTTTTAAGTACACATAGGAATTGAGGTATACTCAAGTATACTAAAAGGTGTACTTGTTCTTAAATATTTCACAGAATTATTAAATAAATGTCAGCTAGAAATGGATTCACATGGACAACTGAAAATAATTGCTGAACTTATGTGTACCATAATTTTAGATCAAATCAAGAAGTATAGCAAGCCATGTTCATGAAAATTCTTTTTCTCCTCTGTTCTGTTATTGAATTATCTATGCAACACTTGTGAAAAATATAGTGGCTCTTTCTAATATGTTAACACTTACTTTATTTTGATATGCTTATAAATACTAACATAGCAGTTAAGAAACTTGGAGGAGGCAAGTTCCAATATGTCCAAAACATATTAGAACAAATAGTAAATACATACCAGTGAGCAAATACATACATTTTATTAAAAACATATGTTTTGTCAACCACATCAAGAAATTCAAGAAAGAAACTGGCAATCATTAAATGAATACACATTTTTGGAAGCTGTGAAGCTTAATAGCAAAGCATGTGGACTTAGTGCCATGCAGACCTTAGTTTTGATTTCTGGCCCACTAAAGTGTAACTGTGTGTAATTTATTTAACCTTCTAAAATGGGTCCTCATCTCTAAAATGTGGATAATAATTGCACCTACTCTACATTTACTCTGTGTATTAACATTAAGATGTATATTTTTAAAAGTTCTGAATACGGTGTCTGCCCCAGAGAAAGCACTCAATATGTGGTAACAACCATTATTATTACTTAACGGCCTGCATGAATCAAAGAATCCTAAATTTTCATTAAAATTCCACTGTAGTTGACTACTTTTTAAAGTGCTTAACTACTTAATTTATTTTATGGGAAAGTGTTTGTTTTACTTCTGAATGAGAAAAATAATATGATAATTTTAAAATGCAAAAAATACAAATTTAAATGTAATCTTTGAAAGTGAAAACACTGTTCTTTAATATTCATCTCTGATAGAGTTAGCATTTCAGAAGTGGTAAGATTCTTATATTGTGGTTAGGTTATATCAAACCCAAACCTACTTCTATACTGATTTAAAAATACACAAGTTTCCTTTGCTTGAAAATATCCTATACATGTTTTTTTTTTTTTTAACAAATCTGGATATTCCCTTTACCATGTGGCCTGTGACTTTATTGATAAAGTCATGCAAATTAATTTTAAGGCATACAAGTCCATCTCACTAAAAGAGAGGATCAACATAAAATGATGCTCCATCAGTGTCTATACTCCTTTTGAAACCACCCATTCCCACTGTCTTGGCTACGCCATGATTGTAAATTATAAATTTGCCAGATATGTAACAAGGCAGAAAAACTGGTTCATCATGAATTAAGGAAATTTGCACACACTTTTTTTAGTTGCTTTTTAAATTTGTTTTGTTTGCTCACTTATTTATATGCCTCATTGTTTTAAGACTAAACTTTTCTAAAATATGTTTTCAAGCATTTTCTCTATTTTGTAGGTTGGTTACTGGAATGATATGGATAAATTAGTCTTGATCCAAGATGTACCCACTCTTGGCAATGACACAGCAGCTATTGAGAACAGAACAGTGGTTGTAACCACAATTATGGTAAGTTTTGGTCTATGCTTTATGGTGTTCCATTTTGTCCATAGGCAATTGTAACTCCCCAGCTATGGTGAACAGGGAGGGTGAAAGCTGAATCTTAGCAGTGATGACACTGGTGTTCTGATCCACAAAAGTTGTTAAGTCTTTGAATAGGTTTGTCCTGAGCTTTGAGTACATTCAGTACTTTCATTTGTATTATCTTTTGTTGCATTGTTGTTCTTAGAAAAATGCTCAGATGTTAAAAATTGAGACTGTCAAACTCTAGTTGGAAATGTATGAAATACTAAGACCCCAAAACACAAAACAACAAACATGACACAGTTCAACAACCAATCACATAAAAATATCCAGTAGTAAATATCACATTATTATTGTTATTATGTTTTTAAAAGCATCGATGTAATAATAGTTAATAGTGTTTAAAATTATAATTTTCAGGTAGCTTAATCATTGGATTATGGTTTGCATTGTCTGTTTATAATAGTGGAGATGTGAATGTAAAGATTTTAATAAGCATGCTTATATAACTAAATGCTTTCAAAATTAATTTAGTTTTACTTTATTTTTAATGTGGAAAGGGTTTCTTTGCACCGATTATTTTTCTCACTGACCAATGAGAAATACATAATGTAATTTATTGAACTTCTAGGAATTACAAAAACTATGATTGCTTCATTGGGTTGCATCATAAAATGAAAAATACTCTAAATTTTAAAGCTGCTTTCTCAAAGAGATCCTCATGAAATTACCTTTTAAATAATAGAATATCATATATATTTTTCTCTTCTCAAGTCAAACATGCCCTTTAGAGTCAATGCTAGTCAAAGGAGATCAACAATCGGTGACCTTTTCTATCTAATGCAAAGTTATATATCCTCAGCTCACTGTCTCTGTAGGCAAAGCATATTTTAAATTATTTATGGAAGTCCTTACTCTAAATAAAATGAAAGTATTTTATGTAATTTAATTTTCAGTTTTCATAATTTTAGTTTTAGGTTTTTAGTAATGTCAAGTTGTTTCCAAAAGTGACATTGAGGTCAAAGCATGAAAATGCCAGCGAGAAGCTTTCAAATGTTGCAATTAGTTTTATCTGTGTTGCATCACCAGTTAGCAATTTAATGTAATCTGACAAGCCTTGATCATAAGTTCATGATTTCAGAATGCAAACCAACCAACAGCAGTTTGTGTGTAAACCTTCTAACTTAATTGTGTAATATTTGCATGGGACTTGAAAAGCAATATATATATATATTTCTTTTCCTAAAAAAAAAAAAGACACAGTAATGGAAAGTCATACTTCAGTACAGTCCTCCTCTTTTCAGCCTCTGATGAAGAATCCTATTTTAAGAAATTGATCAAGAAAGAAAAGAGTTCCACGCTGTTCGACCATTCCTAACTAAGGCTCAAGTCTTGTTCTCCAGTGTAGTAAATTTAAGCTTATTTTTCATGTGGGATTCTTCTTGGATGACCTACTCTGGACTACCAGAAAAAATAAATTTTTTTAAAGTTCTGTGACTTTTCTGAGATACTAGAGCAAAAGAAGAATTAATCCTCATCTTTCTCGAGAAAATAAGTAGATGTTGAAAAAGAATCACTTAGAAATTCTGACATATCGATTCCCACCTATATCTTGAAATGAGGTCACTGTATGTAAATGATGGAATTATATCACTCCTGTTTCCAAGAGTAGATTTTCTATCAGTAAATATCTCTGAGTTTTTGTGCATGTTTTCTGAACATATATGGTTGTTTTCTTTAAAGATTTTTTGAAATTTGCCTGTTCTGTGTGAAATAAAGTGTTTTAATGTGTATTATAGGTGTAATGTAGAGAATTTCCTCTCCATCCCTGTTATTAAAGGGGCTGGACATGCGATTCTTAAAACCAAAATACTGAATTAATTTTGCAAGCATGGCTAGTTTTCAGGAAGCATGCTATCAAAAAATAAGTAAAAATGACTGAAAACATCTGTTTCCTGTACATATAAAGAATATTCTGTAAAGTTACCTGTTTGACAGTGATGCCATCAATATTTTTGCTATCAAAATAGTATAAGACTAGTATCTGTCTTTTTGTATGAAAATGTAATCTTTATATAAATAATACCTCTGGTATTTGCAACTGCATAATCATTCAGTAATTCAAAAAGACATACTAGAATCCTTTCCCTGAGAGTGTTCTTTGTATGTGCTCTTGTTGAAAATGGTAGCCCAGAAGCTATAACATCCCCACCACCTCGTTCCTTTTGAAAGAAATAACAATTCCTTGTAGATGAATGAGATACTGGCATCTGCATGGAATTCAGTTGAGCACTCTCAACACAGATGGAGTTGGCTAGACATTGTAATATGTACCATACAGATACCTAGATACAGAAGAAGGCTGTATCTAGGAAAGTGAGCCCTGGAAATCATTCATTTTGATTGAAATTGATATGGTGTTGCTGTTTTTCCATTTGTCTTTCCTTTGTGTATGTTGTTATTTATATGTTGATACACTGTAATGATATATGCTATTGTTAAATAAAATTGATTGATAAATTCAGTTATTTATAAATATTTATTGAGCGTCTGCTATTTGCTAGGCACAGTAAAAGGCCCTGGGGATATGTCAGAGAACAAAACAGATAAATATCCTGCACTTAATGGAACTTATAGTCTAGTGAGAGAACGTAGACAAGAAACATAATTAATAATTATATTAACCATCTTTTATAAATAAAATGTGGCATTAGCTTTTTATACTTTTGAAAGTTATTTTTTCTTATAACAGTGTTGTGTATCTATAATGTGATCTTCATTTTCATAATGAATTTATTCTACCTGCATACTGAATTTAACATAGCTAAAACTAAACAGAAAATAAAATTGACAATATCATCACTTTTTTATCTTTGTCTTATTGACAAATTTATAAAATTTGTAATATTCACAACTGTGGCTATACTGATTTAATTTTTTTGTATTCAAAGTAATAATTTTTACAACTTAAGGAAGCCAAATCTATGCCATGTAGTTTGGATAAGTACAGCAATTGAAGGAAAGGCATTTTACAATAGAACTTAGGGGAAGAGAGGGTGGTATTTTCCTTTGTAATCTTGTTACTGTCTTTGGCTATTGAACTCTCTGGAAAAGGAGAGCTAATGCAGTGATAATTCAGATAAGCCCTTTTTTCCCCAAAGCTTTACTATTGAAGGGCAATGATGCTTATTATGCATTACTTGACTACAAAGAAATTTCTTGCCATTTTATGAATATAACAATCCTTTAGGAAAATTTTCCATAAAACCAAATTTATTCACTACAGCATCAGACTTATGTTACAAACTTAAAAGCAATTTTACTTATCACACTTAATCTTTTCAGAGGTCACTTTTTGTACTTTCTATGAGATGTTTGATATTTTACCTTCTCTATGTGTAATTTTGTAGGTACACTATAGATATATACATATGCATATATAACGTACATGAACATACTTATGTATAATATATTATATGTATGTACATATATGTACATATATACAGAAGATAAAAATGTATTCATTTTCTTCCTTGTACCAAATATTAATTTCCCCCTCCCACATACACCTCCTATTGGAGGGCTTATAATTCAGTTAGTTTTCAAATAAATTATTTTGGCTAAATTTAAATTTTTTCAGTCATTAAATTTACTTAGTTTTTCTGAATTGAATAATAACATCTTAATTTCCACTTTTAAGAAATTTATCCATGGGATAAATTATTTATATCCATTATGATTCTTTAGAGAAAAGCAAGTATCCACACAATATTTGTCAATGCTGATTTTATTATTTTAACAGTTTTCAATAGCAATTGTAATAATTATATTTGTGGTGTTTAGAAAATCTTGAAGCCTTTCTAATAAATATCGTTTTCATAGTTTCACTTTTGCTAAATACAAATAATACTTGGTAGGAACATTATAATTTATTGACTGAAAATCATTGAGACAAACAGTTTCATAAGCAAGTCCTAATGTAGCCTCTTTAGACAAAGAAGGATTACTTTCTTGAAATAGTAGAGCAAATGTAGAGCACCATCCATTATGAAAATTGTCTTAATAAATTCATAATCATAAGAATTAATGCATTTAAAATAACTTCTAAGAAATTATTGTCCCACAGAGCGCAGTAGTTAATAATAAACATGGCAAGTTATATTTTTAAGCCAATACTCTTAACACTTGGGACTTCATAAGCCTGCTTTGCAAAGATGCCCCCCAAATTCTCCATAATGACTTGTTAGAATTCTATTTTTATTATATTGAAAAGATTTGATATTTTCTTCACCCATTTTGGCCCCCAAATTTTGTATTAACTTTCCCCAGTATGCCGTGTTGGAAGAGTTAGTTACCTGCAGACAATTTGTCAGATTGAGGATGTGGGAAATGAGGAAGTTGGGAGAATGTTCAGAATCTGTTACTCATATTGGGTTTGACATGAAAAGAAAGCAAAATGAGATACACTGAAAGAAACTGGAGAGAGGTGAATAGCCAAGAGAGCCTCTGTTCAAGACAAGCCTAGCTTTTCTCTTCCTTTGATCTTCCCACCTCCCTGGGTGTGATCATGCCATTTGTCAGATGCTACAGGCATCACTCCTCCTGAACCTCAGCAATTGTTTGTGCCCCTGGATATGCAAAAGTCTAGCTAAGTTTCTAATCACCATGTCCAGTAAGCAGAAGGTTTTTCTAGCCTTTGTTCATTTGTTTGTCAGGAAAATAAAGACTTGATGGGCCCCTGGTGTCCAAAAGGAAAATTGAAAAAAATTAAAGTCAGTATTAAATAAATGTTACTCATATAGACATATGCTTGCTTCAGAAGAGATAACCTAACACTTGTTAATATTTACTTTTTTGTTATTTAGTGCCTTCTATGTGCCGGATGCTATGAGGAGAAATAGAAAGGTCTTATCTACAATGTTTACTCAAAAGATCATATAAAGAATTTCATTCACTAAAAATACAGAAATGCATTTCTTTAATCTTGTTCCCCTTCTTGTTAAATTTTGTGGAATTTTAATTAGTTGCACATATTTTGATGAATGCAATAATAGCTTCAAAAATTTACAAATATTTTAAAATGTGGGCTCAACTCCCACCTTTGTCACTTGTTAGCTCTATGAAATGGAACAATTGACTTAACCTCCCCAAGTCTTCATTTTCCCACCTGTAAAATGGGAAATGCCTACCTCAAGGAGTCAGTGTCAAAAGTAAATGAAATGACACAAAGAACTGAGCATTGTTGTACCTGATACAGAGGAAACACTAAATAAGTAAGAGCTGTTGTTATTATTATTCACCACTATATTTTATTGTTATCCTCCACATCTTACACTCCCTTATTACAAAGAATTTACAATGGCTTTGATCACAAGAGGACAAAGCATGTATTTTATTTATTTTTGTATACCTAGCTCCCAGTAAACTGGCTAGCATACAGTAGGTGCTTAATAAATATTTGATTAAATAATAAGCATGCAGCTCTTATTGAAGTGAATTGTTCACTATATAATGTAGAGGTAATTTAGCTAATTAGATTATAATACTAACTATAGAAACTTCCACAAACAAGCTAAAACTCTACTATATGCACTTGAGGACTAAAATTCATAAGTGTCCAAATATTCCAGACACTTCAGAACTGACCTTTGGCCTTAGTACCAAATGGGAGCCTTAGCTATACCCTTTTTGACAAACTCTTAAGCTTGTTGTTCTCCTAGGTGATAGCTGTATGGCTTTTTCAATTAGAATATTATGTATTTTACATATATATGGGTCTTGCTTTTTTCTACATAATCTTCCATATTTTAATAAGGCTATTGTAAGAAAAAAGAAAATAAAAGAATTAGCTTATAACTACTCATATTTTATAGCATGTTTTAGAAATTAATAATACTTTTCAACAACTCACCAGTTTTCATAACCACATTTATAAATTGCTAAATCCCTTATATTTGCACAGTGTTTTCTGAAAACTAATAAATAATTTTCATTTATATAAAACAGAGACATTTGCCTTAATTTTATGAGTGGAGGAACTTTCTTTAACCAATTCCAGGCTTAGAATATTCATCAAATTCAAAAAAGTGAGAAACTTCTGGGTCACTTGGCCATACCAACCGAAGGCAGGATCTAAGAAAATAGTACAGGGAACAAAAACCTGGACAATTGTCCACTGTGAAATTATTTAAGGTATCCCTAGGAGAAAATAAAATATCATTTAATTTATACTTTAAAAAATTTGTTAAAGGAGTTTTTACTTTTACAAAGTACTTAAAATGAGAATTATTGTAGACTTCTATGTTATTTATGCAAAGTAATTTACCTTCTAATCCAGAATTCCAAGAGCAAGTCCATCTTCCCCAATTATAAATTTGCTGGGGAAAGAAAAGATTATTATAAGAGATTACTAATGAATATTACAGTGCAATTTTATAAAATTTAAATAAATGATCTCAATAATGTTGTGGCCAAAGGTGATCTCTCCTTGTTTACAAATGACTGGAAAAACTGAGATGTAGTTAGGAATTCTCTTCATATTACACATTCACCAGCCCTATCTTTTGGTTGGTGGTTTTAGGTGCCATTTTTAAAATCAGGTGATTTTTAGCTAATACGTCTCTTTAATTCATGCCTTTAAATGGTTTGATTCAGAGGTGCGTGTATGTGTGTGTGTGTAACTGAAAACTGTCCAGAAATTATTAGCCACCAATATTTAAAGCCAAAATATTGGACAACATTAGGAAAGCAATGCAAATAATTCTTTATCCTGTTTTCTATCTCACTTGCTTGGAAAACCGAATGGGAATATCATTTGAAGTGTGTGCTCATCATAACTGGAAGGAAATTAGTAGCTTCCACTAGGGACATATTTTATAGTACAATTAAAATAAAATTCATGGAGCACAAACCATATTTAAAGCCAATAGATTGGGTAACATTAGGAAAGCAATGGAAATAACTATCTATAGAAGAATTTCTAAACTATTCATTTATTTTTTTCTTTGAGCATTTGTGCAGCAAGTGCCTGAGAAAGGCATCTTGCTAAACGTTAGAGATCAAAGAAAAATGATATAGCCCTTTTCCTAAGGGTGTCACAGTTTAATATGGCTAAATAAGATGCAGAATATGGAGACCTGTGACCTTGAATGAGTCTTTTATTATGTTAAGCTGACTACTAGTTTTTAGTTTCATGAGGTATTTTAGAAATACAAATTCCATTGCCAAAGTAGATATTTATGCTTCTCTAGACAATTAACAGTTTTCCTATCCCCATGACAGTACTAGGTATATAATCATCACTCAGTAGAAAATTAAAGATTTTACTTTTAATGTCCAATGTAAAGCCATATAATATCTTCTGAGCATATTTATTCATCCGTTTTATTGTTGATTTCTAGCTACACAAAATCAGTATGTGCACCAATACTAAATATACTCTTTTTGTCAAATTCTGAAACTGGAAAGTTACATGAGGTTTTTCAAATGTTTTATAATTTCTCCTTTACAGTTCTACTTCTCTCATTATAGGAATCCCCATATGTTATGTACAAGAAAAATCACGAAATGTTTGAAGGAAATGACAAGTATGAAGGATACTGTGTAGATTTGGCATCTGAAATTGCAAAACACATTGGTATCAAGTATAAAATTGCCATTGTCCCTGATGGAAAATATGGAGCAAGGGATGCAGACACAAAAATCTGGAATGGGATGGTAGGAGAACTTGTTTATGGGGTAAGCAAATCAATTTATTGAAGACTTTACTTACATAAACCACTTCTTTTCACTTGGGCACATATCACTTTGTAAACGTCTATTACTATTTTCTCAAATTTGCAGCTATGTTCAAAGGTGTTCAGATGTTTCTTTCATTAATATTGAAATTCGCAAACAACGAGAGAAACTGACACTTGATAACTTCAAAATCAGAAAAGAGTTAAAAATTCAGAATATGCTGTCCTATGTGAAAAAAAATAAAAAACATTGACTTCAGGATGTGTGGCGACCTCTCTTAAGCTAGATGTTGTTATGTTGTGGAACGGAAAAAAACATCTATTAGTAATCTGTATCTGATAACTGGTCATTATTTCAACCTAGTTATTTATATCCCTGTTGTTTGTAATGACTCATAAATATCTTTTATGTACTTGGTGAAACAGTCCCTATAGTACTTTAGCTTCTATAAAATATTCATCAATAATGTGAAATTCTTACAATTCTGCTGAACATAGTAAAATCAAACTGGCAGTTATCACATGCTAGTGAGGGTATAATATTTCAAAAGCCCAGAAAACAAACCTATAGCTCACAGCAAGCTCTATTCATTGAGTAACCAATAAAAGTAATACACACTTGAAATGTATTCTGAAATTGCCTAAAAGTCAATTTATATTTCACATATTTCACCTTCAAACGTACTCTGTCTGATTAATCCCCACAAGACCCCTTTGAAATGAAGAATTACATGGAGAGCCATCACTTCCCCAGAAAAGAGTAAAGATAGAAAGATTTAGAACATAACTGAAGTCACAGAGGGACTAACTTTCTGAGCCAGAACTGCAATTCAATAGTTTCATGATTCTGCATCTTGCTTTTTAGACCATGAAGCAATGAACATTCTCTGCACAGTACAGTATGGTAGCTAAAACCTCAGCAGAAAGAGGAAATTGTTTGACATTATAAAGCAATTGGTTAGTTTTATATCTATATCGACGGGAAAGAATTGTGGACTGATTAGATGACCCTAAATGAGTAAAAGAAAATGCAGTTTTAAAAAAAGCAAATTATATTTCACTACACGGTTCATCAACAGTTTCATATTGAGCTTTAAATCTAAAAGAAAAAGGGTTCCTAACGTTTTTGTTCTTTGGTTAATATTTTAAAATTTTGATACAATAAGCAAATTTTAGACACGAACATTATCCATGTTGTTAGAACTACAGTAATTAATTTCCTTCAGAAAATACTCAGTATTTCATCTCAAAAAAAATCATCTTGGAATACCAATTAGTTACGGATGGCATGACTCACCTGAGTTACTTTCTGGGGCATTTATTACACATCTCCCTTCTAAGATCCTTACCCCCAGGGCAGCCCAGGCTCACCCTTTTGCAAGTGTTCTGACCATGTTTTATTCAAGGGAAATTGTTTAAACAATGGAAATAAATGACATGACGAGAATAGCATAATTAACAAAAAAAATTATATCTATGATATACCTGTCACAGTAACAAAAAGTCCCAAAGTCATGCAGTTCTCAGAGAGAGAAAAGATAACATAGCGATTATTAATATCATCACATTCCTTAGTCGCCAATCTGTGAGTGTTTAAAGATCCCAATCTCCGACATTTGAATTGTCCACTTTTCTGAAAAAGGGTCTTCCTCCATGCCTCATACATTCCACGGATTTGGTGCCTTCCATTTGGGCATCCACAAAGTCTGTTCTTGCTTCTCAACTTTCTTTATCTTTCTTACCGCTAACACATACATGAATGCCCGCTTTCCAGAGCCCTAGATAAAACTTGACCTATTCTCTTCTAGTAGACAAATCCTATTAGACAGCAAAATGATTAACTTTGAATCCATTTTTTTTTTTTTTTACTGTACCCTCTGCAGACTTTGTTACTATAATTGTTATGAATAGATTGTCTTTGAAACATTCACATGTCACATGTGATCCAACACACCACCACCAGGGAACCCAGAAGCTCAGAACCTCTCTTACACTCTCAGGTCCTTTTTGCTACTGCATCTATGCACCACAGCAAGTTCACTCTGATTCCCTGTGGTTTGCTTCTCCGGGGCCCTCTCCTGGACCCTGCCATATTTGTTGTATGTTTTTTTTTTTAATCCAAGGTAATACCAGTAGTTCTCAAAGCACATTCTATTGCCCCGAGCACCAGAATTACCTGTGGTGTGTGTGAAAATGCTATATCATTAACCTCACTCGAGCAGCGCTCAAAATTCAAATCTCATCAAGCTCCTGCAGGAGATATTTGACACACTTAATTTCGGGAATCACAGAGAGGTAATGAAACAAGGCCCATGGCACATCCCTCCGTCTGTTAGCAGACAAAGGTCATATGTATCCTGTCTCTTTGCTGATCTCTTTTGAAACTCTCCCAGACCTCAGACCTTTCAAAAGTGTCCCTCATTGAACACTGTTGTCCCCACCTTCATCCAATGTTTGCCTTCTGTTGCCTTTAGTTTTCTGTATGGGGAACACCTTCATTTTCCTTCATGTGTCTTTCCCTTCCCTCCTTACTGGTAACTTGCCTAAATAAAAAATTTCAGAAGATACTACATAGAAAAATGTATTATGCGAAAGGTGACATTTCAAGTCAGTGAAAAGACGCATTATTCACTTATTCCTGTTGAGACAGCAGAACAATTACTTGGAAGAATTAACAATTTTACAATGATTCGTCATGGAATATACCAAAAAATTATAGCAGAATTGCGGATGCTAGAATAAAACATATAATATTGATATGAGAATGATTTTTCTAAAGCATGAAATTAAAGGCTAAAAACACAAAAAGATAATTTTATATGGTTACAACAAAATTTAACACATACACATTGCAATAAAACACCCTGAACTAAGTTGTGGAAACAACACAATTGATGAATAGGGAAAATATTTGCAACATATATGTAAAATAAATGTTAATAATTTTAACATATATTTAAGAGTGGTCACAAATTAGGAAGTAAAACATGAATACCCAATATGGAAAACTGGGGGCAGATTATAATAGGTAATACATAAAAGAAGTAAAAGTAGCTATTTGTTTTATAGAAACAATTCAGATTAATACAGTGCAGAAAATTAGTGAAGGCAAATAAGAATAAAGATAAACAAGGCATTTCTGGGGTTCAACGCTGAACATGCTTTTCCATAGTGCTGCTGACAGTGGAAATTTGCATCATCTTTCTGGAGAAAAGTTGGGCAAAACATCATGGATTTTAAAAAGGTCATTACCATTTAGACCAGCAATTCCATTTCTAGAAATTTATCTTAAATAATTAAGATATTGGCCAGGCGTGGTGGCTCACACCTGTAATCCTAGCACTCTGAGAGGCCAAGGAGGGCGGATCGTTTGAGCTCAGGAGTTTGAGACCAGCCTGAGCAAGAGCGAGACTCTGTCTCTACTAAAAAAATAGAAAGAAATTAGCCAAACAACTAAAAAAATATATATAAAAAATTAGCTGGGCATGGTGGCGCATGCCTGTAGTCCCAGCTACTTGGGAGGCTGAGGCAGAAGGATTCTTGAGCCCAAGAGTGTGAGGTTGCTGTGAGCTAGGCTGACACCACGGCACTCTAGGCCGGGCAATAGAGTGAGACCCTGTCACAGAAAATAATAATAATAATAATTAAGATATTTGCAAGGACTTATATTCAGTGGTGTTCATAGCATCACTGTTATAAATTGTGTAAAACTGGAAACAATATAAATATCCCTCAGAGTAAGAAATTGAGTAAATTTTGCCATTTTTACATGATAAAATATTTGCAACTATTAAAGCGTTTTTAATTTGTATGTTGAAATAGAAAAGTATTCATCATATTCTTTTGAGAAGAGAAAATAAATTATAAAATATAATGTTCTGTATTACCCCATTAAAAAAATAAAATTATTATTCATAGAACAAAGTCTAGTATAGCATATAGAAAGAAAAAACAAGAGTAGGTGCTGGGCATAGAGTTAAGTTTTCCTAATGTGTTATGTCTGCTTTTATATGCTAAGTTTTCTATAGCTAGTTTATATATCACTTGTATAATAAAAGTTATACAAATAATAATAACTATGGGGAAAAAGCCTCCCAGCAATGGTTCTGGCTCCTGTAATTATGGGTATTTATGATATACACAAAGTTTATTCCTACTGGAAAGCATATCCAGTGAATTCTCAGTCACCCAGGCGAGAGCATGACTGCAGAGTGCCCTCCCCATCCTAAGCTCCCAGTGCCCTTGTATCAAGCCACTGGCTGCTGTATCAAACCAGGAGCCCAAGGAAATATAGGAGTGAATGTATGAGTGGCCACCTCTATGTGAGAACATGTATGTGTGAGTATGTTTCTGATTCCATTTTGACGTCAAATATTTTCCTTTCAAAATACATAATCAAAACTCCATTTTTATTTGTAGATTTTTAGACAGTTTGCTTTTTATACCATACATTATTGCATTTGATTTTAGAGATAGCATAATTTAACAGCAGCAGCCCAGGCTCAAATCCCAAAGCTACCATGATGTGTGAAACTCCCCTCTCTGAATCTCAGTTTCATCATCTATTAGACAATGACAGACAATGACAACAACAGGATTGTTGTGAGGGTTAAATGACAGGCCATTTAAAAAATGTAGAGCACCGCGAGACACAGAATCCCTCAATAAATGCTCAGTATTCCCTTATTAAGATTTTTAACAAATAATCACAATGACACAATGAGGTAAATAGGAAAAAAAAAAGTGTCCCCATTTTGGAGATATAGAAACGGCTCAGAAAAATTACTCAAAATCATAGAACACTGAAAATGGAGGCTGGTGTCCTATGATCTTACTATCTGAGAATTCCATCTATTGTTTCCCAAAATTTTTTGAAATGAAAGTAGAAAACTAAAATATGTGAATAGCAAGAAACAAATGGTAATTTCCAGATTTTTGTGTGTGCGCTGAGTTGGAAAATGTTGTCAAACAACGGGTTTTCTTTTATCATACAAACACAGACTTTGTAATTGGTTTTCTCATAGCTGGAAAGGAATAAAAAAGAAAAGATGGTTTGAAATTTGCAATTCATAATATTAAGGGATGGCCAAGTAATGACTCAGTGGCAACCTTCCAAATAAAACAGGAAAGGCTGCAACGTAGCAACACTCCTGGCCAAGAAATTCAGAAATTCAGCCATATGGAAAGACTATTAAGTCTCTTCCTCTGCACTGTCCCAGATCCTTAAAGACTAATACAGTAATTTGAGTTCCAGTTATCTTTGCTTATCCACTCTTTCTCTGTTTCTCATCCTTTTATCTAATTGCTAGCCTCAATAAAAATGTTTTGTGCAGTTTAAATAATATGAAAACAAATTACAATTCATCTTTCTGTCTATTACTAGATTTATTCATTGTTGACGCCCCAAAAAAATCTAGAATAAATGCATGACTGGTTAGCTTTAAATGAATCACTCCAGTGCTAATTGCTTCATGAAATTCATTAACCTATGTGTTTCCATGTGTCTTTTCTCTTATAGAAAGCAGAGATTGCTATTGCCCCTCTGACAATCACTTTGGTACGAGAGGAGGTCATTGACTTCTCTAAGCCCTTCATGAGTTTGGGCATATCTATCATGATCAAAAAGCCTCAGAAATCTAAACCAGGAGTGTTTTCCTTCTTGGATCCTCTGGCCTATGAGATTTGGATGTGCATAGTCTTTGCCTACATTGGTGTCAGCGTGGTCTTATTCCTAGTTAGTAGGTTTAGTCCGTACGAGTGGCACACAGAAGAGCCAGAGGATGGAAAGGAAGGACCCAGCGACCAGCCTCCCAATGAGTTTGGCATCTTTAACAGCCTCTGGTTTTCCCTGGGTGCTTTTATGCAGCAAGGATGTGACATTTCACCCAGGTTAGTTTCAAACCTCTTAAGTTCTTCATCGATTTCCCGACTTTTAGTAATTCTAAATGTTGTGCAGAGTATTTCTCTACATGCTATGTTCCTGGAAACCGGGCAGAAAAAAACTTGCAATTTCCAAATTAACGTAAGTATATTCATAGCCCATTTCTTCCAAGTTAGCACAAAATGCAAATACATCATAAGGATTAACTTTCTCAATAGAAAAGAAACTGCAACCCATCAGAACTCTCGAAAATCATTTTGTTACTCCATGAGAGAGAAAAGAGCTTTTTTTATTAAACTTTGAGTCATTTGGGAGTGAAACAATATTTGCTGCGCTTAAAGTGCAGGACAGCTGAGTTCCATGCGTGCCTCTGAGTCCTGTGGAATTTCTAGATTTCAATGATTGGTATCTGCTCCCCATTTCCCCCTCCCCTCATTCCCTGGCAACCACTAAATAGTCTATATTTGACTATTTTAGATGCCTTGTATAAATGAAATCATGCAATATTTGTCACTATGTAACTAGCTTATTTCACTTAGCATACTGTCCTCTGGGTTCATCCATGTTGTTGCATATTACAGAATTTCCTTCATTTTTAAGACTGAATAGTATTCCTTATATGTACATACCTCATTTTCTTTGCTCATCAATGGTCATAATGTTTCAGTTAAGCAAATTGAATAAGTTCTAGAGATCTCCTGTACAACCATACCTACAGTTAATAATACTTTGTTGTATACTTAAAAGTGTGTTAAGAGGGTAAGTTAAGTCTCATATTAAGTGTTCTTGCCATGATAAAATAAATTTTTTAAAAAAATGCTCAGAAAAAACTCATTTAGTATTAATATTTTATTAAGTGTTTTGAAGGATGGAAACTAAAATCTAAATTGTAGAATAGGTATTCATTCTGTCTCCTTTTCAAAAAACATTTTTGCTATTACTGCTGTTGTTGCTCAGTTTCAAAAATTAATGTTGGACTTGGTTTTCATTCCGTGTAGCTTATAAGGGAGATTTCTGCCATGGAGTTACCTGAAACCTGAGTCGATGTAGTAGGTACCAGATATAAATTGTTTTACATAACAATGCATAAATAAGCTAAAAAGTGGGCAAAGAGCCAACAATGCAAACATTATGTTAGTTTTATGGAAATGTTTTTCAATATGTGTGGAGTGATGGCTCCCTTCCTTTGAATACCACTAAGACACTACTCAGTTACTATCTTCTTATTGACTGTATATTAGCTTCACAAATATATGTGTTTTTATCTTTTTAGAAATGTGTGCTTTCTCAAAAAGAGGCATTTTGGCCACAGTGCAGTTTGTGTTCCCTAAAACCCAGGAAAATTATAAATGTGCTTAAATTCCAATAACAGAGGAATCTGAGTCAATAACATTCAATTAATGAAATGAGAAGAAACCAAATCAAATCAAGTAATGGTTTTTAAATGCCAGGATTAAGCAAATATTGAGTTAAAACCAATAGGTGTCACTTTTAGAATAACAAGTAATAAAGGAGCATTTTAAAGTTGGACATGCCATGGAAAATATAAAGTGATTCTTCAAATTTTAATACAATTCGCAACAGGAATTTTAAATAGTTTGTGGTCTCAATGAGTGAGACTGATTATTAATATTCTCTGAGTTTTTTTCATTCATCTTATTCTTGCTTTTCTTCTGCACTCACACTCACCTATACATCGCTGATAGCTAGAGAAAGGGTGAAGAGAGAAAACTTTTTTACCAGTATGTAAAGATGTTTGGGGTGTGGCTTATCCTCCACTCAGTTCAGAAATGGAATATCAAACAAACAAACAAAAATCCTCAACTATGGTCACTTTGAGACCAATGCTAGACCCTCATCTGGTCCAGCCTCACCTTGGCCCATGCCCCACCCATCGTGGGGAAGTTCTCTCCTTCCATCTCAGAATGGTAACTACCAACTTCTGTCAAACCTAAGACTTCAGATGTATTGTTACTTTCATACCACTAAGAGAGAAGCAATGCTTCCAATTAAACCATGATGTGGCATTTTATCTCATCAACCATAGGCTGCATCCTAATTTCAGAGATGTGAAAATACAAGGGAGGGAGAATATTAATGAATTTAAGTAAGTATCGTTCTTCTCTATCTGAAGGAAAGGCATTCAGTTCCACACTTCTGCCATTTCCTTTAAACAATAAAAAGGAAACACTAGAGGCATTTACATATGAAATATAGCATAAAAGATGTCAGATTATATAGCAATAATAGAATAACTCTTGAGTATATGATCAGAAAATAAAATATTTGCAATTGTTATTTCAAAAATGCATTGTGAATTATGAGATTTCTTTTCTTTTTTTATGTTGGCAAGAGAAAGGCAAATGTGCATTATCTTATCCATGTTTAGATCTCTCTCAGGTCGAATTGTTGGAGGTGTGTGGTGGTTCTTTACACTCATCATTATATCATCCTACACTGCTAACCTCGCTGCTTTCCTGACGGTTGAGCGAATGGTCTCCCCAATAGAGAGTGCGGAAGACCTGGCCAAACAAACAGAAATTGCCTATGGAACATTGGATTCAGGGTCAACAAAAGAATTCTTCAGAGTAAGTTAAAGGAAAAACTAACAATGAAATATTCATAATTTTGAGATCAGGCAAATTGTCCAACAATTGTATTATGTATGGGCTTTAGCTATTACAGGTTTTGTAAACACAATGGTTAACAACTATGTTTAATGCTAATGCTTCTACTTGGGTTTTATATCGCTTTAATTTGCAAAAGATAGATTTATTCACGTTGGGAGAGGAACCCTTCCTAAGGGATAGTAACAGTGAAAAGATAATAAAAGCAACTTTGTAATACAATGTATCTAAAACGTTCTAATGTTGATAATGCTATGATAATACTGGATTTGGCAAGATTGGATTTATGTATGCTTTTGGGCTAAGAACATAAAAATGAAAACAAGCTATACTTTTAACGAATGCATTTAACTTGCTGCATTTAAAACCCAAAACCTTAATTGCAGATTATACTACTTATAAGAGTTATATTATTCTATAATCTATTCTGTAACAATGACTTCACAGCAACATAATTTGCTTTCTCAAAATATAATAATAGCAAGAACTATTCAGTTCTGGGTGCCTCAGTAAGACATTGTAAGATATTTGATTTATGCTGATTTCTCGGCTTTGCAGATAAAAATTTTTAAACTGGTATAATTACATTACATATATCATACCAGTTTAAAAATTTTGAGTTTCCATCAGGATGGTAGAGTTTTTTAGTTGTTTATTCTATTATGAGGATGAATTTTTTGATCAGTGAACCCCTTTCTATTCTGTTTCTATTTAAATCCAAAGATATACACTTGGTAATGTCTGATCACAGATAAGCATTCGTTTTGTGACTTCAGAACCAAAAAATATCGAAGTAGCCAGAGTGACATTTTCACAAATATTGAACTAGTTAATAATGAACACATTTTATATTTATGTCAATTGTTTAAAGACTAGTATAGAAGATACTACTATTTAACAGTTTAGAAGACAGAACATATTTCTTTATTAAGCTTTTGTGTAAAAGTAATGATAGCTCTATATTCATGCTTATATTAATATATAATACTTGAGAGATTACATTTTCATTTTAAAGATATTTATTTATAATTCTCACTCAGCTTGAAAATTAAAAACAAAATGTGCTACTTCTTTAGCCAGCTTTGACTTTCATGTACTTGAAGTTCACTAAGATGTTTATCCTTTTTAAAAAAGATTTGATTACAAGGCCGGGTGCGGTGGCTCACGCCTGTAATCCTAGCACTCTGGGAGGCCG
>VBSM01001265.1:63237120-63283441 GCA_008086735.1 Cheirogaleus medius
TTATTAAAAAAGAAAAAAATTAAAATGCTGAAATGATTTTCCCTCAATCTTCTGACAGTTCATTCAATAAATGATTGCTGGGTGGGTTCCAACTGAGAATTTATCAGGAAATTTTTAAGTTGGTCACTCTTGGGATGTTAGACTAAGTAAGTAACACAAGCTTAAAAAGTTTCTAAATTCAATGTTTAGCTCTTTGTTCTCCTTGACACTACACTTATAAATTGTATTTTAGTAACTTTCTGAGAAAATGGGTAACTTGTGGCCATTTTAGTTTCTACCACTTCAAAGAGGATCAAATTAAACAAGACAAAAACTGCTACCAAAAATTAGGTTAGCAGTTTATTTATGAGATTTGATGAGAGATCTAAGACTAGATCTCAATTCCCATAGTTCCAAGGAAAACCAGAATTCCAAACTATTTTGTTGAGTTCCACCCAACTGCCTCATCGACAAATCTCATAAATATAAAGAATCTCCAAAAAGAACCTCTGTATCCCATGCAATTCAAACTGATTCAGTAGCGACACACAACTAACACAAGTACAAACCTACAGCCACCCAAGTCAGGCAACCTTGATCTACACATGCCAACTGTATTTCGGGAACATAAAGTTGTACTTTAAGGTCAAAGCTCATAATCTGATGTATAGTAAATGTGCTGAAAATCTGTGGATGAACTTACCCCTACATTAGTAGCACACTTAAGTATTTCCTCTTAGTATTAATGCATGTCAAGTAGCCATATAGGTTCCATATTATGTCATTCATCTTTACAGATCATCTCACCCAAAGGCATGGTCTGCAGAAGCAATGACCACATTAGTGGTCGGGTTAAGGAGAGGCATAGGAACAATGAAGCAAGTGCGTGAGGGTTTCTGTGTGTTTGGATCTCCCTTTTTGTGGCTGGGAGATATGGGTTCTCTGGAACTAAAGCTGTAAAACACTAGGGCTGGAGGGGAGATATGCCCCCTGAGGGTGCTGGCAATGCTGAAATCTAGAAGAAGGCACAATTATGAAAGATAACTTAGTGAGAAAATAAAGTCCTGCTAGTCAAAGCAAAGCATCTGAAAGGATCTCCTAACAAAAAGGATGGGGGTGGGGGGAGGGGAAAGTGATGGAAGGGAAATTTATGGAACCAGGAATCCTATAGCTAGGAAAATAAGAAGAGTAGCAAATGTTAGTTTGCCTGGAGCTTCTGCATCTGCTTCTATATTGAATCCTATATGTTGATTGTGGCCTGATAAATGGATATGCTGCTTACATTTAAGTCTCAGCTGCAGGACAAACACCCTGCACCAGGGAAATTATGTGAAGCTTTCACCCTTCCTAAGTCTGTCTAGCAAGCATGAGTTGATAGGGTCTGCACTTCCATGACAGGAAGGGACACTAAGGCTGTTCTATGATGTCTTCATGAAGGTGTATTCAGATCAAAGATCAAAAGTTAATGTATGCATGGGCTTGATGTGTAGACAGGAGTGCTTACTCACCCTTAGAAGTAGCCAAAGTAGATTTGAATGCATCAAACTTCAGTGCTATTCCCTTCCTATGGAATTTGCCCTCCGTGCCCTCTTACTTAGCATTCTCTGGACCAATATTTAAGTTTCCCCAAAAAGAGGTTCTTTGTTTCTCTTCTGCATAATATAGATTCTGACCATGGCTGCAAAGCTGCTCTTTAACCCTGTCTATACTCAATTATTAACAAAAATGTCTTAGATTAATTTTCTCCACTATAGGATCTCAAGATATAGGATCATAACTTCTGTATATAGTAAATGCTCTTGATAAAGTTGCCTATATGTAGTTTCATTAAGTGGTTCTTCATTTATCCTCAGAACAGCAGCAAAGCTCAAATGACAAGTTTCGTTGTTCTTTGCCCATCACTTGTGTTAGATTTAGTCTCCAGACTTGTGTTCCTAAAGAAAAGGACGCCAGGAAGATGACACCGCTGGTTGCTGCAGAGGGAGGGACCATTAACATTTCTCAGAGAGATCGTAACTCTTACCTAACTCTTACAACTCTGGACAGTTTGGTAGCGGCGAGAAGAAAAGAATTATAATCATAACTACAGTAGATTCCTTCCACTTACTGTCCCGGCACCTTCTTAGCTGAAAGTATAGAGGTGGAGAGGGGAGGGACTGAAGAAGAGAGGTAGGAAGGGGCTCTATATACTCGCAATAATTAGACATGTAAAGACTTTAGACACACACACACAAATATACACAGCACAAGGTTTGGAGGGATTTATGGTAATCAGGTTCACTATAAAACTCCAAAATGCCTATAATAAAATACTATAAAGCTCAGTTTGTTGTGGAGATGCAATCTACTCCTCAACGTAGAATTTTATATCATGCTGCTTTAATGCAGTTTTATGCTAATGATAAACATCTACTTAGTACATCATAAGTAAATAATGGTTTTCCACAAAAATGAAATTGTACCTATTTGTTTCAGCATAGCATATAGGAAACCACTCATCCACAACTTTAGACGTTATTAGCTTCCTTTTGTCTCTAAAGATAACATCAGCCAAGATGGGAATAGTTTATCGTTCAAATTTAAGAAAAGAAAGAATAGTTTGGCAGTCACTAGAATAAGCTGGAAAATAGTAATAACTCTAGTTTAGAATTATATTCTATTTTAATTTAGCTAGAAATAAGAAACTATAGCTCGTTTATGTTAATGTTTTTTCCTCCTCCACAAAAAAAAATCAGTTCAATAAGTCTGTTTTCAGAATGAAATAACATACATCTGAGATAACTGCCACAAATATACAGTATCATAGGTGTCTGGCAACACCTGAACGTGAATAAGAAATCACCATTCAGTTCTCCGAAATACTTAGCTACCCCTGGTCCTGAGCCTTCTTAGAAACAAGCATTATCTGGATTATGAGAATATTTTGTACATAATAATTATATTAACAGAAGTTAGGAATATTGTGAACATACTGTTTATCTTCCTTAATATCAGAAGAGTCTTTTTCATGATTGCAAGTAGTTTCTTTTAAATAGACAGATTCCATACTTTCTTGAAAATCTAAAAATTGTTATGAAGAGATATCCACAGAATGAAATACACTTTCAAAAAGTTTGTGAAACCATTTCAATATGTTCCTTTAATATCACACAACTCAAAAATTAAGAAAAAATTAAAGGCCCAAAAACATCCTCAGCATCAACTCTGCCTTTCAAAGTATATAATACTGAGATGTTGGGTAAAACTATCATTTTAAATACCAATGACCACACAAAACCATATCATATCATGTTGTAATAAACTAGACTTTATTTAACTTTTTTTTTTAATTCTAGGGTACTCCATGAAGAAATTATCCCAAAGATAAATTTTTACAGAAATGTTAAAAATTTAATGTTTTCTCTAAGTACTAAGTATTTGGGAGTTATCCAGACTAAGGATTAAATTGGAGTCAACCAAACAAATGTGACACCAATAGCTTCTCACTTTCAAAGGATATATAAGAGTATATAGATCCTTTTTCACTGTTGCTTCACTACCCAGAGGATTATATTAAAACTGGCGAGAGCTTCTTACAGGGCCTCTGCTGTTATAGAATCTTGGTTGTTTTGTATTTAGTGCTGACAGATATGCAGCTTCTTGAATATCCCTTTTTGAAGTGATAACATTCCTAAATCCTATTAGTAACTAAAAAAAGACGTCATCAGCTCCCCAGTCCCTGGTATCCCCTTTTTTCAGCTACTTGCAACTAGAGCCACAAAAAATCATAAAAGCCTTATCAAGTACAGCAGTTTTACGTTGCTAGTTCCTTTAGCATAAAAAAAGTGAATTAAAAAAAAAGCATGAGGGAATTTATTAATAAAATGAAACCAGGTATCTACAGTTCTAAGGTGATACCCTAACTTTTGGCTTATGTTTGACACTAGTCAGAGGCAAATGGAAATAAATAGGAGCCAAGAAAAGTTAACCTCAGATTGTCTCCCAGAGTAAACAGTAAAGGGCATAGCATTAAAAATAAATAAATAAATAAATAAATAAATAAATAAATAAATAGAAGTTGCTTCCTATTAAATGATAGAGGACTGATAATATTATATAAGCCAAAGAATCAGTTAATATATCATTTAATTTTCTTTTTAATTTGTTCACTTTTAAATGATTATGCTCCTATTGAATACTAAGAATTACTGAACAGTATATATCTTAAGTGAAGCAGTAATAGTAACAGTACAAAGTTATAGTTTTCAAACCACTCCCACAATTATTCTTCTACTTATACTTTTTAACACTCTTGTGATGTCGTTTTATTACAGAGGAAGGCACTGTACAATAGAGACGTTAAGTGACTTGCCCACAGTCCCCCAGCTGAGATTAGAAATGAGATCTTCTGACTCTCTCCAGTGCTCTTATGGGGAAAAGAACAAAAAAGGACTCTTTTTAATATAAATGTAGTTTAATCTGAAAACTTAAGAAGCAGTTTCTATGATTTTTCCATGCTGCAGTTTTGGCAACACTGATAATTTCAAGGTGTATTCGAAATACTCATATAAAGGTCAAGTTCCATAATTTTTAATTTATATTAAAACCTAGAGGGCCAGGCGCGGTGGCTCACGCCTGTAATCCTAGCACTCTGGGAGGCGAAGGCAGGAGGATCACTTGAGGTCAGGAGTTCAAGACCAGCTTGAGCAAGAGCGATACCTCGTCTCTACAAAAAATAGAAAAATTCCCCGGGCATGGTGGCACATGCCTATAGTTCCAGCTACTAGAGAGGCTGAGGCAGTAGGATCACTTGAACCCAGGAGTTTTAGGTTGCTATGAGCTACAATGATGTCACTGCACTCTACCTGGGACAAAAGAGCGATACTCTGCCCCCCCAGGCCTCCCCCCAAAAAAAACTAGATACTTTTGTTGAGTTAAAGAAATTACATAGAGGTAGATTTTATGTCAGCACAAAGAAAGATTTTACAATTAAAACAGTCCCCTAAAATGAGGCAAAATTGACATATGATCCCCAACATCAGACCTGTGCAAGTAAAAGTAGAAGAGATTCTCACATCTCATAGAGAGGAAATAGCAATGGTGACTTCTATATACCATTCCCACTTTGACAGTCTGGGATTCTCAGTTATACCCTAGACTACCTTTAGCAAAACAACCACAGAAATCTCATACCTCTTTGAAGTTGCAGACACTTAATAAAACTGGGGGGAAATTCATTCTTAGAGCCTTGATAGAAGCACATCTGCTTTTGGAATTAAATAAACCACTTCTTTAGTAAATAGCTGCTTTTATTGCAGTCTGAATACATTGTGAAATGGAAAGGTATTTAAGGAAAGCACTTCTCTGTAAGAACCAACATAGCTAGAGATAAATACAGATCTTGTATGCCTATATAAACAGATATTTAAAATTACATGCTGACATCAAACTTTTGGCAACGTACAGATCTGACAAAATTCATTGGATTATGTAAAAGAAATAAAATAGCAAAAATGAAGCACATGCATATAGAAGGACTTCTTTTGATTTTTTTTTAGAACAAAACTTATATTTCCATATCTAGATAAGATTTTAAAAATTGGCCCATGTAATGTGGTATCCTGTGGTGTTTCAATATGAAATACTTGCAATGGTGATTTTTTAAGGGCACCCTAATAACCGTAACAACTTCAGTACTACTTAATTTCTTTTTCATTTTTCTCTTCATCACAAATAGCAATCAGTGTATGCCCTGAAGCATGAAGACTGCACAGCCACTGTAATTTTACCCAATCCAGGCAGTGTACCTATAGTTGTTCCTATTCATAGATTCCCAGATCATTTCTAAATATAAAGCTATTTCCTTCAAAACTCTGTCATATAAGTGACTTCCGTGGATGAAGTAGGTGTTTCATAAAATACAGTTTGCTCCCTTTTTTTTCCCATTTTGAGCACAGCTTTACGATTTCTACATGTACTTGTTTCAAAAAACAAAAAAGGAAACGCTCTCTCTCTGTATATTTTTTTTGAACTTATAGCATTTAGTGGATAAAAGTCTGGTTTGTCAAGATAGCCATTTTTAGAATATTCATTAAAGATAACCAATGAAGTTAAAGTTCCCAAGGAAGAATGCAAGGGAAAACATATATGTTGTAGATGGAGGAATTTTATTATGCCATATATATATATCAAGAAACTTTATGGTGATTAAACTTTAAATATCATTTTTTATATAATAAATCTAACACTGAATAAATGGTAACAATAATAGATGGAGATAAGATATCTTTATATAAAAGAATCTGCCATATAGTGTTTTTTCCCTGCACATTTTCATAAAGGCCATTAGTGTAATGATTACAACATCCCTCATTTTGAAGTATCTGGAATATACTTGGACAAACTAAGGTTCCAAAGTACATCCATTTTCTCACCTGATGTCATTTTACTTGATGAAGAATTTTAATAAGTTACCCAAAGTTAAATAACAATAGCACATGATCTTGTATGGGTTCAGGCTCATTCTTGGTCTCCACTCTCCTTCATGTCTCACGGAATTCAATCAATTGTCTGGTATTTGATTTTTTTATGGGAGTCAATCACCCACCATCTCTGAAATTATGCCAAAGGGTAACCAAGAACTGACTCTAAGCTCGGCTAATTGGTCGGTAGCCCTAAAAGAGATAAAGTAATCCAAATAAGAAATGATCATATCAGAGACTATATAAATGGAAAGGAAATAAAAATTTAATAACAAACTACTATGTACCAAGCATATTTACTAACTTGACCCCCATAACTCCTTGAAGTTGATGCAGGTATCTCCATCTGCCGGACGATGCTGCTGAAACTCAGGTCAAATAGCTGATGAGAGAGAGAGGTGGAATTGGAGCCCATTACTGTCTAATTCCCAAATCCATGTTCCTTTTGCTGTGTTGCCTTGTTCGTCTCCAAAGACACAAGGTGCCCTAGCTAGACAGAGACACATTAAGAAAAAAAACGATCCCATCTTTATCCAATCTGCGATTCCCTGTTTCAAAAAAATAAAGCAAGTACATAATGTCTGATAATATCCATTTCCCAGACTTTATTCTAACCTTCCTGTCTAAAGACCCTCTAATTTTTTTTTTATTTTTACAATAATTCTTGTCCATATCCGTTTAGAACTGCTCCAAACATGGTGTTGCTTGTAGCACTATGATTTTCCTCTCAAAAGACAAAAGAATATCAGGGAGATGGGCTGAGAACACCACAGCACACCCCTTCTCCCTAAGGAACTCCCATGACACATCTTCCATTACTCACTCCAGCTGATGAAAATTACCCAGGCAATGCCCTTCCGTGAATTCCCTGCTCTAAGCCAGTCTTCGATTTATAAGAGCTTTCTGACAAGACAGACTGGCTGAAGGGCAGACAGAATTTTTTGCCTCTTAGGCAGCTACTGTTCATTCCCCTTTGGCTTAATCCTTAAAATGGGTTTTGAATTCAATGCAGTGAAAGCCCCAGTATATCAGACAGTTGGTAGTGTCTTGTGAGACCTGAAGAAGGGGTTGGCCAGAACTGAACTTGACTTTAATACAAGACCATGTTCTATTATTGTTTAACTTTGGGTATTTCTCCCCTAGGAGGAGGACAGAGGAGAACTAACCAGCTCCAGGACCAAGGTAAGAGGGGAGTTTTCTTTCAAAAGAATGGGTTCCATCCATTTGAAGGAAACCCCTCCCCCACCTATTTTTTAATCCCTTTTGCTTTATACATTTATATTTTTTAACCAGCCAACATTAGGAAACCAGCTTGCCACTTGTGTATAATAGTTATGTGAACATCCAATTACAAATGTTATAGCAGGAAAAAATAAAAACCTTCACCTAAGTCATACCAGTTACATGCTAATGCATTTATGTTTTTCATCATCATTAAATATTAGTATCAGTCTTCCATTAGATGTAGGGCTTAGGAAATTGTTATCAGTTATTAATTTCTCTATAGGTAGAATACACATAGTTACTGTCAATCAAATCATAATGGATAAGAGGTTACAAGAATATTAAAACTAAAATCCCAAGTGTTTCTACAGAAAAATATCATTTCTTAGACATTTTAATGAAAGAAAAGCTCATATATTTTTAATGATATATATTTGGAAATATGATCAGGCTGGACTTCTGATCTGAAGAAGCATAGACTTGATATTTTTTAAGGCACTGTATGAAAACTGTGGTTAGAAAAATAAAAGGAAAGAAAGGAAATACTATCTTGAGCATTATTTCTCCATGTTACATACCGTCTTCCCAGGCCTTTTTTAGATAGCTTTTAATGGTCTACATGGTAACCTCTCTTTTTGTGTTGTTGTCCTTGGAAATCAGCATTTCCTGCCTTTAATACTCTGTTTCAAATTGGTCCTTCCATAGAGGAGACCCCAAGGGAAGAAACAAGGGAGAGAATTTAAAAAGCGTCTAGAATTTGAAATATTAGAGGAAAGGTAGACCATTTGGATTATACAAGGGACCAGTTTCCATGTCCTATCCAGTAATAGTTCTTTGTTATCATTTCCTTCCAAAGAGTCTAGATCTTGTGTGACTCAAGTAGAAAAGTTTCAGGGTAGGGTAACTGAGACACTTGGGGCTCAAGAAGAAGGAAATTTTAGGAAAGGAGAAAAAAAAATGTTCAGAATGAGAATTCAGGCAATTTGTTGCCAGAAAATAACAAGTCGTCATCTTTCAGCAATATAGGTCTACCCTTTTGTTATAAATATGTTTAAAAGCCTGGCATAACTTTAAAGTTGGATTGTTGGAGCTTTTAAAGAAAGAAAATCATTTCAGAAGGATATATTTTTGTTACAGGCTATCGTCATCTGAGCAGGAGCAATAGTAGTCATGTCATTAGTAATATACACAAAAGGACACATATGAAATAGAAGCATGATTTTAATATCAACACGTGTTATTTTTGTAGATAATTATATTGTAATGGTCACCAAATCCAGAAACCCAAGCACTGAACTTTTAGCACATAGCACATTTTGATGTCAGATGGTCAGGTAAAACCTAGTTTTGACTTTCTCATTAACTGACTCCTTTAGTGAAAAGTACGGAATATATTTGAGTCACATTATTCATTCTTGATTTATTCATTCCTAAATTTTAAGATACTAAACCTATGGAATCTCTGCTTAAGCAATCATACGAAAGAAGGAAATTGTTACAATATTTTTTAGTAAACTGTGTGTTAGAATTTGATGTCTACACAAACATTAGTTACGTCAGGAAGATTTATTGTATACTTTGAATTCTTATGAAATATTTTATGGTAATCTTACTCAGGGAAAGAATTGGTGGTAGATCTACAGTGACTTAGTTCTTTTGGATAACTTGAAATTGAGATGAAAGCACCATTTTTTGGTTTTGTTACTTAGTGGAGTGAAAAGTATTGATTTATATTAATTGTACTCAATTTATTAGGTATATTAAAAATAGTTTGTGGAAGTGTCCAAACTGGTAGCTTAAGACACCCAACTTCTGATGAAGTGCAAATAACTGAAAGGCCATGTTCTAGTATTTTATTATAACACCAACAAAAACAAATGTAGGTGAGACTATTTTAAGAATTTTCACTTTTTGTCACTTTTTTCTATTTGAGTTGTTTGATTTAAAAAATGAACATTAGAATATATTTGCTTTGAAATATGATTATGGGCCTTGTTGCTCTCCAGATAAGCAGCTTTATATCTTCCCTTAGAATGATATAAACTTAAAATCTTTAAAGACTCATGGTCTTAGAATTCTTAGGCTTCAACTATTTTCAGAAAGTAACAGAAAAGCCATATGCTTGCCTAGTTATGAGCCCCCTATTATAGTCCTAAACTTTGAATGGAAAGTTCATACAGCTTCCTTTCATTAGCTTGTAATCTCTATTTCTGTAAGAGGCACTATTTTTATTACTCAAGTTCCTTCTCCTATTTGTGTTATTGTCCCACCTAACCACAATCCAAGCCAAAAGATAAGGTAGATGAATACATTTTAAGTTACGAGAGCAAATACTGGCCTACTGCTAAGGAATCTGAAACCTTAATTGAAAGAAGAAAATTCAAACTGTGATTTTTTTGGTTTTCTTTTTAGTCTCAGGAATTTGATGGAAAATTTAAAATATTTGTATATGAAGTTTAAATAGACATATTTAGTGAGTTAAATACATGTTAAAATATGCGGTGAAATAAATCTTAAACCAAACATAGAATTGACATTTAATATCTGTTGATAACAGTATAATTTTTAATTTCTAAAATGAATGAATTATACTATTCTATGTAGTAAATTTAGTAACAGAAAAATTTTCTAAAGGCGATGTGTTTTATTGGCTAAACTTAAATAGATGAGAATTAATTTACAAAATTACAATTATGGCCAATTTTTACCTTGAAATTGGGAGTATCATATTTCCTGTGATGTTAACAACAAAGTTGTATTTGATTTTATCATCCTGTACTCTTTCCTTGTCTGGCTACACAAAGTGAATTGATGACCCTTTATTTTTCCTATCTATAATTTCACTGAAATACTTTCTTAGATTATTTTGTTTATACAATAGACCAAATTGTCTGCCATTATGCACAAAGACAGCCAGTGTCAATAATATTTTTATGTCCCTCCTGCCAACATTGGATGGACAGTTTGAAGCATTTTGCTTTGTTTTGTTTTGTTTTAAAACACACTTCATATCAGATCTTCCCAAAATCTGTTAGTTTCCATAGTTGAAGGATTCCCTTTCGTTGTCCAGCACACACTATTCTTCCGCTTTATTGGGTTCCTTGCAAAACAGCACCTGAAGCTAATTCACTCTGACATCAATTCTCATGTAGTTATTGCATACCAACTATACTTCTTGCCCTGCATTAAGATTGGGAACCACATAAGGTACCAGAAAACACAGTTGCTACCCTCCAAGAGGGAGAAAAAAATGTACATAGATAATGTTGTAAAGTAATACATGACTCAAAACAAATGTGAGTGCTTCAGATAAAAGATGTTATAATTTAAGGAAGTGAGAGATAAATGGAATCCAGAGTAGCTGGAAAAGATCTCATAAAGAAAGTTCTAATGTATTAGTTGATAAATATTTGTTGAATGACTAAATCATTCCTAAAAAATGATGAGAAACTTAGAAAGGCTAAGTGGAGGGGGAGAAGGAATTCCTGGTGAAAGTTCTATTATGAGTTTGGAGTCAATTCTGAATAAAATATCTTTGGACCTTTAAAGAAACTAGCCTGGCTAATGGCAAAAAGAGCTTGCTTGGGAGATTAGTGTGGTTAAGAGATTAATCTTCTATGTTAGACAAACCCAAGTTCCAATTCCACCTTTGTCATTTACTAGCCCGGCAACCTTAGTCCTTACTGTCCTCATTTGTAAAATGGACATGTAGTTCTATCACATAGGTTCATTGTAAGGGTTCAATGAGAATATAAAGAACTTGGCACAGTATATGGCTTGATAAAATATAATGAAATTATACTTTAAAATTGTTGGGAAGCCTTTCATATCAGAAAAGTTAGAATACTATCTTGGAGGCAATCATGAGTCACTGAAGGTTTTTGACAAAGCACTGTAAACAAGCAGAGAAGCAAGATGATTCTGACTCCAGATAGCAGAGGATGGATTGAGAGAGCCAGTGGATCTGGTCTCAGGTGATAAAGGCTTCTAATAAGGTGAGACCGGTGTAATAGAAATGAAAATAAAAATTTGAGAGACACTTTTCAGAAAAAACAGTTCTTAATGGATAATTGATTATAGGAAAGGAAGGTAAATAAAAATTCAAAGATGAGATTGAGTTTTTGTGGATGGACATTGTTATTTTAGTATTTGTGTTTACAGTTCTGTTCCTTCTTTGTAAAATTTTCTAATTCATTATACTGGAGCATCCTTATGATGCTGTTCTTAGGATCCAAGATTACATGTCCCAGACGATTAGAATTTAAATCATTAAGAACTTGGTATGTATTAAACTAAACATCTTATTTTAACCTTGGGAGAAAATAAATGTTGCTCTCTAGTTAAATCAAGTCATCATATAGGTTCTTGGTATTGCTTTTCAAAGAAAATCATCTGCTGCACTTCTTTCTTGGGTATTTAGGATATATAAATCAGTTCAGTCCACAAGACCACCAGCTTTTTGAGTTTGTTCTCAATTCAGGAAAGTACTTATCCTGAGAGGATTAAAGTTGCCATCTTACTAGTGCAGGGAATCTATGAGTCAAATTTCCAAAGTTTCCAAATTTCAAGTTTCCAAAGCTTAATCGGGTATAAACTCTACCAAGCCTGACAAACTTCTCGAGGGGGGAAAGAGAAGTTCCCTTAGAATGCCATACAAGGTATGAATAAATAGCTTAGCTACCCAGAAAAGAGTGATGACAGGAAACAAAGATATCACAGTACTGTAGAAAGAGCACTGGACCAGAAAGCAGAAGACCTGCACCCCAGCTGGACTTTGATGGACAAGTCACCTAACTTTCATTAGGCCCCAGTGACCACATCTGTAAAATAGGAAAGTTGGAGATATTCTCTAACCCACATTTTAACTCAAAAGTTCTAAGATTCTGTCTTTAAAGCCATTGATGAAAGTTTTTAAGAGTCTGCAAAGATGGAACGTATACATGATCCATGGTCCATGGAATGGTTTAGAATTCTGGAAATCATATAAGGAGATGAAGGAATTCAATGTCAGGGACAGGAGTAGAGTGCACACAGCAAAGCATGGTCCAGGCAAGGCACCTGCAGGAAGGGCACAGTCCTGTTGAACAGCTCACATGCTGTTTGTATGACAGAGACCAGTTCTTATATTTTAGACATTTACTTTAGCAATAAAGTAAATTTACTTTAGAATAATAATGACCGCAACTTGAAAAGTAGATGATATTCAGAGATACCCTGAAGTCCTTTACAATTTAGGTAGCTGTGGTCTTATCTTGAAACAAAGCTTTGTATAATGTGATCGTGGGTAGTGACAACAGCAAGGGGATAGTGTGGAGCAGGGACTTTCTCACATATAATCTCAAATAGCACCCCAAGGCCACCACAAATAAAATGAAATTTATGTTATTTAATATGAATAATTGATATTTTGTCAATATTATGTAAGTGTAACTAAAAGCATCTTTCTGCAGTTTTTTTTTTTAAGTTTTTATTGGTTTCACATAGTCTTTAAAAATGCCCCACACATTATGTGTTTGCAGAATGATCATGGATCGAGGCCAATACCTTGGAAATTCCTTCTCGACAAATCAGAGTCTGAAACCCCTTTTCTATTAAAATTCTGAGCTACCATGCACCATAAAAATGTTTTTATTTCTCTTACCTTTGTTAGACATACTTGAAAATCATCATGAATTAATTTTAAAATAAATATTATAATCTAAAACAGATTTTTTGAGCCATATCATGATTGCCCTTCCAAGGTCTGTGAACCCCCCAAAACCGTATGCCAGTCTATGGCTTTATACATCTGTGCATTTTTCCTGAGAAAGTATCCATAGCTTCCATCAAATTCTAAAAGAGGTCTGTGACCCAATATAGGTTAGAAAATTCTACTCTATGACCTAAAATTGAAAAAATCACGAAGCTAAATGGCACGAAATATTTGTAAAGATTGCCAAAAAAAACCTCAACACTAGAAATTAATTAAAATTCCCATTTATCACAATCCCTAGCTAATGCTCTGACTAAATTACTGGCCGACACTTTCACAAAAATCACAAAGCTCCTTCAAAGAATAACATTCTTCAGACCCAGTTCTCAGGTAGGAATGAGTCATGCAAATTCCAAAGAACATGCAGCTTAGAGACAATTGTTGGAATTTAGTCAGTATCTACTTAATTTGTTCAGTTCTTTTTGACTCAACTTGGAGTATGAAATACAAGGTTTCCACACTAACTTATATATATGTTATCCAAATCCAAAGCAAAAGACACTAACTTCCTCCTTATCAAAGTGGGTTTTCAAATGCTCATCATAAATCATGCTGGGTCTGAATTGTCTTTCCACTTACAAAAATTTTTCCCTCCTAATTTTAATATTAAATTATTGATCAATTCCTAACTACTTAGGAACAATAAATCAGTAATTACTCAATAGCACCATTTTATGCAAATCTTACTTGTCATTGCATAAGCAAACTGGAGTGAAAATTTAATATCTTTTCTAAAAACTTTGTCCACATATGCATATAGCAATTTAGCCCAAATTCTGCCTTTGGAAATGAGTGCACAAATCCAATAAGGCAAAAAGAGCCTTGTGCTTGTCTACTGGAAGGAATAATTTGGGAAGAAAAGTAATAGCACAGCTACAAGTTAAATTGAAAACTTAGTGGAGCATTGATAATGCTGAGAACTGGGTACTCTTCCAGGCCTCACTAGCTGATAAAGGCTAGAACTATGAATGCAAATGCCTTTCCTTAAGACCAGACATATTTAGCTCTTAACTCTTTATCATTTGACAGCGTACTGATTTTTATTTACTTTTATATTTTCCTGATTAATAAAATAGTTATTTTTCTCAGTTGATGATTCATTGACTTGATGCAAAGTTCTGAGGTTTGTTGTAAATTCTCAGTTTTTCTGCTAACTTGCTCCACCTACCTTTATTTGGGAGACGTCATTAATTAAACTATAAAAAGTAAATCCAGTGTGATATTTGCTCTTCCTTACCTATCTCATCTTGCTACGTGGAATATGCTTTCACGCATGCATCTCTTGTGTCATTACTAACAATGCAGCCATCAATTAATAACAGAATGAATAGTCTACAGAGTTGGTTATTATTCATTTTTTATGAAATTACTCTTTTGTTAGAGTAGTGCTGCAAAAATTTTAGTGTATATGTGTGTGTGTATGTGAGTGTATGTATATATACACACACAAATATATGTGTTGCATAATGAAGTTTAAATCAAAGGAGTTTTCCAATCTGGAATTTTAGTCTGATTTCAAGAAAGGGATATAGTAAATATGTAGTAAAATGGAAGATAAAAATAAATTGCATCTTTTTCAATTCCTGCAAAAAAAAATCCAAAGAAAAAAGACTTTTTCTGAGGGTCTCTAATGCTTGTTTGGGAAAGAACATAGTTGCTATGCATAGAATCTCTTTTTCTAAAAACAGAGACATATACTTTTTCTTTTTTAAGTGGCCCACTTAGCAGGACTCAATCCTATTCACAGTCAAATTCATTTAATTTGGCCTAAGGGAAAAGACTCACCTTGTCTATGTAAATATGTGTGAAACAGCAAGCCTTCTCTCCAGGACACAGAGTTCTATTAACATCCTGCAGATCCACCCTGATGGGGTATGTCTGCTAATGGATGCATTACTCATACTTCTCTGACTGACCTGCCCCCCTCAAATAAAGTAGAACTTTGTAGAAGCCAGATACATCACATGTCCTCAAGCCTCTGACCAGAGGCACAAAACCAAGTGGAACAAGGCAAACCACATAATCAGGAACAATGAATATTTTTCTGAGATCCTTAAAAATAACTCCTACATTCTACCTGTTCCTCAAATTTTATTTGATCCAAAATAGAATTTATATTTTGGCTTGAATCAAACAATTCTGTAAGGCATTATATTATAAAATAATATAAAGCATTTTTGTTTGTTTTTTACTTTATTAAAGTACCACTGCCCATTGTAGAAAATTTGGAGTGGGTGAGGAAGCATAAACTAAACACGGGAGCTTGCACCCATAGTCTTAGCTACTTAGAAGGCTGAGCAGCAAGATTACTTGAGACTGGGAGATCAAGGCCAGCCTGGGCAACTTAGCAAGACCCCAGTCTCTATTTTAAAAAAATACAATCCAAATCAATCATAATTCCGCCACCCAGAGACAGTAATTTGTTGTATTGTATTTTCTTCCAAATTTTTTCATTAAGTACATATGTAGCTTACTCTCATACTGAAATCATAATGAATATATAAATTTCTTTTTTCTACTCAACATTATACTATAAGCATTTCCCCATGTCATTAAAAATTTTAATGGTTATAAAATATCAATCATATGGATTATTGGTGCTTATCAATACTATCACCTCAGGAGATTTATAACATATGGTGCTCCCAATTTAGAAGAACCGGATACAGAGAGGTTAGACTAGAGCATCTGTATTTGTAATAAGTAGTTCTGATACTCAAATCAAGCTTGATACCCACTGGTGTGGACCAAAATCTACTTATCTCTCTTTCTTTTGGATATGTAGACTGCTTTCACTGTTTTGTTATATAAATATACTATGAGATTTATGATAAATTACTTTGGCAACATCTTTGATTAATTTCTTAGAATTGATTCCCCAGAAGGGAATTACTGGATCAAGGGTAAGAATTGTTTTAAAGATTTTGTTGTATAAAGCCAACTTTTAATATTTCCTATCCAGTTTTTAATTCTATCATCAGCTTATGAGAATGCCCATTTTATTAAATCCTTGACTAATATTGAGCATTATCTTTACTTTTATCTCTCCTAGTATGAATGGCAAGAAATGAATTTGCATTGCTTTAATTCACATTAGTTTAATTCCAAGTAAGATTGAATCACTTTTATATGATTTGCATTTCTTCTTTCATAAATTATCTGTCAATGTCCTTTGCTGATTTAAAGAAATTTTTTCATTTCTTAAGACAATTCTTTACACAATTTCTTTTTATACACTTTCTTGTTGAGTCATATAATTTTTTTAAGTTTTTCAAAACTTTATTAAGATTTATTGAGGACTATGAAAAAAATTCCCAGCCTCATTCAGGTAAATATTCTGGACATTTTAACACTTGATATTTAAAATTTATAGAGGGTATAGTATGAATAGAGCACTCAGTGAAGAGATCATAAGCCTAAAATTAAGGAGACTTTCTCATGTATATACAGGTTGAGTATCCCTAACCCAGAATGCTTGGGGCCCTGCAAGTGTTTCTAGTTTCATATATTTTTCAGATTTTGGAATATTTGCATTATACTTACCTGTTTAGCATTCCTAATCTGAAAGTCCAAAATGCCCCAATGAGCATTTCCTTTGAGCATCATGTCAGCACTCAGATTTTGGAGCATTTCGGATTTTAGATTTTCATTAGGAATATTCAACCTGTGTAACTAATGGATGTCTTCTTATAATAATAATACAGTACTAGCACCATGACACGGTAGTTAAAACAAATAAACTGCATTAAATCCATACACTTTCGACATCAATAACCAACAATAAAATGGTCATCCTAGGAAGATGGAATTGAATGTGTTTTAACCAGACTAAAGATAATATTGCAAATTATTATATTTATTCTACAAACTATATGTGTGCCTTGAATATCCTGTGGGATCTAAGGGTTTGTATCATAAGTCCTTTACAATAATATTTAAAAACCCAGGAAATCATAAAAAAACTTAAGCTTTTAAAATTTGCCCCATTTTCTTAGGTAGACATTTGATCAGATGTACACTTTAATACCTCACCAACAGAGAAATTACACTATAAGAAATATGGTCTAGAAGTAAATATAATGAGTGAGGCATAAAAGTAAGCAAAAAGCATACCCAAATCTATAGAATTTAGTGTTAAGTTATTTACGAAAGGGTAAAGAGTAAGAGATAAATGTCTTAGCCTGGATTAAGCATGTTTTTTTACTTAGCATTAGATTAATTTACCCAAAATTAATAAATGGAAAAAGTTTCTATGTGTTAGTTCCCATTCTAATGCATTTTGTCTATGTGGCATTTCAACATAATTCTCATTAACAAAAATGGGTCCCAGATGCTAGGGCATTGCAGTATGGATTTTCATAATCTAATTTGATTGAAGGAAATTCCAGGAATAAAAACTTTCAGAAGTTTTTCAGTGGTCCTGAAATTTGATCAGGTGAGCCTATTTATTCCAGCCCTAAATAAAATTCCCCATCATCTCACCACTATGAAAAAAGCTATTTGGAGAAGTTTTTCTTACCTAGATTTCCCTCGAGGAATAAAAGGCAAAGGAAAATAAGTTACCTGCGTCCTATTTCAGTCTATGAAAAGTCATTGTCAACACACCTGGTTCTCCAATGTGGTTTACACAGCCAGCAAAAATGTGGTCACTTACTGTTGTTTCTTCTTTTCCTTCCATTTTTTAGTGGAAAACAATCTATTTCAATTGAATTTATCTTGTAAAAACTGCATTTAATACAATAAAAAGAATAATTAATATAAGAAATATCTCATAATCTCTTATCTGCTCAGCAGATCACGATTACAGCTTCTCTGATGCTTAATCAGGGCAAGAATATCCCTCATAATCAACATGAGTTTCTGACATTGATTTTGAAGTCTACATCTGAAATGTTTGAAGGGATTTCAAAACAATAATAAATTTGTTGCAGCAAGTATCTACTTTCTACATCCCTCATTTATCTGACTTCTTATACCTTCTTAACCTCCTTAGCCTTGTTTGCTATTATTACTCCTGCAGGGTTCCTTTTTCTTTTGTGGCTGGATAAAAAGTACTTTTCAACCTAGTCTAGTAAAATGAGTGAAGAAACTTTATATATATATTTTAAAAGTCATATGAAAATTCTTATTATTAACAACATGTAAAAGTGATTCATTCCATAAAATAGGACAGATGTCCAAATAGTCATTATATATGTGGCTTATGTCGAAGTTTAAATAGCAATCCAAGGAGGGCCTTTAGACCTAAATTTGTTATATGAGGAAATCACATCTTTAGTCAAATAATCGTAGAAAATAACAGTCATTTTTAACATGCAAAGAAATCTTGAAATACTAAAGACTATGTCCAGATACCAATTACAAGGTGCCTTCTACTATGCATCATTAAAGAAATGTAAATTTCATATGTGATGGTATAAAGTAGACTTTATTGAGGGACCACAGGTTTCTGGAAGGAAAACATATGGATTTATGGTGAACTGGGCAGTGACTTATCTATTGTTCAAATGTATAATATCAACCAAATACACATACACACACACATACACACACACACAAATACACACACATATGGATGGCAGTGTGAAACTAAACTGTTTTTTACATGGCCTATAGATGGTATTAGAAAGACAATGTCTTAGAATAATTTTGTAGAAAGCTTGATTCCAAAGAATTTTCTCAACCTAAAAGAGTTTTTTTCCTTATTCATTCCTTTATTTTACTTTTTTGTTTCTATTGTGCTGTGAAACTGTCTTTGGATATGGCTAATAACCCTGGTAAATAACCCTCTCATGAAATGATTTTAGTTTTATCAAAGGAATGGTCTAAACCAACATATAAAATAATTGGAATACCACTTCATTTTTAAAAATCTAATATGAATGATTAAATTTAAAGTAAAGTGGGTTATAGAAGTAATTTTCTCCAAAATAGAAATTTTAGTAGTTAGCTTTAATTCACTGAAAGAAAAATATAGTTTCTTGTAGACACAAAATAAATTAAAACGATTCCTCTCTCCCAACAGAATTTTTTAATAGATGTCTCTGTCTTCACTGAATATTTATTCACTCCTACATTTCAACCTGTTCCTTTTGGTTATTAAACTGACAACCTGATACTATTCACTTTAGAAAGTATATTAATTATTTTACACCACTAACATGGCATTTACTTGAAAACATAGGAACAGCTAATTATTTAATTAGCATTTAGCAAATGGGCAGTCTAACCCTTAAGAAGAGTTAATACTCCCAAATTATGTGGTTTACTTATGAGAAATGTTTACTCTCTAACTGGATCAGACCCTCACAACAGTAGAAAAGCACATTGTTTACCTGAAATATTACCCAAACTTGTTAAGAGAAGAAACACTGTCATCAGTGGATTAATGGCAAAACATGCAATATTTTTTATTAGTCCACTAAATGTCATTTCACTTGCAAATCAATGTTCAAGGGCTATTTAATATGGTTGTTTTCTTTCATCTATAATTGATTTGGCATTAAATAATCACCAAACTCGATGCTTATCAAACAGCATAACACAAACTGTACTACATTCCCTCAATATATAATCTATTCCTTAGATTTAACAGAAATTTCATTAAACAATGTAAAAACCTCTCGAAAGAGTTAATGGGTCATTGAAAAACTGTAACTTGAAAACAGGAAAGAAACCAAATGCATGGAAGGCAAAAGCCCATGACAGATTTTTTTATTCCTCTTAATTAGAATATGCTCCCCCTGTACCCCTAAAGAGATAAACATGGAGACAATCTAGAGTATTTGTTTGCAAAGTCCATATCACGTGCAGCATGTCTTCCTGGGGCTTAATTACTTAATTTAAGCAGTCAAATTGGATATGTGATCCTAATTTCTACATAGCATCCAGTGCCTTTAAGAATCAACACAAAATTTAGATACAAAAACTTTGCTGCTGCTGTCTCTTGACTATCCTGTGACTTCCAGCCCATGAAACTGAACTGACCTGGAAATCCTAGATTCTGAGACTACATAAATCAAACAAACAAACAAACAAACAAACTAAACACACACAAATAAAAAAGGGAATAATGAGTAAGCCATACTCTTTGCTGTTAGGAAATAAGTACCCAAACATTAGTGGCTGGTTTGTTGGTTTGTTTATGCCATTTTGTTTTTCCTTCTGGGAATGAATTTTCATTTCAGTCTCTTTTGAGTTGTTGACATTCTTAGAAGCAAAGGAATTCAACACACAATTCTTTCTCAATTACTAGTAAATTCAAGTTTATTACTGTTTTGCAAAAAAAAAAAAAATACCATGTAATTGGTTGATGATGAGATCAGTTATTTGACAACTAATGAACTGTAAAAGTGAAGAGCACCAAATACTGCATGTTTAATACGTTTGGAATTAGTTACAATTGCCTTTGGTTTGGACTCTGGTGGAAGGGGCTGCAGGATGACAAAATGAGAGGTTTATTTAGCGTCTGGGAGAAGCTTATAAAAGAGCTTAAGTCCTCATTCCTTCTAATATCTTAACAGCTGTGCAGTTTCTTACAAAATATGTTTTATCGTTTCAAGAAATGCTGTTAACCTCGCAGTTTTAAAACTGAATGAACAAGGCCTCTTGGACAAATTGAAAAACAAATGGTGGTACGACAAAGGAGAATGTGGCAGCGGGGGAGGTGACTCCAAGGTTAGCCTCAATGTCACCAAAAGCGGGTAAACAGTATGTAAAGTAATAGGTGCATCTGCTGGGAGACTATGGTTTGGACCTGCTAAGACCAGTCGCGTTGCTAGTCAAGTCCCCTCACAAACTTAAGTATGCAATTACTGTCAACGCAAAAATATTTGCAACCATTATCAATTTGGTGGCACATGAACAAACCTAAATGAAAATAGTCACTGAAAAGCTCTGGCTTTGAAGAGACTGTGGATCAGACATTACAGTCCTCTGAACCTCAGTTTTGGAAAGTAGGAAGGGATGCAAGTTTCTGAAAGAGCAATTCAGTGAAGAGAGGGGAGAGAACAGAGAGGGTAAGTCTGTTTTGTTTTCTTCACCATTTAAGTAATAGCAATAACCTAACTCCAACAAGACCCGTCTAGAGGACCAAGCAGGAATTTTTCTCCATCTAAAACTCTCAGGCTTCTGTTAAAGTTAAATAATAAATCAAAGACAGTCATATGCACTAGACATTTTTAGCTTTCCATAAATGGATCAAATCGCAAAATAACCAGTAGTTAGTAACAAGATCAACTCGGCTTTGTCTTCCTTTATAGCATATCTTCAGTCTCACAGTGTGTTTTTAAATTTCTAAGCAGTGTCTAAAGAATAAAAAGAGAATACAATTAACAGAATATATTAGCTAGGGTTGCAGACCCTTTCCTCACTATGTATCAGTGTTTATAGACTTAAAGAAAATCCACAGATGAGAAAACCCTAATTATCTTCAGTTGGTATGTAAGAATAATGAAAATTTTTAAGTGTGCACTCTTGCCTTTGTTTTAAAATCTAGAAAATTATCCAAAACAAGAAATCCTGCTTATCTTCAGGTCCTTGATTGGGCTATAAATCCCCTTAGTTGGCCACCTAACCCAGAGAACGATGCTCTGTTTTCAGGGAGTGGCTGTCAGGAAGGCTGCCATTACCTTTCCCAGACCTGATCTAAAAAACCTTTCAAACTGAGCTCACTTATATGTTACTACCTAACAGCCATCACTGTAACAGGAGGAGGAAGGATAAACTTTGCCTCAGTTCTAGGCACCCTCTTAAGGAGCATGAACTTGTTATATATTTTGGATCCCCAACTTGCCTGGAATTTCTGGCAGTTTTCATAAACATATAAAAATAAATAAATATATGCACATATATATATGCAGAGAAAATTATTCAAATTTATACTAATAATATAGCATTCCTCTGGAAATACCAGAAAATCTCCTATAAAAGCACCAGAGAAAATAAAAACAAAGATATTCTATTCCATTAGAAAAATTTTATTTTCAAATTTTTATTTTTATCACACATATAAGAGAAGTATAACACTGGTAAATATAACACAGATAAAATTTTCTACAAATATAAATAATGAAGTCCCATTTTAGTGTACATTAAGGACTCTTTCCAAATAAAAATAAACAAGCACAACAGAAATGTACATATATTGGGGGAAAAAAAATCTATGTAACCAAAATCATTTTAATTTATTTAGATGGACTGGACAACTCAGTCAGATTTAATCAACTTGTATCCAACACATTGTTTGGTACATAATGAAACTCAGTAAATACTTGTCCAAAAGAATAAATATGAATCTAGCCTTGCAGTTTCTAAAATCAAACTGCTTGTCCTTACAGTTACGGGGTACATTACTTTCACCACACATGAACTACAGCATGTTTTAGAATAAATGTTATTTCAGATTTTAACAAGTGGTTTTCCAAAATGTTATAAAAAGTAACATAAAATGCTCTCCCAAAATGAAATTACAGTATGTTCTATTTTTCCTCAGGAATTTTGTTTTTATACCAAAAAATAAATAAATTCAAATAAGTCATATGTTGGTGTAAGGTTTATCACCAAGACAATAAGTTGTTGCAATCTAAATGTTAATAATACTCAACTCTGAGTTTGCGATAAAAGATGACATTTTAAATGGCCTGACCTAACTTTAGATCAAAGTAAATTGCTTTTTTGTTTTCATTTTGTATCTTCTTCAGGTGACTGATTTTCTCTGTAAACTTATCTTGCCCCTCCCATGTGGCCTGATCTTCATCAAAAGAGGTAAAATAAGCAGGAAAAGTACTGACTTGAGGAACGCAGCTGGCTCTACAGCCTTTGTTGAGTGTGAAACCAAAGCAGAAGAGATGAAATAAACACGGCCAACGCAGTGTAGGGGGAAAAGACACAGAGGGCTCAGCACAAACATGCCGAAATCCTGACTTACCTGATTTTCAAATACAGAATCTTTTAGTAGGAGAACACTAACTTTCCTAACAGTGGTTCATCTAATGGAGGAGGGGGGGATGGAAGAGGAAACCTGTACCACACATGAAAAGGTTCCTGTGAGGAGACAACTGACTCATCTGTCATTTACAGGATTGTAACCAGGTAGACCTCTCCAGCCACCCATTTGGCAGCAATGTGCTGGTCAGTACCAATGTAGAAAAAAACACCAGTCCTTTCCGTCAACAAGCTTATAATTTAATATAATCAACAACCAAAGCGTTTAGCATCCCTGTGACAGCTTCCCCGTCACACCCCGAAGCAATAATGAGCATCCCTGCTCACCTGACAGTCATTCCCAGTGCTATGAAGTCCTGATCATGCCCGTCCTTGGCCAGGAGGCTTCACATTGAAACATAAAAATTAAAAAAAAAAGACATGAGCAACAGGGTCCTGCATCTGAAATGAAATAAATTAAAGCAGAAAGGCATGATCTGGGAGATACAAATTTGTTTGTTTGAAAACTTGACCCTTTGATGGTGTTAATAGTATTGTGATGTGGTCCTTTTTGTTATGGTCATAAGAATTCATACTCGTTCTTGTGAATACCATAACAGAAATTTACTTATTGACAATGAACCTATTTAAAATATCGATTATAATGGCTAACACTGATTTTCCCCTTGATATTCATCTAATATGGTTTAGTCTAAGCACAAACCATACCCAGATTGTTATGTGAATTTTTATGTGAGTTGTTTAATTCTGGTTCTAGCTGGAGATTTTGGCAATGCGTATAACCATGAATCACTCACAGAACATAATAGCTACAAAATTATTTTCTTCTGTTTATTTTATACTTTATTCTCCTTCTATTATATATATAATATATGCATACTCAAGGAAGTGGATATTCATATAAAAATAATTTTGTAGGTGTGATTACCAAATAAGATTTTCTCTAGGAATTATATTTGATCACACAATTCCAGGTATTTAATTTGGCACTTTGAAGAATACAGACCATTGCTACCTTTGATATATGTTATACTTACAAATGATCTATTCCCCTCCACCACCGCCATGGAAACCAATACAAAAATAAAGGGATTAGTGCAGAAAATATGCATTCATAAACAGGAAAAAAAATGTTATAAACAAATACCATGAAGGGAAGCTAGCCCTTGGAGAAGGACTCTCAGTAATGAATTCTTTGTTCTAATATTCCATCAGTTGAACATTAAGTATGGTTAATAATAAAATCTTATATTCAAAATGCTAATCTAATCTTACCCTCTAAAACCCAGGTACTGAAGTGAACAGCAGAAGGGATAAAGAAGCCAGAGGAAAGAGGAAGGGGCTGGGAAAAGAGTACCTTAAGAAGGGAGAAAGAGAAGCCAAAGGTAGTCTTCATCTAATTCACGATTTTGCCTTCAAGTGTCCCTTCTGGAAGAAACTTGTAGGAGACTCTCTGCTTTTCTTTTCCTCTTCTTTCCAACACTAAGTCCTCCTTCCTTCTCCCAGCCCACCTGATTCAAGAACTGCAATATAGGCTAATGTCATTTATCTATACATGTGTTAAAAATGCTTTGAGGATCTAGCCTGAGGACCTAAAAACCCTTAAGAGGATCAGTTCAATGAAAAAGCTTGCTCTGTATTCAAAATAATTTAAATGTAGCTACATTTTAGAGTGTCTACTCTGAGTCAGATACTCCGGAAAATACTGTTTTTCAAAGATAAATGAGATGTGGCTTTTGCTCTCGAGGGATTCACAGTTTACCAATCAACCTGCATATGTGTAGTTTTATAACAATCACTTCATAAATGGAGTAAAACCCTAGATTAACTGGGGCTATATTAACCATGTACATCTCAATTAACATAATCCTCACTCTACCCCCAAACTCAAGCTTTTAGTAGAAAGTGTTAAATCATGCTTATGTAAGATTTTAATCCAAAAAAACAACATAATATTCTAGGATCATGGCAAATGCATATTTATTCTTGAATGGAACAATTAACTTATAGTAAGATCTTATAACATTGATACAAAATTTAAATTGTATTCAGAAATCATATAAACAAAAAGAAAAAATGTGTATTTTAGAAGATTTTTTCAAAGCAGTACAATAAAAATAGGTTTTAGTTTGACTGTTAATCAGAATATGCAATTAACTAGAAATCTCATTTCCTGAGTCTTCTGTTATTAATATTATTAATTGCACAAGCTATGAAGTCAGACTATCACAAATCCTGATTAAACTGCTGCCAAACTGTGTGACTAGATGAATTAAGCTCTCTGTGCCTTGGTTTCCTCGTTTGTAAAATGTGAGTGCTAGCAAACATATAAAATGCTTTTAATAGTGCCTGGTACATAATAAATGCTCAATAAGTGTTAGCTATCACTATCACCATCATTATTAATGCATTTTTCAGTCGTGTAGATAGGTTTATGGACTGAATCCCCTGGCAACTCATCTACTGCATGCTGTGTTGCTCCAAATGCACTCAACATTTCCTAGAAGAAGTGAGACACTGGGCAATACAGCCAGGCAAAATGACTATGGCAGTCTTAGAAATGTCCAGAGAAATGCAACAAATCTGTCTCTAGATGTCTGTAAAAACAAAGAGACAAAAAACCAACCAACCAAACACAAAAACAATAACAGCCAAAGATCCTGGGAGTTACTGCTTACCATCCATCTTCTCAGCTTTCATACTATAATATGGGAATGAAAACTGGAAGATTCTTAGATTCTTCAGAATATTGATGCTGGGTAGTAACTGACATCTTCCTCCCTAAGACTCCTTGTACAATATTTAGTGCTGAAGGAATCAAAAATGGTAGAGAAGAAAAACAGGACTTTAAAGTAAGAAGAGTTTGTCTATTCAGAAAAATCTTAGTTACCTCTAACTTGTCATTTATTTGTAGGTAGAATTATTATAGGACACTTCACCTTGTAATTAAAGTATATTGATATGGTAGACTCAAGATAAATGACATATGCTCTGGTGATATTATTTACGCTGAATACTGCAATTCAGAAGGAAAATATCAGCATAGGCTTATACTTTAAAATAACGATTTACATATTTGTCTCATGAGGACCTTCCCCTGCATGAGGTGGCCCTTTGTGAAACTGAAATCACACTCCTCTTAGGTCTTGGATGCAAGTGGTTAGAGAGTCAATTTAACAATGAAAACTGTAGACATACTTTTACAGCATAAAGTAAAATCCCACCAGCTGAATCATAATGCGTGCAAGAAATGAAATCAGTCCTGTCTAGCTTCTACTGAAGTCTGTCAACCTGCAGCTACCTCTTTAGTTTTGAAAGGTGGGGGGGGAAGCATCTGGACTTTGAATGAACTCCACATTTAGGTGGGGAAAATTGTATATGTTCGAGAAACCCAACCAAGGCCAATAGTTTTGGATTCACAGTAATTGCATACCTTTTATTTAAAAATCCTCCCGAGCAGTATGTGCCTGTTACCTAAAGCGATGGAGCAGGCCCCAGTTTTATGTCTGAGTCTAAACCTGGGCCTACAGTACGAGACATAACACCTACTGTGGCCTCTGCTCTGTCACTTTGCCATGCGATTCTAATGTAGTTTTACTTGAATAACATAAAATAACATATATAATGTTATTTATGTTATTTTCCACGTGAAGAACTCCTGTAAACCTTGCCGTTTTGAAACTCAGTGAGGCAGGCGTCTTAGACAAGCTGAAAAACAAATGGTGGTACGATAAAGGTGAATGTGGACCCAAGGACTCTGGAAGCAAGGTCAGTCGCTGCAGTTCGGGGCCTTCTCTTGTGTTCACAAAGCAGTAAACGGGAGCAATTGTCAAAAGTATATGGAAATAATAAAAACTGAACATTTCCCTATACACTCAGCCACTGCCTAAATTAAAAGCTAATGTCATAAATTTCAACCCATGAGGACTGTCTTTTAAGGAAATTGCAACCTGCTCCCCAATATTAAGGCTTTTAAATAAACTTAAATTAACTGCAAATATCTATAAAATAAAATTCCTTATATTATTCTCAAACTTACGTACCACTAATAAAAGTAGTGTTTGGTGGTTAGGTTTTTGTTTTGGGAGGCAAAGAACAGGAAATCGTATTATTTTGAGAACCAATGTATTCTCAAAACAGGAAATGGGAAATTGATTAGTAGTCATTCAGAAAAAGAAGATTCTAAATAACAAATAAATGCTTATTCAGTTCAGTCTTTGGTCACTAAATTGCCAAGCATTCCACTTTAGTTTGAAGAGGCCCTGTGCTGACGTAAACAGAGTGAACTTCCAATTCTATTCCCCCAAATGAAATTATTTTAATAAGTCAATGTTTACGAATAATATCCTCAATTTCTAATATCTCTTAATCATAAATTCTTTTTAAAACCATGCAGAAACCTGTAGGCCTAATTTGTTGAGTACAAATCAAAGTAGCATAAAAAGAGTTATAGTTTTATCCTAAAGAAAAAAAATAAGTTTATCAGTGAATCTCAATACCTACACAAATTAATAGAATATGGTAGCAGTGCCTGAAAGCCATAGTTGAAGATTCTTGGAATCCTCTTTTATTTTTTTCTTTATCTTCTTCTAGAAAGAAAACAAATTATTGGTTATTCTAAGACATTAAACAAGTGACTACTTTAAATAGGAGGGTCTCAGCTGATTTAAGAAGAAGACAAACTAAGTAAGGTTAATGGACCCCTATTCAGACTTTATCCCTGTATTTTAATAACTTGTCTGCCTTTGAACCAGAGTGGAATGAAACAAGCTTGGCCAGATAATGAAATAGTTTTATCTTAAATCCTGATACAAAGTCAGAGAAGCATAAGTACTTAAGGAGTGATTATTTTTAAAATGAAGTTGCCCTAAAGTTTTTGGACTAGTCAGTTGATGTTTTCACTACACTGACAGTGTATATAGTGCATCTTTTTTAATTAAACATTCTCCTAATAAAGCTATTTAAGGGCCTTAATTTTGCACAAAAGGTACTGCTGAGAAAATGATGGCCACAGGGCATCCTTCAAGTAGTCTAGCAAAATACTTTTTTGGTTTAATTTTATATATTATAATAACTCTATTATTTATGAAAAAATTTTAAATTCTTGTTACAATTTTACTTCCAGTCATATACTTGACTATTCTGAATTTACTGTGAGATAATATGTATACTGAAGCTCTGAAAAACATTATGTCTAAAATATTAATTGATTAAGCATTTTTAAGAGGGAATGGAATTATATTTTTAAATCAATAAAAATAATTATAAATTTGTCCATACATAAATAATTTATTTCTCAATTGACTACGGTAATTTATGTATTTTTAAAAGTTACCTAAAAAAATGTGCTTAACACCTATATGTTATGCATATATATTAATAATTATTTCTAAATAGCATATAATATGCAAAGGTGACATTTTCATGAGCTTTCCTTATAGATGTAACTGAAAGAACAAATAATGTGTACTCTAGCACATTATTTGCATATATTTGTTAAAGTAATGATGAACACAATGTGAAACTACTAGCTTAAAGACCTTTAGTTCCTCAAGTAGGAAATGTGGAGTTAGATTTATTCAAGAGAAATCTCAAACATTAAAAGTATGTTTTAATGAAAGCAAAGCCAAAAAGAGGTCCCATGTAAATAGATTTTAAATATATCATTTTCAAATTGAACATTAATAAGCCCACTTCTGCCACCCTATGTAAATATATAAATGCTTATATATGGCTAAGTATAGTGGTTTTCATTGCATATTTAATAATGATAAAATGTTATAGATTTTATTGAATGTAATTACATACAATTTATTCGTAATCATCATTATTTCACTTCTCCCGAGAGAGCTATGAGCTTTATATTTTAATCCACAAACCTGTATCAGTGACTTATACTTGTAAATAATTTCAGATTAAATTAAGCATTTACTTTAATTGGCATTTTGAATTTCATGTGCTCTTTTACTTTTTGGATGTGACATTTCTGCAGTTAACTGAAGTGTCTTTATCCCCCTAGGACAAGACGAGTGCCTTGAGCCTGAGCAACGTAGCAGGCGTCTTCTACATTCTGGTTGGCGGCTTGGGCTTGGCAATGCTGGTGGCTTTGATAGAGTTCTGTTACAAGTCCAGGGCAGAAGCGAAGAGAATGAAGGTGGCAAAGAGTGCACAGACTTTTAACCCAACTTCCTCGCAGAATACCCAGAATTTAGCAACCTATAGAGAAGGTTACAACGTATATGGAACCGAAAGTATTAAAATTTAGGGGTAGGACTTAGGGCCTACTACAGTGAGTGGGGGATGCATCCTGTGAACGCGGTGTCGTGAGCTGTCTGTCCAGTGGTGGTATTGCTTGCTTCTAATTAGAGCTTTCTATTTTTGAAAACTTCAGTGCAAAGTGGTTCGGTTTTCTTTGGCTGCAGACGTACTGTTTGAACCTTTATGTTGCCAATAGATATCTGCATTGCAAGGGTCAGAAAGACAAAAAACAAACCAGAATTTCTCTGAGAAATGATTTAAACAGTATACTCTACCTGAAATTTGGGGGGAAAAATTGGAAATGAGATCTGGGCTTCCTTGCACACAGACCATGCAAATCTTCTCTGTCACGATCTAATTTTAGGATAGGTGCTAACAAAATGAGCACAAAATCTATTTCAAATGATCAAAATCTAGACAGCTGCCTATATTTGACAAAATCACATTGTTTTCTGAGAAATGCTTAATGAATTTGGGCTCCTATCCTAATTTGTTTTATACTAGCCATCATTCTACATTTTCAAAGCGTGAAACCCCAGTTTTTGTTCATCTGACAGTGGTCCTTGAGCCAGACCTTTAGGGAAGAGTGATCATCAGAATTTTCACTACAATTCACATTTATTAGATAAAATTCAACTTCTATACTCACAGTATCACTAAGGTAAATAGGCATTTTAGGCAATGAGCAGCTCCTCCATCAAAGATGTCAGCAATATTTGTGTCCTATGAGAGAAATGCAGTACAAGGTACAAATTTCAGTGAGTTATTATGAACTTTTTTTTTTTCATTTCAATTGCTTTTAAGCAAGCCAAATCAGCCCCACTTATTTAGATCCTCTCATGGTATCACAACAAAAATTGTAAGTAAGCATTCATTGAAATACAGGAGATGGTGATCATTTTTTTAAAAAATCTAAATGTCCACTTCTTCTTTGCTCTAATGATTGAAACTGGCTTTAAAATAAGATCTGAAAGGATTTGTTATGGCTTTTCCTAAAATCAGGTCTCTAAAACCCATTTTCTAAAATTATACATAATAGCCACTGAATAGGCTGCTCAGTCTGATTACAATGATAAATGAGTCTTTGAACCTATAAAAGACATCAGGTGCATGATGTACCCTCGAGTCAAAAACCTCATATAATTTTAATAAGATGTACATCTGAAGTTATATGCCAGGTAAACATGATTGATTTTTGTATTTATTTATATAAAAGTTATTGAAGTATCTGTGTGTATCTTAAAACAAAGAACAAAAGCCATCCCTTTTTATCAAGATTTAATTGCTTTTATCCATAATGTAGAAACCAATGACTGAGAACAATTGCACATAGATTATCCCAAAATGGTTCTTTACTGATTTTGTGAAAAAGAATTAAGAACTAAACCCTCAATTCACTCAGATCAAAACATTTTGACCATGTCTTTTCATAGCAAAACAACAAATTAGGATAATGCCAAAGTATCTCGGCCATTAGGGTAGTGCTTTCATCTTAATGTTTACAGAGTTGAGGAGTGATTTTCCCAGGCTGAGAAAAACAAACCTGACCAGCTTTCAGAGTCAATTATTTGGACTGCATTCTGAGATGAAGTTTATAAGATGTCTTAAAAAAGTTTTGTTACCAGTTCATTAAAACTGACTTTTCTTTGGCATAACAAAGGCACTTCAACCATCAGCAAAGGTCCAAGGGTAGGAAGTAAAGAAAAGAAAAAGAGTGTAGGAAAATTTTAGAAAGAAATACTCATGTATGCTAGTTCATTACAAAGTTCCAGGAAGTTGTTAAGAAGAGATATAAATTCCCAGGTTATATATATACTATTTACATGTAATAATATTTGGAGAAAATAGATTTCAGATAAAAAGAAAGCATTGATATCCATCTGACTTTGAAGGACAATGGTATTCAGGGTATTAAATGATCTGTGCTGTTGAGAAGACTTAAGAATAAGCAGTTTTTGTTTTATTCTCAAATTAGAGGTAAACTTTCAAAAATTCTATTGACCATAATGATGCAAATCATTGGTAATTTAGATGATATTGTCCCAGGATCTCAAAAACAAAACCTGAAACCTTCAATCCATGGTAGACTATCTAGTTAAAAGTGATCGTCTCTCAAGGGAACATAGACAATTAAGGTAACAGCCATTAGCCACAACAATCCAACCAAACACAGACCATATGTAAAATTATAAGAAGGTTTCCAGCTTGAAGCCTTGAGCCACAAAGGTTCACATCAAGATGAATAGGAATGGCATTTTATGGAAGAAGCAGAAGATATAAGTACAAGAAATTAAAATACTAGAACAGATTTAAAGAGAAGATGAGTAGTTGCCAAAGATTTATTCAGTTGCATTAATCTATAAGAGGAGAGGTTATTTGAGAGTACATGGAATTGTTTAAGCTTTGCAAATTTTCCTTTCCTCACAAATACAATCAAGAAAAGAAAAGACAAAAATAGATTTTATGGCCAAAGCCTTCTGAAAATGCTTTTGAAAAATCACAATGCTTTTAATTGTATTTTAGTATTTCCTCTTCAAAAAAATTAAAACAAAGCTATACTAGATTTTTGAAAATGATCATCTATTTTACTTAATATTAAATGTTGAAAGGGAATCTGAAGAAACATATTCAGACTTTGGCCTCGGCTTTGTTTAAATTGAGTGATGAGTAGTAAATAGCTGTGAATTCTCTGGAACTACATTTCCCAAGTCCTCTATTCTACAAGCCCCTGAGTGGTCTTGGGACTCTGAAGCTTCCCAGTGTTTAAGACAGGCTAATATATTGGCTTGGATTAGACTCGTGGATATTCATTTTTCTTGTTTTCCTCAGCATTTGAATTAATCTAACTAATCTAAACTGCCCAAACTGACCAAAATTTTTTTTCTCTAGAAGCTCATGGAAAATTCTGATGCTGTAACTGGACTGTTTCATACAGCTAGGTACCCACTACAGAGTTCTGACCTAAAAAAAAAAATCCATCTAAAAACACATAAAATTGAAAAACAGGATTACGCTAGAAAGTTATTCAGCAACTTGATATCAAGTCCTGGCTTATGTCTCTTAAATAAAACATTTTGTTGTTAGATTTGCTTGACATGAATAATACTGCTTTGCTAATGCTTCTTGTTATACACATACCCCAAAGCATGCGCATTCTGATACTGAGTAGGAAAATATTCATTTCTAATGGCATAACCTCCGTGAAGTATCACTTCACAAAGCAAGACTATTACGGCCATGTCCCCTTTTTAGTTCCCTGGTGATATTCTGCCATATGAATGAGGTCTTGGATCCTTTCAAATGTTTGAATTCAATTGAATTGTTTCATTTCTAAACTTCTTCATTGGTGTATTGAAATTCAGCTTCTGTTCAATTTAAAATAGCATGCAATATATTCATTTAGAAATTTTTAAAGGGACAATTTACACACAGTAAAATTCATCCTTTTAGTGTACAATTCTGCAAGATTTGACAAATGTTTCATTTGGAATTTTATCCTATCAGTTTCATTTATAAGGAAGAAAAAAGTATCTTCCGATATATGGACATTCATCCACTCAACAAATATTTACTAAGTGCCTATTATGTGCCAAATAAAAGTCAGAAGAACTTTGATTGCAAGGGACTAATAGAAGATAATCAGGTAGAAGTTTGTTTTTCCTTAAAATGCTCATTATATTTCAATGATTTCTAAATGTAAAAGCTGTCAATCTTTCTGTAAAGACTGTATCCTGAGTTCTGATTATGAAGAAGAGCATTAATTTTTGAGACTGTTTCCTAAAACAGAACTATGAGATTGACCTTGGTTTTCATCTTAGATATGTCATTACTAGCAATTTGACTTCAACTCTCTGAATTTATCAAGGTAACTGATCTCCAAACATTATTACTCTAACAGCTTTTACTCTAATATTAATTTCATTCTTTAATATATATTTCTTCTAATTTTAATTTCCAGGGCACAATAAATACAGCGATGGGATTTCCTAAAGAATTACACAAACATAGGTTCACAACAGGGAATTAAGATATATTATAAGCTGTGAGAGAGTTGTGAACTAAAATCATAACAAACAAAGAAGATATTTCCTTTATTTTCCACTTGAATTAATGTTAGAACTCAGCTACTAGAAAGAATTTAAAAGCAACGAATGAACAGTAATTAGACTTACATAACAACGCTGCCTGTTTCTCCTGTGTGTAATATCATTATCTGCTATCTAATGTGACAGAGAACAGGAATTGAATGATTTCAGAGACCTGACCCCACAACCTCAATATGGGAAGTCCCTCATTGGTGACCATTCAGTAGGCCTTAAAACATGCCCCCTTTCAGTGTACCCTTTAAACACAATTCTTAAAATCCCAACTTTACCTTCCATAATAGACAAAGCATAAACTATATGTCACTAATTGTGCTGTTCTGGGTCATGTCTACAGCTGGTGTGAATGAATGGAAGTGTCTGTGGGTAGGTCTGTGTTATGAAAACAGGAACATCTGTCATGAATAGTCTATATACATTTAGTTCGTTTAGGCAATTTACCACAATTTTAAGGGTCTAATCCTTGCACTGTAAAGAAGACATTTTCTAAAAAGAAAATAGGATTTAAAGAATGGTATCCAACACAAAGGAACTTTTAAGCTCATCCAGAAGTAGTAGAGAGTGCAGCAAGTCAAAAGATGTTTCCTGCCCGGATTTGCTAAACAACACCTAGGATTACAATTTTAGAATTAGTTCTTAAACAGACAGGACCACAAACTCTAGCCTGATTCATTCCTCAGTGTAGCTGAGCTTTTCTTTCCCAGGATAAGCAGTTTTCCTATGATCAAAAGAATATGAGGGAAAAAAAAATGCAGATGTCTAATTATTGATATTTCGGTGTTTGTTGTGCCATATTTCACTGAAGAAACAGAAATATGGTAACGCTGCGCATTCTTTCTGTTTCCTTTCCATGCAACCCAGCTGACCTTTTCTGAAGCCATAAGAAACAAAGCCAGGTTATCCATCACCGGGAGCGTGGGAGAGAACGGCCGCGTCTTGACGCCCGACTGCCCCAAGGCTGTACACGCGGGAACTGCAATCAGACAGAGTTCAGGATTGGCTGTCATTGCATCGGACCTACCATAAAAACCAAAAAAATAATTGAGTGCCTTAATTAAACTGTGTTGGTGACTGATGGAAACGCAGCCCCGAGGGACACGCCGTGCGCGGGTCTCGGTGACCCGATCCTTTGGCTGAGAGCGCCAAGTGCGGCCCGGCGCCGGCCGGATGGCGGCAGCAGCGGCGACTGTGTGCATGAGCTCAGCTCGGAAACCCAAACTCAGATTTTATATCAGGAAAACTCACAATTTAGGTTTTTTCGGGGAATGGGTGGGAGGGTGGGGAGCTGGGATGGGTGTATTAACAGCAACAAATTTCACTCGAGTGGACTTAAAAACTAATCAGACTTGCGAGTTAGCGCATTCAACTGTGAAGTTCTTCTTGCTCAGACAGGCCTTTGTCTTCACCGGAAAGGATAAACTAGTTCTAGAAAAGTCGATGAACATGCTAACCTGTGTCTCCAGAACACCCATATAGTCAACGGAAGAATACCCAGCTGAGAAAACAAATCGCTCAACTGTGATAAGAAAATAATAAACAAACATGTAAATCCTGTGGAAAAAAAAAAATTTAAAGGAAGTATTTACACTTACTTTGGAGAAAACAAATACTGAAACATGCTTGCTTTTTAACTGATGTAAATTCAGTAGAGGACAACACAATTCTTTTTTCTAACCATCTTAGGGAATAATACATTGCAATAATTGATATAAATGCCATCACTGTAATAAACTTTAGAGACTTTTTTTTATAAAAGTTGTTGGTCATCTTCTTGTTTGCTGTAACCTTCACTCTGTCACATGAGTCGGTTCACAGATTGCATTTGTCTCACTACCAAGAAGAGAAACAAAAGGAAGAAAACGTTAATGTTAAATCATCAGTCTGCAATGTAGACTCAAAAGAGACTATGGGTCACTCATGTTATCGATATTATTTATAATCTTGTTCCGTGTACAAAATTGTGGTTTTTGTACCCACCAAAAAGAATAAAACAACAAATGTTCTTACAGTATCTACAGAGCTTAAAGGTTTTTTTCTTATCATTATAAAAGTTCTTTGAGAAATTCAAGTGGTGGGCCATATTGGAAAATGTAGCTAGCCTTTATTATTTTTGCATATTAAGCTACCCTTCTTTTTCAGATCTTTGACTCATTAGCAGATTAAATTGTCAAAGACAAAGTCTTGGAGTAGGGGAATGAATCATTGTCCTAACAGCAACCTACCCTGTAATCGTGTACTGAAATTTTACTTGACTGTATTTTGCTGCATAAAATTACTTGTCTCTTGGTCTTCTCCCCTCATTCCTGTTGTTCCATTTAAATCATGTGAAGGCACTAATAATAGTTTGGGGTAGACAACAAATGAAGAATTAGCCCTTGTTTTCAACTGAAAATTGCAAAGAAAATTACACTCATGTTTATTTAAAAATTACCTTATGTTATATGTGAATTAAATTAACATGATTCAAAAGAAGGTTTGGCTTATTTGAAATAATAAGTACTCTAATATGGATAAAAATCACGTACTTAGAGATCTTGGTAGAAAGCACAAGTTAGGATGATTTCAAAAGTCTGGTCTTGAAGGATGAGTTGAGTTTTAACAGGAGGAAGTGGTGTTAAGAGCCTTCTGGGTAAGCCGTGGCCCAAAGCCATGCATGCCAATGGCTTATTTAAGAAATGTGTACAACTAGGTGGGCTGGTGAGAGCACAGGGCGTAACAGTGTGGAAAATAAAGTTGGAAAAGGTGAAGGATTGATCTCCTTCCCTCAATTCTCAAGAGCCCCACGTCCCACTCAATCTCTGTGGGGCAGTAAGAACAATCTTTAAAAGTGTGAATCTGATACACACACAAACACACTCACACACACCCCACACACTGTTCTCTCAGGAAAAATTCCAAATCTTGAGCAGAGCAAATGAGTCCCTTCATGACCTGGCCCTTGCCTATCTGCTCCAAGACTTCTCCCGCTCCTATCCAACTGCAGCAAATGAACCTCCAAAGCAGCACATGGAACACTGCATATACTATTTCCTCAGTCTACAACTCTTCCCTGTCTCCTCTTTCCCTGACTAACTTGTACTCATCCTTCAGTACTCAAATTGAATTTTACCCTGAAAAGACTTCCATGACACTCCACCACGCCCTGTCTATGAACCCGAGTTGGTTGCCCTTCTTAATGTTTTTTCCCTATCATGGCACTTACCACACTGCATTGTAATTGCCTGTGTACTTCTTGTCTGTATAACTACTAGACTGTAAGCTCCTTGAGGGCAGGGACTGTGTCTATTTTGTTCACAGTTGTATCCCCAGCACCCAGCACAGTGCCTGGCATATTGTAGGTGCTTAATAAATATTTGTTGAATGAATGAGTGAAGTGAATTGAATTAATTTAATTAAGTGAAAGCAGAAAGACAACGTTTTTCCTTGTTAATAGTCCCTAGAGTATCTGTGAAACACAGGTGATGTTCCTCAATGTATGATGGTTTGACGTAATGATTATTTGACTTTATGATGGTGCAAAAGTGATATGCATTCGGTATGGTATTCAATAAATTACATGAGATAGTCAACACTTTATTATAAAATAGGCTTTTGCTAGATGATTTTGCCCAACCTATAGGCTAATGTAAGTGTTCTGAACACATTTAAGGCAGGCTAGACTAAGCTATAGCCTGACCTAGCGTGTCTGATAGATCAGGATGTAACGCCATTGTAAGTCCGGGAGCATCTGCCAAAACAAAGGCTGCATATCATGGCTGATATCATGGCATCGCCTATGTCATTGGAAGGTGTGGCTAAAAAGAAACTAAAAAAAAGATGACCTGATAAATTTTCTGATCAGATTAATCTGTAGTCCTTGTAATTGTACCTAGCTATGGAATAAGTTGTTTGGGTACAGAATTTGTTGTAAGAAAACTAAATAACCCAGGACAGGGTTTTGGTTTGGTTTTTAGCCATGCTTCTAAAGATATCTTTCATTCAAGCCTCAGAGTTAATTCTTGAAGTAAAGTCAGGAAGTTATATTTCTTATAATAAAGAATAATTTTGCCAAAAACAAAAATTTAAGTTTGACATCAGTAAAAAGAGATAACCTCTCTGGATTCCGGTCTGATGGATGGCATGCCATAAAAGTAGGAAATGCAATTTTAAAGCCTTGATGTTTAAGTGAAAAACATTTAAGTTAAAACATTTGTTTTCACAAAGTGAAGAACTCAGTTATCACACAAACAAGATCACTATCTAGTAATCCTGAACATGTCAGGCAAAGTCAGCTTTGAAGCTGCATTGGCTAGTTAAATGTATACAATGACCACATTTGAAATATCTAAATAGCCCTCAAGAGAACCACTTTGCTATACTCAGTTCAATAACTACTCATTGCAAATTCATTTGTTTAGGCTGCCGAATCTTAGTTGTGTGCTCTGTGGTCTCCTGGTCTGTAGACTATCAACTCATTCTATTTCCCTAAGGAATAGCACATAGTATATATTTGTAGCACAAATATATATTTGTCAATATATAAATACAACTTTATATGTTGCCAGTATCAGTGAAAAAAATATTCAAATAATTTTTCAAGAATACCCCAATTTGCAACACCAAGGAAGTGTTAATAGGAGTAAGAACTAAATGAAAAGTGACATCCAGGAGAGTTTATGAAAAGACAAATGAAAAACTGCACAGATTCATCCACCTTATTAATATGATGCTACATGAAAAGTGTGTCTTTTCATACACTCTCATAACAGGCTTTTAGTTTCAGATAGTCCAGCATGCTAGAGTACTTAGCTTTTGTAAAACAAAATATAAATGTGTAATAGGTGGCATATATGTGTAGTATATATGTTCTTTTAGTACCAGTAGTCTTTTCAAAAGAGAACTTTTCTTCTTTAAGAAAAGCTTTTGATAAGTTATAAAGAGCAAGATATGAGTCTTGGAAATCATATGTCAAATAACAGAACTAAATTGCTGTCTGTGAAATAAGAAAAATCTGTTTGTTTATCTTGGTTTGATTTTATTTCTTTTAGGGAAAAAGTAGACTAAACAATGACAAAGAGAAATAAAAGATAAAGGGAAAGGAGATATTAAGAAAGCAGAAAGCTGAGTAATAGGCCAACAGGACTCCCCTGGGTGATTAAAAGGACTTATGAGAACAGAAATATTTGACACATGATTTTTACATTGTTTATGTGTAATGTTTGCTGTACTCTCTTCCCATGACCTGCACACTTCCAGTTTCAGTTTTCCTGCATGCCATGAACTGGTATTTGTGGGTGCCTTGAAGGCGAGAATCAAGGAGAAAATTCTAAGTTCCATGTTTCAGTTGATGCTAGGCCGGGAATAACGCTAATAATATGTCTCCCTCCCACAATGGTGTGCAGAAATATAGACTGAGATTTGTCTTTCCAAATGGCAAAGGAGAAAGGTTCATTCAATTTTTGTGGATCTGAAGAAGATGGTAGGTTGAGCAAACCTCCAGACTGGGTAAAGACCTGTTTTTTGGTCTCCTATGCTAACTAGAAAGTGTCACAAACACCACAGAAAGCATAAAACATAGAGAACTATATAAGATCATTTAAAAAATATTTTGTTAAATTCAATGCCTAGTACATGGCTTGGGTGAAGGGGTTACTTAGAAGCTTTGTAATCCTGTGATCTCAAGTACAAAGAGAGCCTGCTTAAGTAGCAGATTATTTTGATTTCCTCCTCAGAGTTTGTATATTTGACCAACACTCTAAAGTTCCTAAACATTTGGTAATGGCTTAAAACTGTGTCTGTAGAAAGTTGTTTGTGAATTTGGGTAGTCTACAGTCGTAGGCAATCAATGTTTCAATAAATGACTGAATGAATTGTTTGACTAAGTAAATAAAGAAATGAATGAGTAAGGACACTCTAAAGCACTACATGATCAATTTCCTGTATAAAAATTTCTGCCAATTCCTCAGAGCTAGTCTCCCAACATAAACATGAATGCTTTCAACATTTTTTAACAAAGAAAGGATTTGGAGCCATTTAGTTCATAGCTGGCTCCATCTAGAGTTTTACCTTTGGTCACTTAAAACTGGCGCTGCTTCAAACTTCTAAAATATTAGCATTAATTAACCCCATCTGCCTGAGATTTTCTCAGAGCCATACTTCCCCCCAATGTTCTGGTTTTAAATCTAAGCACAAAGTCTGCCAGCATCATTCAGCTTCCAAGACCACTATCGGAGTAGGTGGCATCAGGGTCTTTGGGAACTGCACAGGAGCTGGTGACATTTTGAGTTTTACTGGAAACCTGGTAGATCTATATCCATGTTATCCTTGACCACAGCCTCACATCAAACCATCCCAATAATCTCTTTCTGTGTTGTCCACACTCTCCTCCCAATACTACTACTCTGCTCTTCATTCCCTTCTCCCCGTTCATCTTTCCATGCCTTCCTCTCTTCCTGACCTTGCCACCATTCTCCCTAGTGCCCTCAACACAAAGTGAGCATGCTTCCAGCATCCTCAACTTCTCCCTGAGCACTGTCCAGTCTCCTGATAACAGCACTCACTCCCTGTACCACAAACCAAGAAGGAAAAGGAATGGCTATCCCTTACAATTACACCTCTGCCCTCATGCATAAAGATTCCTCCTCGTCATCTAACCATACTGTCAAAAGGCACCTAGTACTTGTCCATTCTGTCTGCTGACTTCTCTGTCATTGCCCCACATTCATCAATGACTTTGGCATTTGGCTTATTCTTCCTGTGCACCCCAAGTTCTATTATCCTGAACAGCTTCTAGGTCAGTACAGATGCTTTGTTTAGCCCCTAGCCCTGCAATTTCTTGACTCCTCATTGGTTTTTGTCTCCACACTATTTAAATCACTCACTCAAAGGACATGTAGCAGACCTTATGATCATTTACCTTCTCATCTTCCTCCAAATGATGACCCACCTCTCTCCTTCCATTCACACCCTAGTAACTAAAAAGGGTGGCCTTTAACATGTTATTATACCCCTCTATTTGGCTCCACCACTTCACCAAGATGTCCTTCCCAAGGTCACCAATAAACATCTTGTAGCCATGTTAAATATACATTTTCAATATGGACTAAATCAATTGACAATAGTCATAGATAATACCATTGTTTTCCCCTAATCCTCTGTTTCTTCCTTCTCAGTCTATTTTGGTTTCCTGTTTCTCCCAACCAAACCTTACATGCTGACATTACCCAGAGCTGTATTTTTTGTCCCCCTCTCTTCTCACAGCAGTATTCTACCTGGTTGATATCACTATCATCAAGATCTCTATAGTCACCTATACATTATTAACAAAGAAATCTCTATCTTCCATTTTAGTCCCATGTATTCAATTAATAGTTATCTTTCTGACTTCTCAGTTACAACACATCAAACTCCTCATCTTTCACTCTACATTGCTACCTCCTCTTGTGTTCCTGCTTCAGTGAGCGGCACTACCATTCACCTAATTTTCCAAATCATAAACATGAGAATCATTCCAGAACCCCGTTTCCTCATCATTCTCATGTCCAGTCAATCAACATCTCAAATTCCTTTATCTTTAATCTCTCCTCACTCTGTCCCGTGCTCTTCACCCATCCTATGACTGACTTAACTCAGGGACTCAGAACTTCTCGCTATTATTACCTCAGCTATTCTCGCTATTATTACCTCCTAATGGGTCCCCTTGCCTCTGTCTCACTTACACCCCCTCTAGCCCATGTCCTACATGGACGCCAGAGTGATTTTCCTAAAACACAAATATAATCCTGTCCCCTTCCTGATGAAAACAACTCTCTGTCCATTACGTGAGGCCTGTCAACATCTCCAGTATCTTCTCTCACCTTCTTTCCACTCCAATAATACCAAGTTATTCACAGCTCCAGTTTCCAGAATACTTCACCTTCTTTCCCTCCTAAGTTTTGCCAATTATTTCTTCTACCTGGATTGTCCCTCTTTTAGTCAGGATTCCTAACTATAATTAAAAGAATCCACTCTATTAATAGCTGTTAAGCAAAATGTTAATTTATTAATGGATTATAGATAGTTTCCCTGGAGAGAAAGACAGAGAATCAGTCCTGAAGGCAAAGTAGCCAAGAACAATACCCAAATTATACCACTAATCTGCCCCCGAGCCATGTCCAACTACTAGTGGACACATATCAAAGTTTGCAGAAAGGACACTGAACATAGGACACTGCTGTCGGGACTTGTGTTTCTACTGCCTCTAAAAGTGGGTGCCTCCCCAGCATGCTCTGTCACCTTCTCAGGAAGTGGGCTCCATGCATGGCCTCTTTCCAGTTCAAACCTCAGGCAGGAGTGTCTACCCGGTGGAGCAAGGTCACATGCCTACGCTGTAGTATCAAGGGAGGCAGGGAAACCAAATACTGGCTACCACTTTAGAGAGGTGTAATGTGGAATATAGTAATATATAAGGAATTATTCAAAAGAAGCTGATTGGGCACAAAGTATTGCATATATCATTTTTCCCTTTGTGCCTAATTCCTACTCATCCATCAAGAAGCATTCTAGAAATCACTTCTTCGGGTAAACATTCCTGATTCCCTCAGTTCAGAGATTCTTTTTTAAAATTTCCCTGGGTCCTGCGTTTACCTGTTCCATGATTATTTTATAAACGTCTCCACTTTATCGCTCCAGACTCTTTGGTTCCAGAGGCAACACTGAGTAGTAGAAAGAACAAATTTTGAGCTTTAGAGTTAGATGAAACTAACTGTGAATCCTTGTTCTGGCACTTACTCTCTGGCCTCCGGAAAAAGGCCGTGGTTTCATGCATAAAATGGAAGTAATAATACCTAGCATTTGATATGACTGTGAAGTTGAGAATAAATGTTTATGAACTCCTTATCACAGCAGCTGGTAACAGGAGCTCAATAAACAAAACTGTATTTATTTCTTCTCTATAGCCCTGGGCTTCTGTTTCTGTCTAAGAAATAAAAGGATGGGGAAAATGTCACTCTCGCTCCAGTAATGAGAAAAAGGAAAATCATCTAAAAAATTATAACTTTTTTGTACAAATCAGAGAACTTCACATGGTGACCAAGTAAATTGAATCCCAAAGAAGGGCAAATCCCTTCAAGGAGAGATGAGATATACAAACAGTTTCACATTTGGTACAGCAAAGAGGAAGTGGTGCTGTATTGGCAGTAACAAAAGTGGGCAAGAATAATTCAGGTAAAAATATCAAGTTTTTTTTTCTTTTTTAGTTTTAATTATTATGGGTACATAATAGTTGTATATCTTTATAGGGTACATGTGATGTTTTGACATAGGCATACAATGTGAATTAATTAAATCAGGGTAATTGGGGTATCCATCACCTTGAGGCATTTATCATTTCTTTGTGTTAGGAACATTCCAATTCCACTTTTTTTAGTTATTTTTAAAGTATGCTGTAACTTATTGTTGGTTATAGTCACTTCACTGTGCTATCGAATATTGTTCACTCTATCTATCTAACTATATTTTTGCACCCATTAAGCATTCCACCTTTATTCCTCCCTCCCTGCGACCCTTCCCAGCCTCTGGTAACCACCATCCTACTCTCTGTTTCCATGAGCAAGGTACAGTAATTGCAACAATTTGGATGGAACTGGAGATCATTCTCCTGAGTGAAGTATCTCGAGATTTGAAAAACAAACACCATATGTACTCATTATTAAACTGATGACCACACATGTGCACAGAGGGAAGTAAAACTCAGCCACTTAGAATCAACCAGTTCCAGAGACTGGACTATATGAATAGGTCTGAGCCCATCATACAGCTTCCCCTAGAGTCAAGTCAAGCCCACTTGCACTATGAAGATGGGAAATGTAGTTGTTCCTAGAAGAAAATCAGGAAGCCCAGGAAGGGGGTATGGATGCCAAACACTCCAAAAAAATGCCTGGTAAAATGAGAATTTTTCACATTGCTGGTACCAGTATGTATGTCACAGGAGTAAAAGATTCCAGATTCCTCTTCCTTTCAGGACAGCACAGCATGGCTTTAGCTGGCAGTAACTCCACTCATTTGGGGACGTTTAGAAAAAAATATACAATTTATTCATATGTATTTTAACAAGTAGAATGGGCAAATATTACCAACACCATGTTGGTACTTTCACTAAAGCAGTCTTTCACATCACAATATTTCACATAATATTTTAGTAACACACTTGAGATAAACTGGAAAAGATTTAGAGGCACCTATATGGGATTTGGTGAAAAAACTTAATTCCATTTTCTTTATATTACATAATTGTGTTAAGAAATAAAAGTACTATTGAATAAATTTGTCCATAACTTCCAAATAAAATATTTTCCAAACAACTTTATTGAGAAACTTGAGCTTCTGTAGCTGTAACTTTTTAAAAAATTGGATCATATACTTGAATGACTATTTACAATTCAAGACAAAGAAGAGAGAATCTCTTCAAATTCTTGATAGATGACATCAACCGGAAATGCTATTTGCACAAGAAGGCGATAAAAAAAAGCTTAAACCATTTTTACAACCATTCAAAATTTTACAACAGCTAAAATTATATTTAAAGGATATAATACATCTTTCTTTTTGTCAATGAATGTAATGTTTAAAGTTCTTGACAAAATGTGAATGGATTTGAAACCAACCAAACTTTCTCATATCAAGTATTTTATATTAATGATGATGCTCTATTTTGAAGAACACACATGCTTTATTGGACCAGTCACCCTGAAGCTGGCTTGAAGGCCATTAAAGGTCATATGTACCACAGATGGATGGAAGAATCTTTTGCACTTGTGTAAGGACGAAGATTCTTTGCTGCTGCAGCTGAGAGCTATGCTTTGTAGAGCCTCTCTTTCTCCTCCCCATTTCCTTCCCATATGCACCATGGCAAGACCGTGGGCTAGGTGCAATGATCCTTGGGCATCTCCTCCAGCTTCTCAGGCTTCCTGTCCACAGTGGGCAGGGAGATACTCTACAGTTGGCTACTGAGTATAATTCAGGGAACCAGCCTCCTTGGTCTCACACACACCATTTGGCAGAGCAGCAGGCAGCAGGTGAATCCTCAGAGACTATGGGACTTACCCTTCAGAGACATCCCTGATGAGGCAACTCCTAGTTTGAGGACCTTCATCACCATCTCTAGGGTTCAAGTACACCTGGAATTCATTCATGAACACCTATTAAAAAGCACTGCCATTAAAGTACAGATTTCAAAATACCTACTTTCAGCCTATTGTTGGCAACAAGGTGGAATATGTTGTACCACCAGGCGACCTACTGTACCTCCCTTCACTTTCACTCCCAGCTCCACGTTACTTTCTTCACTTCAGTCTGGAGGCTGCTGAGACCTGGAAGCAATTAGGTGTGATGAGAATTTTACCTCTATTGGAGTTCTCATGGCAAGAACTGGGTGGCCCACTGGAGAACAGCTAGAATCCCATGAGTGAATTCTAGAAGGTGGGAAATCCCAAGAAGAGCTTGGCCTGTGGAATTCTGTGGACTGGAAGCAGAAATTTGCCTGCAACCTCACGAGTGTGCTAGGTGTTGGTAACGCTAGAAGGTAGAGAATGACCTGAACAGGTGGCCTGAGTCTGTCCCACACTTGAAACTGGGAAAGTCAAGTAGAGCAGCATCCTCTAGGTAATTCAGGCACGGCTGACAGCCTATTCTTACCCTCCAGAAGGGTTAGTTCCTTCTAGAGGCTGAAGGAAAACCTGTCCATGCCTCTCTCCTAGCTCCTGGTGGTTACTGGCAAGGGCATTCCTTGCAGCTTGTAGCTGCATCACTTCAATCTGTTTCTGTCTTCACATGTCCTTCTTTGTGTGTATCCTGTCTCCAAATCTCCCTCTCCTTAGAAAGACATCACTCAATGGCTAATCCAGTATGACATCTTAACTTGATTATATCTGCAAAGACTCTATTTCACAAGTACCTGGTGTTTAGGGGCTCAACATATCTTTTGGGGTCCAATTAAACCCATAACACTATGGTTTTGGAGAGTGGAAATGAGAGTAGGCTAAAGAATCAAATATTGGCAGGCAGTATTGAGAGCCCAGATGGAGCTGTGAATCTAGAGCAGCACCAATCTGCTTGGGTATGTGAGTAAAATGGTGGTCATGGAATCTGAGCCAGGAAAGGATAGTTGCGATAGAAGAAATTGGATGGGTCATTGGACAGCAAGTTCTAAGGATGAAAAACACTTGCAAGCTGGGAGGATCATAGACTATAGTCACTGAGTTGGTGTTTAAATTCATCATTATGGAGAAGCAGTGGTGACTTGGCCCAGAATAATACTATGGGACAAGAACAGGCTTTTGAGGTGAAGTGGAAGAGGTGGAACTGGTGTTGAAGATAGAATTAAGTGGCCAAAGCTTTCATAGATTCTACATCTGGTCACCAGTTACTTGGGAAGTTCCTAGGATGATCAGGGTAGAAAGGAAGATGAGACAGGGAAAAGCTTGCAGTGAATGAGGTATGTTCAGAAGGAGTAATGAAATGAGGAAGATGGTTTTATCCTGCAGGTACCAGTTTCAAAGGTGTAGGGTTTTTTTGTGAGAGAATGGAGGAAAAACATCTGCACTTGAATGTTTATAGCAGCACAATTCACAATTGCAAAGATG
>VBSM01001265.1:63283541-63352195 GCA_008086735.1 Cheirogaleus medius
GGGAGCAAAGAAGACTCTAAACTCAACAACACACTCATAGGAAGGCACCAGAGTTTATAGTGAGCATGCACAAATTAAAATCTTTGTCTTCCTACTTATTTGCAAAATAACCAAAAGCAACATTAGATCCAGGTCAGGATGCAGATCATGTTCAGTGGGAAAGAGAATCATCAGAATGGTGCAGTTATCTCAAAGAATCCAAAGCCCACCCATGACCACTCCTGGTCCAACGACATACAGTACAGCCAAAGGAGCAGAGTCACAGAATACATGCCTGGCTGCCAGGGCCCACTCTTGTGGTTTGGGAGCAGTTCTCAGACAAGAGAAGAATGAGTCATAAGCTGGACAGATTGGTGTTGACGTTAACATTTTTATTCAAGAGACCTCCAAGGAGACTTTGAAAGACATGATACCAGTATTATGATAAAATATTCCAATTGTATTCAGTGAAATCCATTTTGGTATTTTTAAATTATGGTAAACAGTAGTAGAAATGAAAAGATAAAGCCCCTCCATCTGAAAGTTTTGTTCTGCTGATCGTCACTCTGGGATAGAAAATGGGAAGGTGAAGGGCAAGAGCAACATGATCAAAGGCAAAGGGAAGGAAAATGCATGGCGTATTTGGAGAGCGGCTTGACAAGCATACTTGGTTATGTCTGCATGAGAAAATCTTGACATTTTACTTGACACAGATGGGAATGGGAGACTTGTTATGGGAAAAACAAATTTGTAATACCTCTAAGCTGCTTTCTAGTTTTAAACTGCATTTCATATATTATTTCAAACATTGTGAGAGTCAGGCAGGGCACACATACTAGATGTAATACAGTCAAGAATAGTGAAGCTCAGAGAGACCGACTGCCCCAGGTCACCCAGCTGCAGTGGAGCCGGGACTGGACCTCTCTAGTCTTTCCTGAGCTTCGCACCTCTTCCACTACTTCATATGCCATCAAGTCTCAGGACATAAGGAAAGAAGTACTTTCGGAAATCTATTCTGGAGGTGTCATATAGGGAAGATTAGATAGGAAGGAACCAAGAGACAGGAGGCTGCTGGAATGCAGGCTGCAGATGCTCCTATGCTAAGCACTACGCGTGAGATGGGAGTCGGCTGATCTGAGACATCAACAGAAGACAAGACGGGACTGCATTAACAACGTGGGTAGAATCAAGGCAAAGGATTCAAAGACACTTCTAAAACAACACGGGACAAATGGTACCCCTGCAGAGGGAAGATGATTTACATGTATGAGAAGGGAGTTCATGAACTTGATTCAGGCATGCATAACATATTTGAGGAAACAGCAAAATATACAGGGTGAGATGCTTAAAACAATTATAAGTATAGGTTTGTATTTCAGCTCAAATGTTGGAGCTGGAGATTTAAATTCGAAAGGAATTGATTTTAGAGGTGATGGACTTTATATTTCAATTTATTAATTTTTTTTAAAGATGAATGGGTCACATCAGAAAAATAAATGGTAAAGGATGTTCCCTGATGAAAATTATTGAAAAAGTTCTCAGAATATATTTATCAAAATTCAATTTTTATAATCATTGTCACTTGTTTTCTCCTTGTCTCAATTCAAACAGCGTGGTCTTAATGCCACTGTCTACAGTAGTAAATTAATCTTCTGAGATTTAAACAATCAGTTTACCGATTTTTTTTTTTTTTAAGAAGGTACGTTCTTCTCCAGCTGTCTCCAAGCTATATATAGGCTAAATCCTTTTCAATATGCACTGGGGGAAATTTTCAAAGTGATACATTTGACAGACAATCCTCATCTGGATTTTAATTAAGGCACTACATAAAACACTATCTGGTAAGGAAATAAAGGATCTGTACATGTCAAAAAGAAGAGGTGGAAATAGGAAACAGGCTACTAGTATGCTGGGAGCTTTAGAACTTTATAACTTTAGGTCTGAGGATAGTGACTAGAAAGCTCTGACAAATTAAAAATGTTTTAAAAATGAAATTTACTTTTCGGAAAATGTAACATTAAAGCAAATGGAGAGCAGCACAGTAAAAATCATTCTGGGTTCAAAATTAAAAAAAATGTTAAGGACAAAGGGATAAGATAAGGTAGTTATTAACTCAAAATAAATATTCTAGAAGCACTATGTTCTGCTTTTATACACAGGATAGAGGTGACAAAGCATGAAAGGTAGAAAAATGAACAGAAGCAGCAAAGTAATATAAACTGGACAAATTAGGCAGAAAAGGAAAGAAGTGAAGCAGGAATTTTCTTCAATTACAAAGACTAAAGTGTTTAATTTAGAAGAAAAAGCCATAGAGACCACATTTCTTTCCTGCAAATTTATGGTCCCTTACTTATTCTAAATCAGCATCTTTAGAAAAGGGATGAGAAGAGATGTTCTTTATGAGGGTGACCATATAATTTAAATTCCTTATCAGGGCATTTTTGTCTAGGACAAATGCTAAATCAGATAGGATACCAGAACCACTGGTATGATCAGGAGTATCCCAGGCAAACTAGATGGAGGTGTGGTAGAATGGTTGCAAAAATGGCCACAATTCCTCGCCCCTCTCTATATCCCTATCTTTTACAAAACAACTTCATAGCTCCTCCTATCAGCAGGTAGACTCTATTCCCCACCCCTTGAGTCTGGTCTGGCCCTGTGATTAGTTTTGGCTCATACAGTATGGCAGAAATGTGATGAGGTGCTAGTTCTGAGACTAGGCCTCAAGACACCTTGGGCACCTGTGCTTTCTCTCCTTGACCCTTGCCATCCCCATTAGAACAAGCCTAAACTAGCCTGGATTGAGGATCAAACACCACAGGGAGAACTCAGCCCCACCACCCACCTCCCTCCACCAATACCGGGGCAATTCCCAGAAGCTGAACCACCCAGCCAACCTGACACTGACCATGAGAACCCAGCCAAGATCAAAACCATTCCGCTAAGTCCAGCCTAATTTCCTCTAAAATCATGAGCAAAATAAATGGTTGGTGCTTCCAGCCACCAAATTTGGAATTTGTTTGTAACACAGCGATTGCTAACACATAATGACTCATGCTGAGTGTGCCTACCACGTTAAAAATGCAGCAACATTATTTTCTACTGGAGTGAACCAACCTAACCCACCTGGACCTGGGGCAGGATTAAGAAACCCAAGGTTCTTCAACCAAAGCCCTGGAAGATATTATGCTTCTCTTTTTTCTCACTTCCAGAAACTTAGGAGTGCTCTACCCAAAATTAATTATTGGCTATACTCATGCTTTCCCTAAGAAATTAAAATCTACTGATCTGAAATCCAATACTAATATCTTTCATTTAAGAAGCATTTTATAGTTTATATACTTTACACATACCGTTTTCTTTTCAGAAAAAAATGATGGCACTCTGCCAGAGCAGGTATCACTATGTCTATTTTATAAATGAGGAAATCAAGTTGAAGGGCAAGTTAAATGACTTTCACAAGTAGCAAATGACAAAGCTACAATATTTGTAACTACACCTACAAACTCACTACTCCTTAGAACTCTTATACTAAAATCTTGGGTCACTATTAGTATAGAATTTTTTAGGTATGTAAGTTAATTAAATCAATGAGGCACTGTTTCCTTTCTTATAAAGACAGACTTTATAAGACTTTAAACATGACTTAGTTCAAGGGTTGTTTTGAGGAGCAAATAAAATAACATATGTAACACACATAACTCAAGACCTAGTACAAATGTTAGGCCCCTGTCTTCACTGACAACGACAGGGCTCTCTCCCAAGCTAGATAACCTCTACTCTTAGCGCACCAAGCATCACCTGAAATGACAAATTTTCAGATAGTATAGGCAAGTTTATTTCTAAGGTAGAAGCATTTATTTCAGATGTAGAAAAATAACACTATTTTAGTCACAGTAAGTACGCAGAAGTGTATTTTTTTCCTTGCATACCCATACTCAATGTCAACATACGGTTTCAAGCCATTCTTAAATTAACAAGGAACAAATGCAGAATCAACGTAGTATCTGTCAACAGTAGAGATGTATTAAAGCTACATATTAGCCCTGGAAATCAGAAAACAAAGTGATCCTGTGCAGTGATTCTCAACTTGAGTGTGCATCAGAATCACTCGTATTGTGGAAAAAGCACCTTCAGGGAACTGAAAAAAACTAGGTTAAGCAAACCACTGGGCTCAGAATAAATACCAGAGAGACTAAAGATACATACTTTGTTCCTCAGGGAGTGGAGATCAGCCATTTACTCATTATGTGACTTCTTTGAACTTCAGATCCAGGAATAATAGACTCTATTCTCATGAATTATCCTACAGATTAGGTCAGATAGCATGAGATCAGTGCTTCTTCCCCTACTCCATAACACATAGCTACTATCTTTATTTCAACATAATTATTATTTGATACAGAGAACATTCTCTCCCACCTCCTACTCCCAAATAGCTGCTATTATTTATTTTAAAAGTCAAACAACTGTTCACTGGGTTCAACCTCATAGACTACTGGTACCATTTTTACTAGCTTCAACCATTCACTAACATAAGATTTCAAGACATGGTTGAAATGACAATTTCTATATCCAAACTAAGACAATGAGTCAAACAAAAGGAACTAAAGCTTCAAAACTGTGTCCTGCTTCTAAAGCATCAATAGCTAGATGAATGACCCATTTTAGAAACTCTCTGATGTTCCCTGTATTGTTTTCTGAATCTTGGAAGGCTATTTATAGTTGGAAAGATGGGAATAAAATACCTATAATCTCATCACTTCCTATATTCAATATACTACATAGTAACATTTAAAAGTTAAAGTTTTTGGCCATTTAAGTACCTACCCACATAAATATTTGAGGTTTTAATATTCTAAAACTATAAAACACAGCTATAGAGGTGCACAGTTAGGCTAGGATAGGTTTTCTCAACCTCAGCACTAATGAGACATTTTGGGTTGGATAATTCTTTACTATGTGTGTGTGTGTGGGGGGGGGTGTCCTGTGCATCGAAGGATATTTAGCAGCATCCCTGGCCTTTACACACTAAATGCTAGTAGCAACCTGCCCCTAACCCCAGTTTTGACAACGAAAAATGTCTCCCAACATCGCCAAATGTCTTCTGGAGGCCAAAATCACCCCTGGTTGAGAACCTCTGGGCTAGAATTTTATATAGGCATAATTGTAAACCCTGGGTGCACAGACTATACAAGACTCTATGTAATATTACCAATATAAAGAGTCCAGCACAAGTTCCTGCTATACTGCTTATGCTAGGGCACAGAGTTTTTATGTAATATGCTACTTAAGCATACAGCTACCCACATATAACTTTTTCTTATTGAAAACACTGATATTAGACAAGAAAATAAAAACCACAGCTAATCCAGCAACCATACTTATATCACCTGGTATAAGAAAAACCTACAGTTTACAAATATTTGCTAAATGGGAGGCCTAGAAAAATCACTGCAAGTGTCCTTCCTTCTGAATTCGAAGTCTCTCTTTCTCTACTTGCAAGCGTTCCTTTTCAATCTGCAGCTTCTCAGATTCAAACTTCAGAAACTGCAGCCTATCTTTTTCCAGTTGCAAGCGTTCTCGCTCAAGTTTTAACTTCTCTGTTTCTATGTCCTGTGGTTGAAGCATGGACTTTTCCCCTTGACCAAGTTCGTTTTCTAAAGATGGTTTCTCTGAATTCACTATCTGTAACCTCAGCTTCTCTCTTTCAATCTGCAGCCGCTCCTTCTCCAGCTGAAGCCGCTCATGCTCCATGTCTAAATGCCGCAGCCTCTCTTTCTCAATCTGCAGGCGTTCCTTTTCTACCTGCAGTCTTTCAGCCTCAATATCCAGGCGTCGCTTTTCCAACTCTAGCTTCTGTTTCTCTATGTTGACAAGCAAATGGGGCTCATCGTAGGCAGATCTAGATGGTGTTGAGTTAAGAGTAAAAAACTCATCAATGTGGGGGAAATCAGGAAGTTCATTTTCCCTCCTGGAATCTGGTATGACTGATGACAACATTTCTTCTTCCTCCTCAATCTCAAACTAAGAGAAAAGAGCAAAGTATTTTCAGTATTTACTTCTACTTGGTCGTTGTCAATTTGTCTAAATATTTCTTAAAAGCTTTCTGTGTTGAGTATACAAAATCATTTAATTTGAATTTTGAAAATCATCTACATTGAATTACCTGATGTCACCAATATATACAGTTGAGGTTATTATGTTTAGGTGGGAAGAAAGGTATTATTGATGTAAAGAGAAAACAAATGGAATGAACTTGTTATGTACTATCTTTAAGTAAACTTGAAAATCTGAGAACTTAACCATTCCTGAACTATAAACTCCCACACCAGAACTGAAAAAGAAAAAAAGAGGGTACACAGGCTAATACTTACTTCAGGACTCTGGGGATCCCTTTCTTCCTCTTCTACTTTGACCTCAGTTAAGGATCCACCTGCATCCCTGAAATCTGCCACATTTTGCCAGTCAAAATTTGCATCATTTCGGAACCCTATCTTTTCATCTATCTCTTCAGTGAGAGAGTCATCTAAATCAGAGGAGGGAAGGGGAAATCCAGAACCAACTAACTTAATGTTGGCCTTCATCCTCTTTCTCTTCATAAGTGCTCTCCAGTCAAGGTACCTTCTTTTCACTTCCGTCCCCGTCCTCTGCTCTCCTTCTCCAACGGCGTTCACACACTGTGCAATCTCCTCCCAAGCCATTCGTTTCATCACGTTAATTGTTGTGTTGAGTTGCTTGGAAAAAATGACTTCTTTCCTTTTCGTAATTTCTTTCAAAAGGGTCTGAGTCTCTTGAACGCTAAAATTGCTTTTCCTTTTTCTTTTCAGCTGCTTCATTTTTTTAACTTAAATGCAGTTCTTATAGTAAGGGAAGATGTGAAAGGAATTTGAGGAATGCTGCAAAGCACAAAAACCAAGGACAATTCCTTGTTGACACGTAGTTCAAATCACTGAGTTTTCCATTCATCTAGTAGCAGAGGCAGGCTGGAGAATTCCTAAAGGGGAAAAAAGTACAATCAATCTGCAACTTCCGTAACATACTTCAACCCAATAAGCAATATAATTTTAAAAAGAAAAAACCACCCTCTATTTGACTCAAAATTGTCTAGTTCTCTTGGCCAGCACCACCACAGTCCCAAGTTACCATCTTCTGTCACCCAAGTTGCTCAATGGTTCCTCACCAGTTGCCAGTATTCACTCTTGACTCACTTCCTTCTTCTCCAGCTCCTTCTCCCACTAATTCACCCTCTTTCTGCCAACTACACTGGCTTTCTTTCACTCCTCTATTCCTGTCAAGCTCTTTCCCTATTCAGGGCCTTCGTCCATACTGTTCCCTCTACTTAGAAAATGGATCGCTCCTTTCTTGGCCTTTGTAATTCCTCCTCATCCTTCAGCTCACAGATTAAGCATCCGTTTCTCAGTGAAGCTTTTCCTAACAAGCCAAATTACTGTAGCATAAAGTCTACAGTACTTTCCCTAGTCCAAATTTTATCCTTGTACTGACATATAGCTCAGAGCCTCTCTCCCCTACTTTACTACAAGTTTCATGAAAGCAGAGATGTTTCCGCCCACCATCATTTCCCCAGAGCCTAGCAGTGTCTGGCACATGGCAGGCACACCATAAATATACTTTGAATGAATGCACGAGTGGATGTGCCAAAATGATCATTAGTTTGAAATACTGAAAAGAAAAAATAAGTGTAGACACTGTAGAATAATTTTAAAAGAAAAATGAAAGGCTGAGCTAAAAATCAACAAAACCCGGAAACTAATTTGAGACAATGTAATCTGATGGAAGAAATGACAACTACCTCTATTTTACTACTTCACAAATTAAAACTTATTTTGAGGTTACACCAATATAGAAACTCTAAACTTGGAATAAAATTTTCTGAAACAATGAAAATATTGTAGGGCTAAAACAAAATTAAGAGAGTAACATTTAAAAAAAGGGGGGTGGATTTTTCCCCAGCCACCCCACCTAATTAATCAGTTAAAAGCAAAAGAAAACCAATTAAAACAAACAAATATTTTTAATTCCTAAATCTTTTGAACACTAGCACACATTTCATGGTTTGCCATTGTAATTCTGTCCCTCAATGTTCACTCTCCCTCAAATCACTTAAACAAAAACCTCTAACCCCCCCCCAAAAAAAACAGGCTGGATGGTGTATTTGTTTCCAGTCAATGCTTTTAATTCTTTGCCTTTCTTTGGAGAATCTCTCAGTAGTACTTTGTACTTTTCTGGGCCACTTTAACTGTAGAGTTGAAGATCATGATATAGGCAAGTAACTACACTTGGAGATTCCACGAAATAAATTTAAAAATATTCATGTGGCAATATTTTAATATAAATTCTGAGTGGGAAAGATCCTTTTGTAAGCATTTCTTTATTTCTTTTAGATGCAAGAGAGAATATTACTCCAATTCTAGACAATTCTCAGGCTGTCAGATTATCAAAGAGTGTGTACCTGAAACTTGTTAGAAAGGTAAACTCTTCGGGCTACACCTCAGACCAATTGAATCAGAAACTCTAAGGCAGGCTGGGCGTAGTGGCCTGTAATCCTAGCACTCTAGGAGGCTGAGGTGGGAGGCTTGCTTGAGATCAGGAGTTCGAGACCAGCTGAGCAAGAGCAAGACCCTGTCTCTACTAAAAATAGAAAGAAATTAGCCAGACAACTAAAAATACAGAGAAAAAATTAGCCAGGCATGGTGGCACATGCCTGTAGTCCCAGCTACTCAGGAGGCTGAGGCAGTAGGATTGCTTGAGCCCAGGAGTTTGAGGTTGCTATGAGCTAGGCTGACACCACGGCACTCTAGCCCAGGCAACAGAGTGAGACTCTGTCTCAAAAAAAAAAAAAACCCAGAAACTCTAGGGCTAGGACCTAACAATCTTTGTTACAATAAGCCTTCCAGATGATTCTAATGCAGCTAAAGTTTGAGAACCTCTGTGCTAGACCCACACCAGTAAAACAGATGCTTCGCACACTTGACTCTTTCACCCACCTTGATTTCAAGGCTAACACTTTATAAATGCTTCTAACTGGTGGAATCTAAAGCACATCTAAAATCCTCACTGCAGTGGCCCTGCTATCTAGCCTTTCCACTATGGGAAGGTATATTAGGAGGTTGAAACAGATGTTGAGTAAATCAGGGACTCAATATTCTCCTAAAGGCATAAAATGAGGTCATCTACCGAAAAGGTCCAAGTGCCTTGCATAGCGTATCACATAGTGCTTTATAAATTGTTGGTTCAACTGAGGGGAAAGGTGGGATAGAGGTCTCTTTTACTTGGAGAGATTTTACAAATATATAACAGGAAACAAGGACTCAAAAGGATTAAGAGTTACCTACCCAGACCATGTTGTCTGACTTCAAATTCACTCACTGATCACTGCTACACAGCTGACTTTACAAAATGAGAATACGGGATGAGATTGCTAAGGTCCCTTCCAGCTCTATCCTTGTATGACCATAAACTTTTCCTGTCAATATGAAGAAAAATACCAAATATCTATTAAGTTCCAGGTCTTGTCATCGAAGCCCCTCCACAGCATTTTATGGGAGATGCCAGCCTTTCTATTTATAAAACAAGATCCAGAGAGGTTAATTTGCACACAACATAGCTAAATGACAAGACTTATATCCAGTTGCCTTCATGTCTCATCTACTTTGACTCTATTAGCAGCCTGTGATAGCTAAATCTTAGAAATATGTTGCTAAGGTAAGTTTTGAGATGCAATTCAGTAAAAGATTTTCAAAAGAAGTAGATTCTTATTTATGTGGACAGTCCAGATAAAATTCTGCATATAGGCAGAAAACTTGCTCAAAGTTTCAACCAGCTATGTTTCCTCTATCATGTATTAAAGTAAAAGTGACCTTATTGACCTTGCTTGATTTGCAAACATAAGCAAAACTTAATTTGGTCTATTTTGTGTAAATGTCTATATTTAAAAAAAAAAAATGAAACTTAAGGCTAGCCAATCAGAAGCCAACAACTAACTTACATAACCAGAGACTATCCAGCAGGACAGACCAGATAAGGCAACCTTGAAACTGTAACCAACCAAATATTTGCTTTGCTTTACTTTCACGTTAACCCTATACAAGCTTTCCCCTTGTGTTCCCTCTGCAGAGCCTTCCAAACTACTTCTGGTTTGGAGCTGCCTAACAGATGAATCACTGTTCGCACAAATAAACTCTTTAAAAATTTTATTGTGCCTCAGTTTACCTTTCAACTATGGTTTCTTCTCAAATACTTTAATGTCTGCCAATTTAAAATTTTTGTTAGTGTGAGAAATATTTCTTTAGTAATTCACAATAAAAATAGTCTCTTCTACAGAAGCAAAAATATAGCAATTAAGCAAGGCTAAATTTAATCAGAAACGTCACAAAAAGTCTTTTCTATCACTGTTTGAGCCTTTTCTCTTTTGGACTGAAAAGTGGATGCTAATTCCTTATTTTTAAACAATAATAACAAAGCATTTTTTTATTACCATTGCACTAAACTTTTAAGCATTTTCCTTTCCAAGTTCCCAGTTATCTTTGTTCAGCTGACTTTGTATGTATCTAATAACAACACTAAAAATATGCCCAGCATGACATCTTGTTGTTTCTAATCACTCATGTGGAGCAACCATCTCCTGAACTGCCACTTGCTGCTGAAATGGAGGTCAGAGAGAACTAAAAATCCCAAACAGCAGAAAATAAATTCTCAAATCACTGTCCTTTTCACACACTCACAAATAAGGGCAAAATATGCAAAAATAAAATAAAAAAAGATTGCAGGCAAACTATTTCTAAAGTAGACTAGTAGACTTTCAAAATTTCTCAAGAGACATTTAATGATAAAATTCAAATCCACTAAATTGGAACGTGTAATCAGTGGCAGCACTCTTGATATTGTCCTCGGGATATACTGCCCTAATAAATGTAAGCCTTTTGTCGCTAGAATATAAGCAAAGGCATTTCACAAATTAAAATGTCATCAAAACAGGCAGTGTGTGTAGTGGTTATGAGCAGATTCTGGAATCAGATTGCCTGGGTTAAATCCTGGCTCTGTCACTTCCTAGTTGTGTGGCCTTCCTTAACCTCCCAATGTGCAATTTCATTTGTAAAATGATGATAACATTGCTTCACAGAGATACTACAGGATTAAAAGATTTAGTAAAATGCAAAGAACAGTTCCTGGCACAAACTAAGCATTATTAAGTGTTTGTTATTATTACCTCCAAGGCAAAATCCGTAAATAATTCTGACAAAAGGAAACCGAAAGGTCACAAAATTAGAATTGTTCCAGTTCCTAAGTTGAGTGGTAGGCCCACAGGTCTTTATTATTAAGCTTCATAACATATAAGCTACATTAGAGGCGTGTAGAAGCCTGACTGGGAGAGTGCTCCAGAGTCAATTGTGCACATCTTTTTCCAATTTTACAGTCAGCAATGTCCTGGCGGGAGCTAAAAAATTGGCCAAGATGGCAGTACTTATACTACAGAATTGACAAATGCTACAAATTAGGATTTTTTTTTTGAGTTCTAATAAACCAGCAAGGGGCCAGTTTATTAGAATACTACAGCTATACTACTATATTTCTGCATACATCAAATATAACCTAATAAATAAAATTAAGAAAATGGAACATTTCAGTATCTGATCCCAAGTCAGTTTGGTGAACATTCTAGAATGCTTATAATTTTAGAGGGTCAAATTTAATTAGCATTCTGGCCTAACATTCCTAGATAATTCAATTATCCAATAGAGTGGGCAAGTATTCAGCTTTCCTCTATAGAAGACTGAAAATACTCATGAGGTACCATGTTTATAAGCCACAAAAAAAACTGATACAAAATAATTTATATATCACTAAACAAGCCTCAATATACTTCTTCTTAGTACTCTATGTTGCAGGATACCTGAAGGAATTACTGAAGTCAACACTTGGCTTTTTCCTTCTTTTACCATTTGCCGTACCTCTGAGGATCTGGGAGATGGTAGTCCACCTGCTCCAAAGACAGTATCTTCAATATATGGCATTGTGCCTAACAAATAGGTAAAAATCAAACTTAAAATAAGGTGTTCAGGCAATAGAAAAAAAGATAAAAAGAGAAATAAAAAATAATTGAAGGCAGGTAAGCCAGTAAAACTGAAATTTCCATAGGCACACAAAGTAAATATGCTTATAAGAAAAAGGCAGCCCAAGTCAATATAGGCTAGAAGCAGTTTATGAGAATTAAGTAAAGACATCAGATAAACTACCCACCCTATAACTACACTGGAGAATGTAACAGTTAATAGGTTATACAAAACTCTGATGAAAAAATGTTCAGCAAGCAGGCTATATTTCTACTTAAGCAGTACTGACCGGTGATAAGCAGATTATCAAAGACATTTTGAAAAATCAGAATTGGCAGATTAGATCTCCTTAAAAACAGGACAGAGTCAAAGTTACAACAAATTCCGTATCAGATTAAATGCCTACAATGTGATAAGGATGAATTTTGTTTACAAAAGATACAGAATGTTTCATAGTATTTACACAGTTTTTTGAACCATTTAAAAGCCACCATCGTACTTTTAAGGTAAAAGCATGTTAAAAATACAAATATTCACCAACAGGGGACTGGATAAATAAACTATACTAGGTCACATAATGGAATACATGCCATATATGTCATGCTAGAGTATGGTTGTATCTCAGCACATCATCCCTGTATAAATGCTATAGTCAATCCAAGCCAACAAAATTGGGAAAGGAAATGTGTGTGTCTATGTGTGCATATGTATTCACAGATCAACTTAGGAACACTGACAGACACAGAACATGCTACCTTCTACAACAGGCTCATTAACTCTATCTACCAATCACTAGCTCTAAGGAAAACGTGTACAGTCATTTCTGTTTCAGCCACGTGGCTGTTTGTTAGTACATAGCACATTTGTTTTACTTTACTTTGAGGTGATTAACATTATATTAAAAATCTACTTATGAGGGATTTTTATTATAGAAAACTACATTTTTTTTAAAGTCCCCATAAATCTACAACTCACAAATCTGTTGATTTTTTTAAAAAGAATATACATGTTTAGAAAACCTAAATAAAAGTACAAAATGAAGTGAAACTCTACCACCAACATAATATTAACAATTTCTTAGAAATTCTTTCCAGAAAAATCTATGTTTATATTAGCATATAAGTATTTATGGACACATATTACATATATTACATGAATACATACCCATTCCACTCACATAAGTTAATGGAACTTAAGTTAAAAAGCAGTGACTGTTGAAAATATAAAGAGATAAAATTATAAAAAATGAAAGAATTAAAAACAGAAAATGACATGAAGACAAATGATTCTAATGGACAAATGAGACAAAGCTGGGATCATGAATATAAAAACTTACCAGCCTCTACAATGAAAATGAAGAGATGAGAAAAATTATGAAATTGAAAAAAATTGTGAAGCTATCACTAGAGCAGTGTCTCTCAAACTGTTCCATGTATACGAATCACTTGAGGATCTTGTTAAAATGCAGATTCGAATTTAGTAAGTCTGGGGTGGGACCAAGATTCTGCATTTCTGATAAACTCCCAAATGATACTAATGCTGCTGGTCCTTGGACCACACCTTGAGTAGCAACAGTCTAGACTAGAACAGCACTGTCCAACAGAAATATGTGATCCACACACATAATTTAAAATTTCCTGGTGGTCACAGTAAAATAAAAATAAAACAAAGGTGAAATTAATTTTAACATATTTTATTTGACCTTATATACTGTATATTCAATATATTATCACTTTAATATGTAATCAATGTAAAATTAATGGTAGATTTTTATTCTTGTTTTTTCCACTAAGTTTAAAATACTGTGTATATTTTACAATTATAGCACATCTCATTTTGTATTAGCCACATTTCAAGAATTTAATAGCAATGTGCCTAGTAGCTAAGATATCAGACCGTGCAGGTTTACAGCACTTGAGGATTTTTAAAAATCACCTAAGGAGCTTTGAAAAAATAGCTATAACCAGTCCTCATCTTAGAACAATTAAAACAATCTTTGGAATAGGGCTAGGCAATGGGAGTTCAAAAGCTCTTCAAGTGATTCTCATTTGCAGCCAGGATTAAGAAGCACCCTGCGGGAGAGTCAAGTGTTACTTGCACAAATATGTACAGAAAGACAAGGTGGAGTACAAATGCTATAGCTAAGAAATTCCTTTCAGAGATCATTAAAGACTTCATCTGTCACAAAAGTCTTAAAATATAGACAAAGCTGATTTATTTTGGAAATATATGCCCAATAGGATGTTATGCCAGATACAAGAAGAATATGCCTAATTGTAAGGACCAACTCAAACTTCTATTTGTTGAAAATACATCAAAGGAATACAAGCTAAGTCAATTTAGACTTAAGAAGAAATGGCCTGCTCTCTTTTGAGAACCAAACTTTCTTCTAAGTAGAATGTCTTTATACAGCTACCCATACCTTCATTTGAAAGAATTAAGACTGAATTAGGAGTATAAATCAGAAACATCCTTTTTTTTTTTTTTTTTTTTGAGACAGAGTCTCACTCTGTTGCCCGGGCTAGAGTACCGTGGCATCAGCCTAGCTCACAGCAATCTCAAACTTCTGGGCTCAAGCAATCCTCCTGCCCCTGCCTCAGCCTGCATGTGCCACCATGCCTGGCTAATTTTTTCTATGTATATTTTTAGTTGGCCAATGCATTTCTTTCTATTTTTAGTAGAGACGGGGTCTTGCTCTTGCTCAGGCTGGTCTCGAACTCCTGAACTCAAACGATCCGCCCACCTCAGCCTCCCAGAGTGCTAGGATTACAGGCGTGAGCCACATCCATTATTAAATTGAGTAATTAAGACACACTGCTTCATCCAACAAATATGTACTGGGTGTTTAAAACCTTTCAAAGGCTTTCCATTGCAATTAAGAGGTAGGTTTACTCTTTGCTCTTCTCTCTTCCTATTATAAACCCTATCAAAAGCCCTACCTTTATACCTTCATACTTACCTTTTCCAGTCTTATTCGTCACCTCCAACAACTCCTAAACTACTTTCCCAAACCACCTTCCCCACCCACCCTCTCCAACATGTGCATATATGCAGGTGCATAAACACAGCAGCAATAATTCTGAAATTCCCCTAAATTCTAGATCAGCACTGTTCAATAGAAATATGAGAGCCCTATGTATAATTTTAAGTCCTCTAGTAGCCACATTAAAAAGAGAAACAGGTAAAAACGAGTATTTTATTTAACTCCATATATCCAAAATGTTATCATTTCAATATAAATAATTATTGAGATTCTTTACATTCTTTTTTCATACTAAGTCTTCAAATCCAGTGGGTATTTTACAGTTTACATTTTTACATCTCAGTTTGGACTAGCCGTACTTCAAGTGCTCAAAAGTAACATGTGGCTGTTGGCTACTGTACTGGACAGCACAGCTCTAACTGTCATGATAACTGTCCTAGGACTATCACAAATGTATTTCTCTAGTCCATCTTCCCAAGTCCTGTGATGTCTGTCCTTTGTCAGGCCAATGCCTACTCAACCTTCAACACTCAGTTTAAACATCTCCTGCTTCAGGACATCTTCGCTGTTTGTATGCATCTAAATCTGATGTCCTTGCTACATTCTTCCATTATCAGGCTGTTCAATAATCGCTTATTTTACGTTAGGAGCAATAAGGGATGAAAGATGAATATATTATTCCTGCTATCAAATAATCTACAACCTAGTAAAATCTGTAAAACACAGAAGCATAAAAAAATGCACATGAAAAAACTGTAATGGAGTCTGTAAACTAAAGGCTGTGAAATACAGACTACCTAGGTTTGTATGCCAGTTCCACCACTTACTAGCTCTGTAATCTCAAGCAAATTACTTAACCTCTTAAACTTGTTTCTTCATCTAGAAATGGGTAATAATATTAGACTAATAATGTTTTGAGGATTAAAAGAGATAATCCAATTAAGAAGCTTAGGATGCCTAAGATACACTAAGCCCACAAATGTCTGCTATTATCCAATATCTAGTACAGTATCTGGATATAGTAGGCAAGTATTTCTTTACGGGATGAACAATGTAAACATATGAAAAGTACAACAAAGAAGTCCTAACAAAATAGCCTGGATGTTCAGGAGAGGCAGAAATCTTTGATAAGATCAAGGAGGGTTTTGAGAAGGAATTAGTATTTGATTTGGGTCTTATAAAACAATAAACTAATGAGGGGCAGAAATCAAGGGGAGAAGTACCAGGAATTAAACCTAGGAAAGAAGGTTGGGGCCAAATGTTACAAATCATTAATGCTGGCTAAGTAAGACCATATTCTTTGCTAAAAAATGTACTGAAAGGGACAAATATATCTGTGAAAGTTTATATACTTTTGAAGTTCAAACAGATTACCTTTTATATGGAGGCATTGTTACTATAATAATATATAAGCTATAAAATATAACAAAATATAACTATATAATAAAGCAATTACTTAAGTTGTCAAGAGCAGATATCCAGATATGAAGCGTTTATGCAGATATCCATCATCGGATGTTGCTGCTCTTAGAATCTGAGATTGAAGTAATTGGATAGTTGTAAATTTATTGGTACATGGCAGAAATAGCCCTTTTTAACCTACCAATGAGTCAATACATTTTTAAAATTTGACAGCAGTTGCTGCTATTTGCATGGCCTATTTTTTCCCAACAATTCCTAACTCCATACCTGTAGCTTACAAAGTGGCATCCCTTTGTCCCTAACTGATCTATGCTGAGCTGACGAACTATTTCATTGGTAAAATGGACTTTAACACATTTTTAACTTTAGTGAAATTGATATTGAGATGCACCTTAGATTTTCAGTCTTGGCTTAACTGTGTGAAAACTTTCAACTACAATTTTGATGTTTTCTGATTAAGTGCAAGAAAGCGTTAGCATCGATGCATCTTGAGTCGTTGAAATTTGGTAGCTATGCTTACAGGGATAAAAGCCATTTCCAGAAATGTTTGCCTTTCTGTTCCCTCCTTTATATTTTGGAACCCATGTAACAGAAGCTTGGGTTTTCTGCTATCCATTCCCCAATAATTTCCTCAAAAAATTCCTGTTAGTCTCCTACTATGTGTCAGACACTATTTGTGCTGCAGGGGGCACAATACCTCATAAAATGTGAAAAGATGCCATTTTAGATACCAAATGTTATCTGTTTTATATTGGTTGTACTTCCTGTCTTTACAGGAAGGAACTCAAGAGTTGCAACCTCTCAAACTTATAGACCTTTCTGTGCCAAATTACACAGAAGAGCCATTTTCCTGAAATCTCATCTCACAAACATTCTTTACTGGTGGGAAATACGAATGATATGTAGTTCACTTAAGTAATCCTTGTGAAGATGATGTACCGACAATGGTATATTATAACCGGGTAACTTTTTACAAGAACTAACGCTAGAATGAAGTTCCTAGAGATACTTTATGGTAAGACAATTAGGAGGTCTGAGAAAAATCAGACGGTAAATCCTAGGTCAAAAAAATTCGACGGTAAATTCATTAAGTAGTTCAAGAAGAAAAGCATCACAAATTCACAAACTTCCCTCAACCCCCATCCAAATTTTTTCTTTAGTATAACTTTCCCCTCCCCTATATTCTTAGGAGATTCACGTCCCTGCCGAATAGGATGCTCTTCTCTAAAACTTGTAATAGGTAAATAACTAAAGTTTACTTAAGAGTCGCCTGTTATCAAAGTATCTTTCACCTCCTCCCCTCTGTCTCCTTAGGGACCATCCAGAAGTAGCCCCTGGGAAGAATCAAGGAAGACTGGAGGCCACCCTGGAGCAGAGGCGCGCACCAGACTCAGCTACAACGATGCCGCTGCACCTGGTAGGAGTCCTGGTGGGAGTCGGGACAATCTGAAAGGAGATTTCTCTGTGAATATTAAATGAGAGTCCTGACTGAGTGCCCAGAAACTTCTGCAACCCTGTTTCCGCGGCTTGGGCCCTCACCAGCTCCCCCGGTCAGGCGACAGCCGCGCGTGGTACTTCTCCCGAGCGTGTAGTCCCGCTACGCTGCAAACCCAGGGCCATGGCCCTCAGCGGTAGGGCGGCCACCTACCGCTGACCCCTCCGGGACCCTCCCCGCTGAGAGGGCACCCACCGTTCTTGGAACCACGGCTTCCCGGGCTGCCTCCTCCGGCTCAAAACCACGCACCTGCGACCCCAGCAGCACCTCTGCAAGATCGCCCCTAAGGGGGGTAGAAAAAAATATGCTTCGTTGATCCCCCGCCCACCAACTTTGCCCGCCCATCTCCAGCCACCCATTGGGTAATGTGGCTGCCGCTCATTTTCTGCGGCTCATCCATTGGCCTAAAGGGTATTGCCATTCTGGCTGATAGCCCGCCCCAGGCCTGGGCTCACAATGGGAATCGAGTCCCAAACCGGTTCCGGGTTAGTGCCCTGGAGTTCCGCCCCCTCGTGCTTCGCCTCCCGCTCTGCGCTCAGTCTTTGGCGCGTGGCTCTGTCAGTCAAGTGGGCTCTAGGAAAGGATTGGCTCCTAGCGATCTGCTTGCTGCGCTGTTCTGACTGATTGGGGCACTGGGCGCTACATCTCCAAACTCTACTCTTGTCCTTGACCTTCACCTGTTAAAAGGGCAGAGAACAAGTGGGAGCTCCGTCTGGTTTCCTAGGCCATCATCACCTTGAGTAGATCCTCAACCGGCTGCGACCTACCGTACTTTGTTCTCAACCATTCCTCTGAGACTGCCCTTGCGAAAGGTCACTGGTGACTTCCTTATGGCTAAATCTGGGAGTCACTTTTCAGACCTTATCATACTTCTCAAAAACCATTTGACTTGACCATTTCTTCACTGCTATCCCTGATATGTGCTTCTAGTGTTCCTCCCTCTCAGTCCTCTTTATCCCTTTTTGCAGTTGCCTCTTTTCTCTGCCACCTCAAGTTCAAGTGTTACTGATGGGCTTATCTTTCCACTGCCTTCAGGCCTCTACTGACTCTCACCTGAATTACTTCAGCAGCCTCCTAACTGGTCTCCCAGCATCATTCTGTAGCCAAAATACGCTGCTTAAAGTTCTTTAGTGGAATCTCACCACTCTTAGGATACAGTACAAACTCCTTACCAAATCGTGAAAGATAAGGCTCCTGCTTTTCCCTCAGGCTTCATCCCTCTACATTACCCACCATCCTTTTTCCTTACCCCAGTCCCTTTGCTTCTTTCGGTTCTGAGACTCTACAGTGGCCTGGAGACTCAGTTTGCACTGCTGTGTTTCCTCCCAGAAAGATTTCTCCCTGCCTCTTCCCTGCTATGCCTAGGATTCATTTTAGAAATTACTTTCTGAAGGAAGTCTTCCATTTTGTCCATTCACCCACCCTACCTTCACCTCCAAGTTTTCCTTCAATGTAGGTTTGCCAGATAAAAGACAGAACACTTAAGTTAAATTTGAAGTTCAGATAAACAACAAATAATTTTTAGTATAAGTATGCCCAATGCAATATTTGGCATCCCATTTTTTTAAAAAAAGTAAAAATTTGTATTTGCTACATCTGGCAACCCTACTCCAATGAACTCTCATCACAGGCTTTCCTGTGACAGCCGTTATCACATATTTTATGTGGGCGGGGTTTTTCTTGTTCACTGTAGTAATTTCTTTGCCTAGCACAGTGACTAGAAAATAATAGACACTGAAAGAGATTTGGTAAATAAATGATGGAATATTCTGGATGAGTGGTGAGTCCTTGCTGGAGATTTTTGGAGGAACTCTCTTCCATAAAACAAGTGCTTATGAAATACGTTCTTTGAAATGTAATGACCAGTTTAATCTGACAAATTTTTACTTATGACTTTGCCAAAGAAGCTTGTCTCTACTTTTACCTAAGTAGAACAAAAGAAACTTTGTTGTTGAAAAAATACAAGAACTTGTATCTTATTTTGGATTTGTTTATGGTGAATGTATTTTGGATAAGTGAGGTGAGAAAGTTAGAGAATTAGCCATGCCCACTATGACCACACACTTTCTTTTGGTCCCCATTCAGAGTCTGTCTACCACTTGAATCAATTTATTTTACTTCAGTAACAAGGACAAGGTATAGAATGAGTCAGTAAGAATCAAGAAATTTCTGCTTTCATACTACGAATTCTGAACTTCCCTCAGTTAACTTTAGTCTCTTTGCTGACTGCAGGATCTTTTCCAAATACCCTCAGTATTTCTTCTCAGCTACATCTTGTCTGAGTAGATGTGGACCAACAATGAAGAGATTGAAAGTAATACATAATGCATAATATTGGTACCCCTTTACCAACCTGATATTCTGTTCACTGATTTGATTTTTGTTAATAATAATTTTAGGCTAGAGATTTGACCTAAAGGTACTTACACACTTATTCTAGAACTGCACCGTTAACTGTCATAGCCAGATAAGTCCTTGACATGTGGCTAGTACAACGGAATAACTGAATTTTAAATGTATTTAATTTTAATTTAAAAACTGATATTTGATTCAGTTGCTAGATAACTTATAAGTTTAGAAAACTTGGGTTATGTGAATATACTTTTTCAACGGTAAGTATTTTGAAATCTAAATACAAATCAAATATTTCTGATAAAGAAATAGTGTCTGAATTGAGATGTGCTGTACATATAAAATATACACAGATTTCCAGATTTAGTGTGAAAAAGTAGAATTCCCATTGATTATTTTTGTGTTTATTATAAAATAAGTTGAAATTATATTTTGCATAATTGGGTTAAGAAAATAATATTAAAATTAATTTTCTTTATTTTAAAATTTTTTTCAGTTTCATTTAGGTATAATTGACAAATAAAAATTGTCTATATTCAAAGTTTATACCATGAAGACATGATATATGTACATATTGTGAAATAATTACCACAATCAAATTAATTAACATCACCACACATAGTTACCATTTTGTATGTGGGGGGGGTGAGGACAGTTATTAAATAAGATATACCCTCTTAGCAAATTTCAAGTAAGCAATACACTGTTATTAACTATAGTCACCATGCTGTGTTAGATCCCCAGAAGTTATTCATCTAATAACTGCAAGTTTGTACCCTTTGATAAACATTACCCCATTTCCCCCACCCTCCAGCCCTGAGCAACTACCTTTCTTCTCTCTGCTTCTATGAGTTCGACTTTTTTTGATTCCACATATAAGTGAGATCATAAATTATTTATCTTTCTGTAGCTGGCTTACTTCAATTAGCATAATGTCCTCCATATTCATCCATGTTGTTGCAAATGGCAGAATTTCCTTCATTTTTATAGTTGAATAATATTCCTGTGTGTGTGTGTGTGTGTCTGTGTTCACATGCACAAACGTGTATGTATACATGAATAAATACATAGCATAGGTTCTCTATGCACTCATTCATAGATGGACACATAGGTTGCTTCCACATCTTGGCAATTGTGAATAATGCTGCAGTGAACATGGATGTGCAGATATCTCTTTGAGATACTGATTTCATTTCCTTTGGATATATACTGAGAAGTGGAATTGCTAAATTGCTGAATTGTATGGTAGTTCTATTTTTAATTTTTTGAGGAACCTCCATACTGTTTTCCATACTGGCTGTACCAATTTACGTTCCCACCAACAGTGTATACACTACCCTTTTTCCCACATCCTTGCTAGTATTTTTTATCTTTTTCTTTTTTAATGGCCACCCTAACAATAGAGGTTTTGATTTGCATTTCCTTGATGATTAGCAATGTTGATCATTATTCATATGTCTAGGGGCCATCTATATGTCTCCTTTGGAGAAATATCTAAGTCAGGTCTTCGCCCATTTTTTAATCGAGTTATTTGTTATTTTGCTGTTGAGTTATATGAGTTCCTTATATATTTTGGATATTAACCCCTTATCACATACGTGGTTTGCAAATATTTTCTCTCATTCTATAGGTTGCTTCCTTTGCTGTGCAGAAGCTTTTTAGTTTGATGTAATCCCACTTATTTTTGCTTTTCTTGTCTGTGCTTTCTGTGTCTTATCCAAAAAGTCATTGCCAAGACCAATGTCAAGGAAGTTTTTTCTATATTTTCAGCTAGGCATTTTGTGATTTCAGGTCTTACATTTAAGTCTTCAATCCATTTAGGGTTAATTTTTGTATGTGGTGTAAAATAAGGGTCCAATTTTATTCTTTTGCATGTGGATATCCAGTTTTCCAATACCATTTATTGAAGAGACTATCCTTTCTCTATTGTGTATTCTGCATATTCATTGGTACCTTTATGAAAGATTAATTGACCATGGATTTATTTATTTATGAGCGGATGTATTTCTGGACTCTCTGTTCTGTTCCACTGGTCTATGTTTGTGGTGTTTGCCATTACCATGCAGTTTTGATTACTGGAGCTTTGTAATAGTTTGAAAATAGGAAGTGTCATGCCTCCAACTTTGTTTTTATTTCTCAGGATGTCTTTGGCTACCTATGGTTTTTTAGTTTTTAAAATGTGGCTAATAGAAAATTTGAACTTACACATATGTATTACATTTTATTTCTATTGGACAACACTGTTCTAGACTGCCTAGCCACAGCTTATTAAAAGTCTCAGAATGGAAATCTAATAGTTAACTAAAATATTTCTATTTCCTTACTTATTATTTAACAAAAGGGAAGGGAAAAATCACTTTCCTCTTTTGTCTCCAAACACAGTTTATTTATGAAAAAAATAACTCAGTGAACATATTATAACTTATGTTATAAGAAAAACTACACTTACTGTATCATGCTGTTTCCTATCTCTGTTTTTGCCTTTGCACGTGCTGTTTCCTCCTGTGACACCCTGCTCCCTCTTTGTCTTGTCGTTGTGACATATTCTTATTCTCTTCAAAACCCACTCTTCCTTGACAACCTTAGAACAGATCAACTTTTCCGTTTTCATAAGAGTTGACATATTCTATTTAGATATCATACTGTACCTTTTATCTTTTTATCTCTAGCACCTAGCACATTACTGGCAAAAATAAATTTGTTAAAATAAACTGAACACTAAACAAAATAAAGCTCACTCTATTTTATCCTCTGTGGTGTTCCACCAAATTGCTTGCAATTTTCATCATCCATCAGGTAAATTATAATGGTTTGTAAAATGACATTTAAAAGCTTTTCAACAGCAAATCTCATGCTTCTAAAAATTTCCATTGAATGGAAAACCAGTATAGCTCCTATAGAAAATTTTGCAATTGTTTCTCTTTAGATTTTTTCACCCATACAACTGGGAAAAATAGGGGAAAAAATAAGAAATGCCAGGACAGTAGCTATTTAAAAATGACAATCATTATTGCATGAAATAGGAATAACAGATTTAAGTTTCAAAGGTCAGTCTGGTGTCAAATCTTGAGAAGTCAAATGTGTCCTGGCACTCCAACTAGCATAAACTGTGGTTAAGTTGCCATTTTTGTTTATAGTGGGTTGTTAGCCAAACTTTGATTTCTACTGCAACAGCTTATGAAATAAGATAGACCAGTGGTGATTTAGGAGAATCATTAACAATCATTTATAAAAATTCATGTTGTTCTTCATTCCAGTGTACCTATACATGGAATTGTCCATTGAAGAAACAGATCAATTACAAATCTATGCTTGCAATTTGTAACATGTCCTGGTGACTTTCTATTTGGAGCTTATTTTTAAAGATCACTTTTGGTATGTATATACTTTTGGTATATCTCCCCTCTTTGGCAGTCAAAGCGGCCTCCGGTTGAACAACAGTTTCAGTATTTCTGTAGGATAGCCATTTGTTTCTTTGAGTCCCCTGCAGAATGAATTTTACTTATGCAAAATAGCCTATATTTTAATCACCCCCTCCCAAATATATCCTGAATATTTGGTGAAAATTGATCCAACTGTTTTTGTATGATGATGTATCAACAGAAAAACAGATGCATAAATTTCATTTTAGCAATAAAGACTACACATGCTGTTTTCTCAGTTTGGGAAATTACTATGACTTTTTGTAACTTCTTGGTTGGATTTATGTGTATGCATTCTTGATTTCCTTCTTATAAGAATTTCACAGATTTTTGGAGTTGGAAGATTTTCATTCACTGGCCAGCTCTCTTTTCTTGGCTCATTTAACAGATAATTATTGAATACTATTCTGTGCCAAGCACTGATCTAAGGGCTTCATATATATTAATTATTCAACTAATATAACAGCCCTATATGGGAAGACTACTAGTATTTTTCACATTTTTTACGTGAAGAAACTGAGGCTAAGAGATGACAAGTATCTTTCTAAGGTTGCATGGTTGGTAAAGCTGGAGTTTAAACCCAAATAGTCTGTGCACTTAAACCTCACGCTGTACCAACGCTTAAAATAGATGTGAATGGTACTTGCAAGGAGACTGCTTTAAAGGTGGCCAAAACATTTGAAAGGTTTTCATAAAGTAAGAAGACAACAAAATTCTCCTCACAATCCACCATTTTTTCCCTAACATTTATTGAACTGGTTGGAAGCTCTCAAAGGCAGGGGTCTTGTCATTAGTCTTTATTTTATCTCTAGCCCTAGAACAGACCTTGTGTTTATTATTTATTACCAAAAATTTTAGATTTCAGGTTGTAGAATGGACAATAGTATAATTTCATCGCACAGTAGCTTTCATCAATGGATCCATCATTGTTTAGCAACTAAAGTTGTTTTATCCCATGTTGTCCATTGCTTTGACTTCACTTCTTTACCAATTTACATGGAACACCTTACCCCAAACACCACAGCCTGTATTTTCTATAGGCAAAGTTTTTGATTTTTTTTTCTGTTCAGATTATTTTCCTGTGTGGGCACTAAAAGAGACCATGATCAACATACAATAACAGCAGCACAAATGTAAATAGAATCCTGAGTTTGACTAGAAAACTTTCATTTAACTTTCATTCAACTCATTTAAAGACAGGAGTTATGACTCCTGGCAAGCTTTTTGGGTTGTTTAACTATGAAAGCAGTATGTATAAATGTTTTTCCAAAGAGAAAAGGTAGAGGAGACACACAAAAAAAGTGGGGAGAAAAGCATTTTACAAGATCCAGAAATAGAGTATACCTCAGTTTTTAATCTGTCTTCCTCTCTCAGACACTAACACTGTGTTTATACCATTTAACACATTATATCATTTGTTATAGACTGAATTATAGACTGAATGTCTCCCCACAAAGCATATATTGAAACCCTAGCCCCCAAAGTGATGGTATTAGAAAGTGGAGCCTTTGAGAGGTGATTAGATCATGAGGGTTCTACCCTCATGGATGGGATTAGTGCCCTTATAAAAGAGACTCCAAAGACTTTTCTTGCCGTTTCTGCCATGTGAGGACACAGAGAGAAGACAGCTGTCTGTGAACCAGGAAGTGGGCCCTCACCGGACTTCATCTCTGCTGGTACCTTAATCTTGGACTTCCCAGCCTCCAGAACTGTGAGAAATAGATGTTTGTTGTTTATTACCTAGTCTATGGTATTTTTGTTATAGCAGCCTGAAAGAATTAAGATACTGTTGATATCTGCAAGCCCAAGATATTAAAATTTAGATTTAAACCATAGTTAACAAAAGTTGGATGTGGGGGATCCTGGTGATTGATCATTTTTAAAAATAATTTATAACTTCATAAAAAAGATAAATTAGAAGATTATTAATTATAATACTTTTATTTATAATCTGTATCCTTTCATTTCTGTTCCCAGGATATCTTTTTATCTCCATTTTCAAAAGAGAAAGCAGGTCCAGAGTGGTTTTTAGCTTGTCCAAGGTCACTAATTAGTGGGCAACCTGAGAACACATAATGAGTCTCCTGGCTCCTACTCTATGTTCTCTCCACTGTATCATGTTTTTACTTCAAAGGGCCATGTTCTGCCACTTCAAATAGCATGCTCTTCTCTATCAAATTATTTGAGTTCTCAAAAATTTCATGACTACAAAAACAAAAGACAAAAAACATATAATAAAATAGACCCCTGTTTTGGCCTTTCCTTAACCATCCCATTTCCATAATTCCTAGCTAGAAAATATAACAACAACAACTACATGTACTGGATGTGTACTAAATACTAGACACTGTGCTAAGTTCTTTGCACATATTTTCTAAGGGATTTATAGTTAGGGAAACAGACGCATGAGTTTAGGGAATATCACCATTTTATGAAAAAGGAAACTGAGGCTCGGAAAAGTTAGGAGGTTTACTCAATATCACGTAGCAAGGAAGTGGTGGAACTAAGATAGATCTCTCTGATTCCAGTACCTCTGCTTCATTTAACCATTATGAATATATTCTCTGTGAGCAAGAAGCAATGTTTCTAAATTATTATAGAGCTAAATAAACTTTCAGACATCATTGGCAATTTATATAGCTGTTGATAGCCTGAATAATTTGGTATTAGATCAGTAACACATACAACATCAACAATACGTCATATAAAACATCCCTCTCCAGATTTTTTGGCCCTATCTCCTTTCAGAGCCCTCTGCTTTTCATATTTTTTGGTTTTGTCTTATACTAACTCTATTATATTATCACTAACTTTCCTTTTTAATATTCCTTCTTTTCTTCTTACACTGCATTCTTACTATTCTCTTCCCTACTTTATTTTCTAATCTCTCCCTATTTTCTCCGTTAATAAAAAATGTGTAGGTGAAGTATGTTTCTACTATTTTATATAACAATTTAATAATAATGTAATAATATTCTGGGTCCCAGTCATAAGTTTAAAAATGGATGAGTAGATCATATAATGTCTTAAGCAAACAAGCCCCACAAAACACCAAGTAATTTCTTTACTCATTTTTGTGGCCCTTAATTGCCATTATTCTACTATATTTTTTCCTAAAAAGAAACAACAACAAAAAAATTCTGCTCTTCTTTATGCACTGATATTGTATGTTAAAGTTCAATATGTCATAAATTAAATCTCTTTTTATATTTAAGATAAAAGGCTGAATTTTAATTAAAAATTACTTTTGGGATACTTTCTGGGTTTTTTCCTTTTTATTTTTCTGCTTTTTAGGCATTTTTTTAGTTTGATTAAAGTGAAGCAAAGTGTGTCTCATGTCATCGGTGTCTTAATGCTAGAAAATAGTCTAATACATCTTGTGCATTAGTAGTACTGGCTCTCCCTCCTTTTTGGAGAACGAGAAGGGCTTTATTTTAATAGAATTTGGAAATGGTGTCAGAATCCAAGGTTTCATTACTATAGCAACAGAGAATAATGAAAGGACTAAATGTCAAATATATTCAATGTTGCCATAGTGACAATCAGTTGCTTTACCAAATATGTTTACTATTCCATCCTGGTCAGTTTTTAAAATATGCTCATCTATATGAATGCTCAAAAAGGGAAGAAAAAGTTCAAAATCATGTGAGAAAGAAAAATCCCTTCAAGAAATAAAAGCAGTTTGTTTCACTGTCCATTATTTAATAAGAAACTCATAGAATCCACACAAAAAAAGGGTATAAGGGAAATAGGAATTCTCATTTCCATTCTAATAAGTAGTCTTCCTATTTGCAATCAGGGAAATTGAAGCGTGGAGTTTAAGGCATGTCTGTATTGTCGTTTCGTGCTATTTCAAACCATTTTCTCTGAGCTTCTGAAAACAGGGAATTCTGCTACATTGAAATGGAAAACTTTTTCTTTTTAAACAATAACAGTGAGGGTACATGCCTGCTAGACAGTTGTGCTGGCTCTAGATCAAATCATTAAAGCAGGCAATAGCTTATTCTTGTCCTTCTGATTGTCTTCCTTTGCCTTTTGGCAGCCTCCTCCCCTTGCTGACAAACATTCTCATTATAGTAACTCATCAAGACCCTCCCTGCCACACAACTTAATAGTGACCTTGTTTTGTACCTGTCTCTTCCTCTTCCTATAATTACTTCCGCTAGACTAAACACAGGGAGGACACGGATAATGCTCACTTTCACCATTGAAAATGCAGTTCCTAGCACAATGCCTGACACATCACAGGACATAATAAGTATCAGTTGAATGAATGAACTTCCGTCAAATGATATCTTTTGTTTTAGTCTCTCTGAGACTCTACCAGATGACTGAAACACCAAATTCAAGGTAATGTGTAAATAGGCAGAAATGCCTTAATGGCTCACTTTTTTCAAAGTACAATCTACCTCTAGAAATGACTGAAATTTTAGGTTCACTTGGAAGGTGGTTGTTGGAAAGTCAAGATGTACTTATTCTAAAAAGCAACATGCTAAATGGTAAGTTTCTGAGTTTACTAGTAAAAATATATGTAACACAAACTGCGTCTGCACGGTGAAAATAACAGTACCACTTCCATAATTTCCAATCTTTTTCATAAAATTATTTTAAGTGTTCAAAATTAACTTCCATTTCCAATTCTGCATTTCAGGAGCTTATCTCCACGAGCCAATAATGGTAATTCTGGAAACAGGAAACATTCCTAGGTATCAGTAAAGTGTTGGCTAACAATACTTCTGTGGTAGGCAGGATAATGTCTCCTCAAAGATAGTCATGTCCCAATTCCCAAAACGTGTGAATATGTTACCTTATGTGTCAGAACACACTTTGCATGTGTGATTAAGGATCTTCAGATGGGAAAATTATCCTGGATTATCTTAGTGGGCCCAATTTAATTACAAGGGTCTTTATAAGTACAGAGTGATGTCAGTGTGAAAAGACTCCACCAGCCAGTGCTAGCTTTGAAAAGGCAGTAAGGGACCATGGTCAAGGAATGGGAGAAGCCTCTAGAAGCTAGAAAAGGTAAGGAAACCAATTTTAACTCAGTGGCTCCAATTTTGGAATTCTGACCTCTAGAACTATAAGTTAATAAATTTGTGTTGTTTTAAGCTACCAGGTTTGTGTTCATTTGTTACAGCAGCAATAAGAAACTAATGCAACTTTTGTATCTATATAAGGGAAATCAGTTTTCAAAGAGCAACGGTTTTGAAATATTTTTAATTTGACTCACTTAACTTCTACTTAAAAACCCATAGTTCACCCAATACAGCTATCTTTACTTTATAGTGAGCATAAGAGCTTCAGTCTCACTGAAGAGAAACAAAATAACAATAATAATGAGAAATAACAATCATTAAAAGAAAAGCAGCAAAAGTAAAAATTTCACAAATATGTGAATGAGTTGACAGCAATCAAAAACCATAACTAGGCCAGCACGATGGCTCATGCCTGTAATCCCAGCACTCTGGGAGGCCGAGGCGGGCAGATCGCTCAAGGTCAGGAGTTTGAAACCAGCCTGAGCAAGAGCAAGACCTTGTCTCTATTAAAAATAGAAAGAAATTAATAGGCCAACTAAAAATATATAGAAAAAATTAGCCGGGCATGGTGGCACGTGCCTGTTGTCCCAGCTACTCGGGAGGCTGAGGCAGAAGGATCGCTTGAGCCCAGGAGTTTGAGGTTACTGTGAGCTAGGCTGATGCCACAGCACTCTAGCCCAGGCAACAGAGTGAGACTCTGTCTCAAAAATAATAAATAAATAAAATAAAATAATAATAACTAACTAGGTTAAACCAAATCAAAGATGATTTGATAATAACTTATTTTCCCTCTGGAAAATTTTGGGGATTTCAATGATCTGCATATGTGTGTGTACAGACGAACTTTGCAGTGTTGCCAAGCATTTTGTGAAATCAGATTCTCAGTGAACTCATAATATGCTAGTTTTAGTTTATGAGCATCAAGTTTTATTAACACTTAAAACCTCACTTGGTAGGTTATGTGGTTAGTCCTTATCTGTATGAAAAATTAAACTCTTTGAAATGGACTCTTAATCAAAAAAGAGTCTTTGCTTTGGAATACCTCTAAGGCAAGCAATAGGAGACCAAACTTTGATAAACAGTGCATAATCATTTGTCCTGCAAGTCTTTTATAATGGATTAGACATGGAATGTCCATTGTGTGCATAAGGTGAAGACCTACAAACAGGGGTTGAAAGGAGGTAGAAAAAAGGAATTTCAAATTTTTATTCTTGAGAGATGATCCCATTCATTATGTAGATCATCATAAACTCATTCTTTTGAGGGGGACAGTTTGGTTTGTACTTTTTATTTCATCTATAAATGTTTCAAAATTTATCTATAGAAGGAAAGGAATAATATACCATTATTATACCTTAATTAATAAACAATTGTTACAATCTAATCTAGTGTTACAATCTAATCTAGGTATTAGTTACCTTGCCAGATAAACATAATGTGGTTGAGATTGATTTCCGTGATATATATTCCAAAAGCTCTATAGAGAGCTGACAACAGCTGTTCCAAAGATTAAGATGGGAACAACTGGGCTCATAGGAGTGGATGGGCCTCTATAGGTGATCTATTTCAAATAATTTAATACTTAAATCCAATCTCCCCAATACCACTAAGAATTTTCTAGTTGTATCTCCCTAATCCCTTTAATTAATTCTCCTAACAAGATTTCATGCCACTTCACACTTTGGTCCTTTAGGATACTTCTACTGAGGATGCTGGTGGTACTGCCAGCCTCCTCATTTGCCAGCAAATTAATAAACTCCTCTTTCCTTGTCCTCAAACCACTTTGTCCTTATTCTTCTGATGCGGCCTTGGGGACAAGTGCTGAACTTTTGGTTTGGTATCCCTGTGGTGGGGGGGGGCGACTGAATGGACTCTCCAGTGGATTGGCACCCTGCAACTGCTGGAGGAAGCTGGGTGCAGCCCTGGGACATGCTGTGGCTCTTCACTGGAAGGAGTGGCTTCTTTTCTGGGTGAGAGAGCAAGGGACAGCCCCAGCAGCTGCTGGAGCCTGTTTTAGCTCCAGGGAACTCCCATCTCTGTCACCCTGAAGTAGACGCAGCTCCCCACAACCTGAACTGAGTTGAGGAGAAGGAAACAGATTTGGGAAGCGTTGGGACAGTGATGGCCATTTGTAAGTAAAGTTCTCCAGGGTGGCTGAGACCCTGTTTCCACCCAAATGGGGGTTTTCACACCTCTCTCTTGGATTTGTTTTGAGGCACCGATTTGGGGGCAGAAGACAAGAGGTTAAGTGGAACTAGGGAAACTGGCTTGGATTTAGAGCTCATTAGTTGTTTCTGGGGAACCAAGGGGGAATAGGAGATGTGGGTTCTTGTTTGAGAGAATTTGGTTCTCATTTGTCCCCTTTGAATTAAGAGATGTTGGTTGTCATTTGGATGGTTCCCATTTGGTTGGCTGTGGTATTTTGTGTTGAGAATTCTCTTGTGTTTATTATCTGTTAGTTTAGTTATAACATCAGGAAGGAAAGTCACTTGGGAAAAAAATGTTGGCTGTCAATGTACATGCTGGAGTGTGAATGAGAAATGGCTGTTAAATGAAAATTCCCATTTGATTGATAGGCCATGGCATTTTAGATTGTGTTGGGAATTCCCTTTCTTGTTTGCGTTTAATTGTTTGTGAGTTTTTGTACCACTTGTCTGGTGAGTTTTTGTATTGTGATACCACAAATATGTAGTGTAAGAAAAAAGTGGTGGTTGATGATCCTTAGTTTATTCTGAGCTGTTGGTTCTTTTCCCAGGAATTTGTTGTTTGGATCCTAATTTTGATTTGGAGGTGCATTCTAAAGGGTCTTCTCCATTGCCTCTTCATCCCCCAAAATAATTTCAATTGGCCGTTCAGTGCTTTTGCCGAAGAGGAAAACAAACTGTCTCATTTGTAGGTAAATGAGAGCCTGAGTTGCCTGTAAGAGGGTGGGAACGAGTCGGGGTGAAACACTGTGTTGAGTGCCACCCACAATCAACAGGCTCTGACCCACCACTAAACCCTAGACCACAGCCCAGTTGCTTCTTTTAAAGAAGAATGGAAAACAAATCCTGTAAAAATAAGAAAAGACAAAGAGAACAACTCCCTTTGGAGTTTATGGCACCTGTACTTGCAAGTGTTTATATAAATGAGAACGTTCAAAGGTATGCCAGGTTTGCTAAGATGACCAATTCTTGTGCCCAAGTATTTACTAAAGGGCAAATTATATCTTAGAAAACAAAGCAAAAATAACAAAAAACAAAGCTAAACTTAAAGACACAACTTTAGCACTTTGAGAACGATGAAAAGAAAAAATTATGCATAAATGCAAAAACCCAAGCATTACTTCGTAGTTAATTGTCAAAAGGACAGCAGCACAGTACTGAAGACAAATATTAAGAGGCCTATCACTCGACATTCTCTATGGGCCATTTTATTACATTTGTTTCCATTCGTGCATGTGGACTTTGGGCATTATTTTAAAGTATGTCATAAAGAAAGCTGAGTATGTTTTTGTTTTATGTAGTTTACGAAATGGCTTTGCGGCATCACTAACTGAAGTAAAAACTGTTATTTCAATGTACTTTTCGAAAGCATAGCACTACTTTTTCTGGGATGCAGGAATACCTAAAGTCGTTTGATTTAACACAAACTAACCCACAGAGAGTCTCTCACAACTAACAAAATAAAGGGCCTGTTCAACATTCTACTAGGACTGGTTGTGTTTCTCCCTCACAACCCAATTCTGAGCAGTCTTTTTTATTTTCCTTTTTCAGTGTTTTTAAAAACTATTCCATTCTATCTCCTCTGTGTCCAGGTGCTCAATATCTTCTGCCTATAGAATGCAATGAGCCCCCGAATAATCTCCCTGCTCCAATCTAATCTGTTTATTGCTGCCAAGATTTTAATCTTTAAAGTGTAGATCCCATTTTGTCACCCTCTTCCTTAAGACCTTATTTTGCTTCCTGATTTTTTTTTCCATACCAACATCTCATTTACAACTTCTGAGTCTTTACAAGGTAATTTCCATTTTGTTTTCTTGCCATCAATTAAGCTCTTTATCCTCTGCCTATAACTTTTATTTGGGATTTTATTCATGTGAGGGTTTTTATTGCTTTGTATTGTTTGTTTGGGGTAGATGTGGGGAGAGGAAGGGCAGGGGCCACTGTTACATTCAGGCTGTGATACATTCTAATCAATGGGTGGGTTCCTGCCTCTTTGGCAGGAAGGCAGGTAATAGTATCTTGGACAAGCACTGAAAGTTGGTGAGAAGAATAGACAAGACAGTGGAGACTGCCTGACAACCAAAAAAAACTCAGGGACATCACAGGAGAAGGGGTTTATGTGGGAAATGGTGAAGGAAGGCAGGCAGAGTTGAAGATCTGGTAGGTATTAATAGTAACCTGGGCCTAGTTATACAAGTAGGTGTCGGGATCATAGCAACAGGAGGATTTATAGTAGAGGCTATGTAAAAGGTAGGCTTTGACCATTTCTCTAAGCATAATTAAGTCAGGTTGGTTAGGGAAAGCAGTCCAAGGTACTCCCTAACCATGGTCGAATTTTAAATTTAATCAGATAGGTCTATTTTAGCCATTAACATACAAATTTGAAATCTTACACATTGATTGATTTTTTGATGTTGTTGTTGTTCCTATTGAGCAGTTTGGTGTAGTAGAGACATCACTGGATATATATTAAAAGATATTTGAGTTTGTGGAAAGTTATATTTTGCAAAGATGGCCACAACAATATCTCCCATCCTCCCAGTGTTCTCCTACAATGTGGCCTTGCCACTCACCCATTAAGAGAAGGAATCTATTTCTCCTCCTTGAATCTTGACAGGTCCAGTGACTATCTTGACCAAAACAAAAAGAAAAACAAATTCAAAAAACCCCCAAGCCCCAACAACAACAAACCATCAGAAATAATGCAATGTCGGTTCCAGACATAACCCTTAACAGACACAGCTTACATTGTGGCCTCTTGCAAAAGCAGCCACCATATCAGAAGTGTGACTACCCTGATAGCACCAATCTTTGAGAAGCCCACATATTATGTAGAGGTCCTAAAGGACAAGACATGATATGAAGGAAAGATGCCAAGGAGCACTGAGGCAGAAGAGGTAAGTGATGAAACCACCTTGGAAGCTGAATCCTCACCATCTGCCCCAGTTGATGCTTCATGCATCAGAAACAAACCACATAGCCATATCTTTCTGGAATTCTTGACCCACAATATAGGGAAGGAAGAGATACAATGGTGGTTCTAAACCACTAAATTTGGGGGCATTTTGTTAAACAGCAATAGATAACCAGAATAAGGTTCTTGTTCCATTTTTGTCACTTAGTAATCCAGTGACTGAAAAAGTACTCCATCCACTTCTGTAAAATGTGGACACTTATCCTTGCCTTTCTACCTCTGATGTTAATGTATCTATATTAATCTATAATATATACCTCTGATTTGAATATCTGTTGTAATATTCAAAGAAGATAAATAGGTGAAATTGTAGTCAAGGCAAGATATTATTATTACTCTTTGAAAAAGGTCTGTATCATAATACTGATGTGTATGTGTCCATTTTACATGTTTTCATTACCTCATGATGGTTCTTTCCAATTATAAGCATGGGTATTTGAGATTAGATCACCATACTTCCTTTGCAGACTTTGAGGTAGCTTTCAATTTAGGTGGAATGTCTTTTATCAAACATAGAAATTATCCTATTATGTTATTCTAATAATAATATTTAAGCAATTACTAGCATTTTTACTCCAAATATATTTTACATTTAAGTCCAATATGATTAGAAAGCATCCCTACATCTTTTAAATTATCAAAATGATTTTCCAATCATTTGAACAAATCACAAAGTGTTAGATGAATTCTATGGCTCATTGTTTCTTGACTAAAGTAATTTGAAAGAGGAAATGAAAATCAATTCTGCTTCTCTAAATAATAGAAAAGCAAAGGAGAAATCAAAAAAGCAGTAAAATCATATTGGCTGTTTGCTTTTATTTCTATAGAGCAAGCATATTTTAATTTACAGTCAGCCGAGAGACTATTAATCTGCACAATTGGTCAATAATGTAGTTCAGTCACTCTGAAACTTTCAGCCATTCTAGTTAATGAAGGAAGGGCTCACTTTGCAATAATAATTCCCAGGGATAATAACCTTATAATGTTGAACAAAGGCTAAATGTTGTATTTCTTCTAGTAATAAAATAGAAAACATTGACCAAATAAAGTTTCAAAACTGTGCTATTTCCAACTATGGTTTGTTGGAATTATCTGTTTAGTCAATTTCATAATCTGGTTAACAAACATTTTGATGGAGGCAGTGTGGTTTCAAGAAAATAGTTCTAGAGTTCTTTTCTGAGCTCATCTTCTTGCTAATTGTGTGTCCTTAGGTAAGATATACAACCATCTAAACCTCAGTTTAAGTCATCTGTTAACTCATAAAATGGAGACTATTATAGCTACATGATTACAGTTATGATGGTTAAATAAGAAGTGAATATAAAATACCTCTCATTATGCTTTATGTTACAGAGCTTTAATTGGAATCTGTTGCTTTGATTTCTATCTTGGAGGCAGGACTGGCCACTTTGATGCCTGTGTTGCTTATATCAGCCTTGTCACTTCCATAACTACTGTTATCAGCCTTACTCCCACTACTTGCTGTTGCCCCTGCTGGGTCAGAGGCAGACCCTCTCTTTACCAGAAACTGCTGAAAAGATAACCTCATATGTTAGGTTTTTGTATAGTCCTTTTTTCTAGGTAAGTTTCCCTTGAGCTTGGCTGGTAGAAACTTGAATTCTACCCCAAGCCATTCCCTCACCTGCCCATTGTCTGAGTGCCGTGAGAGATCCCAGTCCCAGGATAGCCATTGTGGCTTCCCCCCAACCAACAAACATACAACACATTTCTTTGAGACTCTTAATTCTACTGTCTCTTGTTTGACAGGCCCAAAATCTGTAGATGCATGTGACCTAGCACTCCCAGGGACCTATCCCTCCTCATGCTGAACTTTATAGTAGGTGCAATCTCTCTCCTAAAGCCTTTTGGGACATCACATCTAAAGATATGGATTGCTTGTAGATAATTTTCTATGTAACAACCCCTCTTTTTGCACCTGCTGGTCTCTGTGAAGCCACCCACTGCATCAAGTTAGAGGTCAGATCTGTGGCAAGGCTTCCCTTGAGAGTATCATATGGCTATGCGGACTCAGTTTGGGTATAAATTGTTTCTTCTTTGATTTGCATTTATAGAAACCAGGGCAAAAAAGGGAAAGAAAGAATTGTGGCTTGAATTTTATTCCATTTAAGAGAAAACAGTTCAGCAAGTAGGCCACACATATTTGCATCTTTAAAAAATTAAATCAATACAGTAATCAAACAAAAATCCATTAAGCTATGAAACAGCAGAGCTACAAATCTACGTTATCTTTAATGAATGCATTTAACCGTCAAGGGATAAAATGTTCAGAGGAAAGGCTAAATGAGTCCTTGGTTTTAAATAGATTTAACCTTGCAAATATCATTTGTATATTCAGCCCCTACTGCTAAAAAATAATTATTGTCAAAAATTCAATTTACTTTACCAAAAGATACAAGAATAAAACATTAAACACTGCTTTTGAAAGTGCTGAAATATCATTAAACATTCACTGAGCATCCAGAGAATGGACTGTACTCTATTAGATACTTTGAGACCACTGTAATTTTAGTCAGAGCAGCTCTTGTCCTCAGAAAGCTTAGAATGAAATAAATAAAGAAGTAGGTCAACATTAGGTATAATAGAAATATATTGAGTTACATAATATTAAGTATAAAATTTGTTAGATCATTGAACAGAGCTACTATTTAAAAATTGTGTTATTTTATACTGTTCTCTATCCTAAGTTAAGAAGCCATAGAATTATATTTAAAAACAAATATATAACTTAAAATAGCGAACACTAACCCTTATGTAATGCTTTTATGGACCTGGCACTATCTGAAGAGTTCTGTACATGTTAACACACTGAAATCTCACAACCATCCTATAACAAAGCCACTACTATTATTCCCATCTTACAGAGGAAAAATAACTGAGTCACTAAGATGCCAAACAGCTCTCTGGCTTCTGGCACCAAATTCCTACTGAAGGAAATAAAGAGTAAAAGAGGAACAACTTGTTCCAATAAAGATTCACATTGCAAAATTGATTTTTAAATCTCTCAGATATTCACAAATGCAGAGAAACTAAAGTGTAGGACAAAGAACCACTAGTTTAAAGAATAATTTTGAAAATAAAATTTTTGTTACAGACATTTTCCTGATAAAGTACCTACTTCAAGACATTATGAACTAATATATTAGCATGAATTAGTTTATATGGCACATTTCTTTAGAAATAGAATATAGGTCAGAAAAAAAATAAAGTAAGGAGGAAAGGCTAGCATAAGGGTAAAGGGTAATTAATGAAGTCTACAAAGGCCAATTTCACCTTCTTGACAATTTGGTCTGGAACTAGCCTTAAATAGGACATGATTTACTTTCAGGTTACCAGGCAGAAGAAAATTTCATCATCTGAAACAGTTAATGCTGGCTATCAAACTGCCTTATAATGTATTTAAATTGGTTTTGGCATTAGTCCTAATATTAGTAGAGATAAAATATGCAGGTGTCTAAAACCTCATTCAGTTATTCAACAAATATTAATTCAGCACCTGTGATGTACTAGGTGGTACTAGGTGCTAGAGATATTTTGGTGAAACAAAATAGACAAAGATCCCTGCCTTCACTGAACTTAAGCTCTATCAGAAGGAGATATGAACAAGAGACATACAATATGAGTATACAGTATGTTCAAGAATGAGCAGTGCCACAGGAAAAGGGAAAGGCAATGAGTGAAGCTTGGGGGCTCTAGGGGTCGGGGATACTTGCAAGTTTATACAGAGTGATAAGGGTAAGCTTCATTGAGAAGGTGACATTTGATCTGAGCTTTGATGGAGGGGAGGGATTTAACCATGCAGGTAGCTGGTGGAAGAGCATTCGAAGCAAAGGAAACAGCCAGTGCAAAAGCCCTTAGGAGGAACTGTCTGTGCTGAATGAGTGAAGGAGAGAGTGAAAGAGAGGTGGTCAGAGAGAGAAGAGAGAATGGGCCACTTTAGGACCTTGGTTTTCTTAGAGAAGTTTGGAGCCATTGAAAGGTTTCAAGCAAAAGAGTGATATGATCTGACCAACATATATCTTAACAGCATCACCATGGATGTTGTGTTGAAAACAGACTGTAGGGTTATAAGTGTGGGAGCAGGGAGACTAGTCAAGAAGCTATTATAATAATCCAGCAGAAGAAGTAGTGATTCTGGTTATTTTCCAAATGGGGAACCTATAGGTATTCCTTATGGATTGGATATAGGATGTGAAAAAGAAAAGTTGAGGATATCTACCAAACCTTTGGCCTGAGGAACTGGAAAGACGGAAATATCATTACTGAGTGTCTGGGTTGTAAGAGGGTATATTAGGATTTTAGCTTTGGAAATCTTAAGTTTTTGATGTTTATTAGAGATTAATAGGAGATAACATGTAGGAATTTTGATATATTGACTTCAGAAGAAATGTTGGTTAGGGCTAAACATTTGGGGGCCATCCAACAAATATTAATAGATGATATTTAAACCCTTGAGGTTGGATGAGATCACCCATGGAATTAGTGTAGATGGAAAAGATAAAAAGTCTGAGCTGATCCCTGGGTCACTCTAAAATTAGTTGTTCAAGGAAAAGAGAAGGAACCAGCATAAGAAATTGAGATGGAGTGAGGGAAACCAGAAGAGAGTGAAGTTCTGGAAGCCACATGAAGAAAGTTTATCAGGGATGACAGAGTGATAAACTGAATAAGAGCTACAATGGGCCAGGTGATAGAAGTACCAAAAGGCTACTGGTGGTCTTGACAAAGTATTTTTGGTCCAATTATTGGCAAAAGCCTGAGATAAGAAAGATAAGAAATGAATACATGCATAGAAATGGGGCAGTTTCTGGAGGATATATAGAGTGAACGTGTTTGTATGCTGATAGGAATGTTCCTTAAAGACAGGAAAATGGATGCTGAAGGAGAAAGGGGGAAGATTGCTGACGTGAGAGGGAACGTGATCTACTGATAAGTGGGGTGTGGACACATGAGCAGTTTATCTCTTATGAAAAGGAGGAAGGCAGAGTCTATTGATAAAGATGTTAGTAGGTGGGTAGATGTGGTTGGTGATAGGAATCTGTAGAAGTTTGCATCAAATCACTTCAATTTTGATTTTGCTGAGCATGACAAAGCAAGAGAGGGGCAGTGGATTTGAGCATGTAAGCATGGAAGTGATCATAATGTTCAACAGTGGAATTTAAGCTTGGTGAGAGAAAGAGAGAGAGAGAGGACATGGAGGCAGAGATCATGAGGAAATACAGCTGCCAAACAAGGATAATGCATAGAATGCAAGACAGAGAGTGAAGAGAGACAGGGGTAAAAAGAGAGCAGATTCTGAAGTGTGAGTGGGCCCCCTCACAGGCTTACTTCCTAGAATAAACTTAGGATTGAACTTGATATGGTGGTAGGCTGTTAAAAACGGCATCCAATGAATCAGACCTCTCTTTCTGCACCCTTTACCATATATCCTTGCTATTTGCTGTGGAGCCACCTCTTGAAATCTGTGCTGTTTTGTGAAATGCTTTGAGCAATAGAATACAGTAGAAGTGATATCTGGGACTTCCAGTGCCAGGCCTTGAAGCTCTGTAGCTCTGCTTTCACTCAGAGGGAAGCCAGCCACCATAGAAAAAAGTCCAGGCCATCTTGCTGAAGAAAGAGGCCCTAGAACAATGCTTTTCAACACAAATTTCTGCTGTTATGGAAGTATTCTACACTGTCCAATGTGGTAGCCACTAGCTATATGTGGGTCTTGAACACTTAAAATGTGCCTGGTGATTGAGAAAATAAATTTTAAACTTTAATTTTGATTAATGTAATTATGTAAATAGCTTCATATGACTAGTACTTACCATATTGGTAAGCACATCCCCAAGGAAAGAGACAAGCTGTCCCTGCTGAGCCCTGCCAAATCCCTGACCTATAGATCATGAGCAATAAGATTGTTTCAAGCCATGAAATTTGAGGTCATTTGTTATGCAACAATAGGAAACTGATATAGACATGGTGACTGCAATAAGGTCCTGCCATCCTATGAGGACCTGTTTGGGTAGCCAACTGGCCTTTTCCAGGTGACACCATACTGCCATGTGTCCATTCAAAATATGATACTGTTATTCCACAGAAATGTTGACCACGTCTGGGACCCAGCTTAGGAAATTAAGATGCTTGAAGTAGAATATGCAAGAAATCAAACCCATTTTCACTTATTAAGCATCAGGGCCTTCAAATGTAGATTTTTCACCCCTGTTCAAAGTGATCACTATGATGGGAATGGAAGTTTATAACAAGGAAGTCTGGGCCCCAGCCACCAGATTTGAGTGTTTCTCCCCCCGTACTTCCCATAAGATAGCCTTCCCACTTTTTCTTCTCAGAGACATGGAGTGTCATATGTAACTGGTGAAGCACACTTAACATCGGATGTTGGCTGAGCAGAGCAGAGCTGAGGAATGAGTGTCTAAAGAAGCTATCGATATAACGCCTCTTATAGAATCACTGATTTCTATCCTTTACCTGTACCTTTTTTACTGAGGTCCTGACTCTGCCTTGTGTCAATTCCCTTGATATTCCTGGCCATATGGAATTTATATGAATTTATATACTTTTTTTACTCCCCTGATACTGTATTAATTACACTTTCAGGATCAAGGAGGGATCTTAAATTATTAATGAGTGGTATCATTGTACATAAATGGATTTTTTTGACTGACTACTCCCATTTTGTATTTCTCAGTATCAGTAAGCTGACTTCTGCACATTTTCAAGTCTGTATTATTTTGGTGAGGATATATGATGGGAGAACAAATGAAAAATAGTATTCTCATTCAGTATATCAGAAAATATTAAAGTAATACTCTGCATGATAAATGAGAGTTTGCCAACATAACACATTATATAAGGCTGAATACATGTACCAGGGGAGGAGATTACTGAGAAAAAAATTTTTTGAATTTTCTTCATTCAAAAATTTAGACATTCTTCTGCATTGCAGTTTGTAAAAATAAATTATTTAGTAGGTTTGAAATTCCCTGTAGACTGCTAAGATCTCTCACCCATTTTATGACCACTGTAGGGCTTTGTGAACTGGTTGTCTGACTCCTTTACTCATGAGTGAGCAGGAGAGCTGAGCTTCATTCTTCATCTGGCAGCAGTCATGGGAGCCGCTGCGGAGATTGAGAGGTACGGGCCAAGGAGCAAAAGGAAATGCTCATCTGGGCAGAGCAGATGTGGCAGATAAGGAACTTTCTAAGACCCTGAAAGAGCATGAAAAACAAAAGCAGGGCCAAATCAAAGTGTTACCAGTAGAAACCAGGCAAAATCAAGATATTCACAGAAGCATCGGAATGCTCAGTGAGTTCAAGGAGAACAGGGAACACATTGGTTTTCTTGCCATAGTAATGCCATGCCTACTATAGTGATGAAACACAGTAGGAACTCAAGAAGTGGTTGTTGAATGAATAAATTAATAAATGAAAAACTCATGAATGAGTCTAAGAGGGAATGTTTAGGACCCAGTCAAAACTAAACTGTGCATCAGGCAGTTTCACTTTGTCACATCAATTCCCTCTACCAAGGCAGACCTGGGTACTTTGCAGATTTAAAATTTATCTCCAATTGTGGAACGAAAGATTGTGGTGCATTTTGGAGATTAGGGGAAGGTGGAATCTGTTAAAATCAAACTAGGAAAAAGAGGCAGGAGACAGAGACATTTATTAAACATTTCCCATTTGCTAAGCCCTGTGCTAAGCATGTCACATGCATTATTTAATTCTCACAACAACTTTTTATGGGAGCTACAGCTATTATCCCAATTTTTTTTTCAATTTTACCTTTATATACTGGCAATGAACAATCTGAAAATGAGGTGAAGTACAAGTCTCACACTGCACTTCCTTTGAGTTTACCCCTAAATGGCACCTACTCAGAGAGCAGTTTCCTGGTGCCCCTCTTGTCAGTTTCTACTCCCTTACCCTGATTTATTTTTTATTATAAGCAATCTACTTGTAGTATTTTATCCTACCTGCCTCTCTCAGTAAACTGTAAGCTTGATGAAGGCAAAAAAATAAAAACAATTTTAAAAATATTAAAAAAAATGAAGTAAAAAAACCCTGATTCCATTAATAATAGCATCAAAGAAAGAAACACTTAGGAATAAATTTAACAAAAAGTACAAGTCTTTAACACTAAAATTTAAAAACTCATTAGTAAAATAAATAAAAATATTGAAAAAATGAAATAAATACATCATATGTTCAAGGTTAAAAATGCTTAATTTTTAAGATCATAGTTCTCCACAAATTGATCTACAAATTCAATTTATTCAAATTCCCGACTTTCTTTTTTACAGAAATTGACAAGCTCAACTTAAATTTTATATGTATATTGGAATCAAACTGAATATGTAACACAATGTTAAAAAAACTGGATGAAAAACAGTTCCCTATATCAAATCTTACTACAAAGTTACAGTAATCAAGTCTGTGTGGTATTAGCATAAAGATAGATTCAGGTTGATCCATGGAATAGATTCACAGATCCAGTAATAAGCACTTTAATTTATGATTTGGACAAAGGGGTCATGAAAATTTAATGCAAGATACACCATGTTTTAAACAAAGGGTGATGGGAAATTGGATGTCCATATTGTCGCAATTTTACTGATAAAGAAAAAAGGATGTAGAGTGTTTAAACAATTCGCTCAAGCTTGACACAGCTTATCGACCAATTTCTACAGTAGAAGTGAGATTCAACCCTAGGCCTGTCTGATTCAGAGCTCGGTTCTCAACCTCTACCCCAGTGTGTTGCCCACCTCGCCCACCAATAAGAATTATTTGCAGTACTTGTTAAAAATATGGGTTCTGGGACCCAAATCTATTTAATTCTTTTATTTGTATAAATTTATGGGGTACAAGTATAATTATGTAACATGGATATATTGCACTGTGGTGGAGTCAGGGCTTTTAGTGTATCCATCACTGAAATAATGTACATTGTGCTCATTAAATAATTTCTCATCATCCACATCCCCCACTCTTCCAAGTCTCAAATGCCTATCATTCCACACTGTACTTCCAGGACCCAATCTAGAACTTACTAAATCAAAATCACCAAGAGTGAAGTCCTGGACTTAGTATTTTTTTAACAGGAACCCTCCAGATGATTTATTTTTTTTTTGGAGCAAGTTTAAGGAACACTTGTCTGACTCTGTGCATCCTTGGTAGACATTCCATTACAAAAATATTGGTTGGAATTTCAATATGTCACTTACCAATGAAAGAAATGTAGATGCTTTATTTTAAACTATTGAATAGTTTTCTTTGTAAAAATTCTTAGAAACATATGAACCATTTGAAATAAAAGAATACTACTCTGGTAATATTTTACTCCTTCAAGAATACTGAATTCACAAGGTGAATACTATTTGTAAAAGAAACACAAAATTTACTGATTTGTTAAAAGGTTGTTTAAAAAGGGGTATAAATAGTTTGAATTCCAATTAATGTTTCATAATATAAAAGGGTAGTTAATCTCTAAAAGGAGAAACATTAAAGCTAATTGGATTTTTAAATCTGAAAAGCCCACAGGGAAAGGCTTTCCTTGATTAAAAAATTTAAACTCATTTTACAGCACACATTTTGGTCAGGGTTAGGAAAGGGTAATTAACTTCCCATGGAAGATTCACTAATTACCACCAGAGCAAAATCAGGTTAAACAAGCCCTGAACTTGGAAGAAATGCAAAAATATTTATCAGGTGCAGTGAAATCTAACACTATAAATACTAGATGATCTGTTTAATATTTATGCATAAATTCTATTTTAAGATAGCTCCTACAGATTTCTTAAGTTGTTCATGAATATTATTAAGTTGGCTATCTTAGGTTTAGGCTCATTAAGCTTTATAAAAGTCTTTAAAATTATAATTCAATAAGCACAAAGTGGCTTTATCCTGGAAACATGGGTTTTATGAAAAGTATTTAATAATAAAGTCTACAGTTTTAAATAATTAAAGTTCATTATGTAGACTGGCCTAATTTTACATTGCTGCAAAATTCAATATTTTATATTAGTTTCAAAAACCTCAAAACACTTTATAAACATTTTGAAACTTTTTAGAAACATAGCAAAAGAATATTACTTTTTAAGGGTTATTTTCTCTGGAAAATATAAATCAATTAAAATCTGTATAATGGTTAAATTCCTACACATAATTTTTGTCAAAAGATATTTTGTAACTACATTATAAATACATTAAGAGCCTGTAGTCCAATATTATGTAACTCTTAGTGATTGGAATGGGGACAAACTGTTACTTTAAATGCTTTTTGCAGTTTATTTTCTGTAACAAAGGAAATTGAAATGTGTCTTTGAGGGGCTTCTCTCTCTTTTTCTACTCTAGTAAGAGGAAAGAGACTAATTCAGGCAGATTCAGAATTTAGGGAAAGAACTTCAAATGCCAATATTAGACTGCAATGATTAACCATTCTGTTTAATGACTTAAAAGGCAAGCTTCACTCAGGGACTGTGAGTATTAAAATGTTGACTGAGGGAGGAAATCTCTGATTTGAGGGGAGCATCCCAACAACCTCATGGCAGGCCAATTCCCTACAATATCCTTAAGTTTTTAATATCCTCTATTAAAGGCTTCTGTCTAGGGAGATTAAAAAGAAGGGAATAGGTCAATGTTTGAAGGCAAAGTAAACTGCAGAAAGTTAGAGGCACATGGAAAAATGGAGGTATAAGGAAAGAAGTCTGGAATGATAAGTTAGGACCAAGGACTAAAGAATGAGCACCAGAAATCTTGAGAAATTCAGAGAAGACAATTGGCCTTATGCAGTCATGTGGGGGTGGGGACAGAGTTCATTTTTTCAAGGGTTGGGTTTTCAACCTGGGCCATAGTCTGGAAGAATGACTGGGGAGCCAAGGTCATTTAGTAAATCACAGCTCATCACATAGGAAAACCATGATAGAAAATGGCCCTGTCCAGAGATAAGAAAAAATTACAGTGACTGGAATTAAGAGAGCATCTCTCCCATGCAAACACTTAAAAAGCCTTTTCAGGATACCACTTTGTCTCTCAGACTTCACTAGCTACCCCCCATAAGCTTCTGGGTGTATGAGGTATGAAGGCTTACACCTGGCAGCTGACTGGTCCTTGTATGCCTGGTATCCAGCGAGGCAGGGTCGGCCAGTTCCTGGCCCTGTAGATTTGGCTTGCTTCTGCTGCTGTCATCTGTGGCTCATGGACATTTGATCTGTTTGTCTTAGCTTAGTCAGGGCCTGGAGGTCTCTCCTCATCTATGACTCACCTGAAGTCTGGCTATTACTCTATTCATTTCAGACCAGGTTGTCCACTTTGAAGTCTATACTGCTGGACACATCTCAGCTACAGGAGCCCCTTTTGACAATTCCCCCCCTTCCCCACCACACTCTCAGTACTTCTGAGACCCCATCAGTGCCACTCAGGAACTCAGGACATCTGAGAAGGGAAAGGCGAGAAAATGAGAGCCCTGGCATCCACCTTTCTCCACCTCTTTTATTTCTAATAACAATAAATACAGACAATATATATAATTTTTCTGATACATTTTAATAAATTAATAGCTATTTTATAGAATTTAAATGTTTTACCACATGTTAATATGGTCAACATGGAGCTCAAAATGCTGATTTTATTTCTCATAGCATATGGCAAAAGCCCACATTCCACTAACATAGAAATGAAATATGTTACCTGCATATACAATGTCAGTAGCTTTGGGCCCTATCCCCTTGCCTGAGAGTAAAAAAGGTCACTGAAGCTATTATGCCTTTGTAGGAGAAATGGGGGTTGCATGTGTACTGATGAAATTTGAAGTCATTGTTTTATCCATTATTGCTTTTGAAAGGTAACACAGAATTAGATATTATAATTAAAATTCACTGAAAACAAATAATCCCAAAGCCTCCAAATTTAGGTGGATAAATTACTTTGAATATATAATTTCACTTTCAAGAACCAACTATACATACACAACTATACATGCTCTCCAAAGGTGGGCAATGACCTGTAAAAAGCAATTTCACCCTTATGAAAAAGCTTTTGATGAACTTTTTCATATACTGTACTAAAAAAAAAAACAACAAAGTTGCATAAACTACCTAAACCAATTTTCTAAGACTTTGAACATAAGCAAGATATCAAATATTACAAAAAGAATTAACACATACATTAATAACTAAAGTACAACATGATAGCATTCTAAAATGTAAAACCCTAACATAATTTCCTTTGTACATGAGAATAAGTTGCAAAATATACAGGTATATCAAGCCCATTTAGTAACAACAACATTGTAATAAATATATTTCATTTCACATATTGGCTTAATAGAATATCAGTTTATTGGATGCCTCATATGACAGGCACTGTGCAATTGCTGGACCCAGAAATGATGAAGATGTGTTCCTAACACGAAGAGCTTCCAGTTAAATGAGGAAATCAGACATGTAAAGAAATATTTATGCTACAATGGGATACTCATCTATAGAGGACTATATTCTGAGTTATTTCAGCAACCTTGTTACCCTTGAGACCAACAGCATAATTTGTTGAGCTAGTCAGACCTTTATGGTTGGGGATGTTGTCAAAGTTAATGAAATGAACAAAGCTACTTGACCCATAGAGTTATTTAATTATGGCCTTGTTTTATGAAAATATCATCATCTATTCAACTGGACTAACAGCACAGATGCATCTCCAAATTTAGATTGTTATTACCATAAGGCTAGTCTGTATTGATTTGTGAGCAAATTGTCCTCTTGTTAGCCACAAAGGATGTGACTGCTTTGCTTTCTATTTTTTGGATATTTTCTAGAGTCTTTTTTATAAGTGTTTTTTAAATTCTGAAAACAATATCCAATGACAAATGATTGACTTATTAGAATTTGGCTTTAGAATATCTCTCCCAGAAATTATGTATTTGTGATCATGTTGATGGGGGTGGGTAGGATGAGGGAGACACACAGCAAGGCTCTCGCCCAGATGGGATTTATATGAGCTAGAGAGTCAAGGGAGGGAATGAGATGTCTGAAGCATCAAGTACACTGAGTATGGACAGTGAGGCATGATCTATAAGTGGAACAGACTTTGCAGTGCTGGTCAGGCTCAATCCACCAAAATGGCAATATAGCTAGGACAGAGCCTCTGAGATAACTGTACAGGGAGAAGGCATGTAACCCTAGCCATCATGGGAGATGTTGAAATTCTGCGAATTTAAACAAGAAGGAAAATGAGGCCTTGGTTTTTGAGGAGTGGCAGACATGGTAGTGTTTCAAACACTTGAATAGGACCAAGGACTGGAAGTTATCACAGGGAAGCAGAGTTGTTTTCAGTGTTAAGAAGAACTTTCTAACAGAACTGTTTGAAAGTGGAAATAGTGACTGTTTAATCCTGAACACACTCTAACAGAACTGTTCGAAAGTGGCAATAGTGACTCTTTACCCCTGAACACACTGAATTAGAAATTGAAAAAATATTATGTGTCAAGGATGTTTTAGAATTTAGAGGGACTTTTACACGAAGTTGGAAGTTGCATTAGATTCCAAGTTTATTTTCAAATTTGAATGAGTCTATGATTAAGAAAAGTTATCCTTTGATAAGTGTGTAATAGTATCATCCTGTGATTAAATTCTGATATTAAATTTGATTAAGCATCATAGTCATCAAATATAATTTATAAACACATCTAGATATTTAAGATATAAAGATATTCTTTCACATTATATAATATTTAGCCAAAATCACACTTGGCTCTATAAATATATTGGCGGAGAAATAAGCATAATGATTCAGGAGAAAATTTTAGGTACTGGCTTTTCAATTCCTATTCAATATAAAACAAACATGTAGCTATGGCAAATAGAAGAAAAAAATCCTAATTAGCAGCTCACTATAAATGTCAGCATTTGTAGACTTTGCCTGAGTGATTAAAAAAAATTCCTTTCAATGAAAATGCTCCAAAATTGTGTAGTTTTAAGACTCAAGTCCTATTGAAAAACCTCGCGTGTGCAGAACATCGAAATCAAGTTACTCAGAATGCCTAAAATGCTAAATAAGTTGGAGGAGGAAGCAACTGGTCATATATCAGAAACAATATTGAGATTAAGATGTGTAAATAGAATGTAAAAATCTTTGGTCATGCACTTCTGTGTAGGAAATTTTGGGGCTAATGATCTGCCACATGCCAGATAGCTAGTCTCATTCTCAAGTATGACTTTATAAAGTGAAGCAGTTTCTTCTTACACTAAACAGAAATCTGCTTCCCTATGAATTCCAGCCTTTCTTTTTAGGTTGCCCTCCAGAGCTGTCCCCGAGGAGAACATTTTTGAGTCTTATACTTTCAATTCTAAATATAAGAGAAGTTTCTAGAACACTGGATCCAATTAAACTGAGAATGATGATCTTAAAGTAGCATTACATATTCAACTATATACTTAATCATTACAATATTTATTGCTTTCAAATCTCAAAATGTAAACAGATACATTCCTCTGTGCTTGATTCTGATTTTCAAATGGTATGCCTTGAGCTACGCGCAATGAACATACATCCATTTCTCTTCTTGGTATCTGGGGAAAAATGGACTCATATTGCAGCACATGGTTGCTCTCAAATAATCACCTAGCTTTCAAGGGTAGAATGCAATGAATATTGCTGTGATAAAGATCTCTTTTACTAGCAGTACGAGTTGAGTAGTGTGGGAATGTAGTTCATTTTGATTATGCAAATATTCCTCATACTACTTAGTCTCAAAGGCTATAGATGAACAAAAGTTGTTCCACATTTTAATTCAAGTTTAAAGATCGCTCTAGGAATGCCCATTAACTTTGAATTGATCTCATATGTTAAACTTAATCTTTTTTATATTTAATAATGCCATATACTCACTTTCAATTTTAGAAGACATTACAATATTAAAATATTTTTGCATGCATAATCCAAATGTAGTGGAGCAAGACAAATGATAATGGATTTAGAAATGTTAAATAGAATTTTTTCTACAGGAATGACAGTAATCTGGATAATGAGTACAATTATTTTGTCTCTTTCACTGTAGCACTGGTTAAAGGATATAATGAAAGGAAAACAGACTTAAGAAACAAAATACTAAGAAGCCATAAAGAATTGTTATTTTCTCTTACCTAAACTTACAGACAGGAAAAATAGCTCCTTCTGGAGGTATTGAGAATAGACTTGAGGGATCACTGAAATTTGCATGTCAGAAATCCAGAATGGAGGTGAGGCCAGAATATATATGGTTGTTAGACAGTGAAACCATGGTGATTGGCAAGACCAAAGGATATAACCAATTAGTCATTGACCCTCTGTGGCTGCATTCCTTGAGGATTTTGAAGACACAGAATAATTTTTCAATGAGGCAAATGGATCTACTTTTAAGTATTCATTTGTAAAAGTGCTACATTTACAAAGAGATGCAAAATTAGAGAAGAGATCAGTTACTGGAGCCAAACCCAGCACAGATTTCTTTAGTGAACAGAAAAAAGAACACTAAATAATGGAAGAGTTTAGGGTTTTTTGATTACACAGAGTATTTTTTCTTGCAGTGATAACTGGTCAAGAGCACAAAGGTACAGATGTAAAGGGATGGCAATAAGTGAAAATTAAAAAGTAACCCACAGCAGTTGTAGAAACTCAGACAGAAAACTTTCTGCATTAGAAAATGTACTAAATCAAATGGCAGAGGGAGCTACCTAGGTCTTGATAACAAGGGTATTTCTAGAAACATTACCATAGGCAATGGCCAATGAGAACAATTGTGGAAATCACAAAGATGATACAATAACAACATTCAGAAGGGATTTGATTTTGCTTTAGTTTCTCCTTTCTGGAAGAGATGAACAATTCCTAGGGTTAGTGATTAAAACAATATTTATTTTAATCATACTCTATATATGCTTAAATTAACAGTGCAGTAAATCTACACATAGGTCACTCACTGCATATGGTCTTTGTTAAGTAATTTGTTTTCAAAGCCACATATACACAAAAGCCTCCACGGAATTTCATTTTTTTTTACACACACAGAAAAAAGGGCAGAGCCAACTACTCACATGCTTAAATAGGAAGGCCACCAATTTGACAGAATACTTACTATGCACTTGTCATCTAATCAGGGATAGTCCTTGATTTTGGAACTGCATGAAAACATACTCTGATATTCTGTTCAATTTGAAAACTATGTTTGAAACTTATGATTACCTAAATGTATATGGTAAAAGAAAAGGACATTCATTTAGGTCTATTTCCACTTAGGGACACACTTCTAAAGAATATGTACATTTAAAACAGATTAACATTTACTACTGAGTGTAAAAAACTACATTCGGTTCCAGAGAAATTCAATATACACATTACCTGAGATGTAAATCAGGGGTCTTACAACCTAAAATGCCTTTATCTTTAATAGCGATTAAAGAAACATCTGCTCTTAGAAGGCAGAATCATCTAGCTGAGAACAGTGATGACCAATACTCTTTCATTGTTTGGGACAAAGACTAAACTTCTAAATAGATGCACGTTGTGAATATTACTAATGATACCAAAAGTTTTGTCATTTTTTTTAAATATAGAAAGTAAATTCACTATGAATAATTTACCTAAGTAGTAAACCAACATGATGCTTTATAGTTGGTATTCATCATCACATTAAATTGATATGGTACTAATTTAAATCCTGAAATTTCTCATTGTAGCTCAAATTTGGACAGTTTAAGAAATGCAACAATAATGATCCACTTATCTAGAGGTCAATTTTCTACATCCTCAATTAGGTTGGAACCTGGCAATGATACATAAAAAGTATTTTAGGGCTACTATCTCAGAATTGAAGAACTTCACCCAATGGGTGACATGTTAAGATAAGCTCAGGCTAGGTGTAACTTAGAAATACTAACTAAATCAAGAATGTTAATTTATTGAGCTTGAGCTAGAAAATAAGAGCTGATATTGCTAGAAATTTAAACCAACTGACACTGAAAACTAATAGAATCAACAATTTTAAAACCATTTAAGTAACTGCTGATGGCATTATAACATGGTACATTATCCTCATAATGAAAAGATGAATCATAAAAAAAGTTAAACTATGTTTAGTGTACTGTTTAGAAGGCTAAGGAATTAGACTGCATTTTAGAAAAATTTCTGACCAAAGGATAAAAAGGGTAAAAGTGCCTGAAAGAAGGTAACCAATGATCACAAATGATAGGAATTCAACAACTATTCTCCCTGCAACAAGATTGTCAACTCCTTCTAGTTTATTTTTTACTGCCTAGAGAGTACAAACTCATTTGTACTCCCTCAAGAAATTTCTCTGTACAAATAGTACAAATCTGTGAACTTTGTTTTTACTACTCTTTCATGGATAAAGTACTTCAAAAATCAAAGTGTCAGAGTCTATGACTTTTATTTACATGTGAAAATACTAAATATTCTGGCTTCTCCAATATTAAATTATATTCAATATAATTTTTGGTAAAATGTGTTTTGTATTTTAAGTTTTGGAGAAATGTTTACTCATATATGATGTACATACATAGTAACTGTCTGATAGCAAGAACATTTTATTTTATTAAGATGTGAAGACCTTTTTACCAATCATGGTTAACAAATTTACTGTAGGTTACTAGAATTGGAATAGTTTTAGGATGTCCAATTATATACTACTTTTACAAATGATTAGAAAACCATGGGTCTCTATATTTATTAAACTGAATCACCTGGCAGTAAAATTCAGTTAAGGCTCTTGGCATTGGTGAAACTTCTTCCCACTCAGACCTGCTGCTGTGGTAGACCTGTACTTCATCTGTGATTTCATCTGGTGCATAATCACCACCTAATATATAAATTTTATCTTCAATTCCAATTGCGCCTGCATTAAAGCCTGCACATTCGAAAGATCCTTCACCTTTCCAAACACAAGTATCTGGACAAAAACTATAAACCTTATAGGTAGAAAGGTCACATATGTACAGTGTGCAGTTTACTGGGACAGCTTTAATTAGTGTTGCATGAAAAAATTGCCCAAACTCGGCGACTAGTTCAGACCACTGATCAGTTGTAGCATTGTATTTAAAAAAGCAATCAAGAGATGGGTTAAAGGCATCTGTAATCTCTACCTCTGATCCAAGGACATAAATGACATTTTGGCATGCGCTTGCTTCTGGATAGTATATGCCTCTGGGTAATGGGCTAACAGATATCCATTCTTTGGAAAGAGGGTTGTAAGATTCAACATCTAAGAGACTTTTAATGTCCCGAGATCCTTTAGTTTTTCCACCTATGACAAATAATCTATTGAGAGCCATAACTGATGTATGCATGGTTCTTGGTGTTTTCATAGTTGATACCAAGAAGAAATCATTTTTGACTGGACAGTAGCACCAGGTTTGATCAGTGGCATCATGATATGACTCAGCAATATGAAGTCGAACCGTTCTACAACATTTTCCTTTGCAACCACCTGTCAAGAATATTTTCTCCCCATAACTAGAAAGACTAGATCCTGGCAAATCAATCAGGTGTGATTGCGGCAGTATTTTCCACGAATCAGTTTTAATATTATAGCAAAAGGTATATTGATTTTCTTCATTTTCCTCAGTTTTGTGAATGAATATATATTTTTCAGTTGTGGATGGTCGAGCATCAGGGAAAAGTCCACCAGAACCTTGCACACACTTAAGTGCATCCATGATTATGTCAAAACAATTTGTACTTTTGAGTAAACACTCTTCATTGAACAGACAGTCCTGGAGTGTCTCCTCAGATAACTGATGTAATCTTACGTTTTTAATCAAATGAGGCAGATATTTTTGCCTTGATTCTAAGTTATGTTTAGTCCAACTAAGGACAACCTTCAATACTGTTTCTTCTTCGGGAACATTTAATTCATCTGATTCCAGACATTTTTGTAGTATGCCAAAATTCATCTCTAAGAAATCACTGGATTTAAATAATAAAGAAAAGTGATGTTGTACAAAGTATAATGCATGATCAAACAAATTGGTAGAGCCATAGCTATCTGATAGAGATAATAACTGTAAACAATTGACAAGATTAATACTTTTTATTAAAAAGTCACTGCAAGCTTTGGATAGGAAGGAAACTTGAAGAAATGATGACAACTGGAAGAACATTTCCACGTTATCATCTGTTATTTTTGTTTTTCCAGTATAGGCATAATCAAGAAATGCTTTTACTGCTTTGGAGGATAAATTTGTAATGGTAACACTTCCATCATCTTTTTCTTTCATGTTTACTTCAAACATAGCCCTGCAAAAATAAAGAACACAGAAGAACAAGTAAACAGGAATATTTTATTCCACAGTTATCTTCAATATACCTTAAAGAGGTTTTCTTTACTCTTAGGTTGGTTTGGAATATACTTAGAAAATCGTATTTTAATAGCATCCTAATAAATTATTTGAATATCCAAAATAATGACATACCATATTATTTATCTGCCAAAAAATGTATTACATAACTCCTGTATTGAAAAATATATACATTATAGCTGAGCTCCAACAACTAATACAAAAAAGACTATAAAAAGATTCAAATTTGTTTACTGATTTGTTCTTATATATTATTCACATAATTGGGACAAAATCTCTCTAATGGTAGAATTTCTTTATTTATGGGTTAATTAGTATCAACAGTGCTGGTGATAACTAAATTACTTAAAATATACTGCTTTTGGGTTTAGGACTTAAAAGTCTTTTTCAAATTAATCTTTGGTTTGACATTAATGAAACAGGAAAGCAGAGTACGGTGAGATACCAGATGTCTCCAGTGAATCTATACATCTACCAAATAAGACACACCTCTAAAAAGACATTTTGTATAGTGCCTTAAGGAAAAGGGAATGTGATTTCATAAGACTAAACAATAACGGTGTACCACACACGAAGCTAAAAAGGCAAAACAAAAATGTTTTTTGTGGTAACAGCCACTGAAAAATGGAGATGGGTTCTTAAATCTGAATAATTAGACCAGCTTGGAAGTTCTTCATAATAAGATTTATTTTATTATTTTATTTATTTTATTCCCACATGGTAAAGTTGCTAGAATCTAAGGAATTGGGAATTTCTTTGGTTCAGATTAGGCAAACATAGAAATTGTTTGGAAATGTGTGGACAGGGATTAACATGTATTTTACTATTGGTTCTGGTGCAATAATGGTTTGTATTAATACTTGTGCCAGTATTGTCTAGGATACCTTTGTGGGCAGTGGCCCTAGATGTGTGCCCAAATACTCTGGAGGGAAACCAAATTACTCATTAGAGTCTACTCTGGAGGGTAACTAAATCTATTTAAAAAGTACAGCAGCCAACTGAAAAATGTGAGGGACCTTGCAAATAAAAAATACTCCTTAGGAAAAGGAAGGATGACATAGTGCCTTCCTACCAGGCTATTCAATAATTAATACAAAACCAAATAAATATAGTTTAAAAATTATATACAGTTACACATTATGTAGGGTTTCTCAATAATGTATGTCAATAGAAATATTAACCTGTAATGCTAATTATATTAGATTATTAAGACATCTATAGTCAGTTTAGGACAATATTAAGCACCTCTGCCACTTATTAGCTGTATGACCTTGGGGAGGTGACTTAACTTTATTGTGCTTCGAATCCTTCATCTGAAAATGGGGATACTGGTAGTATCTATCTCATTGGGTTGCTGAGAGAAATAAATGAGTTAATTGATCTAAAGTATTAGCTGCTATTGTTATTTTAAGAAAGCAAATATTTTTTATCAGATTAGAGGTATTTTTAATTTCTCATTAGTTCCACATTTTCTTTGAGAAGACATATGTAAAACTGTCTTTATATACTTTATCCTACTCATCTTTAAAGTATCCAGTTAAATCTATCTCAAATTTACCATGTTATCGTAAGGTGACTATAAAATGCACGATTCCTTCTTAATTTCTTGTCGCCAATGACTTTACATCTCAGTCATAATTTTCATTTTCCAAAAACATTGTAAAGGGTATTTATCATCCACTGTGCACTTTTCTGGCATTTTTATTTTACATTTTCCTCCCAATATTCCAGTGAGTGAGTTTGATAACACAAATAAGTTAGTGGCCTTATTATACAAGAATGGAAATTATCAAATTTCTATCTACATTTGCACATATTTTTATATGAACTGTATATTCATTAAAAAATACTATATATAGGCTGGGCGTGGTGGCTCACGCCTGTAATCCTAGCACTCTGGGAGGCCGAGGCGGGAGGACTGCTCAAGGTCAGGAGTTCGAAACCAGCCTGAGCAAGAGCGAGACCCCGTCTCTACTAAAAATAGAAAGAAATTAATTGGCCAACTAAAAATATATAGAAAAAATTAGCCTGGCATGGTGGCGCATGCCTGTAGTCCCAGCTACTTGGGAGGCTGAGGCAGGAGGATTGCTTGAGCCCAGGAGTTTGAGGTTGCTGTGAGCTAGGCTGACGTCATGGCACTCTAGCCTGGGCAACAGAGTGAGACTCTGTCTCAAAAAAAAAATACTATATATAATAAAGGACCTGTCATCTGTATTATTTAAAACCAGCGGAAAATCTAAAAAATATATTGTTCTGTCTTAATAGTAATTTTAAAAATTAAAAGCAGACCCATAAAGAACTAGGAGTAAGCTGAACAAAGAACCACAGACAAAAATTATGTGCAGATAAATTTAATTAAAAAATGACTTCAGTAAGAGTAGAGGACTACATATTCAAATGCCTACCTGAACTTCTTATTTTATTAGCATGAAAACATTATAAGAAAATCAAGCAGTGTGTTCATACCAGATTATTTCCATTTTTTGCTAGGCTTAGAAATAATAAGCATAACAGCTAATATTAACTGAATGTAATGGATACTGTGATAATCATTACTTATATATTATTTCGTTTAACCTTCATAATAATCCTATGAGTTAGCTCCTATTTTTATTATCCTGTTTTTTTTTTTACAAATGAGAAAACTGAGGCCTGGAGAGGTTAAGTAACTTGCCTAAGGTCACATGTTTAATAAGAGGGAAAGCTGAGATTTAAATTTAGGGCATATCTTATTAAGAGGCCAAGTACTTAACATTGTACTACACACATTCCTGTGACAAAGAAGCAACATGGATAAGGGAGCAGAGCAGAGTTACATGGAAGAAAAGCTGGATTAGAAGAGAGGAAGGAGACACTGGTGGAACCTGAGATGTGGCAGAGTACAAGAATAGTAAGGGCCCCAATGAAGTTCAAAAAAGAATAACTTAGAATACCTGAGAGAATAATGAAAAGATGAAGACATATAGTCTAAATAGGTAAACAGCTAATTCAAGACTGTTGTAGCCTCTCTGTCCCCAAAAAACTGTGCTGTAGCACTAAACCATCGCTCCCAAATTTAAAGCAAGAAACCCTACAGGAGCAAGTGTTTAGCAGGTAGTGGATATCAATAAATAATTGCTGAATGAAATTCAGCTTGTAAGATTTACTGTAAAGGTAATTGGGGTGAGGTCTAATTAGATATTGGTAAAAAAAAAAAAGGGGGTTAAACTAAGGATTAAAAATAGTATAAATTAACTTACATCTTGATTTTTCTGTATTTTACTCTGTTTTTATCAAGTTTATTTATTAGAGATTTAAACCCTGCCTACTTTGAATTAAAATTGCTTCCAAAATTGAACATAATGCAAAATATTGCAATTAGGATTTAAGTTTATTATAGTATGACCAGGAGGGCTGAAGACCAGGGTGTCACCAAGAGAGACTTGTCTGTCCGTTGACTAAGAAGCCTCACAAGATGGTATTATCTCGATATGATTACCACACTAATTGTAAGGTCATGTGTCTGACCTTTAACCTTGCTGAATCAGAAACCCACTGTCGTCATAACAGATCACTGCAGTGTCATGACTAGGACATTCCCTTTAGGGTGATCTACCCGGGAAACCAAATTATATTCAGAAAATGGCTTAGATGAGAACAAGTTGAATACTCTTGAGAAATGCATTTTAGCTGAGTACTTTTCCTGACTATAGGAATGCCTTTGCCAAAGAGACAAGAAATTTTTAAAGCCTCTGGGTTAGAACCCTCCCCACCCCCACCTCTGGCTAATACATGGATACAATATAGGACTGAAGTTTATTCTTCTCTCAGAGTCTTTTTCTTTGAACTTTGCTTCCATTTTTGTCCAACCTGTCCTGTCCTTTTTTTCTAAAGTGATATAGTACAGGGATCCTCCAAATAAAGCTGACACTGATAAAAAAACTTTTTCCCCCCAGAACATTTCAAGCAATAATGTTCCATAGAACTTTGGGAAATGCTGTTGGGAAGACCCATACTTTAAAAAAGGTAGTCTTAAATTCTCCTACTCAAACTTCATTAGTTAATCTTGGTTCTAATTAGTATTTTTTAAATTACTGTTGCATGTTCCTGTGGAGGAAAAATTGAGTATAGTTATAAAATATAACTTAATTACCCATCTCGTAAAATCTGAGGCATAGATAAGGTAGAGTACCTGAAAAAGTCACTGCATGCTGCTAACACACAACGATGACATGGGATTATTTCATCTTTCATGATTATTTTGAAATCATAAAAGATATTTTGTTCTCTAAAATTCTGTAGTATACTTAAGATTTTCTGTCCATGATCTTCTGATACAAGGCAGTTGTTTTTCTTCTCAGATGAAATTCCATTACATGAGCTTTGTTGATTGAAATCATATGAATTATCCATAGTCAATTCCATATGTTCTTAGAACTAGAATAAAAAAAAAAATCACCGATATAGCAGAGACCTAAGGAAATATTCAGACTGCAAAACTTGCCATCAATGTCAATTACACAAAAATGATACGAACAATCACATAACAGAATAAACCTTGTTCTAAACATTTGTTTTCATGATATTTAATGATAAATTCCTTTTGAATTTTCATAATGTTGAACTCATTGGAATAAAAAGTACATTATTATTATTATTATCAAGGGTTAATGTTCAATGCTATATAATTGGGTTAAACACCAAAATTTACTGGTTGTATAGCTCATATAGGATCTCATTGCAAGATTAGTCTTATTGTTACACGTAAGTGGTGTTATTTCTACAGTAGTTAAATTATTTGAGTATATACCTAACACAGTTCCCTCCCCCTCCCATCCATTTTCTTCTGGTAGCAAAGAAGCTGTTAAAATGCTGATCTTGGACATAGACTATATTCCTTCTGAGGTTACTTTTACAAGAGAAGTGGTTGAGAAAGATCAGAGTGTTAGATTGTATTAATTAGTTATGGCCTTTAGTAAGGAAGAAAAAGGGAAGCACTGGTCCAAGTTGGCCTATTTGAAAGCAGGAAGGCAAATAGCATATAACTTTTTTAAGAAAGGCTTTTTAAATATGAGGTCAGGATTCCAAGAGTTGAAGTTCAGATAATTGTGATTTTCCCAAACTGCAAATTCAGCTCTAAACATAAAAGTTGCACCATAAAAAGCAAGGAAGTGGGAAACAGAAAGGAAAAAGAAGACTGGGAACTAGGGGAGCCAGATAAACAGGGAACCTTGATTCCCTAGTACATTTCTGTTCTGGTTATCTATTGCTTTGAGATCAGCCCCAAACTTAGTGGCTTCTGTTCTGGTTATCTATTACTTTGCAAAATTATTGCAAAACTTAGTGGCTTAAGACAACAATTTATTATCTTTCATGATTCTGTGGGTTTAGCTGGAGCTTCTTGTTTGGGAGCTTTCATATGGCTATAGTCAGACGGTAGCTGTGACTGAAGTCATCTGAAGGCCTGTGTCCAATATGGTTTCTTTATTCACATTTCTTATGCTTCAACTGTGATGGCGAGAACAGATGGGGCTCTCTCTCTCTCTTAATGCAACCTCTCCATGTGGCTAGCTTGTGCCTCTTTATCACAGCACAGCCGTCTCAGGTTAGCTGGCTTGGTTCTCCCACAGCAAGTGTTCCAAAAGGCCCAGGTGAAAGCCACATACTAGGAAAGTATTCTGAATGGTCCTACAGCATCAATCAAAGCTCCATTCTAGGATTGAAACAATCTACTGTTGTGCTGTTCAATATGGTAGCCACCAATGTCATGTGTAGCCATTTAGATTTAAATTACTTATAATTAAATATAATTAAAAATTCAGGTTTTTGGTTGCTCTAGCCACATTTTAAGTCATCAGCCATATGTGATGTGTAATGGTTAATTTTATGTGTCAACTTGACTGGGCCACAGAGTGCCTAGATATTTGGTTAAACATTATTTCTGGGTGTGTCTGTAAGGATGTTTCTTGATGAGATTAACATTTGAATTGGAAGACTGAGTAAAGCTGATTGCCCTCCCCAGTGGGAGTGAGCCTCATCCAATCTTTTGAAGGCCTGAATAGAATAAAAGGCTGAGTAAGAATTCTCCCTTTCTGCCTATCTTCAAGCTGGTCTTCTGCCTTCAGACTCAAACTCAAACTCGAACTATACCATCAGCTTTCCTAGGTCTCCAGCTTGCTGACTGCAGATCTTAGGACTTCCCAGCCTCCGTAATCACATGAGCAAATTCCTTACAGTCAGAGTCAGTCTCTCTCTCTCTCCCTTCTTTATTGGTTCTCTTTTTCTGGAGAACTCAGGCTAATTCAAGTGGCTCGTGACTATAATATCATACAAATATAAAACAGTTTTGTTATCACACAAAATTCCACTGGATAGCTGATATACTGTGTGAAAAATAGCATGCCTGTGTGAGTATGTGTCTGTGTGTGTCTGTGTGCATGAGAAAGTAATAGGACATAAATGGCAGAACTGTTGAAAAAATAAGTGACTTGTAGAAATAATTTTGAGAGTAGTGTTCTGAGTAACTGAGTAGGGAGACATATTAAGAATGAGAGTGGGTATCATGGAGAAAGAGAGATAATGAGAGGCCTGGGGGCCAGTTCTGAAGAAAAGTAAGCAGATAAACAGAACCAACAGGATAGATGGAGATATATATGTATATACACATACACACACACACATAACACATGGAGAGAAAGAAAGACAAAGATTTATTATAAGGGATTGGCTCACATGATTGTGGAGGCTGAGAAGTTCCAAGATCAGCCAGCTGGAGACCCAAAAGAGCTGACAGTGTAGTTACAGTCCACATCCAAATGTCTGAGAACCATGACAGCCAATGGTGTAAGTTCCAGTCCAAAAGCTGGCAGGCTCAAGACCCAAAAAGAGCCAATTTTTCAATTTGAGTCTGAAGGCAGGAAAATACTGATGTCTCAGCTTAGTCAGGAGAAGTTCCCTCTTACTAGGCCTTTTTATTCTATTCAGGTCTTTAATTGATTGGATGAGGCCTATTCATACAGGGAGAACAATCTGCTTTACTCAGTTTACTCATTCAAATGTTAATCTCATCCAGAAATATCCTCCCAGATATACTCAAAATGTTTGACCAAATGTCTGGGCACCCTATGGCCCAGTCAAGCTTATACAGAAAACTAACTATCACAATTCAAACCTTTACTTAAAAACATTGAGAATATATGATCTAGGATAGAAAAAGAATATCCCAAATTCGAGTGAGGCATAAAGATAATTACATATGGCTAATGTCCCAGGACTAATTCCTCCTCTGACAAGGTATACTTAAGTCACTTGTAAGACTAAAATTATGCATTTTTTCCTCCTTTTCTAATATCTATAAAATATGCAGATATGAAATATTAGCCTATCTAAATAATCATATAGCTTCCCTAGATTATGATATAATGTGGTTAAAGCAAATAAGGAAGCAATAGCTTGAGGTTGTCTCTGTAAGCAAACTGTAACTTTTACTTGGAAACATTTCTTGTAACTAACTTGAAAACTAAAAAATGAGCCTCAGAGAATCACATAGTCAACCAGCCAGTTGGTTATATAACTAGGGACCTCCCATAAGACCATATCAAAATAAGGCAAATGGCTAGCTGCAGCCAATCAGGTAATTTTTCTATTTTGTTTCTGTGTTCAGCCTATAAAAGCTCACTGCTAATGCTGCTAGAGTGGAGCTCTTTGAACCTCTTTCAGTTTTGAATTCTGCCTGAATGTTCTTTGCTCAAATAAACTCTGCTAAATTTAATTTGCCCAAAGTTTTTCCTTTAACAATGTGAAATGGAAGGAGGAGCAGGGCTTTAGAATCAGATAGACTTGAGTTCCAATCCTGATTGAGCAGTTTACTTGCGATATATTTGAGGCAAATAACTTCTAATCTTTGCTTCTTATTTTCTTCATCTTCAAATGGGGATAAACTATACCTATCTAGCTATGTTGTTAAGAATATTAAAAATAATATAATTTAGCATATAATATATGGTAAATAAGTGGAAGTTAGAACTTATTTAAGAAATTTAACAAAAAGGCAAGCAAATCATTTAAATGTCATTAATCAAGAAGTTTACATTTATAAGGTGGCAGGGGAAAGGATAGGAGAAGCAGATGTTTAATAATTCCTAGGGCTTAAGAGCAAAATTAGATACAAGAATGATGATTGTTAAGTACTTTTATCTAGAGTGTCAGCATCGATGGAAAGGAGAAAGAATTGGTGGGAGGCTTGAAACAGCCTCCCTGACTCCATGATGATATAAAGAAATGCTTAAAAGGAATAGCCAGGGAGTATTATGCTATGGAAAAAGATACACAAAGCAGGTAGACAGTATGATTGAAATTAGTCTATACCAGTTATACAGACATGAACTAATGCTGTGCAAAGGATCCAAGTATCTTCTCAATGTCACAATGTGGCCAGGATGTTATTCCTGTTCTCGTTCTCCAGTCTAGCGATGGGCCAGAGCATCAATAACGTAGGGTATCTCCATGGCTTGCCTCCGAGAACCACAGAATTGGTTGGGAAATTCAGTCCAGATCACCTAGACTACCTGTAACTGCTCTATATTCTCATCCACTAAAATATATGTACTTAAATCACTCACTGTGTTAGAGGAAGTTGATGCTGAGAATCAAAAGATAAATTTATCTTGTATAAATAACCTTAGATTTCTCTGGGTTTCTAAAAGTTCTCTCAAAGATTAGAATCAGCCGGGTGTAGTGGCACATGCCTGGAGTCCCAGCTACTTGGGAGACTGAGACGGGTGGATTGTTGAGCCCAGGAGTTCTGGGCTGTAGTGCACTGTGTTGATAAGATGTCTGCACTAAGTTTGGCACCAGTATAGTGACTTCCCAGGTGCAGGGGACCAGCAGGTTGCCTAAGAAAGGGTGAACCAGCCCAGGTTGGAAACAGAGCAGGTGCTGATTAGCAGTGGGATTGTGCCTGTGAAAAGCTACTGCACACCAGCCTGGGCAACATAGTAAGATCCCATCTCAAAAAAAAAAAAAAAAGATTAGAATCATTGGCATTGGCAAAGTATTTGATCCACATGGAACATCCTAAAGTAGCAATTACAACTTCAACTGCTAGACTATCTAGTCTCAAAGAGAGGAGAAAAGGATGTGGGTAGATACTGAATACTTGTTTCACACTTTCATTCTGTATGTGATTGATATGTGTGTACGTATGTGTGTGCACATATATATAATTTAATTTTAATTTTTAGTTTTATTTTTCAGAGATGGGGTCTCATTATGTTCCCCATGCACACCTATAATCCTGGCCTCAAGTATTCCTCCTGTCTCAGCCTCCCAAAGTGCTAGGATTATAGGTGTGAGCCACCATGCCCAACCCAATCTTTAATTTTATTATATATTTTTATTTACTGAGCATTTAAGAATTTCTCTATTTTCCAGTTCTGTAATGTGGCCATAATTACCACTGGAAATGACTCAAATTTAAGTAATATCATACTGAATTTCTTTCTCCGCGTAATTCTTCTCTTTTCATATTCCCCATCTAGGTGAATGTCATCTACATTCACCAAACCAGACAACCAGAAGTCATCCTTCACTCGCCATATCTATTTTAAAGCCATGGCCTTCTCTCTATCTCTATAGCTACTATTAGTTTAAGCTCTCATCATTCTCACTGAATTGTTGCAGTAGCCTCGATGCTGATTTTCCTTATTTTTACAAACTTTTGTTAAAAATCTGTGTTTCAAACCGTGCATGCATTAGGAACATAAAGATAAATAAGGCACAGGTCCCTGTTCATACAGGGCTTAAGGACTAGCAGGGAGAAAAATAATAGTGTGAGAAGGGTCATAACAGATAATAATCAGTGTCATGGAAGCAAACCGGAGGGACAAAACTCAGATTTGCTTTTATGGGTGGATGCAAAGGCAGGGACAAGCAGAGAGGTTGGAGGAAGACATTCTAGTGTTTTAAAGTATAGTACTTGAACTGTTAAAGAAAAAATTTTAAATGGCCACCAAAGAAGGTAAGAAAGACATTTTCGATAGGTAAACTGCAGATGCAAAGGCATAGATATAGGAGTTATCATGGCTCACTGGGAGAAATACAAAGCTGGGGACTGGGGATGGGGTAAAGCTGAAGTGGTAACTAGGAACTGGCTCATGCACAGTTTTGAATGCCATGGTAGGAGGCTTGGGTTTTATTCTATAGATAATGAGACATATTTAGAAGGATTTTAAGTAGAAGAAGCATCATATCACTGAATTTACATTTTAGAAAGATCATTCTGCTGGAAATACAGCAGTAGATAATAAAGATGTGGCTCCTGTTCTCATGTATCTTACTAACGGGGTAGATATGCATGTTCAGTGGCAACAATAATGAGAATATCAGTTTTTTTAAAAGTTGAATGCTTTTTAAAATCATATCACTATATGTGTATGTATAATTTATACATAATTATATATATAATTTCACACATATAAATAACTTGGAAGTTAGACTAAGTCAATTATTGAAGTTCATTGTTCATGGATTAAAAAAATGAACTCAAGGATATATGTATGAAGTAATTTTTATTCCTATAAATAGTAACATAAATAAAAAAACTTTATTAGAAATTTTCAAATATCAAACTAATACATTAACATTATACTAAAAGTTAAAGCCTACCATATTTATTCTACATAGAAAGGCCAAGCAGAGAAGCTGAAATTTTCTATATGTTTAATTTGAATAAATTTCTATTTGCAGACTTTATTTAATCATGACAATTGTAAGTACTATTAAAGAAAATGACAGCTGGAAAATGTATAATGGTGGACTCAATTCACATAACTAAAGCCATTGCAATTGATAAAAAAATCAGAGAGCATAAATAGAATTAGTAGAAAAGAGGGTCATGGATGAAACACAAAGGAGAACTAACCTTGAGGAACAGACATTTTAGTTGAAGAATTATTTATGGAGTACCTGCTACATACCAGGTACTGGTCTAGATAAATTGAAAATATAGTAGTAGAAAGTACAGTTTGTGAACGACACAAGGAGAGCAAGTTATATGGCTGAGGAAAAATTCACAAAGAACAGCGAGAGAAATGGAGGAGAATTAGGAGAGGTGCTGGGGACTAAGGGAAGAGAGTTTCAAGCAGGAAGTTGTCACTTGTATCATCAAAAAGTTAGGAAAGGTAATGCCTGGAAATAAGTCATTGATGATTCGGGGTAACGTGGGGAGAGAAGAAATAATGGGCACAATTTGTATAAATTATTCTTTTAAAAGGTTCAGCAAGATGGGGGCTAAAGGAGCATGAAAGTACTAAGAAATTGTGTTAAGTTTTGTTGTAGATGGGAGAAATTTGAGCATGTTAATACACTGAGGAGAAAGGGCAGGTATTGGAGGGAAATTTTGACAATGATCACAACAATCTAAACTCAGCATCTACATCCATATCACAAAGCAAAATTTTTTGGACCTTTAAACCAATGAGAGAACAATATAATATGGCAAAATTTACATTTCTGTTAACAAATGACAAATAAATGGTTAGAGACCCTAAACTTTTATAGTTGTTTAGTGATATAACAAGCCTGAAGATACCACGATTGATAATAAGTAATTTATATAGTTAGACAACACTCATCATAGTCCTTTAAGACTGGCATTAATAATGACTTTTTCAAAACAGCAAATTGAGGCTCAGGGGATAAATAAATGTGCCTAAAAACACAAAACTAGTAGAAACATGCTGTTTCCCTCCATGATCTTTCTGACCCCTGATTTTAATATCAAACAAAAACCCAGAAAGCAAATTGAGAGCTCCTAAGATCCAACCATAAATGTAGTTGCCAAAAGTTACCACAACAATTTAAGATCATTCTTGGCTGGGCACAGTTGCTTACACCTGTAATCCCAGCACTGTGTGAGGCCAAGGCAGGAGAATCACTTGAGCCCAGGAGATCAAGATCAGCCTGAGTAACACAGCAAGACTCCTTCTCTACAAAAAAAAAAAAAAAAAAAAAATAGCTGACATAGTGGCATACGCCTGTAGTCCCAGCTACTCGGGAGGCTGAAGGCAGGAGGACAGAATATTGCTTGAGCCTAGGAATTCGAGGTTACAGTGAGCTATCATTGCACCACTACACTCTAGCCTGGGTGATGAAGCAAGACTCCCATCTCTTAAAAAAAAGTCATTCTTAATAAGGCATACATGATAATAATAGCTAAAATTTGCTGAGCCAGTGAGATGTGCCAAGTACTGGCCTGTGGATTTCACATTTTACTTAATTTAATTCTTATAAATATAACCCCTCTAAAAAACAAAGAGACTTCTGTTTCCAATAAGGTGTAGTGAACATACTTTTCCCTATTTCTCTTGCTAAGTACATGAAAAACTCTAGACATATATAAATACATATCACAAATATGTCAAGACGATGAAAAGTGAAGACAGGAAAGCAGACTGCCTAGTGAATGTGGGACCTGAGGAGTCATATGGCGGTGACTTCCTTGGGTTTTCTTTTTTGCCTAATATATTCTAGATACTGAAAAACTTAGCAATCCTGAAACACCAATGGGAGCACAAAGAGCCCTGTGGTGTTAGGATATATGTGTGAGTGTATACTGGTTTTTGTCCACAGTTCCTGGCTCATGACTCCCATAGCCCTTGTTACAGTCTTTTGTTATAATGTGGGGTGTGTTAGGCCTCAGGAGCAGGCCTCAGAAAACAGGATCCCATGGCAGGATTCTAATCTTCCCCCACCATTCTGATTCTGATTGTGGATCCTAAAACCCTCATTCCAAAGAGAGTCTCATCCCATATCCTGAAGTTCAATCACATTTCCACAAGGTTGTCCATAAAAATCCAAGAGGACTGGGTTCAGAGAGCTTCTGGAAAGCTGAACACAGGGAGGTTCTTGCAGGGTGGCATGCCCAGGAAGGGCATGGAAGCCCTGTGTCCCTTCCCCTATACCTCATCCTCTGCATCTCTTCATCTGTATCCTTTATAATAAACTGGTAAACATGTTTCCCTGAATTCTATGAGCCACTCCAGCAAATTAACTGAACCCAAAGTGGGGGTGTGTGAACTCCAAGTTGAAGACAGTCAGAAATTCTGAAGGCCTGGACTTGTGACTGGTGTCTGAGTGGGGGGCAGTTTTAGGGACTGAGCCCTTGCCCTGTAGGATCTGACACTATCTCTAAATAGATAGTCTCACACTTGAATTAGAGGATACTCAGCTGGTGTCTGCTGCTTAGAGTATGGGGGAAAAAACACATTTGGTTACAGAAGCCCTCTTCTGTGTTGATGTTTATTATGGTGTGAGAACAGAGGGAAAGCTCTTACAACACCAGTTTGGGAGTGTTTTCCAGAAGCAATCCACAAGAAAAACAACTCATGGGACCAAGAAAAAAAGCAACCTAGCAAGATAGAAAAGTTTTAAGATAATAAACACTCTCCCCCAGCTGAACACCACACAAAAATTGTGGCTCTATACCCACCCCCACCTGCAAAGGTGCAATGGAGAGCCTTGAATTCCATCCATGGTAGGCTGTAATGAGGTGCTTTACCCATTTTCCTCTTATCCCCTCACTGGAGTGGTATCATAAAAGGCTGGGCAACCACTAAAACATCTATGCAAAGAGATAACACTCAAAGTCACTATAGCTAAATCAAGAAGGAATTCTAAAAAAGGTTAAAGTAACCCACAGGAAGATAGAATCAAGAAAACCAGGAACTAAAAACAGGAAGAATAAACAGCAAAAAATAAATTTCAGACCTATGTACTAACATATCAATAACTACACTAAATGTAAATGGTCTATATACTCCAAATAAAAGATAGAGACTACCAGAGTAGATTTAAAAATTGACCCAACTTTATACTTCCTACAAGTTACTTCAAATGATATAAGTTGAAAGTAAAAGGATAGAAAAATATATACTATGCAAGCATTAAGTAAAATAAAGCAAGTGTGGCAATATAATTACAGGGTAAAGTAGATTTCAGCAAGGAAATTTATCAAGGAAAAAGAGGAATATTACACAATGTCAATCCACCAAGAAGACTAGCAATCATAAATGTGTATGCACCAAACAATTCAACTGTAAATATGTGAAGCAAAAACTGATAAAACTGAAAAGAAAAATAGGTAAATCCATTATGAAAGCTGGAGACTTTAATACCCCTCTCTCTAAAATTAATAGAACTAGACAGGAAATCAGTAAGGATATAGAAGAACTCAACAATGCCATTGACCAACAGAATCTAATCAACATTTGTAGAAAACCCCACCTACCAATAGCAGAATACATCTTCTTTTTCAGTTCTGATGGAACATATATCTAGATTGACCATATTCTGTCTCACAAAACAACCTCATATGATTTAAAAGAATTGAAATCATAGATTATATTATCTGACAACAATAAAATCGAATTAGAAATTATAAAACATAAAAAGCTCTAAGAACTTGAAAGAAAATAACATACTTTTAAATAATCCATGGTGAAAGAGAAAGTCTCAAGGGTAATTTAAAAAATATATTGAACTTAATAAAAATTAAAATATGTCAAAATGTGTGAGATGCAGCTAAAACCATGCTGAGAGGAAAATTTGCATTATTACAACTCACTCAGCATGACATATATCATTTGAACAAGCCTGTAACCATTAAGGAAATTAAATTTACCAAAAACTTTAAGAACAATTATACCAATTCTACACAATTTCTTCCAGAAAATAGAAGAGAAGGGAACACTTGCCAATTAATTTTATGAAGCCAGTATTACTGTGATACTCTGGACAAAGACAGTATTGCACACAAACGAACAAACAAGCAAAACCCCACAAATATAGACCAGGATCCTTCACAAATACGATGCAAAAATTCTTAACAAAATGTTAGCAAAAATAATTCAGCAATATATATAAAAGGAACTATACACTATGACCAAGTAAGTTTATTCAGGCATATAAGGCTGGTTCAATATTTGAATATTAGTCAGCATATTGATCATATCATTTGATACAGAAAAAACATTTGACAAAATATAATACCTATTCATAACAAAAACTCTCAGCAAACAAGGAATATAGTATGGAAAAGCTTCTCCACCTCAACTTGACAGAGAACATCAACAAAAAACCTATAGCTAACATTACACTAAATGGGAAGAGACTGAATGTTTCCCCCCTAAGATGAGGAAAACAGCAAGGATGTACCCTCTTACCACTGCTATTTGTCATAGTACTAGAAGCTCTAGCAAACTTAAGCAAGGTGATTCAATAAAAGGCATATACATTGGAAAGGAAAAAACAAAACTATCTCTATTTACAAATGCCAAGATAGGCTATGTGAAAAAACCCACGTAATCTACCAA
>VBSM01001265.1:63356630-63421136 GCA_008086735.1 Cheirogaleus medius
GAAAAAAAAAAAAAGAACAATAAGGGGCATTCAATTTCAGATAATAACAATGGTAACAGTGAACACTTATATGGTGCTTACTATGTGCCAAGCTCTGTACTACATGCTTTACATAATCTTCAAAACAACTATATAAAGCAGATACTATTATTATCCTCACTATATAAACAGAGAAAATGAGGCTTTGATAATTTAAGTAATTTGCCTAAGGTCACATAAGAAGTGAGGGGGGAGCTGAGATGTGAACTCAAGACAGTCTGGCTCCAGAGCCTTTGTGCTCATCCACTACAATGTTAGGGAAAGCCTTTCTGAGAAGGTGTCATTTAAGTGGAGACCTAAACGATAAGCAGGTAAGGCACTGGTAGGAGAAATCATGTATAAAGCCCTAAAGTGGGAAAGGAGACCTTTAGTTTTAGGAAATTAAGGGTGACTAGTGTGGCTGGAATATAGCTAATGAGAGCAAGTGTGTCAGGAGATAGGGCTGCAGAAGGCAGGTGCTACATCAACCAGAATTCTTTGGGCCAAAGAAGCTGGATTTTTATTCTAATAAGTGCAACAAGAGCTTCTGATGACTTTAAACTGAACAGTGACAGAATCTGATTTATTTTTTAAAAATATCTTTCTAGCTAATACATGGAGAATGAATTGAAAGAAGATAAGAGAAGTAGAGTCCAAGTCATTCATTTATTCAACAAATACTAGAAAGTTCATGGAGTAACTATTACTGTGGCAGGCACTATTGTAGATACCAGAGATACAGCTAAAAACAGGACATACAAGGTCCTGTACTCTGGAGTAAACTTTAGAGTGGTAAACACATACAAACACAACTACCCCCCTCTACATTAATAATTTCTCCCACTCTACTGGACATTTTCCATCAGCATACAAATTCTGGCAGCCCTCATCTTTAAACAAACATCAAACAAAAATCTATCCTTTGACCTTTCATTCCCCTCTTGCTAACACCCCATTTTTCTACTCCCTAATCCAGAAAAATTCTTTAAAGTACACTCTGTGCTAGCATCACCTCCAGTTATCATCTTAATCCACTATAACCAAGTTCTCTTTTAACCTACTAAAGCTACCCTCGTCAATGTTACCACACTATCATCCTGAAGTCGAATGCTCACTTCTGTCTCCTCATCTTAACCTTTCAGGAATATTCATACTGTTAACTAGTCACTCTTCTTGAAACACTCTTCAGGTTTCCTCCTTGCTAACTTCTCCTTCTCAGTCTAATTAAAAGGCAATACAGCATGGTGATTAAGGGCATGGCCTTCTAGAGCTGCCTCTGAAGACAAGTTGTGCTTATGGCATGGAGGACAGATGTTGGGAGAGAATGCTCCCCTTTCTTGTGCAGGCTAGAAAACTCATCAGTATTTCAGGTGAGAAATGATGGTGGTTTAGACTAGAGTGTTAACATTGGTAATAAAGAGAAATACAAGGATTTAGCTCTATTTCAGAAGTATAACCAATAGGACTGTTGGATGAATTGGATATGGAGAGTGAGGGACAAGGAGAATCATGGTTTCTTCCTTGAGAAACTGGTAGAATTATGGAGCTATTCAATGACGTCTTAGAAAATAAGGTTAGAATTAGAATGAAGTTTGTGACCCAATAAAATGCTAGTGAACATTACCTAAAAATCACCTAAATTTAGAGATGATCTCATTTGATGCCTTTCCATTGAAATTAATACCTGGAAAAGGCTATGTGATTTACCCAAAGTCACACAGGTAACTGGTGGTAGAGCTGGAAATAGGACATGAGGCTCCCAGAATCCTGCTAAGAAGCCACAGATCAGGATCAGCCAAGACAACCATTACTAACAAACTAGCTGAGCCTGTATTGCTTTAGTCTTCTTCCTCCGAACAATGCAATAAAAAATATTTTAATAAAATGTTTGGGTTTATTGGATATAGTTAAGCAAGTTATGAACTGCATATTTATGTTTTCTTTAAAAAAGTTAGGGAAGGCAGACAGAATATAAAAATCAGTTTTACCCCTGAGAATAAAATCTATTATAAAAGTCAATTAATTATATTTGCTCATGTATACTACTTGTAAAAGTTAAAATATACATGAAATTCCTTCTCAAATAGTTTACATTTTAATTTGCAGGATAACACACATGCAAATAATTCAGGACAATAGGAGAGATGTCATAAGGCAGTACCAGAATAACTGCCAAATGAATTATATAAACAATAACATTTTTTAAGAATAGTACTCTGGAGTAGGCCTTAAAAGAAAGTAAGGTTTAAGCTAAGCTTTGAAGGATGACAAGGAAGATTTTAAAAAGTAAATAGGTACATGTTTTGAGTTGTTCTAAAAAAAAAAAAGGAAATAAGGAAGGGTATTAAATTAAACAAAGCTATAAAGAATGTTCACTAGGGTACTAGGCTTGGGACTGGTGGTAGAGAGTGGAGTGAATGAGCTATTTTAGATTGGGTAGGCAGAGATATTCTCTTTGGTATGACATTTGAGCCTGAATGATACAGAGGAACAAGGAATGTGGTGATGGGAGGAGAGAAGAATATTCTAGGCAGAGAGAACAAGTACAAATACCCACTACATTACTTGCCTATATATTAGGCTCCATAGATCTAATACACAGAAATCTTGTTCAATGGTAAAAGAATAGGATACAAATTTCTAAACCTGAATTTAAAGAATTCCACAAATTGTCTTTCTGAGCTCAGCTTCTCCATCAGCAATAACTACTGCACAGAAGGACATGTAAGATAATGTATATGGAAGTGTTTTAGAAACAGAACAGTTATAAAAATCAGTTCAAAAGGGAAAGAAAAAGTTATAAAGTTAAAAATGGAGAACTGAGTTATGATCATTGCTGATATTACTATTGGAGTACCTTTTTACCTTTACATTTTCACTTATTGTAGATTTTTATGTACATGTTTTAACTGCCTTGCCAGATTATAAACTCCCTGCAGGTAGTAAACATCTTAAATATGGCACCTGGCACAGGTTTTTAGTAAGTATTAGCTAAGTATATATATCAAGCCAATAATTCATTTTACTTTCCTTTGAAGATTTGTATTTGAGTGTTTATGTGTGTATGTGCACAGTATGACACCTAATGGACCACCAAGTTAAGCATTTACACTCATCTGCAGAGCTCTACTTTTTCCAGGACGAAAACCCGCAGGGGACTTTGATCACATGGGCTTTCACAAGAATCAACAACAGTCTACACGTAATAACTATGAAAACAGAGAAATACATCAATATGACCCTTCGTAAAGCCTGAGAAAATCTGAGGAAAGGCACAGAGCAGATCTGAAGGGCCGCTTAAGTTTTTACTTGGTTCTGCTGCTATTAGAGCAAGGACCTCTGTTACAATGGAACCCCTTATAATAGAATCCTCACTTTTCTCTCTAGTGCCTATTGGCAATCGCAAAACACCACCTGGGTCATTTCATCGCCGCAAAAAACGGCCAGCAATAGCCCAGCTGCTTGCTGGCAGCCTCGGAGTCAGGCGGGGCCCGTGACCCGCACTGAGGGCAGCGTCTTTGCTCGGCCTTTAGACGGAGGGTTTGAGGGCAGGCGGCTGCTTAGGGTACGCAGTGTCTGGTGTGAGGGTGGGTCTTCGGCCGATGGGGCTGAGAGGTAGGGAAAGAGGCAACTCAGGGCTGCCGCGTTGTACAACTCCAGGGGTCACCACGGCAAACCCTTCCTCGACACGGAAATCTCTCCTGCCCCCGAAGGAACGACAGAAGCAGCTGACGCCAAAGAAATCCTCTTTTCTGTGGGTCACAGGGGCCAAACCCAGACTCGGGGAATAATGCGCTACCATCCCACTCCTCCCTCAGACCCCGGAGCTCACCCACCTGCAACTGCAGTCTCCGTAGTCTCCACCCCAGTCTCCCTTCCTCTAGAGGACTGGTTGCGATTGGCTTGCACCGCTGTCCCGTTAACTCTTCCCCAAGTGTGAGTGGCGTAACTGTCGGGCTCTCGGCCTTGGTCCCTCCCTTCGCTACCCTCCGAGGCCACGTCCCACGTGACGTCACACAGTGCCGCAAAGCGCAGAGGCTGGCGTCGGTCTCCGCCCCCGGCAGCTTTCTCCGATTGGCGTAGGCTGAGCTGTGGGCGGGGCAGTGGGGGCTCTCAGAGGGTAACGTGCCTACCGTCATAGGGCGAGGCCCCGCCTCCTGCGTCTGTGCGGGCAAGAATAGAGCGGGAGGGCCCGCCCCCTGCGCACAGACGCAGGGAAGGGGCGGGGCTACGCTAGCGTCCGCGCCATCAGGCAGAGGTGGCGGAAGGGTTCTGTTCTCTGTGCATGGTTTTCCCAGCCAAGCGGTTCTGCTTGGTGCCATCCATGGAGGGCGTGCGCTGGGCCTTTTCCTGCGGCACTTGGCTGCCGAGCCGAGCCGAATGGCTGCTGGCAGTGCGATCGATCCAGCCCGAGGAGAAGGAGCGCATTGGCCAGTTCGTCTTTGCCCGGGACGCTAAGGCAGCCATGGTACTTACTACAGGTCTTTTGGTATTTAGAGCGGAGGAAGCAGATGTTGGGGGAGGTGGGCCGGGCTGTGGAGACCCACCTTCCCGCCCTAGCGTCGGCTCCTGGACCGCTCGTGGCCTGCTCGGGGCGAGAGGGGTCGGCGCTGCAGTGTTTCTGGCGTGCGCACGGCCTGGTCTCCACGGTCTTTGTAACCTCCGCGGAGGCCTCGATTGCTGTGAAAATTAGCTCCTTCCCCCTGCAATTGAAAATAGAGACCCTACTAAGCCATAAAATAATTGTAGGGAAGGTTTGTGAAATAGTTTTTTTCGTAATGAATGTTTTTATTTTTAAATGTTATCAAATTCTATTTTTTTCTCTGCTTGGGTTCACAGCCCATGCTTAGTCTGCCTATTAAATACTCTACCACCGCCCAAAGGTACCCTACACGTGGTAGGCCCTAGGAAATATTGACATATGACTTAGTTTATGGCCTTGAGCACCCTGGGACTGGAGGAGGCCTAAGCCAGCCACCTTTTACCAATGAAAAAGAAGCCCAGAGAGAATACAGGCCCAGGCATACTTTCCTGACTAGGTACCCTAGGAAACAGTATTTTAAATGGATTTATTTATTTTAGTTATGTATTTTTAATCAACAAATGGAAAATTGGATTTCAAATTAAATGCCTTTACTATTCTACTGTATAGTACAATTTCGAAACAACCTCTAATTACCAAGACATTTCTTGAAAAGGTACCATATTGAAACACCTTTCTGTTCGAAATGTGGGCTAGTTGATAATTTTTTGAAGGCATACTAGTGAATGTTTTTTATACTTTTTTAAAGAAATTGTGAAATGAACTAATTCTGAAGGCCTGCAGTTTTTTAAAGTGTTAGAATTGAAGGAGGGAAAAAACCCTGAAAGGTACTTTTTTAAATTATATACTTTGCCATCTTATACCCTTGATGTTTTTGTGTTTTTAGTAATTTCTGTCTTAATAATTAATAGAGGTAGGAGAGAGTGAACAATGTAAGTCATGCCTTGCTAATTGTTGAACCTGGATGATGGGTATATAGGATCTAGAAATACACATGAGCGGATGTAAGGTACAATAAGGCTGATTACTGTGGAATTTTTTAGAACAGCAAATGTAGAGCCAGTCTAAAATGCACAATAATCAGGGAATAGTCAATACTTCTTTTATACCTCAATACTATGAAATAGTATGCGACACTTAAAAGTGCACAGACCAGACCAATAAGTACAGACATAAAGTAATTCCCAGTACTTACAAATTAAAAACCTATGTGTAGTAGAATACTACATAAGTGTGACCTCATATATATGTTCCTATAGAGTTATCAAAAATATATGCACATGTATATATATTTAAATACTTAGAGAAAAGACTGAAAGGATACCTGCTGTTAACATTGGTTATTAGTTAAGGGGAGGGAATTGATAAGCAGGGCTTTTAACGTTCTAGCTAATTAAGCATTGCTTAAATCTTAATGCAGTGGATTTAATACTTACGAACTTTGCAAACTTTTAAAAAGAAAAATTTTAGGAACTACAAAAACATACTTTGTGTATTACAGGCAATATATGTATATCTTTAGTAGGCATGAATAAATATCAAATGTTCTATGTACTTAACAGGCTGGTCGTCTGATGATAAGGAAATTAGTTGCAGAGAAATTGAATATCCCTTGGAGTAATATCCGTTTGCAAAGAACTGCAAAAGGAAAACCAGTTCTTGCAAAGGACTCATTGAATCCTTACCCCAATTTCAACTTTAACATCTCTCATCAAGGGGACTTTGCGGTGCTTGCTGCTGAACCTGAACTACAAGTTGGAATTGATATAATGAAGACTAGTTTTCCAGGTAATGTGGCATTTTTGTAGTACAGAAATTGTGTCTTGCTGTCTTAGTCTTTACCTATTGAGTAATCTCAGGCCAGGAGGTGTATTACAGATACTTAAAGTTAGGGAAAATGTGCTCAATGCTCAAGGGTAATATATCTGAAAAAGATATATTTCCTTGAATATTAACAGACTTCTACATAAATAATAGATTCTCCATTACTGGGGATCCATATGATACTTCACATAGAGACAAAGTGAAATGTAAAGTGTTTTTTTAACTGTACCTCAGCTTATTTCACTTAAGTATTTCCCACAATTTGTCAGTAAGTTGGTTTGTTTAAAAAAAGAATCCCAATGGTAGAGATTCTAGGTAAAGATAACATGCACATTTGACCCTTGAACAACATGAGCTTAACTGTGTAGTCTACTTTTATGTGGCATTTTTTTCAGTAAATAAAATTGGCCCTGTGTATCTGCGGGTTCTACATCTACAACCAGACGTGGATGGAAAATATGGTATTTACGGGATGCGAAGATCAAAGATAGGGAAGGCCAGCTTTTCAGATCTGCTGGTTCCAAAGGGCCAACTGCAGGACTTGAGCATGTGCTGGATTTTAGTATCAAAGTGGGGTCCTGGAACGAATCCCCTGCGAATACCAAGGGATGACCGTATTTGTGCTATATTGAAATACAGCTCTTTTTAGCACATTTATATAAGTAAAAATGAAGAGCAAGCACTATTAAAATATCTAAGTTACTTATACAATGTGTTAGATATTGTATAGGTGGCTTTAGGAACCACTAACATTTTATCATAGGGTTGAGTATACCCAGGCAATTTTAATATTTACATACTAAATACAGGTTCTCTTAAGTAATGTATACTCATCATCATCACTAACACTTAGTGAGCATGTACCATGTGCCACAGCATTTAACAAAATGCCTTGCATATATTCTCTGATTTAATTCTTTCAACCACCCTGTGATGAATATACTTTTATCAGAAGATAAGTAACAGGCTAAGAAGAAAGCTGTTGAAAAGAAACCACATCTTTTAATTTCATAGTACAACTATCTAATCTCCACATTGCCTCCACCATGGGATCTTTGAATATGTGGTTCTCACAATGGAAGACTTACTGAGTTTTATTCCCCACCCCCATTTCTGCATAGATAACTCTTATTTACTGGTTACATTTCACATTAACCTTACTTTAGGGAAGCTTTGGTGAACCTCCAAACTAAGCTAGGTTCTTTTATTGTAGGCTCTCGTAAAATATATTTTTATTCCAATAATGTATGTCAGTTTATAGTTATGATTGTCTTTCCCCTGATACTTATAAGCTATGTTAGAGCAAGAACCATGTTAGCTACATCAGAGTTTGATCACTATCACATCTCTTAGCACCTTGCCTAGTGTATAATAGTGCCAATAAATATTTGTCAAATGAATAAACATTGTGCTGTAGTATAGGCTTCAGCATATAGCTGTGAATCTCACCTCACTTTTGCTTATTGTCTTTACCTTGCAGTTTCCCACCAGCTCCTCTTTCTCAGACCTGATCATAAACCTCTCCTTTATAACTGTTTTGAAGTTTGCTCAGAACAAAGCTCTACTAGTGTTTTGGAAACATCGTAACAGGTTCTTGACTTGATTGTTGATAAGCTTCAAAGCATTTTTTTTTTTAACCTCCTGAAATTGTTTGCTACATTTTGTATGAATGTGCATCTGTGCATTATTGTGAGGAGAGGATCTGGATTCAGTAGGGTCATAAAAGGCTTATTCTAAAAGAACCTCTGCTATAGAGGATTCAGAGTGAGCATGGGAATTAGCCTATTTGTTTTTGTAGCTTTCTGCTGTCCTTACACGAACTTTTTCTAAAATCAAAAGTTAGTGGAAAGGCCATTACATTCTTAGAATGTAGTCAGCACAACTACACAGTAATGATTGGCCCAGTCGGTTGATGTCTGCTTGGAAATGATGCCTGCAAGAAACAGATTTTATTACCAATTGACTTGATGGGCAGTGTTGGCCATGGTCAATACTGGATAAAGAAGTAATTACTAACTGAAGCTTTTAATATATGATGAGAAGATAATTGAGCAAAAATTGAAGATTCAGTTTTCTGTTATGCTTTATTAGAACTTCCCCCCCAGCTATTTTGATTGATCTTATTTGACTAATCCTAATATCTAGGCTTTTTCATTTTCTTTGATTGTTTCATTGTCAAAAAGCTATTGTTATGTCCAGTGACACATAAGGGAAGAGATATTTTCCAGTTGTCACTAATGTTGTTACCATGCCACTAATTTCTGAAGTATAAATAAACACAGCATGATGTCTTAGTGAGGATAGGAAGTAGACACTGACTTGCTTTATTGGAGGTTCATTCAAATTGCTCTGCTTATCAGAATAAGTGAGGAAATTGAGCAAGAGATGTTCCTAAGAGGATTGCTAAATGATGATAGGCAAAACTTGGGATAGCATCAAGAGAAGTATACGTAATATGTTTTGGATGTTGTTACTATATTGTCTGTCAAGAAGGAGTTGGCTTTTGGGGGGACATCATTAGTATATTGAAAGAGTCAACTCTGTCACTCCTATCATGTAAGAGCTTGAGGCATCTTTTTCCTTGTTGTATTAGCCATTTCTACTAAGTGCAGCTCATTTCTCTGCCTCTCGCAGTTCTCCCATTGCTGCTGTTGCAGGGCAGGGGAGAACATATTGATTGATGCATCAAGGAAGCTCAGGGTTTCTTCCTCCTGGGTATATGCTCACTATTAAGGAGATTACTGCAGCCACCACTTTATTTTCTGTTTAATGAAGAAAGTAACAAAGGAAACTTATATAAAAATAACTGGTATATAGTCAGCACTCAGTAAATGTTTGTTCAGTGAATGTCCAAAGAAGAAGGTTTATAAGATATTGGGAACCCTAGTATGGCTATACTGCAGGGCATTACATTCCTTTTCCTAGGAAAAATGGTATTTTCCTGGTCCTCCTCATTCACTACCCCCAATTGGGAAATTTTGGTTGGTTTTTCCTTCATTTTTAAATTTTTATCTACCATTAAAGGTATTTGCAGTAATAAGTATAAAGGAAGAATAGTTTTATGAATTGTTCAGTTTTGTTACCATATTTACAAAATAAGGCAAGATAAGATAGGCAAAATACAGTATATTAGTTGGCAGGACAAAATAACTCATAAAAATCTTTTGGGATACAGTGCAAATTTTAATTAATATCAGTAATTTGAAATGACTGTATTATGGAATTGCTTTATAGAATAGCCATTACATAGTAAGTATAAATAAGTACGGTAAGTATAAATTAAGTGTTGGTATTATATGATAATTAGGAAGGCAGTAGAGCCTATTTCTTGTCTCTTTCCACCATGCCATCTCTTCTTCACTATTTTAATAGTTTCCTAATTGACTCCTCCTTTTCACTTTTGTCTTTACCCAGTCAGTACATTCTCCATCTATATAGTGGAGTGGTCTTAAGTCTTTGGTTGGTTCTCAGTGCATATAGAATGAAACCCAAGCCCCTTAACATGACCGTATTGTCTTGTTCTCATCTATCTCTTCATTCTCATACCTCCCTACCACCACTTCTTATCTTTAGCTACTCTCTTTGCCCATTGTTTTCTTTCCACACTGATCTTTTATTACTCTGAATGTAGCATGCTACCTATTTGAGGTCATTGCAAAAAGAGCTGATCCTTTTGCTTATTCTCCTACTCTTTTCTTGACTTCCTGAGACTTCAAAGTTGAGAAGGAACCAGTACCTCCTCAGAAAGGACTTTCCTGACCACCTGATCTGCTTTTTCTTCATGGCTCTTCTTATTTGTAGTTATAACTTAATTATTTGATTATGTATTATTCCTTTCATTAGAAGAGTTCAAGAATCACACTTGTGTCATTTTTGTCACAGTATACCTAATACCTAGCAGAGGGTCTAGCGCATAGTAAATGCTCAGTAAATATTCATTGAATGTACAAATGATAGGAAATAATTTAGGGGATGTCTACATTTAATTCCTTCAGTTTGTTAAAAAATGAAAAAAAATAGGTATGCAATCACAGTGAAAAACTATATTCATATTAGATTCTAGTTGGAATATAAACTGTTCTCATCAGTGTGTTAGGATTAAAAATAGTTCTCCCTTTGAGTGTTTTTCCTCACCCATCCATTTATCTTCCTAGCTTTTTCTCTTCTCCATTTCTGTCCCTTGCAGAGCTGCTGCAGCTCTATTCCACTATCATTTCTATTTAGGCTGATCTTCATTCTTCTAGATCTGCATTTTATAGAATATGCTTAGTTAAAGCAATTTTTTTTTAAAGGTTGGAGATTTAGATCCTGTAAGTAGCTTTAAAAAGTCACATATCACTTTGTACTCTGAATTCCTTATTGGAAAACCAAGTCTTTACTTTCAATGAGTTTTTCCCCTACCCAGTTATAGATGGGTCTTTTCCATTGTCTATGGAACTATTATTTATTGAGAAACTCCTATGCGTGTGACATTGTATTAAATGCCTTAAATGTATTATTTCATCCTCTTAAGCCTAGGGTGTTAGTACTGTTATTTTATATAAAAGGTTAAGACACTTCCCCAAGGTGACTTAGCTAAAAAGTAGAAGCCCATACATTCACAACAATGTGAATGTACTTAATTGCTACACTCTACAACAATGGTCCCCAGCCTTTTTGGCACCAGGGACCATTTTCATGGAAGACAGTTTTTCCATGGACCCTGGGGGTTGGAGGGTGGGAGTTTGGGGATTGTTCAAGTTTGTGCACTTTATTTCTATTATTATTACATTGTAATATATAATGAAATAATTATACAATTCACCATAGGCTGGGGATCCCTGCTCTACAGTATATGACCTCCCAGTAAGAGATTTTATCAATTCCTATTTAAGATTTGCAAAGATGAAATCTGTGAAAAATTCTGTGAAGCTGTGGTTAAGTTTGAAGTTATAGAACTAATATCTAAGAATGTGCAAAATATAATAAGATGAGCTTTGCCTTACCCTTTTTTAAAACTTATATTAGGCATTATAAACAAAAGAGTGTCGCGAGAAAGAATAGACAACTGGGAGAGGTAAGAGAAAGAGCCCAGTATATATACATAATATTTCAGTTCAGTGGATAAAAGATTAGTTTATTCATTAAATGATGCTGGTATTAATATAATTGGTAAGTCATCCGAATGTAAAATGTATTAATACTATAGACAAAAATTCTGGAGGAATTAAAGATTTAAGTATAAAAAAATTTATAATTTTAGAACAAATATGGGAGACTATGACCTAGGGTTGCAGTAAATCTTTTTACCAATTTAATTATTTTTTCAAACAAGACACAGAATTCAGAATCATCAAGGAATAGATATTTAATTAAATTTTTTAAATTTATATGACACAAAATGTAACCATGGGGAAAAATTCTTGTAGCAAATTTGGTCAATAAAGTGTCAATATCCATAATATAGAACAATTTCAAGTAGTCAGTAAGATATTACCCTAGTGATAGAGTAATGTAAATTGAAGTAACAGGTGCCCATCAGATTTGTAAAAAATTGGAGAAAACATCTGGTGCTGGTGAAGATGTTGAAAAAGAACAAGCATACATAGAAGGAATGTAAGTTGCTGCAAGCTCTTTGGAAAATAATGTTAAAATGGAAAATATATCTACTCTTTGATTTAGCAATTCTGTTTATGATATTCTGTGCAAAAGATATAAATATACTAGTGGATATATCTGTAATGATGTTTTTGTGTGAGAACATTGCCTGATACTGCTAATAGAAATGGGTTAAATAAATTATGATCCATACATTTTATAGACTATTATTAGCTATAATAAAAGAATGAGTTATATCTATATGAATCTGAAGGTACTTAAATATGTATTGTTAATTAATAAAATCACATTGCAGGAAATATATATAGCAGGATCCTGTTTTTTAAAACAAATGCTCCTCAATCCTTTTAAAAACAAGCCAACTATATAAAATAATTTTTTAAAACTTAGAAAGTTAGAGGAGGAAATTTAAAAGGCCAGAGGATTTAGGGGAAACATTTTTCTCTGAGATAAAAGCCTCATTATTAAATTGAAGTCAAAAAATATAACCCTCTCCTTGCAAAATTCTTAATCTTTTTCCCCCCCAAAAGTCAATAGTGAAAAATAGAATTTGTATAGGAAGCTGTAAATAGACTAGTTTGTACAGAAAATTGAGTTGATGATGTATAGGGGAAACCTGAGAAACATTTCCAGAAAGAAGAAGAAATTATGGTAGATAAAGAGGACTTAACATAGAGATTTGGTGTATGAAAATACATATTATTAAAGAAGATGACAGATTAAATGGATAAGAAACAAAAATGAAATATTTCATAGGAAACTGGGGAAGATTTGGAAGTAGATAGATCGAATTTCAGCTTTAAAAAGAACAAAAAGTTCTGGAGAAGATGGATAGAGATGATGACTGTACAGTGTGAATATACTTAATGTTACTGAACTGTATATTTAAAAATGGGTGAAATTATGTATATTTTACCACAATAGAGAAGAAATCACATATAGAATAATATTAGAAGTAAATTTTGTCGAGGGTTGTATAGTCCTACTAGTATTTAAATAATAAAATAGTTTATCTTTAAAGGAACTAGAGTCAGTTTAGTCTCAGATTTCTATAATGGTGGTAGGACCATAGAATGATGTTTCTAAAATTGTGATGAGGATATCAAAATCAGCCAGGATGCTTATTAAAAATGCAGATTCCTCGAAACCACCATAGATCTACTGAGCCAGAATTTCTGAAAGTACAGGCAGGGATTCTATACTTAAACAATTTTTCCAGCTGATTGTTAGGAATATTAATGTTTGGGAAATACTATGTTGGATGTAATTTATAGAGCAAAGAAAGAGAAAAATTGTACTTCTTTTTTTTATGAGTGAAATAATCAGAAATCCATTAGATCCTTGCTTCACACTATACAACAAAATTAGAGGTAAGTTTAATACAGTTACTAGAACAGAATACAATCGTTTATTTGGTCAGACTTCTGAAAGAAAGATGCCTTTTTAAGCTTAGAAGGGTATGAAGAAATGACAGAGTCAACAGATGTGATTTCATATCAAATCATCTTTCACAAACCAGAGAATATATTTGTGACAAATATGACAGATAAAGGTTAATGTTGTTAAGATATGAAATGCTTCTGTAAGAATTGATAGTAAAACCATTTAAGCCTTACTTGATGGATGTAGGAAGGACTTGATAAAATAGTTGACAAAAGAACATATAAAAGTTGTTAACACTGACAACTATCACAACCTTAGAGCTAACATTTATTAAGTACTTGATAGTTGCAGGCACTTTGCATGTTAATTCTTAATCTACCCAACTTTTTTACTCTATTTTACAGTTTAAGAAGCAACCATAGAGATGTTAAGCAAAAGTTAAATAAATAACATACAGATTGAGTACTGTAATTGGAAATCTGAAATGCTTCAGTGAGCATTTTATTTGAGCATCATTTTGGTGCTCAAAAAGATGTTATAGCATTTTGGATTTGGGATTTCAGATTTTTGGATTAGAGATACTCAACCTGTAGCTAAAGAAGTGATGGAGCCAGCATTTGAACATTTGACTCCAGGGACATAGCAGTAAAGCTCATAAGAATGTGTGAGTGCATCTACATATATATATAATTTAAATTGTATGCATGTGAGTATTAGTTTCCATAGGCTGCCTGACAAAGTACCACAAACATGGTTTCTTAAAACAACCGAAATTTATTTTCTTGAGTTCTGAAAGGCTGGAAATCAATCAGGGTATCAGCAGGGCCTTGCTGCCTTTGAAGACTCCAGGAAAGAATCTTTTCTTACCTCTTCCTAGTTACTGCTGGTTCCTAGCAATCCTTGTCTTGTAGTTGTATCACTGCAATTTCTGCCTGGACCTTCACATAACCTTTCCTGTCTCCTCTGTCTGTCTTTCTTTATAAGGAAGGACACAAGTCATTGGATTCAGGACTCACCCTAATCAAGTATGACTTCATCTTCACTTGATTATATCTACAAAGACTATTTCCAAACATAGTTACTGTCTGAGTTTCTCAGTGGACATGAATTTTGGGAGACACTCTTCTACCCAGAATAGTCCGTCCTCTGCACCTCCCTCCCCTGTTTATATCCATCTAACATACAAAATTAATTCACCCCATCCCAGCATCTCCAAGTCTTAACCCATTCCAGCATTAACTCTAAATCTCATCCAAATCTTATCAACTCATAAAGTTGCAAATCTCATCATTTGAATCATTTAAATCAGGTAGGGGTGAAACAGTATGATCCATCTTGGGGCAAAATTCCTCTCCATATGTGGATCTTGGACACCAGAACACAAGTCATCTTCTAAAATACAGTGGTGGGAGAGGCATAGGATAGACATTCCCATCCTGAAAGGAAGAAGTTGGGAGTAAAAGGGGGTCATGTGGTTCCCAGACAAGTTCAAAACCCAGCAGGGCAAATTCTGATAGGTTTCAAAGCCTAAGGCTACGTATTCTGTCCTCTGACTCCTGAAGTCCCACCGTCTTGGACCTCTTGCTTGCTCTCTGGAGTTCTTCCTTAACGAATAACATTCACAGCCCAGTAGTTCTAGCTCTATTAGCCTCTTTCTTGCCTCTGTGTGTGTTACTACCTATACATGTTGATATATGTACATTTTTTCTTTTCTTTTTTTTGCTCAGTCATGAAACAGCTTCAGATTTTGTAATTTTTTTTTTTTGAGATATTGTGTCACTATTATTGCCTAGGGTAGAGTGCCATGGCATCATCGCTCACTGCAACCTCCAACTCCTGGGCTCAAGTGATCCTCCTGCCTCAGCCTCCTGAATGGCTGGGACTATATGAGTTTGCCACTGTGTATGCCCAGCTGATTTTTTCTTTTCTTTGTAGAGACGGGGGTCTTGCTGTGTTGCTCAGGCTAGTCTTGAACTCCTGGCCTCAAGCAATCCTCCCACCTTGGCCTCCCAAAGTGCTAGGATTACAGGCGTGAACCACCATTCCAGGCCTGATACCTACACATTTAAATAAGTACATATAAGAGTAACTGAAGCTTAGGGCTGCTTTTAAAGAGATCCTTTGTCAGTAACATACAAGAGGCTTTGTGCATGTATTTTGTGAAACCTATATTGGTAGTTTAGACATTTTTGTTTAATTCTAGGATTGCATCTAAATAAATTCCTGGACAAATGAGATAAGTTAAATATTACTTTGTACATATTAGCTCAGATTTTAGGAGACTGTCACCTCCCATAGAAGCAAGACTTAGAAAATGAAACTATTAGAACTAATAATGTGATTTATTATCCTAAGCTAAATTTTGATATCTTGAAACAAGTACACAGATGGACATTGCTCAACTTCCTTCCACTCCCCCCAAATATAACTGGCCTTTTTTAAAGACTGAGGTGCTGTCGCATTTACACATTACACACTGGTGACCCTATTTTGTACAGAAATTGATGTAAGTGGGCTTTGAGGTTCTAGTACTAGTAGGATTTTTTTCATAGGCCTGCAATAGTCGCTAAGGGTATTGGATCTAAATGATTTTGTTGTGTTACTGCTGTGTTTAAAATAAACTTTTTAGTTGCTATGTGGTCTTGATTAGTTAATCATTGCAGAACACAGTATCTAACATTGCTTTCCCTACAGATTAAGTTATAAGGTGGAAGATCAGGCTTTTCTAAACTTGACTGGTGGTTTTATGTTTTTTAGACATTTTATCTTTTATGTATATAATGTACATGCACACACTTATTCTTAAATGTTTACTAGGATAATTAAATAAAAGTGTAACAGACATGAATATATGATGGTATTATTAGGAGGATTTGCCAGTGTATATGTCCAATAATTGTGCTATCTTCAAATAGTTTGAGAGACAGATTTAATGTTCTACTGATATTTCCTGCTGATTTCTCTTCATTCCAGTTTCCTAGATAAACTATGTACTTAACAGAACACACAGTGTATTTCCACTATGGTGCCACAGTGTGGCACTGTTGTGCTTTGGCTCAATTATTTACAAAATCATCTTTTCCTGTTGCTGTCAATTTTCTATTTTGTGGACTAGATAAGATGCTCTCAAAAGTATATGAAAATATACTCATATTGGATACTTTCTTAGCTGTACATAATGAGTTATGTGATTGCTTTCTAGTGATTGTGCTAGATTGATTGCCTTTTATGTTAATCAGTTTTTTATTAGCATGCATATTTAAAAAGTTTTTCCTTGATTGCACCATCATATTCAGTTAAAAATCAGAGGGCTTCTTGAAGGCTATGAAATTAAAAGTAAAAGAGACAAACAAAAATATACTCTGGGTGACAACAGGTATATCTTTTTAAATTTAGGTTTTTTGGCTGTTTATTATTCCATTAAAAATACAGTTCCACTCAAAATATATAATGCTGTCTTCTAAACCCAAGGTAACTATTCTTCTCATTGTCATCACATTACATGCTATTTGTGCCAGAATCCATTCAAGAGGAAACAGTTTGTGATTCATATAGGTATAGTGCTCTCAGTATTTAAAATCTCCAGATTTACTTTAGTCACTTTTGGAAGCTCTCTGTTTTTACTTTCCTTAAGGTGTTCTTTATGATGTTATTTGTCAAGCCAGTATGTACTGTTGATGCACTGAATAAATGTTTTTTATTAAGGGGCTTCTAGTTAGTCTCAGTAAGGTGTTGGTGTTCCTCAGTAAGGAATAAGCACCAGACTGTCAAAGGAGTCCATGGCCCCGAAAGGGTAAGAATCCCTTGCCATAGGACTCTTAAGATCTCAGTTGAATATTTCAGTGCTTGAAAATAAATGAGGATTTTTGTCTTGATCCAAAGTACCATGTATCATTGTAGGATCATCAGAAATATTTCCTGGCTAAACAAGAGGAGACTATTTTGACTCCTTTGAAGGGGGTGGGGGATAGTGGGAGAATTGTAAATATTAATAGTTGTGTGAGAGAACTGACTTCTAATGTTTTCTGCCCTTGAGATAACTATGGGAAAGGTATGTAGTTACTGTTGGAGAAACTGTAAACTTTCTATGAAGATAAGGACCATGGTCTATTTTGCTCATGATGATACTCTTAATATGTAGCACTTGGGTGTTTTCAGTGAATGATCGTAATGGAATTCTAATTGTCAAATTCTCATGGGGTGAGTTAGTGATTAAATGCCAGTAAAGCATTAAGTAGGGGGGTTTGACATCTTTTTTCCAGACATATTTCTCCCCATAAGAAATACCCATAGAGACTTGTGATGTCCGCTATCACTTTAAGAGTTATAGTCAGTGGGAATGTCGCATTTTGGAGTTGAGTATTTTAGAAATGGGAGTTGGAGTAAACAATCCATGTTAACAGAATCTGCAAAGGGACTACCCTCAAAAGCTTTTCTGGAAAATAATGCAATCATGAACTAAGGATACAGGGCAGTAAAACATTTAAGAAGTAACTTAACAATATAATAGTTAACATTTGTTTATTTGTCCAGTAAATGTGCTTCGCCTACCTTGGGCTCTCTGATAGGCCCACTAGGCTGTTAAATTGATGAGAGCAAGAACAATGACCATTTTGTTTTTCATTGTTAGTTCATTGCGTATTTGTGTAATGTTTGTACATATTCTGTATATTTGTAGAATAAATGAATAATGATGGAAAGTTCTTGCCTAGTGGTAAAGACAAACACGTAATGGTAATATTTTGGAAAAATACAATATGAGAGATCTACCATGTTTTTATTTTGTATCTTAGTCATTAGTTCTGAGAATCAGATCCTTTGAGTTGTATCTTTTATTTGTTATTTATTTTTAGAATGCTGTGTAATATTTTGTTGCAATAAAGGAATAGTTCTACGTGTGGAATAGTGGAGCTAAAGATATGTTTCAGATTTTTTTAAATGAGCTTATTTCACAGTAATAGTCATAAGAAATAGAAATTGAAATGTTTATATTTGGAGAACTCATATTTGAAAACATGTTGAAAAACAGTTATTTTGAAGGAACTAAGTATATATTAATTTTCCAGTCATAGCAAAAACTTAGATTAATAAAACAATTCCCAGAAAATTACAATAAAAGAATTATTCTCCCTTTTTTCCCTATATTATAAAATAAAATTCTAAACCCTAGAATAGTATTTTAAGTTCTATTTTTGGAGTGTTTGTTATAGATTTCTGATAAATATTCTGTCATATAAGAAGTTTCCTTTTAGTTTATAATTTATAATAGGTTTGACTGCTATGTTTTATCAAAATTTTTTTGGACATCTATTGATATAACTGTATCATTTTTCTGCTTAATTATTTAATAATTCACAGAATTTCACTGATTCCTATTAAACTATTCTTCTGTTTCTGGGTTAATGCCTGCTTGTGGTGCATTATTCTTTTAATTCCCAACTCAATTTTATTTGCTGATATTTTGTTTAGGATTATTGTGAATGTATTCAAAAGTAAGAGTGACCTATAGCTTTCTTTTCTGTGCTTTCCTTAACAGTTTTGGCAATAGAGCAGCTTTTTTTTTTTTTTGTAATGGAACAGCTGTTTTTAATTCTGTATTTCCTTAATTGACAGGTCGTGGTTCAATCCCAGAATTCTTTCATATTATGAAAAGAAAGTTTACCAACAAAGAATGGGAAACAATCAGAAGCTTTAAGGATGAATGGACTCAGCTGGATATGTTTTACAGGAATTGGGTATAATTCCTTTATAATTTTGAAAATAAAAGCCTATAATGATTCCATTATCTTCACTTAAAATAGGAGTAAAAGACCTTTGGTTACCCGCTAGTTCATACAGTGCTTGAAGGAAATGGGTGATTGCTTGAGAGCTTTTTGATTTTTTTATGCATACAGTAGTACATTATAATGACATTTATTTTAAGAAAACTTAACTTATATTTTATGCTCAATTAGAAAGTATTCTTAAAGCTAATAAAAAATATTTATCATCATTTATAAATGTTTTACTGTCTTAAAGAAACTAATACATGAGGCCTTATATAACCAACACTTATGTAATATTTACTACATGCCAGAAGACATTACTTCAAGCTCTTCTTGAATTAGTTAATTGAATTCACATTACAGCCTTGTAAAGAAGGTACTGTTATCATCGCAGGTTTCATATGAGGAAATAATGGCACAGAGAGCTTAAATGATTGGCCTTAAGGCCACATGGATGGATAGCTTATAGCCATATATAGTATAGAGTTTAAAAAATTCATATGTATTGGGCCTGTAGATTTTATGAAAAGTTTTATCTACTGAATTCTAAAAGAAAATGTCTCTCTTTAACTTAGGCACTGAAAGAAAGCTTCATAAAAGCCATTGGTGTTGGACTAGGATTTGAATTGCAACGGCTTGAATTTGATATATCTCCATTAAACTTGGATATAGGCCAAGTTTATAGAGAAACACGATTGTTCTTGGATGGGGAAGAAGAAAAAGAATGGGCATTTGAGGTAAGAAATTTATTAGAATTGTTATAACTAAGAATTTTCGTATTTTGTGCTTGTATGTGTGATTAATTTGGGGAGGCTTAGTTATTGCAGTTAGACACAGTTGGAATCTAATCCTGGTGTTCTGAAAGTGAAGTCAGGAGTACTATGAGAGTATATAACATTTAAGCTGATACTTAAAAGATGAGTTGTGGTGAGTTAAGTAGAATGGGAAAGGAAAAGAAGGCGCTGAAATAGAGCTTTGTTTATATGAACAGCCAAGGGGAATCCCCTTTGGCTGAACCATAATGAGGTGGGAAAGAGATTCCTTGTTAGGCTGGTAGATCAATGGGACATTATTGATACAGTTAAAGATTTTGGTTTCTTTATGTATTTTGTTTCTGTCACTAACAATTTTCAGTTGCTAGTGAGAGAAACCTAACACAAACTCATTTAAGCCAAATAGACATTATTAGAAGCTACTATGGTAATTTAGTAACTGGGCTTCAGAATTAGGGATTAGAATACTCAGAGCTCTTTTTATCTCTTTCTCGTGCCTTTCTGTGTGTCTTGGCTTCAGTTTTCTTCCACCTTTGTTTTTCATTCTACACACAAAATTTCTCAGCTTCTCTTGTCTACATGATAGGAAACATGGCTGCCTACAGCTCTTGCATGTAGCAGTTTATAGTTGAAAAAACCCAAGGAAACTGGTGAACTCCCTTTCTTTTCCAAACCCAAAAACCCTAGAGAAGGGACTCTGTGGCCTAACTTGGGTCAGGTATTAATATTTATCTCCAGACCAATCAATCACTGTAGCCAAGGAAGTAGCCTGTTGTCATTGGCCTTGCTGCTGTCAGGTGTTAAGAACACAGCAAATGGGCAGTATTTTAATGTGAATATTCCTATGGTAATCAGCTGAATGGTATGCAGAGAAGGTCAGCTTTCAGAATAAAGAGTTAGTTGTGAGTAGATAAAATAGGAGGTGTTCACTGATATTTCTAAAGAGAATTTAACAGGTGTAAAGTAGGAAGTGATAAAATCAAATTCTTAATTTAAGAACATCAAGTCCTGTTTGTGATTGTATGTGGAGCTAAAGGAAGTGAGGTATCAAGGATGTTATGACCAGTTCTATGACTTAAAAGCCCATCTATTGAGATACAAAATACTAGAAAACAAATGGGATGTTAAGTTTGAAATGTCGTAGAAACACCCAAGTGAAGATATCAGGTAGGTGAATAGAATGAAGGACTGAACTAGAGAAAGAAAAATTATAATCATTAATACATCAATAATAGTTGAAATGATGGGATTTAAAGTTGAAGCTGTTAGATTACCTAAGGAACAGCTATAAATTGAATCTATGAACAGAAGCTCCAGTTAAAGCCAGGAGATTACCTAAGTTAGAAGAGAGAAAGGCCTAGAACAGAGTGCTGAGTATAGAGACGGTCCCAAACTTATGATGGCTTGACTTAATGATTTTACAACTTTAAGATGGAGAGAAAGCGACATGCATTTGGTAGAAATCATACTTTGTGTAGCCATACAACCATTCTGTTTTCCATTTTCAGTACAGTATTCGATAAATAATGTGAGATACTCAATGCTTTATTATAAAATAGGCTTTATGTTAGATGATTTTGCCCACTTTAGGCTGACTTAAGTATTCTGAGCATGTTTAAGGTAGGCAAGGCTGAGCTATGATGTTTGATAGGTTAGGTATATTAAATACATTTTGACTTAACGATATTTTCAACTTATGGTGGGTTTATTGGGACGTAACTCCAATCGCAAGTTGAGGAGCGTCTGTACTAATGTTTAAAGGAGGAATGTGGAAGAGACTGATAAAGAATGACCAAAATGGTAAGACATAAAATAAAAGAGTAGTGTTAGGAGATCCGAGGACAGAAAGTATTTTGAGAAAGAGAACTGTGTCAAAAACTGCTAGGATGCCAAGAACGGTAGGGATTCTGTCAGTTAAAGAGTAGATCTTACATAAGATCCTAAAAGATAATACAATTTTTAAAATTATAGCAAAATTATTAACAAATGTTTTCATACTTAATGGGCCTCAGCCATATGAAAATTCATTCATGGAATCCTTTATTCTCAAAGATGTCAGATAAAAAGTTTTTACTGTATGTTTTAACATTTACTTTTAGCTCTTGCATTCAGTAGAAAGTAAATTGCATGTTCATTACATCATTATTTATAACTGGAAACAAATCAGAAACACCTAATGAAAAAACTGTAAAATAAGCTATGGTTAGCCTTTTACTGCAGCTTTAATTATGATGCTTAATAATTGGTATTGACATGGAAAAAGCACTTATATAAATTGTTATGGGCATAATCCTTATATTCTGATGTTCAGTACAAAAAATTCTTTATAGCTGCAAAACAAACCAATTTGTATATACATAAAAAGGCTGGTTGGAAGCACTGAATGGTATATGATAGGCAGAAGTGGAAGGTAGTTATGTTTTTGAGTTAGAGGAAGGTTAGAATCTTAACACCTACTTTTTGACTTTAGCAATTACTTTTCTGCACTTAGCTTTTCTTTTTTTTTTAAGCATATCCGGCTGTTAGGTGAATTAATTGAAATTTTAGAATTAAATTAAATATAATTAATTTTAGGGTGAATTTGATCTAGCTTGTCTTAATGATTTACTTCTAGGTAAATTTTGTGTAATTTTTTTCTTACAGTGAGTACTGTTGGTATTCTTGACAAGTTATTAGGGGTAAAGATTTCATTTTTATGAAATAAATTGCATATTTTATTCATTTTTTTTAGGCTAACCCAATAAAAGTTTAATTTTATGTTTAAAAGTTGAATTAGCATTAGATGGAAATTTTTCTGGTTTTTTGAGTTTTTGTGGGTTTTTTTTATTTTAAGAGACACGGTCTCCCTCTTGTTTCCCAGGCTAGAGTGCAGTGGCAGAATCATAGCTCACTACAGCCGTGAACTCATGGGCTCAAGCAATCCTCCTTCCTCAGCCTCCTAAGTGGCTGGGCCTATCGGCATGCACCACCATGCACAGCTAATTTTTCTTATTTTTTTGTAGAGCTGGGTTCTTACTGTGTTGCCCAGGCTGGTCTTAAACTCCTGGCCTCCCAAAGTGCTGGGAGAGCCACCGTGCCCAGCCATTTCCCAGGTTTAATTAAAATTATTTGAGGTCTGTTAAGAAGCCAACAACCATTATCTAAACAACCATTTACATTGTGTTATTTAAAGAGTGCAATACAGATTTTCTTTTTGAATGTAAATATAAAGGATGTTACATAGAATTTCTTCCTTTCACATAGAAATGCTAGGCATATCCATACAGTACTTACTAGAGTAGCAAAACTGGTTCAGTGACCACCTCTCAAGCCAGCCTGTATATAATAAGAGAAGTGTATTTATGTGGGGGTAAGACAGGCGATCTTACTAAGATAACACACTAATAGGCCCATCTCTCTGACCTCTAAAGTCCAGTAAAGAATATTAAGAATCCTAGCACTCTGGGAGGCCGAGGCGGGCAGATCGCTCAAAGTCAGGAGTTCGAAACCAGCCTGAGCAAGAGCGAGACCCCGTCTCTACTAAAAATAGAAAGAAATTAATTGGCCAACTAAAAATATATAAAAATAAATGAGCCGGGCATGGTGGCACATGCCTGTAGTCCTAGCTACTTGAGAGGCTGAGGTAGGAGGATTGCTTGAGCCCAGGAGTTTGAGGTTGCTGTGAGCTAGGCTGACACCACGGCACTCTAGCCCAGGTAACAGAGTGAGACTCTGTCTCAAAAAAAAAAGAATACTAAGAGAGTTTATAGGAAAACTTGCCTTATGTTCACAGGAGTTTAGAGGCATGTGTGAAGATAGACACTTCTCAACTAAGGGAATTAGAAAGCAGGATCCTGGCTGGAGTAGTGGTAGTATGCAGGACAAGGAGGGAAAAATCAGCAATTGGGCCAGCTATGCTTTACTTTTTGGACAAGAAAAATGTCTGAGTTCCTGTGGACCAAATAGATGCTATGGAACTTGGTAGCTATTTAGCTTGAAGTGTCTTTAAAGGACCCCAGCTAAGAGGAACACCAAAAGAAAGGTGTATTAGATACTGAGGGCAGGGAATACAAGAAAGCCATTAAATGCACTGCTATGTCCAGGAATGGTACAGAGCTGAAGAACTGGGAGTGGTTCTCTGAAAATGCCACAGATATATATCCTCCCCCATGGGATAAGCCAACATTTAGACACCTGATATGAACCACGGCTCCCAAAACTGGATTACAACAGCACTAGTTATTACTTTGCCCCTTTCCTTCAATCTCTTTCCTTCCTTTCTGCTACCTTCTTTAAAAAAACCAGAGTGGAAGAGAAAGAAGAGCAAGAGGAGGCCAGGGAGGAAAATGTACATTTGTTGTAGGTTTGAAATGGGATTGTTGTAGTTGAAAGTGACTAAATAGAAAGTAACTGGGTTTTTCGTTTGTTTGTTTGTTTGTTTGTTTTCTTCCTTGACTGTGGCCTTGCCCAGAAGCTGGGAAGGAAGTTCCACCCAGGCATATTTGAAGGCAACCATGGAAGAATAAGTTCTTTTTACTCAGTATACCATATTGTTTTGCCCATTCAGTGTATCAGTTATGAAAATACATGTGTCTGAGTGAGGATAGAAGGGGATGAGGAAACGGAGGATGGAACTGTATCTGCTCCAGAAAAAGAGTTGAGTCTGTGTATAACAACCTGAATTCCAGGTCTGGATCTGGGAAGGAGTATGTACTGGCCCCTCAGTAAATGGTGCAGAGGCTAAGGATACTGTCTTCATTCATGTAAAACTAAAGGACAGTATCATCATAGAATGTATGATAAAGTCTGCACCCCAAGAGAAAAAGGAGTATTTATTTCCTCGAAGAGTCAAAAGAGTATGAAAGTGGAAATTTTTAAGAAAATGGAAATTTAAAAAAATGTTTGATGTCTTTGATGACATGTAAGAAGAATCTGTGAAATGGAAGCTAAGAGCCTTAACAAGAGAATCAGCTTGTTATCAAAAGAGAGTTATTAGTGTAAGTTAAACAATTAATGAAACTGTCTAGAAAAATGTATAAGATAGAGGACAAAGGACTGAACGCCAAAACAGTTATATTTAAGAAATACGCTTCAGCTGGGCACAGTGGCTCACTAACATCTGTAATCCTAGCACTTTGGGTGGCCTAGGCAGGGGGATTGCTTGAGACTAGGAGTTTGAGACCAACTTGAGCAATATAGCGAGACCCCATCTCTACAAAAAGTGTACAAAATGAGCTGGGCATGGTGGCAAGTGCCTGTAGTCTGAGCTACTGGAGAGGCTAAGGCAGGAGGATTGCTTGAGCCCAGGAGTTTGTGGCTGCATAGAGCTATTGATGACGCCTCTGCACTGTAGCTGAGAAACATAGCAAGACCTGTCTCCAAAAAATAAAAAAAAAATGAACTTCATTGCTACTGTTAAATGTAGCCATTTTCCTAAGCATCTCCCCTTTTCCTCTCATGGATCACTTACTATTAACAGTCTTAAGCACTCCATCTTTCTGTGTACCAAATCTTTAAGTCAGTTTCTTCTACTCTTCAGACTCACTGCTACTTGTTTCTCTCTAAAAATTCCACAGATATCTCAAATTTTGTAGATGTAACAAAGCCATAATTGCCCTTCAAGGTACTTTCTCTTTATAACTTTTTTTTTAATCCAGTCATCCAGAATAAAAGGCCCAGACTCAGTTTTGGTTCCTCTTCCTCTTTCCCTTATTGTTCCTGTCAGTCTAGTTACCAGTGACATGCTCCTCTCTGAAAACTCCCTTGGCCCCTGCCACTTCCCTGGTATGTCCCTCCTTACATCTGACTTGGACCATTGCAGTAGCCTCCTAACTAATTTTCATTATTTTGTTTCAGGCCGCTGCTTCAGTCTTTAGCCATCATTTTGCTATATATATTCCACATTGCAGTCAGATCACAATCTGCTGTTACTTGAATATCCCCACCCCTTCTCTGTTTCTATTTGCTTATATTATTATAATTTCATGACTTGCCCTGTCTCTTCCTCACCTTCTCGTTTAATATTTTAAGTCCACTCAGGTACCTTCTCTAAGATACCTTTTTGCTTTTTTCATATGACGTACCACATTTTGCCTCATGCTCTCTTTATTTATCTAATTGTTTTACTTCCTCATTGCTCCCTGAGGGCAGGGGCAGTATTTTAATTAGCATTGCATCTGTTATAGACCTAAAACACTAGCTTGGACATAATCAAGAATCCATTACTTATTGCAGCAAATCCAAAGGATTTTCCACATAACTGAATATTGTATTTCACCTGGAAAAATAAAATATTCTAGAAAAGATACAAAATGTTACACCCCAGGAAGAATCTCATATTTTTATAAACTCAATTTATAACCAATTTCTGTTAGAAAAGTTACCACCTGAAAGTTTCAAATGATGAGATTAGCTAAAATAGGAATTCTGTGTTTAGCTTTTGGAAGAGGAAAGGGCTTATCAAGTAGAAATGTTAAAATTTATGACAGATTTTTCTTTTAATACAGTACCTTACCATTGGAAATAAATAGTAAAATTAGAATATTTTAAGTTATACCTTAAACTTTTATTTTACTTTGTAAAATGGAATACATACTAAGAAAATGACTAAAACCCAATTATCTTTTTAATCTAGTGCTAAGCTATCTCCTGAAAAGATAATGTATTCCTGCTCCTTTTGAGTTTGTTGGAAATTGTAGGGAAATTTTGGTATTCACAGTAATTTTATGGATAAAAAAATTACAAGTTCAGAAAATTCTTGAATGTTTAGAAAGTCTTGGAAATTAAATCTTAAGTTAGATAGCATTGAATAAACTAACTTAACTGGTTAGCTAGCTTGCTGATTTCCTTTTATTTCTCAACTAAAATTTATTATAAACACTCTCCTAGGGAGAAAGAATTTATGGCAAAGTCCTTAACCTTATAGAGCTCTTATTCTAATGGAATATTGAATATTAATAGTTAACTTTTTAAGAACACAGCATATGACATTGAAGTAAATGACAGTTTGATAACTGAGTCATCAGTTGTAATAAAATAGCTTCTCTAATTTTGCTGTGTCAAATTTCATAGTTACATGATGCTGTTAAGGTCTGAGTAAACGGATAAAGTTTTATTTTGAAACCAATCTCATTGAATTTTGGCTTGTAACAAGTTAAGTGGATAAATTGGGCAGGGCATTTTGGCATTTTGCTGGCAGGCTGAATAAAAACTGATTATTGCCCACCTACCTCTGATGCTTACCTTAGATACAGATACTACAGAACTGTTGATCTGAGTGGTTTTTCAAAATTAATTATAGCTAAAGCATATCTGTATATTATACCGTGTTCATATTATCAGTATATTCAGGGTAAAGAATGGGAGAAAGACCTTGTATATCTTGTATCAAAAAGAATAATTTTGTCTTTAATAATAAATACTGTGGTCTTGGTTGTTTTTTCCCCATTTGTATATATTGATGGGGGTACACATGCAGTTTTGCTACATCGATATATTACATTGTGGTAAAGTCAGGGCCTTAAGTGCATACATCACTGAAGCAACACACATTGTACCCACCAAGCAACTTCCCATCATCTTCCCTCTCCCCTGCAAGTCTCCACTGTCCATCATTACACATTCTGCTTCCATATGTACACCATATTTAGCTCCCACTTATAAGTGAAAGAAAACAAGTGGTATTTGGCTTTCTGTGTCTGAGTTTTTCACTTAAAATAATGGCCTTCAGTTCCATCCATGTTGTCGCAAAAAACATGATTTCATTCTTTTTTACAGCTGAATAATATTTCATTGTGTATATATGCCACATTTTCTTTATGTGATTTTGTTTTTTAGTTTAAGGGAAAATTTTTTTGTTTGGGGACATAGTAGGAAGTCACAGTCTGTTAGTATCTCATACTGTTAAAAATGTTCAAAACAGTACATTCATTAGTAACATTTTTTAGTATCCAGCTATCAATCGTTAGCATACATATGCCTCTAATTATATGTTAAGCATGGTTTTTATTTACTAAAATATTCCATATATATAAGAACTATGTGCTATATGCCAAATTTCTGAAAAAATATTTTACATATTTTTGAATTTGTGCATTCAAGTTACTTTTTTGTTTTAAAAAAACCCAAACAGGACTACATTGCTGACTTACTTTGTGATAACTTTAACCTGTTAAATCTTCTGATACTTAGTCTTTTTTTTGTCTCTACAAACATGTTGTCTTAAATTTATCCTTATTGAATTTCATTTTTTGCTAATTTGGATATCTTAAGGTGTGAAGGTATGAAGAAAAGGATAAAGGAAGAAATGTCCCTAAATACTACTTAGATTATAGTTTCCTATTTCAACTGATGTCTTATGGAAGAATGCCTTAGTGAAGTGGTTTTTCAGTGAAAATTTGTTTGATTTTTTAATAAGTTGTTTATAATTTTCTATGGTAACTAACTGCTTTAATATGTATTACATTTTCAATCTCCCTTCCCCTTTGTCTCATACATAGAGGGAAATAGAAAATTGCATATTGGTTAAGTTTTACCTATAAATTTCCACCACGATTTTGCGTAGGGTATGGTATGAAGATGACTGAATGCTTACAAACCAATGTTGCAACCTGAGTTTCGTTTTATGTACATGTTAAGCATATACAGAATTAAACCACCAGTTAAGAGCAGATAGCTACCATTTATCTCTAGATAGGTCATATCACCTATGTAGTATTCTGGTTGAGAATATATAACCTAAAATCTAATCATTAATAAAACATCAAACACCAAATTACCAATATTTATTAATAAAAGTGGGTGGGGGCTTTTATTTTAAAATGCTAACGTCATAAAAGACAAAAGCTAACAAGACATGACAACTGAATGCTGTACTTGACCCTATTTGTCCATTATTTGGTTCCTGTTCTGGAGGGGCAGGATATGCCACAAAGGATATTACTGGATTTATTCACAAAATTCAGAATACAGATCATAGATTAAAGTAATTGTTTCAGTTTTAAACTTACTGGAGTTATTAACCACTGAGGTTATGTAAGAGAATGTTCCTATTAGGCAATACATATTGAAGTGTTTAAGAGTAAAGGGCCATAATATATGTAACTTCTTAAGTGGTTTAGGGGAGGTGGGGGAATGTGTCTATGTGTGTATTTGCATGTAAAAAGAAAATAAGACCTAGAAAATGTGAACAAAACTATGTAGATTTACATATTTACTTTTATTTTTTAGGAAAGCAAAATAGATGAGCACCATTTTGTTGCAGTAGCTCTTAGGAAACCCGATGGATCTAGACATCAGGAGGTAAGATTTTAGGATTTCTTTTTTCTAAAGAGCATGAATCAATGTTGTTTGTTCTTTATTGAAGGAAATTTTCGTAATTTGCCTTTTATCAGATTAGAGGGGTGTATTTTTTTTTAGATTTTAGACTTAAGAAGTATTTTTCATTATATCTTTAAGATCACTGGGGATTTTGCAGAAACACTTTTATTAAAAGCATGTTGCCTGCTTCACATTCAAATACAGTTAAATATTAAAAAGAAAAAATTTTGATAGTACTGTCATAGTACTCATATTTCCATAGAAATTCAAGATAATCACTATCTTAGTCATCTTAACAGTAATTTATTTTCTGGTGAATGAGGCTGTTGAATATAAGGGTACCAAGTTGAAGGTTGGTGAGTAATGGAATTATTTTGCAAATTGAACCCCCTCCCCCTTTTAAAGTAATATCCTAAATTATTTAACATATACCATAAGTTATATGTTAAACATATAAGAGACCTTGTGTCATATTATGGCACAACATCAGTCTCAATTCAATTCCTTCTTCTTATACTTTCTTATGCTATTATCTAGTAAGTGAAGGGGAAAAAAACCTTAGGGTCAAACACTTATAGAGTTGTGATTCTGCAGAAGTATTTAAGCAATACTGATATGTTATAATTTAAACTACATACATGTCATTATTTTTAGGGAATCCATGTGAGAAAATGTGGCATGACCAATATATGTGCATCATTGCTTCTAGAAAAATAGCTCAAGCCACAGACCATGCCTTTGATAGATAGTCTAAGGATTAAAATTCTTTATAGATTATCTTCCTTAAAAAAGGATAGCATGTCACAATTGACACTTGTTATCTGAAAGACATTCTGACCCGGATTCCTGTCCTCTTGTTCTCAAGTCTCAGCTCTACACTCTCTGCAAATACCTTATATATCTGTAGAGCATTAGAATTTGTGACATATTTGTACATTCAGTACTTTTGATAGAGTCTATTTAGTCAGTGGCGGCATAGTAGAAAGACTAGATAAAATTCAGAAGATCTGGATCACAGGCCCAGGTCTACCATTTAACCTGTTTTGTGAGGTTGAGCAAATTGTTTGAATTGTTTGATATTCCCGAGCCCCAAATACCTATCTATAACATTGAGATAACAACCATATCATAGCATAGCTGTGAGGCAATTGTATAAAATAAGTACTGGACCTTGTTAAAGCATGATATAAAACCCAAGCACTATTTATACAAGAATATGTAGAATATTAAAGAAGGTCTATACTGAGTCAAGTTGTAAATGAGGGATGTGTCTCATAGTGTATAAAATACAGGTTAAATTTAGTATTGAATAATTTCCTAGAGAAGTATTCATCTCTATGTAGTTATGGCAGTTTTCTCTGATCCAAAAGTTTGCTGTGTGGCCCAACTTTATCAAAATAACCCACCTGCTTAATAAAATTACAGATTTTGGGATCCCTTTTAGCTCATATGTACTGAACCAGACTTTTTGGATATGAGCTCAGTAAATCTACATTTTAAGCAAATACCACAGGTTATTATTATATCAAAAAGCTCAAGAACCAGGTTTTCTATTTAAATATTTCTAGAATATTTCATATTTTTGGCAACACTAATACAGGAGTAAAATCAATATTCTAGAAATTCTATGTTGTAATTTAATACTACTGAAATGTAATTTGGTCTTGTTATTTTCATAATTATGAAATTGATCATAAGATTAACATGTAATATAACAGTGAGGTAATCTGTTTTTTTCCCTTTCAGGTTCCATCTCAAGATGATTCTAAACCAACCCAGAGGAAATTTACTATTCTCACCTTTAATGATTTAATAGCATCTGCTGTTCCCATGACACCTGAAGATCCTTCATTTTGGGACTGCTTTTGCTTCACGGAAGAAATTCTAATACGAAATGGTACAAAGTCATGATTTCCTGAATAACAAAGGGAAATGAAAACTGTTTGTAATCTTCCATATTCACTGAAAAATAAATGCTTGATAGTATCAAACTTTATTTCACAGAAATTTTTTTAAAAAACGAAAACTTTTCCTATTAAAAAAGGAGACTTCTAGTTCAAGATAGCTCACTAGAATACATGTTTACCTTTTCCTCTCCAAAATTGCATTAAATTGGTAGAAATAGAAAGGATGGCAGAATCAATCTTAAAGTGATACATGCTCACTGTAGAAAAAAATGGAGACTGCAGATATGCAAAAAGGAAGTATTTAAATCCTGTCTTATGGAGAACTACTCTTAAAACCTGAATATCTTTCCAGACGTTTTTTTGGCAAATGAATCCATAGTAACATATTTAATTTTTTTTTTTTTTTTTTAATGGTAACATAGTGTTTTAGAAGGGCTTATTTTTGTTTGTTTGTTTGTTTTTAGAGGCTGGGTCTTTCTCTGTCATCTGGGTTGGAGTGCAGTGGCACTATTCCAGCTCACTGCAACCTTGAACTCCTGGGCTCCAGCAATCCTCCCATCTCAGCCTCCTGAGTAGCTGGGGCTACAGGCATGCGCCTAACATGCCTGGTTAATTTTTCTTTTTCTTAGAGATGGGTTCTAACAACGTTGCTCAGGCTGGTCTAGAACTCCTGGGCTCAAGTGATTCTCCCAGTTTGGCCTCCCAAAGTGCTGGAATTACAGGCGTGAGCCCCCACGGCCAGCCTATAATTTGTTTTTTAACTGTACATCTACTGTTCATAAATAAACCTCTTTGATAAAACTTCTAGTGATTCTAAAGTACTCTTGTTATATAGCTAATATAAGGAGGATGCTTTTGACCAGAGGTAACAATGTCCAGATATAATTGGCCTAAATAACCATGGACATTTGTTATCTTACATAATACATGGTTCAGAGGTGTCATTAAAGACACTTTTTTTTCTTTTTGCCTTGACTTCAGTTTGTTTGGCCTTAGGCTCGCCCCCTTCTCCATTACAAGAGCTGCTGCTGTAACTTCTAGTTTTATATCTTTGTAAAATTGCTAAAAGGCAGGAAAGGCCATTTCTCCTCTTATTTATCAGTTAGGAAGACTCTTCCCAAAAGCCCCCAGAAGATTTTCCCCTCTGTTTTCATTGACTCAGATCAGGTCATAGAGAAAGGCAACATCTGACATTTTTACCCTCTCTTAGGAGGAGACTGTTGAAAATGAAGAAGATAAGGTGGGCTTGGGAGAATGGAATTGAGGTGAAGCCCACTGCCTGCCATAAGAAAGGTGTGCCACAATTTACTCATCTTTTTTCTGTTAAGATATTTTGATTGCAGTTAATTAAACAGTGTTTCAATGAATGTCCTTGTACATTTTGAGGTACATGCTTACTTATGTCCTTAAGTTTCCAGAAGTGGAATGACTGATTCACAGGGCTTAAACATTTTTAGAACTTTGATGAGTATTACCATATTGCTCTCCACAAATGCTGTATAATTTACCCTTTCAGTTAGTACTATATGTGTGATCACCCTCCTACCTACATATTCCCTGGTCAATTGTAGGTGTTATCTTTTTTTTAAAATTTAATCTTTGCCAGTATAACTCAAAATGGTATGTCATTTTAAAAATATGTATTTCATTACACATGAGGTGGATATATCCCATCAGTGTTGTTATTAGTTGGTTGTGTTCCTTTTTTATGAACTGCCTGTTCATCATCTTTACCTGTTTTTATTTTAATAAGTAGGACTTAATTTAAGGTGGGAACATAATATATAAGATGCCAAGACCATCATATTGATGACAGAATCTATTATATGGTTGTAGTGCATGTTTTGGGGAGTTAAAGTCTTGTTAAGTATCAAGTAAAATAATTTCATTGTTTCTATTAATATTACTAACATTAAAAGTTGTGTGTAAATTGTATAAAATTAGGTACTTTAGTAAAAAAAATTGGAATGTTTTATAATTTTTTATTTTATTAAGCATGCCAAGTTATTCTAAACATAGTAAATAATGTGTTTTAAAAAGATCAAGTAGCATTTATGATAGAGGAAATATTGTTATCCCTAGCATGAATGTAACAGTGATATGAAAAAAACACTTGTCATTGCAATAATAAAAAATTAGCATTTATTATGGAATTTTATGAGCCTGATACTGCTAGATTTTGTGGTTTCTAGTTTTTTGTTTTTCTATTTTTTGTCAGAGTTACACATACAAACAGTTTAAAAAGTCAAGTAGATCTACGAGATTTTTTTCTTCTAAGGAAAAATACCACTACTTTGACTTCCTCCATTTCCTATCCCTAGGGCAAGCACTTTCAACTCTTTTAGCTGATATTTTTTGTTATTTATTACCACATCTCCAAATAACATACTTATATTGCTTTTACTTGGTTTTTAAAATTTTAGGCATTGTCTTTTTGCTTCTAAATATAAAGTTTCCCCCTTCTACTTCTTAGCATTACACATTCCCCCTTTATCCCGTTTTCTCCTCCTAACATAATTATATTGCAATTCAGTGTTTACATTATTGGCTATGATTACATGAAGAATATGTGTACATTATTGAGATTATGTAACTGCTTTTCACAACTGAATGATATATTATCCTTACCCTATACTACATTTTTATTTCCTTGAGTTAATAGTTGACTTTGCATAGATCTCTACCATATGTATGAATATCTTTTTATTCAGACATATCAGTTATTCTATCCAGTTTCATTCATCTTCTTGAAGAAATCACTCCTGGAGCAATCTGCTTTGCCCATTCTGGACTTTCTGTCTTCTATGGCTTGTGCACAGCTTTCTCCCTGGAATCTCCTTTGCCATCATTCTGGGGATTGCTTGCCTCTCCCCTGTGTTGGATTCCCTGTTTCCCCATTTCCTGTATCTCATCTTTTCTTAGATTCACATCTTCATTTTTGTGGAGTATATACACTAGTAGCTTTCTGAGAACAAAGAGGGCACAGGAGATACATTTTTTGAGACTTTATATGAGAAAGGGGCAAGCCCTTTGTGCAGAATGGTGTAGGAACCACCCTGTTAACTCTATATTCATATCTGCTTTTTTCAAGTATTTGGTGCCACCAGTTGCTGAGTCCTGTGCTAGGCTGAACCACAAGCGCTACTTCATGTTTACTGGGTCCAAAACCGTTCCTTGCATTGTACCATACTGCCTAGTCTATGGCTCTATTTATGTAAGTTTTCTACATAGGAATTCTCATGTATGTATTTAAAAAATGGATCCGTGTATATATCCCTTGCTATTCACACTCAGAAATTGAATAGATTTGGATAAAATTTCAGTTAAATTTTTCTCTGTCAGAATTTTTACCTACTCAGTATCCGAATCTCAGAAACCAATTGGGTTTGAGTAACTAAATAGCCCCTCACTATTTGAACTATTGACATCTGAACTTAACCAAATAGGTTTATACATACACGTGTGCACATATATCTTTTATCAAAAATATTCCTGAAAACAATTCCAACTATTAGTACTCTTAACCAAATTGAAGAGGATATGAAGAGAGCTAATGATGGATTTCATTTTTATGGGGAAAATAAATATGCCATCATAGTATTTGTAAATTGGGGATTGGCAAAGGTCTTTGGATATATTTCCAGTTTATCAGTTAACATCAGTGACTGCTTTATATATCTTACGGTATTTAGAATAGTTATCTTCCATCCTAAGTGCTTCACATGTATCAGGCTACTTAATCCTCATAACCTTATGGAGTAGGTTCCATTATACCCATTTTACTGATGGGGAAAATAAGGTACTGAGATATCGAGCAACTTACTAAAGATTATATATCCATTGAATAGTGGAGCTTGTTACTTAAACCTAGACAGCCTAGATCCAGAGCCTGAACTCGACCAGTATGTTAAGTGGTGTGCTGAACACATGCTCAGTTGTGTGCTGGTAAATGTTTAACAACCAGCAATCCTGGGGCAAGGATGGGTGGCTTTTATATGTAGCTTTTGCTGATTCCATGAAATAATGCCACATGTATTTGACTATGCATCCATAATTAATACATAGTGTTTTGTGCTTGTATCTTATATTAAGATTGAAACATTAGGATGGAATCTCTTTGGGTGTTGCTTAGAAGTAGAAACAGTGTCAGAATAATTGAGCTGACTTAAGCCTAAGCTTCTCAAAGGAGAGTCTCCATACTTAGAGGTAGGCAATGGTGTGTTAATTACTCATCACAAGATAGCAATTGAGCACCTACAGGCATCCATTTTACCTAAATATTTGGAAAGAACTTTCTATAATAAAAGCAATACAGGTATAGTAAGAATGCAAACTTGCCCACATTTTAAGTAAAAAGGTGAGGGGCTTCAGAGAAATTTTCCTGTCCAGGAGTACGTAGTCACTGTTCCTTGCTTTTAGGATCATTTTTCAGTGAAGAAATTGGAAAGGAACCAACATTAAAGGGAAGAAAAGTAACATTTATTGAGTACTTAAGCAGTAGGGCCCACTTTGCAGGTCACCTTCAGGAGCATGCCAGCGTGCTAGGTGTAAAGCCACCCTTCTGCTGGCAAAGAACATTCAGCAGTAGGCAAGCAGAAGCCCAAAACTTTGGTGGTCCTAATAGTTCTGTGACTATTTTTTGTTGATATTTAGCATCCTTTAAAGCCCTTTCTATGCTTTCCTGGTGATGTATGAGTGAGAAACCTGCTGAACTGGTTCTCTTCTCTGAGTCCATGTTCACTAGGTGATAGAAATTTTTCAGCTCCCTTATAATCTTACGGGGCCACCTATGCAGTGCCTACTTGACCAAAACCTCTTTATGCAGTGCATGACTATGTGTCTATCTCTACGTTTATTTGTATGGTGTTTGTATCTTCCTTCCTTCTCTAAACTCTAAAGTTTCAGACGTTGTGTTCACATTTGACTTACATCCTTAATTTGAACATCACAGCTGTCCTACATGGTAAGTATGGTTTCTCCTATTTTAAGAATGTACAATCTGAGGCCCAAAGAAATTAGGTAATTTTTCTGAGGTCACAGTACCAGTAAATGGTGTCATTCTGAATTCAATTTAGTTTTCATGAACTCGAAAGCTCATTCTTCTTTCTTCTGTATCACACTGTCATCAATATGAATGGTGGAAAACCATACTTCTGCCTTACATGTTGTAGGCAAGGCTGTTTGAAGCAGGTCTCATGTTTCAGAAAATGGGATTAAGTTTAGAATTTGAATATTATTCCCAAAGAGTGAATTTGAATCTCATATCTATCTACCTATATGTTTTACTGCTGCAATTTCTGTTGTCTTTGATGATCATCTAAATTTATTCCTCATTTCACACAATTTAGCACCTAAGAATATTAAAAGTTTGTTTCCTTATTTAAAGTGCCAGAATTATACAATGAATTCATATTGTAAAAGCAATGGCTATGATTTTATTCTAAATGTAAAGGAAAAAGTCATTGCTTTTGTTGAAAGAGTTTAAGATATGCTCTTGATGACATGGCGGAGCTTTATTGATCAAAACCATAGTAGGCTTTGAGAGCCAGTTATTTATAGTTAGGTGAAAATCATTATCTCTTAAAGGGTAGCTGATTATTTAAAATATTAATAGAAATTAAATTTTTTCCTCATAGAGTTTATATTTTAGAATGAGCTTCACTTTAAAATCTATATCATATTTGCATTGAAAAACTTAATTCCACTGGATACCAGTTGTGAAATCATTAACTTGACAGGAAAATCACCGTCAATACTTGTCATTTCGATACATAAACGTAAATAGTATAGGTCACAGTGTAACTACTTATAACTGTTGGACTCTGTTTTCATTTGGCATTTCTAAACCATTGCTCCAAGTTTGTGGATTATGATTAAGTGCTCATTTAATGGTAGTTTTTAAATTGGTGTCAGGAGGTGGAAGTGCAGAGATGATATTCACTGATTCTTATACTGTGTGTAAGGAAGCTGTTTATTGATTTTCTATTTCTGTGGATATGTAGCTCCTAGAAATAAGAAACTAGACCATTTTATTCAAATAATTTTTTTTCAAAGTAAATGCACACTGTGAATGAACTTAGATAATAATCAACACATTTGAAATCTGATATTAGAGATTTAAAATAGGTCTAAAATAGACCTGTAGACAATGAAACATTTGCAATAAATGGTAATTAAAGCAAAGAAATAGCATGAATCTCCAAGCACAAGTTTCTGTTGTTTCCCCAGGTACCCCTCATATATAAATGAGTGCAGTTGACCATTAAGTTGAGTAAAAGTATTAATCTTTTAGTAACTTAGAAGAGATAATAATCTAGTGAAATTTGATTTGTATCATTATTGGAGATCTATTTTCTTTAATGATCAAAGAATTAATCTGAGCCAGGCACAGTGGTGGATGCCTATAGTCCCTGCTACTTGGGAGACTGAGGCAGGAGGATCGATTGAGCCCAGGAGTTAGAGACCTGCCTAAGTGACATAGCGAGACACTCCCATCTCAAAACAAACAAACAAAAAGAAGAATTATTTTGAGTTCTATTGTTTCTATTTGGATATTCAGGATAAGTCTAAATGACCTTAGAGCAAATGAATTAAAATCATTTTAGAGCTAACCTAGACTAGAAAAGTCTGATCCTGGAGTCTTAAAAGTAATCTGAACATTTCATTAAGAAAAAAATGTAAATAATACAATTATTTGAGGACAATCTTAATCTTTATGTGGAGGAGGATTTCTGAGATAAAAAGAATGGCATGTGATTTGTGGTTAAGAATACAGACTTACTAGGCCGGGCGCGGTGGCTCACGCCTGTATTCCTAGCACTCTGGGAGGCCGAGGCGGGTGGATAGCTCAAGGTCAGGAGTTCGAAACCAGCCTGACCAAGAGCGAGACCCCGTCTCTAAAAAAAAAAAAGAATACAGACTTACTGCACTTGCTTTCACAGAAAACATGGTTCAAATATCACATAGTTAAAATTGCCTTCTACAAAACTGACATCCTTTTAACTTTGGCATGATTAATTTACTCGGGGAAAAAGTATTTACTTCTCCCCAGACTTTAATTGCATTTGTATTTAGAATTATCATTAAAAATGGTATTTCTCAAAATAGCTGGTAAGTTATATCAAGACAGATTTACTTATGTAGTTATCAAATAGGAAAATGTCCCCAAAGCAATTATTTCACATTTTACAGGGAAAAGAATGTTTTATGTCCTTTGTTCATTTATGCTATATCCCAGTTACTTGTGTTTCATACAATTTTTGGTGTATGTGTCAAAATGTGCAATATTTGATCATTTTAAAGCCTGACTAATTTAGAAAGCATTAGCCACAAACAAAGACAATATATTATGTCCAAAGTAATTGTGCAGATTTTCCATCATGAGAAATAGTTGATTTATTTCAAATGGATTTTCTTTCCTCTTTTCTTTTCCTTTTAACATGTCAAATCATAAGAGACTATTTTCTTTCTGCTGGCCTCAAGGCAGGGCAAGAACAAACATTTATTTCAGAGCGCAGAGTTCATATTTATGAGATACCTAGGAAAGTTAAGAAAGCTACTTAGATAAGCTTAATGGAAACTCATTAGGAGTTCAGATATTTCAACAACATTTTTTTGTAGGAAATTTTTTATTTGCCAGTTTAGTTTTATAGAGTGAACTATATGTTCTGGTTATAAGAAGGAGTTATAGGTACCTCAAGGTCCATACATTCATTAATAAACTTTCAGTCCATCTTGTTTATACCTTCTAGAATTTCTTTCTTGCATAATAAATCAAATGATTCCATTGTCTTGCTTGGAAAGCAGGGTTAGTTCTCTTTTGTCCTGTAGGTTCAAGTATAAAATCCTTAATATGGCTTACAACACTCCAGTTACAAACCTCCTCCAGATCTTCACTTCTCAACTTTATTCCACTCTGGGACTGTTCAGCTATACCTGCCCCCCAGCCCTCAAAACTGAATTCACTCTGCCTTTCTGAACTTCCCCTTCCCAGCTGATCTCATTTAAATTCATGACCATTAATATTAAATGGTTGTAGTACTGCCCTGCAATTACACATTTTCTTGGTCCACTCACCCAGATGAATTTTCTATACTTTCCCTTCTCTGCTCCAACCTCTAATACATTCTCCATCTTTGCTCTCAGCTGAGTACCTTGTTACTTACTCCACTGAAAGAAAACCAGAATGTTTCAAAAGAGAATTTCCCCAAGCCGCCTCCACTACATCCACCCTTGCTGTATCTGTGCCCATGCACTCTGCCTTCCCTCCTGCCACCACAGAGGAACTGTCCACACTCTTGTCTACGGCCAGCCCCTCCATCTGGTCATTAGAGTCATTTCCCTCTCCTCTAGTTAGGATGTTACTTTGACAAATCTCACCTCTTTGATACATCATTTTCCCTGTCTGTATGGCATCATATAAACATGTTATTACTTTTCTCATTTAAAAAAAGAAAACCCTCTCTTGACCCCATCCTTACCTTTTGAATAATGTACTGTTTTTCAGTTCCCTTTTTCTGCAAAAACCGGAGATAACTTCATTATCTACAGTTTCTCTCATCTATTAATTCTAGAACGCACTCAAATTAGGCTTTTGCCCCACTGACCATTGGTGCTTCTTTTTTTCAAAGTCGCCCAAGACCTCCGTCTTGCTAAGTCCTGTGGGCAGTTCTCCGTCCTCCTGAGGAACTGGTCCTGACCCAGCCAACTTCCTCTCCAGAAAGCAATAGGGCAAGTGAACTGAAAAACTGACTCAAGGCAGTCTCAAACCCCCTGGGCTCCTTAGGGTAGGAAGTCATCTCTCCCCGCACACTCTATCTTCCTCACACAGCCTTTGGAGAAAGCTTCCTCCACAGAAGTACTGCTTTCCAGAGTCCCCTCTTTAGGTCTTGCCATTATTTCTAAAGAGCTGCAGCTCACAGCTGAGAACTCTAGTCTGCAGCCTCTCAGGTGACCAGCCCTCTGCACACTGAGCCCATCTCAGCACTCTGGGGCAGCCTTACGCCCTGTGAATATGCAGAGATGAGAGGACAACAGAACACTGGTCCTCAAGGACCTGGCTTCTTCTCTGAGCATGGGAGTGGGTTCTTCCATCCTGAAAGAACCTTTACAGCTGTGATAAGTAAGATGCTGCCTTACTTAGGCAATTGCAGAGCCCGAGTTACTATGTTTCCAACACTGCCTGCTTAAGCCAGTTTTAAGTGTCCGTTGCCATGAATTAGTTAGCAAACTGGGTTAGGGCAAAACTGAAATCTAATTCTCCTTTTATGTGTAAATGAGGGAAATATGTAAGTGCTCCTACCACACAGGGAGGATCACTGTGTTAACTGGGAGTGCTCAGAATCGTTACAAAATAGATTAAGCACATACCAAAGATACCAAGTCACAAGAGATATGCCTCAGCACTTCCTTGAGGCAACTGGCTCAAACCAACCCTAACTGCTTTCACTGTCCCTTTAGCTAACTGCAATACTAAAATCCCCACCTGATGGAAAATTACAATATCATTAACATAACATGAGTTGTATGAAGGCACATGATGATTGTACTGCACATTCCTAATCTGTTTTATATGTGAACCAGCGATGACACAATGAAAGCGCTCTGCGTCACCTACTGGAAAGGGATTTAAGGCTACACAAGGGGTAGGCTGTGGAGATTTTACTCTCCAATGAGATCCTGTCCCACCCAGGAGTGAGCACCCTGTGTAAGTAACCTTTAATAAACTCGGAGTCATTCTTTGGTCTGTCGGCTCCATCTCTGTTCGGAGGGTGGTTTTCCTATAGTGTTCTGGAATTTTCCTGAAACAACAAAAGAGGAGAGAATGAAAGCTATGGAATGAGTCTGAACTTCTTATACCTGGTGCACCATAACTCTAAGCATAGCACTGACCAGGGACCCATTAATTGCACTCAACCTTTAAAGAGAGACAACCAGGTTATTCTTCAAAACCCATTACAAATGTTATCTTATTGACTTCTTCAGGTTAAATTTTAAGCCACTGTTTCGCTATTTCGTTCCCTTGATCAAAATTTGTATGTTTTTATTTATTGGTTGATATTTCTGCCTCTACCTGCTAAACCATTAAGCTCCTCAAGAGCAGAAACCCTTTCTTGTTGATCTACATATCCTTAGACTTAGCTGTGCCTGACATGATAGGACTCTCAATAACTGCTTGATGACTGAATGGATGAATAAGTAGATACACGGATGGACAAACAACAGTTTCTCTTTTGCAGATTAATGTTATTGCTACTGGTTATACATGTTTGTTTTAACAACAATTTTATCAAGAAATGATGTCTTACATTGAAAGAAGGATTTCTGACATTTTCATATAGTTCTTAAAGTGTTTTAAGAAACACTTTGTATGTTTAAAAAGATGTTTCCTTTATACAAAGTGAGCATCTAATATATGTATATTAAATCAATTGAATTGCATCTATGGACCAGTAGAAAGCATCACTAGTAGAGAGAGGAGAGCTGGTCATAGCCCCATTTTTGCCACTGATCTTACCTTGAACAAGGAAGTTAATTTCTAAAGTCCGTTCTGGCTCTTACGTTCTACAGTTTTATGGATTTATAAGTGGAAGTAAACTATATATCTATTCTTCGATGAAATCAGTGAAAAGGTAAACAAAACATCCAACTACCTAAAAAACACACCCTATTTCTCTAAAAAGAGAAGAATTTGATGATGATCTCCCTCCTACTCCACTGGAAATGGTTTATTTTGCAATTGTGACATTAACCTCAGAAAAAAACTATTGTTTGAACATTTGATTCACTGTAGATATAAATAAAAATTCAAATACTTTCTACTGTTCAAACAGATCTAATTCTAACACCTTCAAAAAACTTCATGGATTGTTTGAAGAGTTCTGTGAGACTGACAGTGAAATCATAACATAACTGTTGCCTGACCCGAAGAGTTTTAGGGCTCCAAAGCTACAAGCATAAGATAATATTTGAGTATATTGGATACATATGAGGATAATTAAATACTTCTACATTTGTATAAATTTCTTAAGAATACCATGTCACTTTGATAGGAAAAGTTTTTAACATGTTTCCAATATGTATCACATATAACATACCACCACAAAACCTTATATTGATTCACTTGCTAGAATTAATTATACAATTACATTAATTAATATATTCTGAAACTACTGTTATGATTGATCAGAATCAAGCCTATAGACCTGTATCCTGCAGCAAATTGGATGTTGCCAGTGCAGAAAGTAGAGCACAAGTGTGATATGCTCAGCAGGGCTTAGAGTTTTAATCAGATAAACCAGGGAATGTTTGGATTATCTGTCACTTTGAAGTGCTTTTCAAAGCAAACCTCAAAAAATGTGCTTTGCAATAAGAAGATTTAGGGGTCAGAAAGTCGTGTATAATTGGGCTGCTAGCTTTGCATCAGAGAAGAAGAAAAGCTCCAATTCTAAGAACCATCAGGAAAAGAGGAGAAACAATTGCATCCCTCAGTAGTACCTGGGGCTTCTGACATAAACTGGTGCCTATGATGTCCACCAGCTGTAGACAAGTGTTTGTCAGACTTTAGAAAACATTGGAAAGCTTGCAAAAAATGCAACCTCACATCACAGTCCTCACCCTCAGAGATTCAGACTGACTCAGTGGGGCTGGGATGGGGTCAAAGGTCTGTATTTTAAAGAAGCACAACAGTAAATAAACCAGTAAATTGCAGATTCCTTCAAAATAAGGTGCTTATTTCTCTTGTAAAACAAATCTGTTGTTTGTGTGAAGAATTGGTCTTCCCAAAAGAATCAACAGATCTCTCTTGTGTTCATCACTTCAGACTCTAAGGCCATTAGGTTTGTAGACATAGTGATCTGAGGATATGTTTTGACCTCTTACTCTCAACAGAAAGAATGCTTGGCTTTTGAAAGTCATGTCTTGTCTCCTCAAGTAGAACTTTTATAAGCTGATTGAGAAGTTTGAGCTAAACTGCCCAGTTCAACTTAACTTCCAGTTTTGTAATTTTAGTAGAGAATCAAAGCTTATTTATTCATGTGTTTGTTTATTCATTTACTATTTGTTATTTAATATTTACTCAGCTGTGTTTTAATCACCAAGAGCATAAAGATAAATAAAATAGTTTCTGTTCTCAAGGAGCTTATAATTTCATACTATGTGATAGAAGTATAAATAATAAGTATAATAAATTGTTATTGGCATTGTTATAAAATCATATGCAGAGCATTGTCAGAAACAAAGGAGTAGGTCAACTCTCACTGGGTGGAAAGAGAGTCTCAGGGAGGCTGCATAGAGGAGTTGATACTTAACCTGATGCTCGAGAGTGTTATTTGCCAGGCTAATAGGAAAAAGAAGGGATTCCAGGCAGAGGGAAGGAGTAGCAAATGTACCAAGGTAGGAAACAGCATGGAGCATTGGCTGTCTGTGTTGGGTATGGGTGGTTAGGTGGAAGAATAATTAGCATCTAAGTTTCAGGAGTTATCTACAAGGAGGGCTACAGTGAGATGGGAGTGGTAGGTGCTGTAATGGTCATCAATAATTTATTAATTAGGCTAAGGGCTTTGAATTTTATTCTATAGATGATGGGAAGCCACTGGGAAGATTTTAAGTAGTGGATTACTCTGAAGATTAATAAAGCTGTTGTTATTACTCAAAAATCGTCCCTTAAGCTTTGCCTGAATTTCATATAAGTCAAAAAAGAGAGATTTAATGGAACTGTTAATACAGGTGCTTCATCCTTCTGATATACTTGTTGTCTGCAGATGGTAAGGGAAACAAAAAAATACTTCACATTTAAAAAAATGAGCTTATCCATTGATAGACAGTCCTCTCATTGTTGAGCCACATAGAAGTGACCAAGTTACCTGTTTATCATTTTCCTCAAACATGAGATTGGATGTTTCAAAGGACAACTCTGTGGCTCAATAAAAACTTTTGGAATTATTTGCAAAGCTCATAAATCTTAATGAGGCTGGCTTTAGAGATGATAAAAATTCACATAAATTGCATGAAAATAAAAAACCATCTGTCTGCTCAAAGATTAATACTAATCCAGACAATACATCCAGCTCAGCTTTATGCATTCTCTGCTTGCAGCGACAAAGAATATAGGGAGACATCGGTAATACATTAGTGCTCAAACTTCAGGCTATTTATATATTTATTTAGGCTTGAGCATTGAAAATCCAATAGAGACTATTAAGATCCTGCAAATTGTGTACAGCCAAGTGTATTGTTATTTCATCTGATTTGTATTATACTCATTTAGTTGGTTGATTTTTTTCCACAACATTTTTGAAAAGCTAGCCTAGCATTTATGTGGAAACTCTATGAGAAACAATTCAAAACTCCTGTGCTGGATTCTTTGAGTACAATGCCAAGCATTGTTGAAACTACTTAACTTAAATTGCATACTTTAAAAAGAAATTTTGTGTGTGCAACATGAAGCCTCAGGATCCAAAGATAAAGATAAAGCCTGAGCAGTCTACATGATGGCTCTGGGACTGAGTCCTGCAGCAGAGGAGAAGACTGAGAATGCCTCTAGGGCTGAAGTTTTGAGTCCATTCTCTGCTTAAGAAGGGAAGGATCTAGGAAGTAAAAGTATAGTTTTGGCTTTAGGGTGGTAAGAAGTTTGAGAGACAAAGCTCTTATTGAATAGAATATTTATTCGATAATGCAAAGTAGACATGGGCATGATGACCTACCCTTTGGCTAGTGGCAATGCTATTTAACACAGCATCTAATACAAAACTTGGCGCAAATATTTGACTCATGGTTAAATGAGTAAATAAATGACCTGAAATAGAAGAACAAATGCAAATTACCTCTAAAGTTCAAGTATATTAGCTTCATGACAGGTGACACTTCAAATGAAACACTGGCGATACCAAGGTAGAGAGAAAGCTTGAAATCTAAACTATATACTGTAAACTATAAAGCAGATTGTTGGACCTTATGTTTTTGAGTAAACATTTGAAGGTTTGTTTAGAGAATATACTCAAGAAATATGCTTTTATTAAGCTTTCTATGCATTGTTCCTTTTAACAAAATGTTTTGTATGTATTTGAAAGGGATTATTAACAAGCTACATGTTTTGCACAGAGTTTGATTTGTTGGTGACCGCAGACTCTCCTATGCTTCCCTAATATTCACTAATGGTGAATGCAAGTGGTTGGCAGGTATATTCATTAAGACGCTTTCAGTTGCAAGTGTCAGAAACCTAACTCTATCTAGTTTATGCAAAAGAGGGAAAATTAGCTCATATGTCTGGGAAGATGACAGGAACTAACATTTTAGTTCCTGTTTTGCATCAACTACGTGTCAGGCAAGAGCCTGTACTCTAGAATCAGACTGCATAGATGCCAATCCTGGTGTTGTACTTCTTAGCTGTGTGGCCTTGGGGGAGTTACTTTCCCTCACTGTACCTCAGCTTCCTTATCTTTGAAAAGGGTATTATAATGGTACTTACTTCATAATGTTGTTGCAAAGATTTAGTGAATATGTGAAAATGCTTAGAATAAGGGCATTATGGCCGGGCACAGTGGCTCACGTCTGTAATCCTAGCACTCTGGGAGGCCGAGGCGGGCGGATCACTCAAGGTCAGGAGTTCGAAACCAGCCTGAGCAAGAGCAAGACCTTAAAAATAGAAAGAAATTAATTGGCCAACTAAAAATATATATAGAAAAAATTAGCCGGGCATGGTGGCGCATACCTGTAGTCCCAGCTACTCGGAAGGCTAAGGCAGAAGGATTGCCTGAGCCCAGGAGTTTGAGGTTGCTGTGAGCTAGGCTGATGCCATAGCACTCTAGCCCGGACAACACAGTGAGACTCTGTCTCAAAAAAAAAAAAAAAAAAAAAGAAGAAGAAGAATGTCATTATCATGTCATTAATCTGGACAAAATCTCTGATGAGGAAGGTATCATTAGTCCCATTTTACAAAGGAAGGAACAGGCTCAGGAAAGGTAAGTGATTTACCAAGGGTCACACAGCTAATTGAGGTGGCACTGTCTTTCCACTGCTGTATGTTGGCTTCTGATGAGTGAAAACTTTGTTTTGAAAGGATTAATCTGGAGAAGGATTGTCAGATGAATTAGAAAAGAAGGAATATGGTGGAGAAAGCAGCCCATTAGGAGGCCACAGCAGTGATCCATCTAAGAAATCACAAAGGCCTGAGTTTGAATAGCAGAGGCTGGAATACATAGGACAGGATGGATTTGAAAGATATAATCAAGCCAGAGTTGTTAGAACTTAGCAATGGATGGAATGATAAAGAAAAAAGGGTTAAAGGTGACTGAGGCAAGAATGTGTACCCAGAGGCAGACACAGTGCCTGGAGTGTGACAGGTGTCCAGTTAGTGTTTTCCTTCAGTGAATGAATAAACAACAATCAGACTTTGACTATGAGTGTCTGGGAGCATTGTGTTGTAGGGGAATTTATAAGAAAGAGCAGGTTTGGGAGTGAGGTTGGTGAGTTTCATTTTTAGGTGGCCTTATTTGGAGAAGCCGGAAAATAACAGGAGATTCCTAGCAGTTGGTTGGAAATATGAAGTTGGAGCTTAGGTGAGATTTTAAAACTGGAGATAGAGATTTAAAAGTCATCTGGGTGAATGTGGATGAAGCCATATGATGAATTGAGATTTCCAATTGAGAAAACAGTCCAGAAGAGAGACAAAGCCAGATCAATTGGTCAAGATGGAGAAGGAGGAAGAGCTTGGGGTGTGGGCTGCACAGGGCAGCTAGAGAGGGTGGAGGGAGCCGGACACAACCTGGGGAGAAAGAAGCAAGAGTGCCCAGGAGCCACCACAGAGCCAGGCAGCAAGAGGCGGAGAGTCCACAGGAATTGCAGCTGAGAAGGCCATTTTTTCCAGAGTCGTTTCCATAAAATAATGGGAATGGAAGCTAGATTGCATTGGGCAGAGGCATGAATAGGTGAGGTTTCCCAGCTGTTGGGGGCCTCTCCTTCCAGCTATGTCAGATGTGCAGAGTGGCCCAGCCTTTGTCAGGCTGTGTTTACTCACAGATAAGAAAAAGTGCTGCCCCGGCCAGATGGACACTGTTTTTGAATGGGACTTGGCTGGAATTCTTATTTTCTCCCTCACTCTAATGAACTGGCTGGGGCTTGAGCTGGCTCAAGTTGGACCAGTGGGCTCTCACCCTGTCTCCTCCTAAATAATCACCTTATGCCTCATCTGACTGTCTGAAAAGAGCCAGAGAGAAAAGAGAAGCCTAAAAGGCAAGCGGGGAGATATTTACAATCCTGTTACCCTTCCCATCTAAGGCAAACTTTGCCATTTGTTGTTGTTTAAAATCTGTCCTCTTCTGATGGTGAGGCAGGAAAGAAAGAGTACTTGTGGTTAAACATACATGAGAGGCAAAAGTCGTTGGATGATAAAGAAAGAGACCCAAAGTTTACCAGAGAAGTAGTATTAAAGGATGTTTATCAAAATAGGGGAAATTTTAACATATCCCTAAACTGTGTGAAGAAACTAAGTAGATTCAGGTCAATCGGGGTGGGTCGTGAGGATTTTGACTTTCTGAAATACCCCTCCGTGTGGTGGTAAGTCCACTAGAGTGTTGAAAGGGTCTGTGGTTCAGGAGAGAGGGCAGGCAGTTGTGCCTACTGATGCCAACCCCGTGTTCCTTCCTCCATCATCGATACCTGCTGACCATGTCTCCACCTCCCTGTGCAGTTGCCATGACCCCATCCCAGCCCTCGTTACTCTCACTGAGACTGTTACACGGCACATGCCCTCCTTCCCAGATCTCCCTTCTCCTTCACCTTTGACACGTGGCTCTCAGATTAACCTTTTGGAAACTCAGCTCTAATCATCTCACTCCCCACATCGATGGCTCTGGGGCAGTTATAAGAATTAGAAAAATCTATATATGTCGCAAAAAGTAGTCTTCTAGTTTCTTGGGTTTTTCCCCATCACCATTACATAGGCTAAAGGTCTACTTTCCATCTTCCCCCACCAATCCTGCAGTCCACAATAGTTGAAACAACAGGGGAGGCAAGGAAGCATCTCTTTTGCCTTTAGTTCTGGTGGAACCAATATTTTTTCTTTATACATAAAGAAATTCATTGCTATACAGGAGGGCATTTTGCTTAGTAGAATGTTGTTGAGGTTGTCCATAAAGTATATTCATTTTTGTGGTGATGCCTACGTTTCTATGCCTCACAATTCAATGCAACAGCAAAAGAAAGAAAGAAAAAGAAAAATAGTAAAAGAAAAAAAAGAAAAAGCCACAACAACAACAGCAACCCACCATCCTTAATGCCATTTTAATAAAATGCTTTAAATTATGTTTCTTCCAGTTAATGGTTTGGAAAGAAAAATGGGGAAAGTGCATGCATTTTACTAGAATGAGCCATCAGAGATCTAAATAAATCGACCAAATGAGTTTGTTCGAATGTTCCTATTCACACTGGATTACACATTCAAATAAAACTGTGTACATTTATTTGAATATGTAATCAGGGAGCTGAATGTAAGTGCCACTTATTCCAAGTGTAGCATTCCTGGTTTACACATGTGAGTACCTCGATGTGTTGTTAAAAAGCAGAAAATAGTTCTTTCTATATGCATTTTATGCAGATTTCAAAGCTATTGCTATTGTTCATCAGCTTCATTGCTTCTTGTGCACAAGGACACCTGCGCGTATTAGCAGTAATGCTGCTGCCAAGTGGAAGGCTGTATTCAAGTTTCTCAAGTTGTCTGACTCTTTAGGAGAGTTGGAGTTCATTCATTCCTTCATTTTTCATTCGATACATATTTGCACATGACTGTGCTCGGTGCCGAGCTACAAAGGTATTTGGATCATCTAGGCATTTTAAAGTGCCTACAGCTCCCTACTGGTTTTAGTACTATTAGTTGGGATACACCTGTCCTGATTCATGACCCAAATCCTTTTAGGCTGCTGATCTTTTGGGCCACCACTTGGTTCTTAAGGAATGGTGAGTCTAGAGGATTCTCTAGGCAACGTTCATGTTAGCACGATGCGGCACAGCAGTACAAATTGGGAACTCACAACGTCAATATTAAAAGAGTTATTAACCAAACTAAAAAATTATTAAATAAAATATGTTTTGTCCTACCTTGTTCCTATCTTTACACTGGCTGGGAGGGGCCAAGTTTGAACTTAGAAGTCTCAGAGTCCCATGCTGGCAGGTGGCAGTGCGGGGGAGCTGGCCTGTAGCTCCTGGCCAGGGCCTGCAGCCTGCTCCATTCTTTGCATCCCCTTGGCTCTGTTACACACCACGAGGGGCTTTACAGTCACACCGTGGCCAACATATCCAAGCTCTCTCCACACTGCGTAAATAGTTGTTCTGCATCCAGCGAAGAGGCACAAACAGGCCCTGGAAGCAGCTCCAGGCCACTTGGGAAGGGAATTTTGGGGTACGTGGGACCCCACTGGAAGGTGGTCTAGAAGAGGGAATATATGAGGTCAGGTAGTCACATCCTTTTGGCCCTGCCCACAGAGGAAGATGACAGCCTTCTTCCTACATCACTGAGGGCATCTCCAGACCAGGGCACTCGGCCGGACAACCTGTCAACATTAGAACTTCTCTCCTGAATCACATGAATGTTCCTGCCTTTCCAGTAAGTGCCTTTCTGGTCCTGTTTGGCCTTTTTAGCACAACCATAACTTTAAGTGGAAACAAGAGAAAAGAGAAAACTGTATAGAGGAAGAGGACTCTAACTTTCCTTTCTTCTTCTATCCAGCTCCACCCCATTATGGTGACACAGACCTAACATGACTGAATGATGTTTGGAGGGAAGGGATTGTGTTGGCTTGAGTGCTGCCAGTGTGTTTGTGGTCCTGGGCAATCTCTGTGCACTAGGACACAGCTCTTTTGGGGATCCAGGGATTTTTTTTTTTTTTTTTTTTGAGACAGAATCTCACTGTGTTGCCCAGGCTAGAGTGCCATGGCATCAGCCTAGCTCACAGCAACCTCAAACTCCTGGGCTCAGGCAATCCTTCTGCCTCAGCTTCCTGAGTAGCTGGGACTACAGGCATGCACCACCATGCCCGACTAAGTTTTTTCTATGTATTTTTAGTTGGCCAATTAATTTCTTTCTATTTTTAGTAGAGATGGGGTCTCGCTCTTGCTCAGGCTGGTTTCTAACTCCTGACCTTGAGCAATCCTCCCGCCTTGGCCTCCCAGAGTGCTAGGATTACAGGTGTGAGCCACCTTGCCCAGCCCAGGGATTTTGATAACTGCTGCCTAATCTGTTCCATTAATTCTGAACAAAGTGTAGGAAAAGAAGGTAGACAGACAGAGGGGAAGCAACAGGTGGAAAGATGCTGCTAGAGAATTGCAACTACCGAATGATTTTCAGGACTGAAAGAGAGGTAGTTTCACTTGGATGTTGTTTTATAATAATCTGAGTTATCAAAAAAGAAAATGCGGCTGACTAAGACATCAATATTGAATAGCTGAATAATAAGAAGAAATGCATATTACCAAGCTATGCAAAGCTATGCAAATATGTATGACAAAAATTTGTCTGAGAAGGTGACATGAATCAGCAAAATGATGATTGACATTTATTGGGTACTTACTTTGTGCCGGGCACCATTGTAAGGGATGTAGATATGTTAATTCATTTAATCTTCACAAATCCATTGAGGCAGATACAATTAGTGATTCCATTTTGTAAATAAAAAATTAGCCGTCTAGCAAGCAGTTTAGACAAGTAACATAGGTCTTGTGGCAGAGCCAGGATCTGACTCCAGAGCCTGCACGTCTAACCACTACACAGAGACAGAAGTGTCATTATCACACATTAGGCTACAGTGTCCTTTTCTGTTTTGTTTTGGTCTATTTTTATTCTTTCTTATTATATAAATAACAGAATGGTGACATATTTATTAACAAACTGTTGTTGTTTTTTTTCTAGCATATCTCTAACAGTAAATTTTTTTCTTTGAGAAGTTTGGTAGTGCCATGGTGTTAATTTTGTCCCCATTGGGTGTCCTTGAAGTCTCCATTTTGTCCTCAGCCCTGTTAGATTTTGGGCTGGAGTGACTGACTGAAATCCCTGAGCTCTCCCTAGAGGTTAAAATGTATGATCAGACTAATTACTGGAAAAAGCAGTTTGATTAAAGACAATGTCTATCTGAGGAAAGATTAAAAGCGAGGACTAAAATATTGACACAATGGAAAGAAAATGAATGGGCTAATGAAAAACCGTGGTGTTACTTATTCGGTACAACATATAAAGTAACTACCTGAGAGATGACAGTTGTGATATTTCTTCCTCACTAAAGCACAGATGACGATTTTGGGGGTGTTTTCTTTTTTCTAATACAGATTAATATTCTTGAAATATTAATTCTCTAGTTTGTCATTCTCTAGTTCAAAATACTTAAAAAGGTCCCTAATGCTTGTGGAATTAATTTCATAATTGGCAACTCTCAGTACAATATTCCTCAAACTCCCTTTGTTATGTGAAGTTTTTCTATCTCCCTTCATTACTTTTATACTTCAATCAGATTAAACTTTGCCATTATTTCTATATTTCATTATGCCTTGAAATCCTGCTCATAATCCCACTCCTGTCTTTACATGTTTAAATCTTTCTCACTTTCAAGGCCCAGCTCAAGTCCTGACATTTCCATGAAAATGTTCCTAATTTCTCTGATGAAAATAACGTCGCCTTCCTCTGAATTCCCAGGACACATGTTTGTTCCTCTTATTACAAATGTCATTTTCAGCTTTGCATGATACTTAGGTCATTGTCATCTCCATCTTGTCCTCTTGAGAACTGAACATATACCTAAATCATCTTCATATTTCTCATGGTGCTCTGTATGGTACTATGCATTAGGTGCTAAGGTATGTGCCACATTGAAGTGAGTGAATAACTGTGAACAGATGCTCTATGATCACATTTGAAACAGATTCAAGTCCTTTTGATTATCTCATTTATAGTAAAGACATTGCAATGGAGGCTCTAGTGCCATCTAGCAACCCCTGCAGAATCAAGGTATTCATTTCTCCAGTTGGGAGTGTCGGCTCACTGTGATCACTCATAGCTGAGTCCCTTCCCAGGAGCTACCTCACCCAAAGTTATGCCCTTTTACTGAGGACAGCTGGCATCCAATGACTGGTGGAGATGAGGCTCAGAGGACTGCTCTCTTCCCTCAATTTGAACATCTCTGAAGGGCCATCCAGCTTTGAAGCTCTCCATGGGATTCACTGAGTCCTCCATTGCAACTGAATCACAGTTCAACTTCTTCTTCAGTCCTTCGGTGCAGTCCTTATGGATGTGGCTCCTGAGAGAATTTACCAGTAAGTTTCTTGTATTCAAATCTCCATGACATGCAAACATATAGGTGTTTGGAAAAAAAAAAGAATGAAAGCAAATCTCCAACTTACATCTCAGAATCTGTTTCCCGGAGAATCAAGTGTAAAACATGTTTATCTTCACTAGATTATTTTCTAGAGGACTTGGACTTTGGCACCATACAGATCAGATGTGGAGCAGGTTTGAATCCTGGCTTTACCACTTACTAGGTCTGTGAACTTGCAATATTATTTACGTTTTTGAAACAGTTAGAATTAGGTTCAGTGGTATATAATGAAAACCCCAAATCAATGCTGGCTAAATTATATTTTAAAAATGTTTCTCTCTTATACAGGAGAAGACAAAAGGTACAGCATGACATGGGCATGGACCAGCTGATCCTTTAAGATGTGGTCTTTGTCTTCATGATCAAAATGGCTGCTGGAGTTCCAGCCATCATATGCAGTAAAAGCATGGAGAAAGCAAAGAATGCCTTGACCCCTCCCTTTTAAGAAGACGTCCAAGAAGTTTCTCACAATCCTTATGTATATATATCATTGACTAGAACATAGTCTCTTGGCAACACTTATGACTGAAAATATGTCTGCAAAATGTACTCTTAATTTACCATGTACATGGTAAAAGTTTTGTTCTCCATAAAATGGTTTGCTGTAAGGGTTAGAAATAACGTATATGAATTACCTGGCACAGATGGTTGTCAATAAATGGTCCCAAACACTTTCTTTTATGTCATAGTTATTCTTTTCTAATATTTACTTAACATTTTAATAAGGTAGCATTACAGAGAATTACGGAGCACTATATAATTGAGTACTGCTTGTCAAAACCTAATAAGAGTTGTGTGATTTTGAGATCTTTCAATCTCCCTATGCTGTTGTCATAATGGGATTGTGATATGATTAATGGAAAGATGCTAATAAGTATTGGTAAAGGAAATAAGTCCTTTTAATGTAGGTCAAGAATATAACTAAGAACATGCAGATGCTACACAGCCCAGTAGAGACAGCAGCAGTTCTAAAAAGAGGGGCAGCTGTCACTGGCTCATCAAAGTGCTGCTAATGATACTATAGTTGGGACAGGAATCTTGTGTGGTCTCTTGAGTAGCATCCTCTACTTTTCTTTTATGTTTCTGATTTTTTTTCTTGACTCTTCTGTAGATTTGTAGATACTTCCTCCCTGCTTATGCATGAGATGTGTATAACTAGTAACAATCTCAGCATATTCCCAAGTGCTTATATAGGGGGCACATCACAGGTCAGTTTCCCAGGACCAATTTCCCAGGTATTCCTGTCCCCAGCATTTCCTTTCACTGACTCTCTGGACCCAGCTCTGTCAGTTTTGGCAAGCTGAGCTGGGAAGGTTACATACAATAAGAGTTCACTCTTCTATAGATTTTTTACTCTGACCTTGGCTGTCATCTGCCCCCCATTTAACATCAGTGTAGGAAAATAACATCCCCTACTTTTCTGTGCTAGACAGAGGTCGAAGTTCATAACAATAAAGAGTAATCAGTAGTTAGTTGCTCTTCTGTAAATTGCAGTGGATTTTATGTTTATGAGAAGCCATATCCATCTTTCTCTTGCTGAAATCAGTGAACTGCATCTCAGAATGCTCTTGATCATACCAAATTTGTGGATCTTTATATCTGCAGAATTCAGATCTGTTTACCATTTTCAGAGTCATTGGCATCAGATTTGGTGTTTTCACTGTTGCCTTTTAATTATTCTTTGGATCAGGATATATTTGCATCTGAGGATCTTTATAATTCTTCTAAGCCTAAACATAGACACGTAGATTTAAGATAATCATGGACACTGGCAACTACTCAGGGCAAAATAACCCCACTACAGAGTTTTATCTTGGTGGCAAATCTTGATGGAAACCAATACATTTGGCTTTCTTCTTGTGCCAGAGTCAGTGTGGATTATGGAAACATCACTTAGCTTTGTCATTGAACAGATTTGGTTCTGAATCAATCCTTTGCCCCTTTTTAGCTCTATGATTTTAAGCAAGTAAATTAACCTAAGAGCACTCCTTAGCATTCTTAGTATGACTGTAAGGATTTAATGAGATATATGAAGCCCGGTGTATGGCCTCTGATGTGGTCTAAGTTTGATAATAATTTTATTTATTGCCTATAAACAAGGATTTTCTTCTATTTATAATTTTTTAAAATTTAAAATTATGAACACATATTAAGTGCAATCACATCTTTTTGTAGCATCAGTTGAGATAATTCTTTGAGCTATTGGCATTAGGAATTAATTACTCTAATCTTTTTTAGATGAATCATTCTTACATTCCTTGGACAAACCCTCTTCAGCTCAGTATTATAATTTTTTGAGGGCACTTTTGACTTAATTAATCTAATATTTCATTTAAGTACCTTTTTTCTACATTTATAGATGAAATGGACCTATAATTTTCTTTTCTTGTAGTGTCCTTATCTGACATTGAAATCAACATCACACTAACCTAATAAAAAAATTTTAGCATCTTCTTCAATTTTTCTAAAATAATTTATATAAGATAGAAAAGAATTAGTTCTTGAAAATTTGATGAATTTACCTATAAAATGAAGATAGTGGAAGGAGCAGTCTCTGATTACCATTTTAATTCCTTTAATTCTGCTTTCTTGAAGTTCCTCTCTTTCTTGCACCAATTTTGCATTTTACACATTTCTAGGAATGTTTCCATTTCACTTATGTTTCCAAATTTATTAGTGTATAGTTGTTCATAATACTCTTATTATTTTTTAAATCTTTGCTCTACTTTTTCGTATTTAGTTTAGTTTATACTCATATTTTCTCCTTTTCTCTTGCTTAATCTTACTATGTGTATGCTTACCTTATTATATTAATCTTTTCAAAGAACCAGCATTTGGTTTTGCTAATCTTCGGCCCTCACCTTTATTATTTTCTTCCTCCTTATTTTTTTAGTTTTGGTGTTGTTCTTTGTCCAGCTTCTTGAGTTGAATGCCTAGTCATTAAAAAAATCCTTTTATAATGGAAAATTATAATATATATTACATATATATATGAGAGAGAACAAAATAGAGAATCTCCATACACCTTGCATCCAGCTTTAGCAATTATTGTCATGGACAATATAGTCTCTTCTGTACCCTGTCCCAGCATGTCTTTTAATCCACACATAGTTACATGTGAATCTCCAAAAGATAGTGAGTCTTTTTGGAAATATAACCATAATGCCATTATTGCACTTAAAATGTTAAAAGCTAAGTGGTATCTTACTACTAATTTTCCCCAGTTGTCTCAGAAAATTTTTTATGGGTCATTTATTTGAATCAGTATTTAAAAATGATTCACACATCATAATTTGTTAACGTTTCTTTTAAGTTTCTTTGGATTTATATACTCTCCCTCGATTCTTTTCTTATCTATTTGTTGAACAAGATAAGTTTTTTTCCTATAGTTTGTCTTATAGTTACATTTATTTTACTTTTGATTTCACATTTTGAAGATTTGTTTTTAAAATTTATTTTTGCTTTTAATTATGCAAATAGTTGCATAATTATGCTAATAGTTGCAAAGTCAGTTCTACAAGGCAAGATATTCTAAGGTAAGTTTGGCTTTTATCACTGTCCTCTCCAGCTTATTAGTTTTACTTCTTTATAAGTAAATGTTTAAAAAATGTTCTTGTTTTACCCTGCCACTTAGAAAAAAAATCATATAAGTACTCTATGGTTTTGCTGATTGCATCCCTGTGGTGTTGTTTAATTTGTCCTTCTGTGCACTGCAATTCCTGTAAATTGGAAGATAGATCTAGGACATGCATTCTCAACAGGGTATATCAGCCACAAAAGGGTGAAAATTGGATCTTTGGGGATGAAAAAAATCTTACTCTTTTTAGCTATATCCCCTACATTTTAACATATGTTGTTTTCATAATCACTGACATCAATGTATTGAATTTCCTGTGATCTTTTTATAGAATTATGCCATTTAGTTTTTTCCAATGTATAAATTTTTAATCTCTATTTTTTTTCTATTATCTAATTTTATTGCATTATGGTCAGTGTATATCGTCTGCATAATATTAACACTTAGCTTTTATTGTTGCTTCTGTTTTGTCTTAACATAAAGTCTACTGTTGAAAATGCTTTGTGAGTGCCTTACTTTCTTGAGTATAGATTTCTCTCTCCGTTTCTCCCTGTGTGTATATTAGCACCAGCATATTTATAATAATGTTTAAATTCTTGATATCTGCTTATTTTTGTCTCTTTCATCTATTGTTTCTGACAGAAGTGTGTTAAAATTTCCAATTATGATAGTTCATTTACATATTTCTTTCTGTATTTATGTCAGTTGCAGCTTGAAATATTTTGAAGCACCCTTCTTAGGTGCAAGCCTGTTAATAGGGGTATACCGTCTTGCTCCATTGTTCTTCTTCCCAGGATGTAATATGCCTTTGTGCCATTTTTTGCTTTCCTTATATTTTGTTAGATATTAACCTTGCTTTCTTCAGTTTTATATTTGCCTGATAATTTAAAAAAATATTTTTATATTCCACCTTTAAAAATTTTCTGAGTCATTTTGTCTCAAGAGAGTTTCTTGTAGCCAATGTATTATTAACTCTTTTTTTTTCCAGTCTGAGACCTTCTGTCTGTTATTGATAAATCCAACCCATTTATATTTATTGTTATTGTGAATATAGTAGGATTTAATTATGCCATCTGACTTCATATTTTACTTCTGCTCTACTTTCTTTTTATTTCCTTTTTCTTTCTGCTTTATATTAAACTCATTAAGTTTCTTCTGCTGATATAAATGTTTTTATTGCTATTTTAGTTGTTGCCATTAATCCCATACAATCTGTTCTCAACATAGCAACAAATAGAATCCTTTCAAAACTTAACTATGATTATGCCAGCTCTCTTCTCCAAAACCTTGAATATCTTTAAATTTACTCAGGTAAAAACCAAAGTCATTAATTTCTTCTACCAGGTACTACACAATCTGGTTCCCTATTATTTTTCTGACCTCATTTCCTACACTTTTCCCCTTGCCCATCAAACTCCTGCCTTCCTGACCATTCCTCACATGTATTAGGCATCTTCTAACCTCAGGGTCTTTGCACTTGCTGCTATCTCTGCCTGGAATAATCCTCCCTTGGGTATCACGTGACATGCTTCCTCACTTCTTCCAGATCTTTGCTCAAATATCATCTTTTAAGTAAAGTTTCCCTGATCATTCTGTTTAAAATTGCAACTTTTTCTGCATGGCGTATGTTACCTTTTTATTCCCTGTTGTTTTTTCTCCATCGCATTGCTCATCCCTGAATATTCTATTGATTGAATACATCTCAAATTAATCTTCATACAGGCAGGGACTTTGTTTTGTTCACTGCTGTCCTCCCAAGACTAGAATGGTGTCTGGAATATTAAAAACACCCAATAAGTATTAATGTATTTTGAGTGAATAAATGAATGGGTTCAGAAGCTGCATATGCCAGAATCTTAAGGTTTTTAGGGTCTATATCTGGGAAGATGAAGGAATAGAGGGACTGACAAATGGTACAAAATCTGGGTCCAGAGCCAGATCTAGGAGTAAGTCTGAGTTTGAACACTAATCATGGTTTTTCAGTCTAGGGTGGTTTATAGTATCCATGACCTTATATGGCAAGATGTGTTGAATTTTTTCTTGCTATAATAGAATTTTGAAAACTCAGTTTTCTGGACATATATGCATGGCAATTATAATTACTCTAAAATATATTCTTAATTACAAGAGAAGAACAAGATCAATGTGAAGAAAACAAGATCAAATCAATTTTCAGTTTACTTTCAGGATAATTAGTACATGAGTTAATTAGGTCTATCTGGAAGGGAAGTCTTATTAAGCTGTGTTATAAAAGCACCAGTTAGGATTTGTTTTTGAAAGTATGTGTGATGGTTAATTTTACATGTCAACTTGACTGGGCCATGGGTTGCCCAGACATTTGGCCTAACATTATTGTGAGTGTGTCTGTGACAGTGTGTCTGGATAAGACTAACATTTGAATTAGTAGACTAGGCTAAGCAGATTGTCCTCACCAATGTGGATGGGCCTTATCCAATCAATTGGAGGCCTGAATAGAACAAAAAGGCTGACCCTCCCATGAATAAAAGGGATCTCCTCCTGCCTGACTGCTTAAGCTGGAACACTAGTCTTTGGACTCAGACACTGAAACATTGGCTCTTTTTGGGTCTTGAGCCTGCTAGAGTTTAGATTGGAACTTACACCACCAGCTTTCCTGTTCTTAGGTCTTCAGACTTGGACTGCAACTACACATCAGCTTGCTTGGGTCTCCAGCTTGGGACTTCTCAGACTACATAATTGTGTGAGCCAATTCCTTATGATAAATCTCAACTTCTCTCTCTAATCTCTCTCTCTCTCTCACACACGCACACACACACACACAAACACACACATACACATAAAATAAATGTCTCTGGAGAACCCTAATACAGTATGGAAGCATTGACTGGACTTCTGTTTTTTTGAAACAGCTCTGGCAGCTGGTAAAATGTTTTATAGATATTTACAAGTCAGATGGGCACAGGTAGTGAAAGGAATACAAGCTTTGCAATTAGTTCAGAGTCCTAATTTAACTCCATCACTTACTGTTTATCACTTGGGAATGAATTTGAATTTTCTGCATGTCAATGTTCTCATCTATGTAATAGGGTATCATAATGGTCATTATAGGTTATGCAGTGGTCAAAAGTGAATGCTTCTAAGAGCACTTGGTATAGTACTAGACATGTAGCATCTAATGTCAGCAGTTAATATTTATTGAGCACTTATTTCGTGTGTTTCCTTGTTTATTACTTCATCAGGGGATGAGTAGTCCTATTACCACCCCATTCTACAGGTAAGGAAACTGAGGCACAGTTAAGTACTTTATTCAAGATCACAGAGCTAGTAAGTAGTTACAGTGCTAGGATTTGAACACAAAGTGTTCTGGATCTGGAGCCCATATTCTTTTTTTTTCTTTTTTTTGGAACAAAGTCTCACTCTGTCACCCCAGCTAGAGTGCAGTGGTGTCATCAGAACTCACTGCAACCTCAAAATCCTGGGCTCAAGTGATCCTCCTGCCTCAGCCTCACAAGTAGCTGGGACTACAGGTGCACACCACCATGTCTGGTTAATTTTTCTATTTTTTTTGTAGAGATAAGCTCTCACTCTTGCTCAGGCTGGTTTCAAACTACTTACCTCAAGTGATCTTCCCGCTTCAGCCTACCAGAGTGATAGGATTACAGGCATGAGCCACTGCACCCATGAAACAGGTTAAGGACCATGCCTGTTTCTTTTTATATTGCTATAGTGCTTGGTATAGTACTTGTCTGTTACCTAACATATGCCAATAAAGTAAGGAGAAAAATTGGGAGTCAGGGAGACACTAAGATCAGGAGAGAGGCAGGATCCACAAGTCTCCTTCTCTTTCTTGTTGTGGATATAGGGTCCAGGATCAAATTTCCCTTCTGATAGTCACTGTCCTTAAACATGTATGGCTTGGTTAACATGACATCTTGGCAGAGTTTCAAATAGTGAAGGAAATAGGTGACTTTTATTAATATGGAGCTAGATGAAGAGGACTTAACTATCTGCCCTCCAATTACACTATGTATTTATATCATAGAAATACGGAAGGGCTAGTTTGTTAGTCCTCACTGGCTGGGGAGCTGTTAATGTTATTATTCTCTCTTGGGCCTTTGACAGCTTTCCTTTTGGATTGACTCTTAAACTTGTTGGCAATATTAGAAACAATGTTTTTATTTTACCATTTTAATTTCCAGAGCACACTTTCTAATTCCTTTTAGAATGATTGTTTTCATTTTAAAATGTTTTGAGTCAGTTTAATAAGAACCTGAGTTAAATTGCTCTCATATATGGGCTGTGGAGTTTTAGCTTGATGGGGCTATGGGTCAATTTAAAATAAAATGTGAGGCCTTTCATAGAGCCCAACATGCGAGACCTTAGTCCTCTGCAGAGATTAGATTTCCCAACTGATACACTGGGGAAGTGAATGTGGTTGGAAGTAAATCTTTTCTAATAATGTTCTTTGACCTGTTATTTATTTATTGCCTTTCAGGTTCAGATCTGATTTTATTGACATTACATAAGTTGCCCTGAAGGGTAGAATAAACAATGAAAATTTTATTTACTTTGTTATTACTTAGATGATCATGGTTTGAAAGACTTAATTAGGATAGGGACAGATTCTACAATATCAATTATGATAGGTCATTACTACCAACGATTAAGTATTCTGGGATTTCTGGTAGTTTGATTTTATAATAAAAGCCTTCCAAGTGAAAAGTCCAGAAGAAATGAGGGCCTTCAGGTCATGCATTCAATTCATTAAAATAATAATATTGTGAACAAAAGAAACAAGAGGTGGTGGAAAAAACCCAAAGACGTTGGCTAGTCTGAGCAAAGCATTGCTACTAAATTCTGTTCTTGAGTTCCAAGGAAAGCAAAAGGGCATTATTAGCATCATTCATTATGTAAGACATTTATTGCCTTGTGTTTAGAAAATGTTTGAATTGCTGAAATCTGTTTGTCTATAGGACCAGCTGATGAACTGGCTTGGCAGTGGATGGAAGAAAGAAAATGTGAGTATGGCGATCAGGGGACCACAAGACACTGTTGAGTTTTATTGGGGGATTCAAGAAAGCCATGTTAATGCTTTTGTTCAGGCAATGAGCAGAAGTCATGGCTGCAATGAAGACAGTAACAAAAGCAGATAGGTAACTATTAATAAATGATTTTCATTTATAGATCAGCTAGACATCAGACATACATGATATGCCATGCTAAAATAGAGGTGTGTCTTTCATTGGAAATGATAAAATCACCTCAAAAACAAATAAAAAATGTGAGGTGCATATTAATTTACAAATTATTTATTAAAATGCAAGAATAGAAGTGGAAGTTGTGGACACTGAATGAATAACAATGCATAACTACAATGTTATAAAAAAGAGACAATGTAATATAGTGGATAGGATATTAGATTTAAACTCTGTCTAGTCTGGGTTCAACTCAAATTCTTTCATTTGTTATCTCTGTAATCTTTGGAGAAGTTTCTGAACATATCTGAGTCTGTGTTTCCTCATATTAAAAAATGTGGATAACTTAACATAACTCCTATCTCATAATGCTTTAGGTAAGTTAATGTAGAAGAAAACATGTATATATTAATGATATTTAATAAATGTAAGATCTCTTCATCTTTCTCCTCTCCACTAGTTAGAATTCATAGCATTAGGCAGTAGGTAGATTCATTTTGTAATGAAAATGGTATATTGATAAGGGTGGAACCTCAATCATGATCCTGCCTACACTATAATTAGAAATCACATCTGAGAAAAAAACAATAAATTATGATGAATCATCTTGGTGCTATCATTGGTTTTAGTGTAATTGCTCATTAAGCTTTTAAAATTATTAGACCTTGTTAATTAAAAAGCCTTTTCTGAAGTGCAATGAGGATGCTTATTCATGTCAAATGATTTACAGTGAGATTCATTCTAATTACAGATGTTACAGCTTCATTTGCATAGTTGGGACAGTTAGCAGGAATGCACAGCAGTGCTTATTGTGTCATGAAGTAGCTCCAGCACACCACCGTAGATGGAAATGTGCTTTTGAAACCAATATCAGGATTAGTAGAGAAAACAATGTTGGGCTAGTTTTGTATTACATCTTGGCCACATGCAAGATTAGTGTTAAAAGAGGTGTCAGAATCAAATATTTTTTATTATGCTACCGGGGGATGTTGTGACATCTCCTTGAGCAGAGAGGAGAAGAGAGAGTGAAGAAGAGAACAATGTTTAGTTAAGGTGAATGCTATGCTAAGAACTGTGTTAAATGTTTTCTATCTTTTAGCTTAAAAACCATACAGCTGATCTTTTAGCAATGTATTTGAATCTAGTATTCAGTGATGCTGTTAAGAGGCTTCATATTCTCATTTATAATTTTTTTCTCTTTTCTTTTTTTTTATTTCAGCATATTATGGGGGTACCAACATTAAGGTTACATACATTGCCCTTGCCTCCCCTCCCCCCTCAAGTCAGAGCTTCAAGCGTGTCCATCCCCTAGATGGTGCACATAACACTCACTATGTATGGTCAGCCTAATAACATGTGACGAGGTGATTGCCTTTTCATGTTGAGTCTCCCAGGAGTTCTGTGTGCTTCTTGAATTTGGATATCAAGATTTCTAGCCAGGCCTGGCATATTTTCCTTCAGTCTTGTGTGAAATAAGTTTTCCAGCCCTTGTGAATGTTCCTCTTCCCCTTCTGGAATTCTGATCAATCTGAGATTCGGCTTTTTTACATAATCCCACATTTCCTGTAAACTTTGGTCTTGTCTCTTGTTTCTGTGTTCCCTTTCTTCCTCTGATTTGTTTAGCGCATAGGCATAATCTTCAAGCTCTGAGATTCTTTCTTCCGCATGGTCCATCCTGTTCTTGATGTTTTCCACTGTATTATGGAGTTCCTTGATTGTTTCCTTCATTGCCAGTATTTCTGTTTGGTTTTTCTGAATAATTTCAATTTCTTTGGAGAATTTTTCATTCATTTCCTGTATTGTTCTTGTGGTTTCTCTGTGTTGGGATTCTATTTTCTCTTCAATTCCATTGCGTTTTCTAACAATCCATATTTGGAATTCTTCCTCCATTAGTTTAATCATATCATGTAAGTTGGTGTCAGTTGATGGAGAATGAGTATTTTCTTTTGGAGGTGACTTTTCTCTCTGCTCCTTCATGTTTCCTGTGATCTTTCGCTGGTTCTTTCTCTCCTGGGTGCTTTATCAAGGACCGGAGGTGCAGGGACTGGATTATGAGCTAAATTCTGGGATTCCAAAGGAATGATCTTTAGCAGATCTGGGGATATGTGCTCTGGACCTGTAATGTCTTAGAGGAGTTTGAGCCTGTTGGGTTATCTTTGACCTGTTGTCTTCACTGTCTTTTATTAGAGATTAGTGAGATTGGATCCCTTGCTTAGACTCCCAGGAGTTGTATCACTCTTGTGTGTATGACTCCCCTAACACATACTACTATGAGGTGGGAGGCACCGTGATGAGCTATGAGGTTACTCTCTCTTTTTGTTGCTTGTGGTTTGTGTGGTGGGGTCTGTTATCAAGCTATTCCAATACCTGTGTAATGCGCTCTAAACCCCTAAATGCGGTAAACAGGAATCTCAGTCTTTGGGGAGTGTCATGCCCTCCCAGGGGATCCTTGAGCCCTGTTACCTATTTAGCTGGGGTGAGATAAGCAACAGGTATCAGCAAGCCTAAGAGAGTATACTTCAGAGGTTACTTGATCTGTGGCTGGGGGGAGCTGCTAAAAAGTTATTCAGAGATCTTTCGCTGCTTATGTGGGGCAGCTCCCGGTGGGAGGTGTCTTTTGGTGCAATTGCTAGAGATTATGGTTGAGATTTTCCTTCCTAGAACACAAGACTGTAATTTGGCAACTGCCTGGATACCAAGGGCAAGCCCTTGTATTCTGCTTTTATCAGATGATCCAAACTAACTTGCTGTAGTAGGGCATCAACTCTTGTTACTCTGCCCCTCCAAGGATGGGATTTATCTGGTTGGTATGAAATAAAAGCCTCAGAGCTGTTGAAGAGGCCCTGCCCAAGGCTGCTGAGGGACACAGAATAGAGAGCGACCTGCCTGGCCGCTCTGCTCCTGCATAGGAAGGATCAGGCCCTTCCCTATGAAATACCAGTGACCTGGTCACAGACAAGGATCCTCTGCAACCCAGGCGAGTCTTAGTCCTAAAAGCAGACTCCCTCACCACTCCACGCTTCCAGGACTGGGGGCTGATCCTTTGGCTAGAGGCCTTGTCTACCAAGTTGCATCCAGGAGATGGGCATGGGTCTCAGCTTGGATAGCAGTCTAGAGTAGCTGTTACTAAACCCTTTCAGGGGAGGGATCTGGCCCTTTGATGAAAAATGGGCCAGCAGTGGATAATAAGCAAGAGAAGATAGCAGTCCCGCCTCGGGTTTCAGCTTGAAAAATGGTTTGTTTCACAACTCTGCCCAGGGGTAGAGTCTGTAGCTTTGGAGAGAAGCACCC
>VBSM01001265.1:63423108-63442645 GCA_008086735.1 Cheirogaleus medius
TTGTGGAAAAGAATTTGGAGATATCTCAAAGAGCTAAAAATAGAAATACTATTCTACCCAACAATAGCATTATTAGGCATCTACCCAAAAGAGCATAAGACACTCTATTATAAAGACATCTGTACCCGAATGTTTATGGCAACACAATTCACTATTGAAAGGACGTGGAAACAACCCAAGTGTCCATCAATTCATGAGTGGATTATTAAAATTTGGTATATGTTTCCAATGGAATATTACTCAATTCTAAGAAATGACAGTGAGCTAGCATGGCTTATATTATCCTGGATTGAGCTTAAGCCCATTATCCAAAGTGAGGTGACACAAGATCAGAATAATGAGCTCCACATATACTCGCCATCAAATTGGTACTGACTGATTAACACTATGGTGCTCAAAGGGTGGTAGTGTTCACGAGGGATTCGGGGGTTAGAGGGGTAGTCCCACATCTGAGGGATGTGGTGAGCATTGTGGAGAGGAAAGGCATACCTCTAACCCTTGCTAGGGAGAGGCAGAGATATAAAATGTAACCAAAAAGAAAAACAAACATTTGTTGGGTGTGGAGCAGGTGGGAGGGGGGAGGAGGGGATGGGTATATACATACATAGTGAGTGCAATGCGCACCGTCTGGGGGATGGACAGGCTTGAAGCTCTGACTCGAGGGGGGAGGGGAGACAGGGCAATGTATGTAACCTTAATGTTTGTACCCCCATAATATGCTGAAATTAAAAAAAATGGCAGTGTCATAAACAACAAAAAGATTAAAGAACTATTCCAGATTAAAACATGATATGATAGATTTCATGGATTTATTAATAATTTTCTTCTTAAACTGCTAGAAAACTTGACAAAATAAATGAAACAACTATTTTCAGACATTAAACAACGGGATGCATAAGACTATGATCCCTGAGAGAAAACAAACAAATTAGGTGAGCCTGATGACAACGATGGCTTTTTGGCCAGAGGCACATTCCTGAATGTGTAGCAGGGAAGGACATTCCAAGTAGATCATTGTAGTCTTCCGTGATAAGATAATGATCAGAGTTCAAGAAGTTTGAAACAGTTGAAAATTTTAGAGTAGAGTTATAGAGAGGAGGAAATAATACTAGAAAAGAGTTCCATAAATCTGCAAAGGGGTTTTTATGAATCTTTGCTGAATATGCATGAAAATCCATGAAATTGAAAATAAAGTGATGAAGAAATTGTGAGCTGAATGGTACTCAAAACTTATGCAGGAATGGAAATCATTTGATTTTCCATTAGTCTAAGGAAAGAGTTATTATTGATTACTTGCAGCCATTCAATAAAGATTCCAAGAAAAGCCTGCTTCAGTACTGGGCCTACTACTAATAATCTATCCCTAAAGCAAAGGATACCCTTGAACCATCCTAACAAAGCTTAAAAAAATCATTAGACAATCATACTAAACTAAAAATAACTTTACTACCTATCTAAAATTCTTTAAATGAAAGCAACATAACCCATATGATAATAGCATAAAATATGTGGTGCCAGCACCTAATAAAAATATCAGTACACATACTAAAGAGGCAGAGAAAAGTGACCCCAATTAGAAGAAAAAACAGTTAATAAGAAGAGATTCAGAAATAACACAGATAATGGAAGTAGTAGACAAAGATATTGAAAGAGCAATTGCAAATATCTTTAATGATTTAAAAAGATGAATATGGTGAGGATAATAAAGGCATACACACACATACACATCAAATCAAATAAAAAATTGCAGCATATTATTCAAAACAAAACATTAGTAAACTTGAGATGAACAATTGAACGCTTATACACTGTTGGTGGGACTGAAAATTAGTACAGCCTCTGTGGAAAACAGTATGGAAATTCCTCAAAGCTAAAAGTAGACCTCCCATTTGATCCAGCAATCCCACTACTGGGTATTTACCCAAAGGAAAAGAAGTCATTTTATCAAGAAGACACGTGTACTCGAATGTTTATTGAAGCACAATTCACAATTGCAAAGATGTGGAATCAACCCAAGTGGCTATCAATACATGAGTGGATTAACGAAATGTGGTATATGTGTACCATGGAATACTACTCCCCCATGAAGAAGGATGAGGAAGGATGATTAAAGCCTCTTGCAACAATTTGGATGGAGCTGGAGACCATTATCCTAAGTGATGTATCTGAAGAATGGAAAAACAAACACCACATGTAATCGCTTTTAAACTGGAACTAACTGAGGAGCACACGTGTGCACAGAGGGAAGTAAAACTCAGTGGAAATCAAGCAGTAAGGAAGGAGGGCATAGGAGAGGATGGGCAAAAACCTACCTAATGGGTACAAGAACACTATCCAGGTGATGGGCACGTTTATAGTCCTGACTCAAGCCATGTAACAAAAACATTTATAGCCCCTTAATATATATTTTTTTTAAATTTCAGAATATTATGGGGATACAAACACTTTGGTTACATAAATTACAGCCAGAACAGAACTACAAGCATGCCCATCCCCCAGATAGTGCACACTGCACCCATTAGGTGTGAATTTAAAGGGTTAATGCTAATAAGTGAACATTGGATATAAGTTAATATCACAAAAATTATCTAAGAAAATTCAGGAAAAGAGGAAAAATAGGAATAAAAACAAGCAGGACAAATAGAAAACATATAGCCGGGTGTTAGATTTCAATTCAGTCTAATACTCAGTGTAAATGTCTATATACTCCAATTAAAAGGCAGAGATTGTGAGATTGTGTAAAATAGCAATATAAATCTATATATGTCTTAAATATAGCAATATAAACCTTTATTGTATCTTATATTTAAGACAGTAAAGCCTAGTAAAAACTGACTGACAGTTTATCTTAATCAACGATACTGTCATGCACCCAAGCCACAAACCTGGTTATCTAACTCGACTCCTTTTTCTTTCTCACAGTTTCCCCACCTGTACTTCAAAGCTACTCAATCCAGTCTTACTTCTTTCTGAAGTTTACAGTTTAACTTATTCTCTATTCTAGTGATAATAATCGTATCTATCAGGGTTACAATGTAAAAAGGTGACTATTTGCCCTCAGAATTAAGTATAAACTGCCTCAAATTGACTTACAAGGCGTTTTTCTCTTTTGTCCTTAGCTCTCCTGTCTAAACTCTTTCCATTTTCTTCTGACACTTTTGTGTCCTAAGTTTAACCATATTTTATGAAATGCATCATCTTTTATTTCTTTTGTGCTCTCTGCTTTGAACACCTGTTCCGCTGTTTCCACATATCACTCTATTTCACTAACATGGAGTTTACTGTTTCTCTTCTAGGGGTCATCTGAGATGTCACCTTTTCTGGGACCCCTTCCTTCACCTATTAAAGCTTGGTTTCCTACTCTATTTCTGATGTGGCAATATCTCTCTATGCTTACTTCATCTCCATGGTAACACTCAAATTATGTACTTTAGCTGAGTTTTCTGATTGTCTCTACTCTTGACTATAAACTGCTAGATCTCAAGGACTTCAATTATAATTGTATTTGCCAACACCTATTACTGACTTGGCTTCATAAATATTTGCAGGATGAATAAATTATCAGACAGAATTTTGCTAGGAAAAGAAATACCTGAGACAGGAGGAATCAAACATTTACCTTCTTTTAATATATTAAAATTTTAATTTAATCCTCCATGTGTGAATTATTCAGTTTATGAACCCTCTGCAGCAAAAAATGCAAATCTAGGTTAACTTTTATACCATCACCTAGCATGCTTGGGTGACATCTTCTCTCCTTGTCACTGTACATTCAAGTATCATAGAGGTGACAGAGACCTTGGAGGGACCATTGAGTATAATATTCCCATTTTTCAGATGACAAAACTGCAAACACGGTCAGTTAATGGCTAAAATAAGATGAAAATGCTTTGGTCCATACTATGATGTCTTTAAAATATCACATTGTCAAATGCAAAATTACTTTGCATTAGATGAATTCCAAAATCATAGGTTAATCAAGTTTGGATTATATGAACCATATTTCTTTCTATTCTTACAGATAATTGATAATAATGAAGCCTTATTACACTTGCATAGAATTCACAGTTTATGGGGGACTTTCATGTACATAAGCTCACACAATGACTATGTGCAATAGGCAAGAATTGTTACACATGAGAAAATTTAGGCCCAGAGAGAAAGAATGGCTTATCCAAAACAGAATTTTATAGCTGATGATGTAGAAAAAACATCTCAGGTTGTCTTTTACTTAATCCCAGCCTCCTTTACTATATCCCTAAGCACCTCTATAATGAGGAGTTGGTTCCTAGATAAAAGTTATATAAAAATATATATCAAAGTCCATTGCTTAAATGATTCATATAAATTGTGAGATTTCTATTAACAGTGGAGCTTATTAAGATATTGAGTTAGAAGTTCTAACGTGTTCAACTATTCCCAAACCTATCATGCTCTGCCAATTTAGGGACCTATGTTTGCCTTGCTTATATAGAGGGAAATGTAAGACTTATTAATAAATAATACCACTGCTGCTTTCTGCTTTATACTTTTAAGATATTACTGAAATATCCATTCTTTTTAAAAACCTGATTTAAACTTCTATCCTAAATGGTTACTCATGAATAAAAGATGATTTGAATGTCCCTAACACACTTGCCAATGCTTATCATATGTATAGTATGGTGCTAGACAATCAGCACTTTACATTTGAGTGGCTCTGGAAGCTCTTTAGAGATAACATAGTAAACATTGCATCAACACACACACACACACACACACACACAGAGAGAGAGAGAGAGAGAGAGAGAGAGGTTTAGTTATCATACTGGCTTCCTTTCAGTGAGGAACTAAGAGAGTAAGAGTATATCATAAGTTGCATAAAGTAAGGTATAGTGTCCATTTCGTTCTCAGCTCCAGTGTGCCTTAAAAAATAGCTATATTAATCAATGCAAATTTATAAAACTTCAATGATTCCCTTTTATCAGTACAGATCCCATAAGGCGTTCTTAGGGAAGAGAGGGGCAAAATATGACAAATCTCCTGAATGAGCTGACTGTTATAAGGATTATGTGTATGCAAAATACTTAGTGTAGTGCTCATATATGCCACATTTAACAAATCAAAATACAGGATACCTAGTTAAATTTAAATTTCAGATTATTTATTTGAAATTGAATATACTTATACTACAAATTATTCATTGTTTATCTGAAATGAGATATACACTAACAATTTTTCATTATTTGCCTAAAATTCAAATTTGAATGAGCATCCAGTATTTTATCAGGCAACCTTGGGCTTATGTTAATTGCTTAATACATGTTAGACAGCGTTACCACTGCTGCGACCACCACCTTGCAACCTGAATTTATTCCCAACACACTGCACAGCTAACATGGTAAGAAAGTCATGCCTCTTTGCAGACCTTTTGAGGCAATTATCCTTGACCTACCTTGGGCCTCTGATATTACTGACCACTGTCACTTGAAGTTCTCTCTTGCTGTGGCTTTTGTGACAACACATAGTTTTGATTCTCTTTTGATTCTCTTCCAATCTCTGCAATGCTTAGGCTCCTTCTGTGTTATTATTTTTTCTCTTTTTCCTACCAACTGCTCACTGGAGGCATTGCCTAAGGCTCAATCTTTGTTCTTTCCTTATTTCCTTTTTCTTTGAAGAGCACAGCTTTTCTCCTTGTGTTAGTCACCACTTTTATGTAGATCTCCAAGTCCTCCAAGCTCCAGTCCTGACTTTGTCCTTCTGCTCTGAGCCTGGCTGTCCAGCTCCCTACTCAAGATGCCTGTGTAGTCAAGACAAGGGACTTCAGATCCAACGCATACAAAACTAAGCACTGCATCCTGTTTCCCAACTGCTCTTCTTCCAACTTCCTGAGTTTCGTGCAAATATTATTTTTGATTTCTTTCTTCTTTAACCTTCATAGGTTAAAGAAGTCTCGATCTTTGTTGTTACTTTGAATAGTGGGATGAAAAAAATGCAATTTAAGTCAAAATGAATGGTAACTACTTCTGACTTCTAGGTTTATATGTGAGTTTGGGAAGGAACTGTGGGGAGAGTTGGCACTATTTATTTCACAGAGATTGTAAATATCTATAGCGTTCCCTTTTATTTACAGAGGCTTATGGATATGAAGAGAGAGAAACAGCTGAAATTTTACTCTTCGACAGTTTATTTGTGCTACAGAATGGTAAGACTCAGAATGGATGGACCTTGATTTTAATATACCTTACTAATGAATGTTTGGTTATGCAAATGCAAGTCCAGGGCTGAGGCTGGGGTGGGAAACTGACATTTTCTGTAAAATAAAGTAAGGCAATTAAGAATTAATAAAGACTCAAGGGAGAAAGGGGTCCGGGCAACATAGTGGGAAGCTGGAGTCTCCTAAACAAGCATTGCAAGTGTCAGTTTACTGAAAAACTTAAAGCATGGATGTCCAATATTCAATTTAAATGGCTCGCTGAGCAGCGCTACATAACATCATTACTTCAAACTTCAGCAGACTTTTTTAAACACAAAAATATTCTGTGTTGAGCTGAGTCTACATTTAGGTTTGTATGGAGCAGCAATAGAAAGAAGCTGTGGGTTAGGAGATGGGAAAGAGATTTCACCCAAAACAGAAAGGAGCCAAACATGACCATGTAGGTCTCTGGAAATGTACAGAAACTTTAAGAAAGGCATTGGATTTCCTATATATTAAGGGCTTAAACCAACTTTATGTAAATCTCAAAGGACAAGTGACTTTAGCTGACATTTGGGTCATATTCTTTAATGACACCTTAGAATCTGTCTTTTCCCATTGCCACCACTCTTAGCAATTCACACCCGGGTGACAGCCACTGACTGCCTCCTGAGGGGTCTCCTGCTCTCTGTACGTTCATCCATGCCTATCCACTCATTCTGCCAATCATCTGTTTTGGTTTTGTGGAGTCCAAGTTGGAAGTAGTGTACTAGTTAGCTGTGTTGAACGCTGAGTTGAACCATTAGTTTCCTTCACCATTCACAAGGAGATCCATAGCTAATTCCTGCTTTTCAATATTATGAATTTCTGTAAATGATGTTGGACCACAGAATACTTACATATTGAAAGCTCTGTGGTTTGCTCACTTATAAACCTGACTTTACTCTTTATCTCCAGCAGATGGGGCCAGGGAAAGGATTTTGGCAAGTTCCAAATGCTTAGTGAGTTTTCTCTGAGGCAGCTGCTTTATCCCAGGTTCTTACACAATCCTCACAACAGTCTTATTAAATAGACATTATAATCCCTGTTTTCTAGATGGGAAAATTGAGGCTTAGGGTGTTAAGTAAGTTGACCAAGGCTGCATGAGTTAGTAAGTGGCAGAGGCAAGATCAGATCAGAAGTCTGTCTCACTCCAAACCCATGCTCTTTCTATACTGTTTCCTCCAAGGAGAAGAAAAATGCTTATATCAGCCATGTTCCCCAGATAGCAAAGCACTGAGCTTTTTTTATTGTAGGTGAACTGATGTTTAAGCAAATTAATCAGGAAAAAATGAAGCGTAAGGATTTCAACAAAGTGGTATGAGTGAATCAGTGAAATGCAAAGTGGCAAAAATCAGGGACTGTCTGTACTTGCCTCTCTTAACTCATGAAATTAATGTAAGAACCAAAAGAGAGAGAGGGGAAAAAAAAAAAGCACAACCAAAAGTATAAAGTCCTCTCCAAGTATGGAGGGTTTATGATTTTGGTTATTATTGTTTTTGAAATTATCCTTTAGATTCTCATTTATGCAGTGATTTCTTTTATAACTGACTTTTTTTTTTTTTTGACAGCATGTCAGCTTTCCCCAGGGAAGCATTTGCTAGCTAACTTTATAAACCTGATAGTTGCAGGCAAGTGCAATGCATAGCAGCAGCAGCAGCAGCTATGCACATCTGGGAACAGCTGGAAGTCTGGGAGGAGGTTCTATGGATATCGGAAACACGGAAATACAGACAGGGAGAATGCGACACGTTCCTAGTGGAAAATACATTCATTTAAGTCTCAATTTTAGGCAGCAATTTTTGAGGTAATGACATTTTATGGTAATAGGTGAGGAAGTAATCACCACAGAACTTGATCCTTTTCCTAATCCTGCAGGGTATCAATAATAGGAAGAATAAAGATTGGATAGCCTTAGGGATAATTGGATATACTACAAATAGAAGCAATTTGAAAGTGTTATTATTTCTTCTTTGCCAAAGTAGTACACATTTATTTTTAAAAGGAACAAAATATATATATATATATATATAAATCAAGCAAATGTCCCATTTCCCAATTTTTATTTTTTCCTAGAATCCTGCTATTAAAAGTTTGACATGTATTTTTCTATCATTTTAATCCATTTTCTCTCTCTCTAAATATATGTATTTGCTCTCTTTCCAAATGCACACACACATTTATGTATATGTATTATAAATACATGTTTATGTATTATCTTATTTATTAATATTGTATACTATTTATATTTAATATGTGTATTTAAACAAAAATTGCACTCATACTGTAACCTTACTCTGATCTGCTTCCTCACTTACTCTATCGTGAACATTTTTTCTGTGTTAGTATTTTCAGCTCTACCTCGTGAGAAAAGCAATTTCAAAGCTAATTTAGAAATAGTGACAGGGAGAATATAAAGTAATACTTTGCAAGGCTTGGGGAAATAAAGAAGGAGAAGAAAATGAGTGGGAGAAATGGCAATTAATGAACAAAATAAGTTGAACAATTGTTTCTATCTCTTTCTCTTTCTGCTTCTGATTATATGCTCAGATAGTTTTTTATTTATAGTATGCAATGTCTCTAGAATAAATGTTTGATTCTAATAATTTTTTAGATGTAGTTGTTTTATGCTTAAAGAAATCCTCGCATAAATGAGCTTAGAGGACAAGTGGAAAGAACACATGGAAACTAAAAGACAGCAATTTCTTTTGCTGTATGAGGCCTGTTGTTAGGACCGACCAACCTGTACTGATACCACTTTAGAAATGGGATTTATTTATTTATTCCTATTGTTTACTTCCAGTTGAATGGAAAAGCATACTGTGAGTTTTACTATTAAAGAAAACAAGCAACACTGCTGGAAAATATTTAACATATCTGTTTCTGCAAAAGAAAACTTGCCATCATAGTTTTCTTAGAAGGAAGACTAAAGTTTCCAGAGATATTCTTGATGGATTTGAATTTAGAATCTCTAAAAGGTCTAAAAACAAAGATAATGTTAAAATGGTTCTTAAAAAAGGTTTCTGCATTGGGCAACTGAAACAGTAAATTCAAATGCTTTTTCACTTTCTACTCCTGAAAATAACTCTGCAGATAAGATTAATGAGGTGTTGGAATTAGCAGTGTGATATAAGCAGTGCTGTTGGCCCCTCTAAATATAGTTCTTTGATTTGAAATACAGGGCCAACTTTCTCCCACTCGTCTGCCTTCCAGAGATTTCTTTCTAAGGCACTTTCTTAATATTTAACACAGCTCTCAAAAAGAGATAGGGATAATGAAGAAAGGCATTTGGCTAAGAGTTTTCAGACCTTCTATTGAACTAGTACGGGGTTGAATGGGAATGGGATGCAAGTTATAGACAAAAGACTCAGCCAACAAACCAATAGGCAATCAAATCATCACTGCCCGGGACACCCTCATAATCCAGCTGTAGAGAGCAAGCTAGCAGGGGACGAATATTTAAATGGAGAAGTCAAACAACTGCTTAAAGATCAATGTTAAGATTTGGGATCAGAGAATATTAAATCTTTATCTTTGTGATGCTGGGTGGTGGACAGATTCTAACGTGGCTTCTGGGATCCCACCTTCTGGGATTCACACCTCTGTGTATTTCTCCTCTTCCCCCTCTTGCCCAACGTGTGGGAGAAACCCATGACTTGCTTCTGACTAATAGAATATGGCAAAGGGGATGGGATCTATGGGATTGTGCATATGTGATTATATTAAATAAGGTCATCACTTCCAATTTGCAAGGAGAATTTTTCCTCCTTGCTGACTGTGAAGGCACAAGCTTCCATGTTGTTCACTTCCCTATTGTGAAGGCCAGGAAGGTCAAGGAAATGAGAGCAGCCTCCTGCCAACAAGAAACCAAGACCCCCCAGTTTGGCAGCTTGCAAGGAATTGAATGCTGTCAATAAACATATCAGCTTGGAAGTGGATCCCTCCCCATGAGAGCCTCAGATGGGAACACAGTCTGGCCAACACTTTCATTGTAGAGGACCCCTCTAAGCAATGCCTGGACTCCTGACCCATAGAAACTGTAAGACAATGAATGTGTATTGTTTTAAGATGCTAAATTTGTGCAGTAGTGTTACACAGCAATAGCTAACTAATACATTGAAGCATAAAACTTATAGTTTGCTACCTGCTACCACCTAATTGTATCTTACATATCTTTACCCACTGTAAAAGAGAAAATAACTCTAGGGACCATACTAAATCTCCCCATTGCCAGCTTAACTTGTTTCTACCCATCTTGTTTAGAGATGCCCATTATTTCTTCCTCTTATGAGATAAGGAGCCCTATCCATAGCACTGATGAAGAGTTCCATGCTGCCACTATCCATGGCTTGTTTGGCTAGGGGTGATGTTTGTCAGGGAAGTTAGGTATTCTGTCCTAGGCATATGAGGGTAAGGTATAAAGGCAGAGTCCATAAGATAGGGTGCGAATCTGGAGCTGAACGGTCATGTAGAATTGAGGTCAGTGTCAGTGCCATGATGATAAACACTCTCAAATGAGCCTAAATTAGTGGTGAACAGAACTAGGAGCTATTTAGAGGCAGCTGGCCTTCAGAGAGGAGATTGATGCAAGACACAGGAGGAAACAGAGGTGAGAACCTTTCAGGGAGAGAGACAGAGACAAAGTAGGGCTTGATAATTTTCCAGTTTTCATAAAGTTTGGTTTCATTTCCTGCAAAAGGGGAAAAAAAGGGAATGGAGAGAATTCCTTTCTTTGAAACAATTTTTCCTTTCCTTAACTTTGCATGATTAAATGATACTGTGTTTAGCTTTTAAATTTACATTTTATTTATATGTGGTTTGAATGGGTAACACGGTTATTGTTTAAAAACCAAAAAGTACAAAAGTCTCCCTAATAACTCTGCCTTCCATCTGTGCAGTCCCTGGTTTCCACACCTTCCTGAAGACTATCAATGTTACCAGGCTAGTATTTATCCTCTCAGATATTTATGCATATTCAAGCAAAAAAGTCTTTATTTCTTCCTTTTTCTGAATGTTCATAATTTATAAAGCTGGTCTCCTAATATATTTTTTCTCTGCTTGCTTATATAATTTTCTTTCTGTCTTTAATTTTCCCTGTGATGTACCTAGGAATAGATTTCTTAGTTTATTCTGCTTAAGGTTTGCTAAGCTTGAATGTGTGGTTAATATCTTTCATCCACTTTGAGGAATTCCCCACCATTATTTCTTCCTTTTCTTTGGGAATCTAAGCATTGCAAGTCTAAAAGATCTCTCTCTCTTCTTCCAGACCCGTCCACTGCCCACCATGCCTACTTAGCCAAAGTCTTGTGGAGAATTGGTGTACAGGAAAAACTAGCCCCAAATTTGGAGTTCTGCAGACTCTACCCCACTGTGCCAAACAAAAGTTCATTTGGTTCCTACTTGTCTCAGTAAAGGTCCGAGGCCTATTTTAAGGTTGCCCCTCCACTTGTCCATGCTCCCAGACTCGGCAAAAATGCCCCTGAAGATAAAAGTGACGATAAATTTTTGCTCGCCTACAAATGTCTTTTTTCCTTTTTCTGATTTAATGTATCTAAGACTTCTTTGTTTCCACAGATTTTCAATGATTTTAAAGAAAAAAAATTGTCCCCCGTTTCTCTGGTGTTTTCTCACTGTTATCACAAGAATGATAAAAGGTCTTTGGCAACCTTTTACATCCTGAGTGATCATGAATCTCCTGATTTTTTTCAACTTATTTTTCATTTGCATTTAATTTCGCTTGCTGTTAGCTTTCTGTGCTCTATGCCTTCTACTTTGCTTTAGTTACTGTTTTCCTTCCTTGTCTCTCTCCCATGGTTTGTCTTCATTTTTGTGATGGTTTTATTTTTTTTTCCTGAGCTTTGTTAGTTTATATTTTATCTCCCATTACTTACTTTCTCTTGGTCTTTCCTATGCTTTTCCTCCTATTTCTCTTAGCTCTTACATCTTGGATTTTTACTTTAGCTATTACTTTATTAATTTAAACACATATTGTGAAAGACATGTTCAAATTTTCAACTGTGTTATGATGACAGTTTCCCCCTACTGTGTCGTGTCCTTTATCTGGCTCTTGTTTTTCCTTTTATTTCTGTCCTCTTGCATGGCGGGTTTGTATAGACGCTGTGCTGGTTCCTTTTTGATCACTAATTTTTGAAATGAGTGAACTTTTTACATATTTGTCTGAAGTTCATATTGAAGAGGACCAGGACTATGTCCCAGGTTAGTTGAAGTAATTTTTTAAGTGATTTTGTGTGTGAGCATGTTTGTCCTTTAATTCTTCCCAGTCAATCATATAGGGTCTGTGAGATTTTTTTCCACGTTGAAAAGTCTTTTTTTCACCTCTGCCTGTGAAACAGATGGGTTCCTACAAATATGGCATATTTATATATGATTCTTTCTGTAGTCTCACCTCCTCTGCTTCTTGGAACTAAATGAGTGCGGGGAAGCTTCTGCTGTCCGTTGTTCATCTCGTTTCTCTCACCACCAGCAAGAGGTTAGGTTTCACACCTCCGGGTACGCTCTTTCCCTTTCCTTTTCTGTCCTTTGAGAAGCTTATTTTACTTGTTCTTTTTCTGCCTTTATGGTTTTCCCTCTCTCCTTCCTCCCACTCACATTTCAGCTCGGTCTTCGCAGTTTTTGACAGCTCGTATACCTATTTTGTGTTTGGGGGTTTTAGCTTTTTCTGTTTTCACAAAAATCGGGTTATTGATTTTGGTTGTTGTTGCCCTTGTTGGTTCGGAATGATTTCCAAGAAAGGCCAGGGGAAGATACAGATTTTAAATTGCCATCTTCAAACTTGTAGGGATTTCTTTACGCACTGAGTGTCTTCTACATGTAAGGTTCTATCAGGGTGGAAATTGCACTGCAAATCGCCTGTTCTTTGTGATGGAGAAATCTGATCTTGGAAGGCTTCTTATAGAGGACAGCATTTTGAATAACAAGATCAAATTTTGTTTAAATAATGATATAGTTTATCTTATTGTGCATAGATTTTTATCAGCATTGACAATCTCTAGGTTCAGTTCCATAACTTACATCAGTCACCCCTTTGTGACACCTCATATGTTAGGTAATAAATACCATTAATTAATTTAGAAGTTCTATATAAAAGCGTTAGCATAAACCCTGGCAAACAGTTAGTGCTCAATAAATGCTTTATTTTCTCTGTTCTCTGTGCTTGTCATCCGTTGACCCCTCACAATAGCCTGTTGTTATCTCTATTATCAGATGTAGACACTGAGGATCAGAGAAGTTACATAACTCACCCAATGTGAGTGGCAGGAACAGTTGTACACTCAGGTTTGTTGCTTCCCCAGCCTGAGCCCTTAGGCTCTTCCTCTTAATGCCTACCTCATGCTGCTTGCTTTGAGAATCACTCAAATTGCCTTCCGTTTTCTCCTTTAAAACGAAACCATCCTGGTTTCTTTGTGTCTTTGTTGGTTTCCTTTTCCCAGTCCTTTTAAACAACTCTGTGGTGGAGTCACTTAGTAAGGGCCTGATTAGTGCTTATGCCAATAGAAAGATTGCTTTTGTTTACTAGGTTTATGTTCCTACATATGCACATCCTACACTCAGGACGTGCATTTCTTACAGCAGTGCGGCTTTGCAAACACTTTTCTTGTCTCCTTTCCGTGGATCGCACACCCCTCCTTTTTTCTGTACCTTTGATCCCTTCCAGCCTTTCAGGCCTTTGCAGAGGCAACGCCACGTTCTTAAGCACTGTGTGGAGATGTGGCCTTCTATGGTCTTCAAAACAAATTATCTTCAAGGCAAGCAGGTCTTTCTCTTGCTTTCTCTCATCAGAATATAATATCGATGGGTTATTATGCTAACAAAATCACTTTTTACTGTGGAAAAAAAAGGAAAAAAAAACCTTTTTATTTTAGGAATATGAACCCCTTTCAAATTATCAGGCCCAGAAAGAAGCATTGGAATGAAACAGCAGTCACATCACTCCCCCTGGAGCTAAATAATTACCTCTTGAAGCCACTTGCTATGCAGGCTCTGGATTAACTGATGCGCCAAATAACCATAAAATGGCACACACCCTGTAGTTCAACAGTGTATCACTAACCGATGTTATTTCTCCAAACCAATGAGAATTCTTCAAGAGCAACTTTTGTGATTACCCTCACCTCCTGATTTGTTTTTTTGTTCTTTAAACACTTGAGCTTCTCTTTTGTTCTTTGGAGCAAGGTCCAAGGCAAACTGGACGTGTGTCCAAGGCTGCAGCCATCAACCGTGACCCAAATAAACTCTCTATATTCATTTTGCCTCAGCTTCTTCCTTTTAGGTCACCATTTCTGGTGCTGCGAGCCGGATTCAGAGTGGCCTGGCCGGCTCTGAACCCCTTGTGTTCTTCTGATTCTGAGAGAAATCGTTGGATATAAAGTGATATAAGTCCTACTGAAAATCTAGACCTATTCCACGTTTTGATTGAAGGTCAAGACTTTATTTGGGCTGCTCTTTCTAACCCTCCATTTCTAGAATGGAGATTTTTCTTACACTGTGAGTAAGAGAGTTGGGTTACAGGGGAAAAAAAAAAACTGCTGTTTTACTCCTCTGACAGAAAGTTTGGGTCACAGTTGGGCAAAGAGCTCTCCAAAGAACCTCTGCCTTTTGTGGCTCTGCTGCAGTAAGGTCCAGGTCAAGGTGTTGGCAGTTAGGCACTGCTGGTGTCATTGTGATAGCGTGCTTTTAAGGTAGTAACTGTCTTTCATTGCTTGAAAATTCAAACTTGACTTTTGATTTGTGACCAATTTCTGTTAGATCCTAACTGAAAAGTACATGAGGGTGAGTTTTCTCACACTGGAGAAAAGAGGTGATTTGCTCCCTCCGACCTGTTTGGGTGCTCTAGGTGACTGGAGACTTTGCAGGGTATAAGGGCTGTGGTCCAGGATGTGAAGTGGCCTCACAGGGCATTTCACTCCAGAAGAACATTTTAGGCACCCCCTTCTCATTGTCAGGATGGGTATAATGTGAGGGTCTGGTCCCAGATACCCTGAGCACTCTGCTGAACCTGGCAATTAGGGACACTACAAGACAGGTAAGAGAGCCATTCGTGACTCTTGGGTGACACTTAGAGGAGCGACGCTCATCAGCACTCTTCGACTCAAAACACATCCCTAGCCTTGGTCACTTTTGAGAAGTTCTTAAATTATGGGACATCAAGCTCCAAAATCTGAATGCTGTTTTTAGAAACGCCAGCTGGGGGTCTACATATAACAGTTATAAAGCATCCACTTGTAGATATCTAGGAAAGTGGACCCGCCTAACCTGGGATGGTCAAGAGCAGTAATAGCCAAAATGGAGATCTTTTAAAATGTCCAAAATAATTTATTTGTGCACACAATTAGAAAAAAGGTGGTGTTAGAACGAGACAAATTGAACGGGAGATTTACTTTTGATAGGACATAGAAGCTTCTAAAAGAAATTCTGAGACAATTGCCTCCATTCAAGAAGTAAGCAAAAGGACATCTGAAATTATTTCTGAATATTAAAAAAAGACTTAGGAGACTTTTTTTCTTTCACCTCCAACTGCTCCTTCTCCTTCTACTGTTGTGCTTATCTGAACCCCCTGTCCGGAATTGCATCTACTTTTATCACCACCACCTGAGGAAACTCCCCAGGTCTTTTCCAAAAATGTAGATTAGAGGAGTATTTAGCAATGCACTCAAAGGCCAGATGAATCTGTACTTGATTATGTTAAAGGGTTTGAAAAAATCTTTAAACAATATCCCAGAATGGCTGATGCTTGCCTCTGAGATCACCAGAATGATTCCTTTATAAATTCTACTTTCCTCGATTGCTAAAATGAGGACTTGGTTACCTTTGTCAAAAGGCAAGTATATGAACTCATAAATTACTAAGCTTATCAGATCACCTTTTTAAAACTATTCAGAAGAAAAAAACTAAGGCATTAAAGATTATAAATTTGCAGCTACAACAACTAATTCGTCAAATCAGGCCTTTTCAGAAAAGATAGATACCTCCTTCTAATGATCAAAAAGGTGTTTGCTTCTGTTGCAAAAAGCCTGGCCATTTCAAAAAGATTGTAGAAAACTTAAACAATAGCAGGAACGGCAAAAAGACAGGACCTCATGAAGTGAATAGGGTTTTTCTGAGGACCAAAAAGATGCTTTCCCATTTTTCCTGTCTAACGCCTAAGAGAAATAGAAATTTTCATAAATGGAGAACAGACACGAACCCTCATAGACACTGGAACTATACTTTCTATCCTTAATCTTACCACCTTAAACTGTCTTCTTCTTCAGAGTAATGAAACTATGCAAATGTCAGGTGCATCTAATCAACCTATGACTGTATGTAAGTCCAGAATCTTAAGAGTTCCAGGTAGGTTCACTCAATGACCTTTACTGCTTTCTGCTACTTCCCTCAGCTCCCATCAATCTCTTAGGCAGAGAATTTTTCTTTTGGAATTTCACAATGCACACATTTCCTTCTACCAAAAGGGAGGCAGGGAGATGTATCTAAATTTGGGGCAAAGGAGCAAACAGAACAACTACAGGAGAATGAAACTACTAAGGTTATAACAATAGAGATCCAACAATTTTGTTCTAAAGCAGGACTGCTGAATAACACTGATGACTTACTGCAAGCTTTGCCAGGCCATTTATGATGCAAATCTTCCACCCACATTGGTAAAATATATTCAGCCACCCCCATTAAAGTGAAAATAAACCCAATTAAACCTTTGCCCAATATCAGATAACCCTTTAAATGCCCTACTGGAGTTTCAGATGTAATAATTCTTATCATGTCTTTGAAATGTTAACATCCAGGGAATCAGCTAAGGAGCATTCCAGTTGAGATTGGACCTGAAATAGAGTTAAAATTCTTTAGACCACCATAACATTTCTTTTCTCAGTGGGTACTTAAGCTCAGGAGAGAAAAGATTATTTTTAAGAGCTCTATGATCAGAAGTCAGCTTAGTTACAAGCTGATATTCAGGCTATAAATTTTTTGGAAAAAATTCTAATTTTTCTGCTTTTGGATTCTGTTTCTGAAAAAAAAATTATTTTTCAGTCAACTGAAACCCCTTTTTAATTATGTGCTTGGTTCCTCTGTTCAATTTCTTCCTTGTTGGCATAATTTTTTTTTTGCCAAGGATAGTGTAAAACTTCATTGGTCTTTTGGAAAGCTTAAATTCTTTATGCTTTGAGGTGTAAATTTGATACCTTGTTATCGAAAAGTCGGTAAAGACTTCAGCCAGGTGAGCGGGATAAACTTTAACTTGTTCCATTTATAAAGTCTGAATCCAACTGTCCTTTAAACTAGTGAGTTTACCTGTTTCATGGCTAAAATTTTAAAATCAAAACTATAAAATCATTGTGTGTACTTTTATGGTTATCTGTGTACATGTCTGTGTATTTTCCAAATATTTTACAAATAAGTGTTCATGAGTTAATATTTTTCAAGTGCTTGTAACTTTAGAAAACTTTGGTAAATGAAACTAGCTTTAAAATTGTTGGTAAAATAAAACAGGAGTGGCTTCAGAATTTTCAATTAAATATAATTCAGACATTTTTGCCTGGTCTACTGGTCGGACAGGTTTGTGCTGTCCCTGGTACATGTTTTAAGGTCATAAAACTGCTGCTTCTGTGATATTTTTGAAACTTGCTTGATTTGTCTGTGGGCTAAAGCCATAAGGGATGGATTTTGGGCTCCCCTGAAGCCTTGAGCACATCTTATTGTGAGCTTGTGTTTGGCTTTGAGCTTCTAGATTCTGGGCTCTGGATGAGTGGCCATGGTGAAGCCTCAGATATGTCCTCAGCACCTGGACCACCAGTGACAAGGCAGAGCCAAGTCCAGTATGGCCCCATCCTCCCTTGCCCAGCTTTGCCGCCTGCCATGCTAGGAGGGGTTGGATCCCCCAGGCATCACCTCCATAGCTCTGTGCTCTGTCCATCTGGTGTGTATATTGAGGGCCCAGACAAACCCTGGCCTTCATAATTGTCCCTGGGTGCCATGTGGGCACTTGGGACCCAGGAAGACTAGGGAAGACATTAGAAAGCGTACCTGTGTCATGGTTTTAAATATTTAAATCTGTTAATAAACAACAACAACAAATAAACCTTGAGGAAACACATCTTTCTAAAAAATTATAAAATGATTTTCATCTATAAATACAGACATAAAACAGTTCAAAATTATTTACTTCCTAAGTTTTTCGCTGAAAATAAGGATTACTAAGATTTAACATTATAGTTAATATATGTAATTAAAACTATTAGATACAAGAGAAACACTTCTGCATGCAATTGTGTAAGAAAAGTGGGATGTGTTTTTGGTAAATAAGATTATAAAGAAGACATGAAGATGTGGGTTTTGCTAAAGGAAAAGTAATTTTATCTAGAGGTTATTTAAAGATAATTTCAAAATGAATAAAAATGTTATAGATAAATGGATCTAAAAAGTTGGGAAAAGAAAAAATAAGAAAAATTTGTATTAATAAGAGGTTATAAAAGGTTTATGGAAATCTTACCTTATGTGATCAAAGCTGATTGAAATTGATGGATTTTTTAAAATTAAATTTTGTTAAAATTAGCTTAAGCATTAAAAATACACTGACACAAAGGTAGAATTTGGTTTTCTCTTTTGAACAAGATTTTAAAGTAGTATTAGAAAAAAAATAAAGTAGTATTAGTAAGAGATACTAAAAGATTTTTGTTCACCTTTTGAGTAAACTGCAAAAAGAATAAAAAAGAAGGAAGAGAGAGGGAGAGACAGATTCTGATCTCATGCTATCTTTATTGGGTCTTTTGATTGTTTGGGAAACTGAATCTCCACTCTGTCAAAGAGTAAAAATTTTTATTTTTTGAAATCTTTGAGTGACCACTTTGGCTAAATGAATAACTAGTATTTTATAGCAACCTGTGATTCTATTTCAATATCAAGTATTTTAAACCTTTGATTATTTGATGAATTTTCCCAAATCAAATTTCAAATTCTAAAACTAAGTCTTTTTGACCTCAAACTAACATTTGGACTTTGGTATGTTAAATCATATGGGAAGCATTGTCAAATAAGACGTAGTGTTTCACTTTCTTTGAGTTATATTTGTATAAATGTGTTATTAATATGTGCTCCAAAATTGTATGATATTCCTAAATTCTGATATGCCTTGGTATATGTCATCAGTCATAATTATTATTATGTTAAACCATGCCACAGAAATAGCCAAATTTCCTTGTCAATTGTGTCTTTAACCATAGCTACTCCTAGTTTTTGTTATCCACAGTTATTGTTTGATTCTTCTTATAAAGTGGTTTGCAATCACCTACCATCCAAAATTTGCCTTTTCTT
>VBSM01001265.1:63449981-63480472 GCA_008086735.1 Cheirogaleus medius
AGATACTGCAGGGAGAAAGCCCTTTGCCCCATAAAGTTTCGCTGAAAAACCACTGACATGAAGCAGATTGATTAATTAGAGAAAAAGGCATACCAATTTATTTAGTGTGTATATACTAGAGTCTTCTGAATGAAGACCCCAAAATATAGAGAAAATTGTCCATTTTTACGCTTAGGTCCAACAAAGTATAGACAGCCAAGTAGATTGGACAAAAGGGTATGATCTAAGGGTAATAGACTGAGTGGGGAAATCCAGCAAGGCCTGTCTGTCTAAATTCTTCTTGGCCCCTCTGAGCATGCATTCCTTCCTTCTGGGTGTGGGGCAGGACCCTCTCTGGAATGGGGGTCTGATGACCTACAGTCAAACAAGGTAGGGTCAGGTAACTTCTTTATGGCCAGATTTTTTTTTTTTTTTTTTGAGACAGAGTCTCACTCTGTTGCCCCAGCTAGAGTGCCGTGGCGTCAGCCTCGCTCACAGCAACCTCAATCTCCTGGGCTCAGGCGATCCTTCTGCCTCAGCCTCCCAAGTAGCTGGGAATACAGGCATGCGCCACCATGCCCAGCTAATTTTTTCTATATTTTAGTTGGCCAATTAATTTCTTTCTATTTTTAGTAGAGATGGGGTCTTGCTCTTGCTCAGGCTGGTTTCCAACTCCTGAGCTCAAATGATCCGCCCACCTCGGCCTCCCAGAGTGCTAGGATTACAGGTGTGAGCCACCACGCCCGGCCATGGCCAGATTTTTATGCAGAATAATTTTAGACTTTTTGGCTGGCTTTCAGGAAAAGGGGTTCTGGATTTTATGACCCACCTTGGGGAAGAGGGATTCTAGTTTCTACATCAGCCTCAGGGAAGAATGGGACTGAGAGACAGGAGGACAGGAGGAAGAGAAAAACTTTTGCTTCTGAGGCCTTCATTTTGGGGTCCTATTTTCTGAGCCCCATCAGTATTAACTCCAATGCTGAGCACACTGCTGCACTCCTCAAATGGGAGATAAAAAGTAGCTGTGCCTGAGAGGAAATGCAGAGCCATGTTCAGAAAGACCACACAGCCATGGATGGAAACCTTAGCTCTAACACTTAAGCTGCTTTCTAAACTTGAGCAAAATGCCCAACATCTGAGTCTCTTATTTTTTCTTTATTTTAAAGATGATTACAATAACATATTATTTAAGGATGAATTGTTTTGGAAGGAGCCAACTGGCTTTGAGTTTGGCTCATAGCAGATGCATATTATCTAAATTCTCTTCTTTTTCCTTTTGAATGAAAAACAAATAAAAACAACGCATATATTCCCAAAACAAATAAAACAAAACAAAACCAACAGATCCAACATATCTCAGTAGTGAGATCTTACTACTTATTTCCCAGTGATTCTTAGAAATTCTTTAAACCAATTTTCTTTCATAATAGGAAAAAAGATCAGCACAAGAACTAATCATTTGATCTGGTGTCAAGATTGCTTGGTATTATTCTTCAGTGGGGCATCATGCTTTTCAAAATGCCCGCTCTGTTTGTAACATCTTAGTTCTGTTTGCTTTATGGGAATTATGTGAATAACCTTATATGCAAGTGATATATTAACTATACTTTAGCCGTATGATGGGATCATTCATTCACCACATACTTAAAATATTTATTAAATGAATAGAATTGTTGAAACAGACCTTAGGTGAATAATTCTGAAAACAGGTGGACTAACAAAGTTTCATTCTTCTATTTCCACACTCCTTTCCACACTCCATTCATTCAGGCCCATTTGTTTAAACGGACTCATTTACTTAATAAATATTTATCGTATACCTATAATGTGCTAGTCACTGGGTGAAATGGTATAGAAGACTCTGTTCCTGTTCTCAAGTTGCTTATAGATACTGAGTAGACTGGACAAGTAAATAGAAATTATACACACATACACACACACACATACACATATTTTTTTCAAATGTCCAACCCATTTTCAAGAGGATTTACAATGGCTTGCAGAAGCTGAGACTAAAAAGAAAATAGTTGAACTGTCTAGTGTAGAAGTAAGGAGTTTGTCCCTGGAGTTAGACAGGTCTAGGTTTTTGATTCCTGGCTGTGCCAATTCTGACAATGGTCAAAAATCTATTTGTAGCCTCAGTCGAGCTACATGGAAGATGCATATGCTCGAGTGTGTGTGCATGAGTGTGTGCATGTGCTTATATTTAAACTTTGGAAACAGAAAAGGAAAATTTGCATTAATAGTTTGTTCTCAGCTGTAGGAACTAGTGGTATGCTTACTTGCAACTAGACCTTGGACCTTCTGTCTGTTCACTGTGACAGCCTCTTTACTGAGCTAATTTTCCTTAATTGAAGCTAGAGATGTTGTAAACATGCCCCTTGCTTTGTTCTTATTCTCACTGGTTCCTCTACGCTGATGTTCCAGCATACGTTTGGCAAATATTACATTATATCATGAAAATCTGAAATTTGGGCTGTATTCCAGGCCAGATGAAGGGCTGGTCAATTTAGGTGAATGGGCTGCAGGGCTGTGTTTTAGAGGAGGGGGGATTTCTTGCCTAAATGGTATCTTGAGATCTATTGTTCAAGTTCTGAATAAGAATTATAAGGAATTGGACTGAGAACTCAGTTTTTCATCTATTTCATCATGTAGTAACTTTGCTCTAAAACGTTCAAGGGTAGATCTTATCAATTGAACACTACAACCATAATAATATCTGAATTGGAGACCTTTCAGAAAAAGTAAGAAAAAAGGTTATTTTCCAAAAAATCAAGATTTAAAAAAAATTGGTATTTTCCATTAAGGCATTATGAAAGCAACTCAATTCAACAAACATTTACTAAGCAACTGCTATGTGACAGATATCTTAAAAGAATCTTAAAAGAATGGAAAACAAAGAGTTTAATACCTAAACTCATTATTTTGAAAGCCAGTAATATAGGGAAGAATTTCTGCCTTTCCTACATGAACTATTTTTCAGTGTGTTGAAATAGTTCATGAGGGAAAGTTCTCTTTATAGGGGTGTTTAGGCTAATGAATGAAGAATAAATGATAGAATGAGAATACCACATTTTGCAATGCCTAGTGAGATAATGTCTCTAAGCAATGGCCATCAATGACTACTAATGTCACAGAAAGAGAGAGAACAAGAAAATGCATGTGTCATGATAGAGATAGATAATACTGCTTCGAAGTAGTATTGTCAAAAATTCTAACTATAATCTATTAAGCCTCTAGACCTATCAGTTTACAGGAAATACAAGGGATCAAGGAATGTTTTATATGATAACATGGTGATGTAATCAGCAAAAGCTTGTCTTTAGGAAACTATTATATAAGACAGATGAACCAGTTTCTTCAATACATAAATTGTAAGGGGGAAAAAAGTGTGAGGGAAGAGGAACTCTATGAATTAAAAAAAGAAACTTATCAACTGGGCATGGTGGAGGGTGCTTGTAGCTCCAGCTACTTGGGGGGATGAGGCAGGAGGATGGCTTGAGCTCAGAAATTTGAGACCACATAGTGAGACCCTATCTCAAAAAAAAAAAAAAAAAAGAAGAAGAAGAAAAAGCATATCTATACCAATGGCAGTTTGTGGGCTTTATTACAATCTGGATTCAAATGAATAGACAGTAAAACATATTTTTGAAACAATTGAAGAGATGTGAACACTAACTGGGCATGAAATGATATTCATGAATTATCTATTAATAGTTTTTTTAGCAGGACTAATGGCATTGTGATTATATTTTACAAAGATAATCATCTCTTAGAGATACATGTTGAAATATAAATGGATGAGAGACTAGTGTCCAGGAATTGTTTCAAAATAATCCGGAGAAGGGAGAAAGTAGGTAGGAAAATAGATGAAACAAGATGGGCCATGAATTGATAATTGTTTAAGGTGGGTGATGGGTAAGTTAAGTAGGAGTCCATTATGCTATTCTCTCTACTCATGCAAATGTTTGAAATTTGCCATAATACATACCTTAATGAAAGTTTTAAAATGAGTAAAACCCCAATCCTGCCCTGAAGTATTTCAGAATCCAATCAGATAGGCACACATGTATGCAGGCAGTTGTGGTACAGTGTCCTATTGGCTTTAATGAGAGTGTGAACAGGCTGAGGGGCACAGAGGAGGAAGGGGCCACACCACAATGATAAGAATTTCACCTTTACAGGATGTGAAAGTATATCGGTAACAGTTCTCCAGAGAAACAGAACCAGTCTATATAATAAAACAATAACTCTGATGCACAATAAAATCAGGTTGAGGATGAGACCATTAAGAATGAACCTATATGTCGCTGATTATCAATGAAACAAAGGATTCATATTCATCTGTCAATGAAACAAAAGGTACAGCTTGTTCATCTCAGTAAAGATTTAGGTACCTCAAGTGTAGCCCAACTTTCCCTTGAAATTTAGTGGATTCACACCGGGCTGCTACATTAAACCATCCAGATGCTTACTAAGCTGTGCAGGTGAGGAGTCTATACCTGAGGGAACTATTTATGAGGCCACGGGTGTGGGTTGGCAGAGGGCTAACAGCTCTGCAAGAACAGGTCATTGGAAGTATTAGCCATCTGCTCATGCAATTTCATCTTACCTTCAGGACCTGCTCAAATTTTACTTTACATGTAGCAATTCCCCTTGATAATGGCATACTGCTGAGGTTAATTTGCTCACCCAGACTGTATTCCACCCTCCTTTAAGAGTGACTTCCCAACCTGCAGAAATTGTAAAGGTAAAAATTTACATATCCAGATTCTTTCACAACTAGCATTTCAATGCAATCACACAGGGTTGAAAAGAAGTAAGGCAAAGGCCATCTTCTGTCCTTTTTTGCTGTTTTCTGCTAGGAATCAACTTGGTGGTTCACAGCAAAATTGAGAGGAAGGTACAAAGATTTCCGTTATATATCATATCCCCACATATGCACAGCTTCCCCACTATGAGTGTTCTTGATTTTAATTGTGTAAGTGGCAGTTTCAGAGGAAGTTGCTACCTTACTGATCAATTATATAATATTCTAATCCTTATTTTTGGAGGCATAAACTAGAACTCTTTCTTCCAACCTTTCCAGTGATTTTAGAATAACGAATTTCCTGTGTTAAATTCCATCCTGAATAAAATATCTAGAGGGGTTTCTGTTTGATTAAAACTTGACACAGAACAGCCTTTTTTATGGGTTGGAGTATCAGCCAATACTCACATCATGAAGCAACTCAGGGTGCATGCTCCCCTGAAGTCTTAGGGTCAGATATTTTGCCTCTAACTGGGTCTGATATTAAGTCAAACAAAGCCTTGTTTATTTCACAACACTGGGAGCTTCTACTGTGATTCCACCAATGGGACTTGCCACAGTCTTCATACTGCACCTTGATCAGCTGCAGGCACTTAACATGTCTTGGAGTCCACTGGCTCATAGGGGCCAAGTGGCAAAGCTGTTTGTACTGCAGTCTACACCATCTCTTGCTCTGGGCTTCAATCCAAGCCAGCATCAATCTGGATTGCTTGTTAATTTTTGAGCAGTAATTCCTCTTTGTTGTATGTTAATTTCAAAATTTATACAGGTTGAAAGGAGCTATACCCCTTTATTAATGGCAGCAGCTCCTTTACAGAGTATATCATGTCATCTTCTAGACCCTGGATGCCCAGAAACAAGGTTTGCATCTCTTTCTCAGTGGCAGCGATTATTTTAAAATAGATATCCTGACATGTCTAGACCATGGATAGTATGAATTTTCATGGGATTTCTCTCCTATCCACTGGCATGGGTATATTGTATCCAGGGCTTCTAGGGGATCTGACACTTACCAAATTCTTTTTGCCTTATGTCATTAATATAATGGCCTACTATGGTGTCCTGTGCACCTTGATGGGACACTATAGTAGTGGTGGGACTGACACTCTTGACCCTGACAAGTGAAAATGAAATGCATTTGGTATTGTTTCAATTATTGGGATAGAGACAATGCATGTATCAGAATAATAGCACATTCTGGATGTTGAGAGATGTATTAATTTGTTCTGGGAGAGAGGCCACATCTGGAATAGCAGGGACAATTGATAGTTCATGATAATGCTCTGTTTTTCTGAAACAGTCTGAGAGAATCAAGAGCCTGGAGCACTGTGCTACACCTGCCATCTCAGAGGTGTAAGCTTTCTAACCCTGCTGTCAAACAAGCCAGGTTCTCAGGAATGGGGCAAAAAGAAGATTAAAAAAAGAAGGGAAACAACTCTATTCTCTATAGAAATTCCTTATTTTTCTAATGATGTGGCTTAGAACTTTGTAAGTACATGCTCTGTCTCTCTATATGTATATATATGTATGAAGATATATAAAATTCCTTGATAGACAGAACTTGAGAGTTTGATGTATAGTAAAATTCTCTTTCCTTCTGCTGCTGAAGCAGAGCAAAAAGTTCAATCAATGTGTGCACTGATCCCTAGGGAAGAAACAGAAAAAAAACTGTGATCAAATAATTATAGGGTGACATGAAGATAAAACGAGATGATAGAAATGAAAACAATGAAAAGTTAAGTTTGTTACATAAATATGTTGTGATTGCTGCTTGAATCTAGCCAATTCCTTTCTTATCCCACGTTTTGAGAAGATTATAAATTTGAGGTCAGAAAGGGTAGAGGGAGCTTTGTTTGGTAGGAGAGACTTGGATTAGGAATTTGAGGATCCAATATGTATAATAGTCTCAGTTCTCCTACTTATGAGTTAAAATAATTGCATATGTAAAAATTTTAGTTTGCTTCCCATGGGCTTGTGAGCTGACTGATCTCAGCCTGGAGTGAAGAAATAAACAACTTAGGAACCAATGCACAGAGGTCAACTTTGGCTCATTGTATAACTGTACCTACTTCATGGGATGTTTGTGGGGATTAAATATGAATACATGTGAGGTGTTTAGCACAGTACTTGATGCATACTAAGTATGCCATGAATGCTGTCATTCTTATTACGATGCAACGGTTTCTGCCCATATGGCGTTTATGAGAGAGAGGTAGGAAGAGGGCAGATACCACAACTGAATAAAAAGTAGTCAATTGGTAGTTCTTACTAATTATTGTAGGACAAATAAAGGAGAAGCAATAAAAGAAGTATGCTGTTCATTGTTAAGATTTCAGTTCTTTCAGGTGGGCTTTCATTGCCTAGAGGCAGTGTAGATCTGGGTGTTTTGTGAATTTGTCACCTAGAGGCAAATTCATAGAGAGCTAATGAATTTTCTCTGAAAAATTGACTATTTTCTGTGAGTTTCAGGCCTAAAGAACAATGGCTTTTTTCCTCATTCCTCTCCAATCCTTTGCTAGTATAAGATGCTCATAAAGTGGCCACACGGTTTGGTGGTATCTCCATGAAATAGTTAAGTAGAATAATTGTTATTACATTGTGAAATAAACATACTTCATTATACCAAATGAATTGTGGCTTTCCACATCTCTTGCCCAAAAAATTGTAGCACTTTCTGGCTATTCTAGAAACAGATAGGTAGCTAATTATTTTCTGCATCAAGTTTTGAACATAAAAATAGAATTTCATGGCATATCAAAAGTAAATCTTAAGTATTAACGTTGTTCTATAGCTGAGGAAATTTGCTATTTGGAGTTTAAATAAATACATTCAGAAAGAGATTTTTTGAAAATTCAAAAAGATGTTATTTCTAATCCTTTGAGTTTTTCACACCTGTATTTATTGGATGACCCAAGCTTTTTAGGAGTTATCAGGTAGTAATACCCAGCTCAGCTCCTAACAACAAATTCTTCTTGTCCTCTTACAGAAAAGTTCTTAATCTTTCTTGATGATTCATTTTAATGTTCACACTTCAGCACACATTTCCCACATTTTCCAACTTCTTGGAATCAGACATTCTGTTCTTCTAAGATTACATGGTTCAATGGTGACCACCAGAGAAGAACAGATTCCCAATAAAGCTTTAGGCTTATTAGTTTCCATGAAAGGTCAAATGGTGTCTGAGATGCATGAAGCTTCTTTCCTGGAAAATAGAGAAAAGATCTCAGGTTTGAAGATAATAGGATCTGATCTAAATCTGGATTTTTATCATTTAACCTTTTAAGCTTTAGTTTCCTCATCTACAAAATTAAAATGCTAATGATATAAGAGTATCTTAACGTGGTATGACATATGTTCACTCCCCTGTTGCCATAAGGTTTGTTAGTTGCAAACCTGGTTCTGTTAAGCAGAAAAAAGGGACTTTAAAAAAGACATTAAGTTATCATGGAACAAATTTCAGGGTTAGAGAAACAGGCTGAAACTAACTAAGCTGAGCTTTCAGAATCAATACCCAGAACCACACCTCAGAACAGGTATGATACCAAAACTTCTCTGGCATTGCTACTGTCACCTGTTCTATGGATGCCAGGAACCCGATTTTGCTGCAAATATAAGCCAGGATATCAACTTCACTAGTCCTCCAAAGCTATTCCTCTATGTTGCCACCTGTTTCAGCAAAATGATGTCCCACTCATAGTCTCTTTTTCTTCCAAATTTGAAGTCCTACATAGGTATTTGTGACAGGTGGCAGGTAGGTCTCATGCCGGCATCCTGCAAGGGTGCTGGGGAATGAAGTGTTCTGGATTCTACCTTATGAGGGTGGGGTTTTTAATGTGGGTAGTACCACAATGTAGGAAATGTAGTCGGAAAGTACTGGATTCTTTCATACTGCTTTTCCTATTATGTCTAATAACAGCAATATCTTCTTTTTAAAATCTACATTTACTAAATACTTAGCAATGGGCTAAGTGAGACTAGAGCTAGCCCACTTTGCTGATGAGCACATTGAGGCATGAAGAGTTAGATAGACTGTCTGTGATTGGTAAGAGGCAGAGCCAGAACTTGGATTGCTGCCTATTCGACTCCAAACTCTGGCTGGGAAATCCCTACGTGATGCTGCCTCACAAATCTAAAGGCTCTTCTACTGCACTTAAATCCCGTTTCCTTTTCTTAAATCTTACCCTAAGACTGCTACATTTACTGAATGCTAAGCCCACCCAACAGCTCTGCCTGCCCTCTAACTCTACAGAAGAGAAGAAAAAAGTGGGTGGGTTTGGGAAATTGGGTCAGACAAGCACAAAGACTTCTCTGGGGCCCTGGTAGACAAGGGTGTGAAGAAAACCACTTACGTGTCGTAGACCTCATCTGGAGATGCCTTGATATAGAAGAATGTAAACAGTCTTCCTGGGTTTCACATTTGTTTCCATGGGGCTGTGCAGTATTGAGCACAGGCAATGAGTGCAGTGTAGTGAAAAGAAGGTGAGTAGCAGAGTCATTCTGAATTGATTTTGAATTCTGGCTTTGGGACTAACTGGTAGTGTCAATTCTGAGAAATGATCGAACCCTTCCAAGCCTCAGTTTTCTCACCTGTAAAATGGACCTAACTGGTGGTAAGCACAGTACATGTTGTAATGTTTTGACCCCCTCCCTTCCCCATGTGTCTTAGCCTAATCCCTGGAACAGGGTCTGAGACAAAGCTTATCTGCTGTTATGGTCTAAATATTTGTGTCCCCTCAAAATTACTATGTTGAAATCCTAACCCTCAAGATGCTGGTATTGGGAGGTAAGTCCTTTTGGGAGGTGATGGGATTAGTGCCCTTATAGTATAGGCTCAAGGGAGCTAGTTGGCCCCTTCTACCATGTGAAGACACAGTGTGACCCATCTGTGAGTCAGAAAATGCACCCTCCGCAGACACCAAACCTTCTGGTGCCTTGATCTTGAAGCTCCCAGCATCAAGACCTGTGAGAAGTAATTTCTGTTGTTTATAAGCCATCCAGTCTATGTATATTGTTATAGTAGCCCTAAGACACCTGCCAACACTTTATTGAATTTTCAGGGATGCAAGAGTGAGCATAAAAGGGGAGTGAGGCAGGAAAGGAGGGAAAACCAACACAAGGAGACGTGTTACCACACTCAAAAACACACTGCTAGTTGCTCTCAGCCTTGAAGAAAGCAAGCTTCCAGAGAGACCTTATAGAACCACTGGACCTCAGAGCAGTTTGGCAGGAAAAGAACAGCAAGCAGTTTACTAGTTAGTTCTTCCCACCCTCTATCACTTATTGGTCAGAGTCTGCCCTGGGAGACTTCCCTGTCCTTCTGGGATGTGGGACAGGGTTCCTCTGGTCAGTCCCTGGAGAAGAAGGGGATGTGCAGAGACTATGATGAAAGGAGGTGAGGTGACGGTGTCAGCATTGGGCTATTTGATCACAGAAAGCATGTGAATCATTATTGGGCACTGGCAGGGAGATGGGGCACGTGGCCTGGGCCTAGGGAACAGGCAGCGTGTGGTACAAACTGGGTCAAATACACTGTGTTTGGAGAATTAGCCACCTTAGAAGTCATCGTGGAAAGCAGCACTGACTCCCACCACTGAGGCAGAAAACCCTTTCCCAGTCTTTTTTTTAGGACACAGCAAGGCTGCATTCTAGACTATGCTATACATAGCACGTGCACTCACTCTGGACTTTGACTCAGGAGCTACTGAGGTCAGGAAGCAGGGACTGCCCCAAATCCATGCTGGGGAGGAAGAGGCAGCAAGAGAAGCTATATCAGGTTTTAGGGACATAATGCCAGGGGTCCAGCATCAGTGGTGTCAGGGACATATGTGCATGTCTGTGCCCAGCAGTGGCAGTATCTTCATGAGATAAATCAATTTTGTTGTATAATTTTGGGTGCCATTCATAACTTATTTCCATACTCCGAGTCTGGTTCTGCCAACCTTCCTGAGATCTTGTGAGCTACCTGCGTCATCTAATATATTGTCTTTATGTTTAAATTATTCAGGGTTCTTGTATCTAAGAACCCTGGCTGACACAATGATGACTGGAAGATGAATATGAGTGGCAGAGTGTTATTTTTGAAACAGTAATCATTTTCTGCCATTTGCTCTGTTCCCTATTCAAGCATCTATGCCATCGTATGCTTATCTTTTCTGGGGAATGATTCGTCAGGATGAGAGAAGATAAAAAGAACAATTTCTGTCCTCCAAAGTCTGGTAACCTTGGGGAGAGTAACAACAAAACTCCAGCAGACAAAATATTTGGGAAAGATACAAGAATGAGAGAATTGAACATCTCATCTCTTTCATGCTCCTAGACAGGAAAATTATTTCCCTAGGGTCGGGAGAGGAAGGAAATATGAGAAAATATCCAACTACCTGAGATATTTTTACCACTTCCAGAGAATGATGTCTCAAAGCAGATATTAACTTGAGTTACCTGGAAACAATAAAGACTTATTTGTACCTGAGTTGGTGGCCTGAAATCTGTTCACATTACATGTATAATAACAAAATAAATTGCACAAAAAAATTCCATCAAACCTAGTATACGGTTAGCATAAAATGGGTGCTCAATGAATGGCACTATTTTTATTTTACTTATATCTAGTTAAATGTAGACACATGTATTCTACTCTGGCTAGTTAGCAAAAGTAAAGTTAGAAGGCTCTGGTGGTGTTGTGTTTTGTTTAGGAAGAGGAGCCTCCATGCTGCTCAGGAATCTCATACAGTCACTAATCTCACTAAGAACGTTCACTCAATAACGCGCTTGGTTATAGGAGAAACGCTCTGATGAACACCCTATCTTTTTTGTCTTGTGGGTTCATACTGGATCATCACAACAGGCATCTGCTGCTGCAACCAGTTTCACATTCATACTAATCTGAAGTTAAGTGTTAATGGAGCCTTTAGAGTTAAGCCTATACAGTGTCCTGGGAAGCTGTTCGTTCTCTGAGGGGCAGCACAGTCTGACCCCAAAGCGCATGTGGTTCAGGAATGTATGTGCTCCTGAGATGGAGGAGGAAAGGTCCTGTTTTTTTCCTTGCTGATGGCTTGACTTTGTATTCAAATATTCATTTTGAGAAGGATGTCGCAATATTGTTTATAATTACGAAGGTAACGTATGTCATGCTTTCAAATATTTCATTAAGAAAAAAATGTATAGAAAGAGAATAAAATAAAGTAAATGTAGCAAATGATAATTCATGAATATAGGCAGAGGATATATGGCATTCATTGTACTGTTCTTTAAAATTTGGGATTGTTACTGTATTGAAAAATTTTCTTTCCTTTTTAAAAAATTTTACAACAGTGTCACTTGCCAAACTATATTGAAAACATTTTAGGATCATTTAATTGAAGTAAGAGAGGTTTTGTAAAATTGCACAGAATTATCTTGAAATTTATCACTAAAGGTTTCTGAAACTTTTGGTCTTCTGATAGTATTAGGAGAACCAACTCTCCTACGCTTCTAGACATTGGCATAGACAAAGAATTTATGATTAAGACCCCAAAAGCAAATTCAGCGACAACAAAAATAAATGAGATTTAATTAAACTGAATAGTTTCTGTACAGTAAAGGAAACAATCAGCAGAGTAAATAGACAACCTATAAAATGGGAGAAAATATTTGCAAACTATACATCTGACAAAGGACTAATATCCAGTGTCTACAAAGAGCTCATACAAATCAGTAAGAAAGAGAAAAAAACCATCAAAAAGTGGGCAGAAGACATGAATAGATTTTTTTCAGAAGAAAATGGCCAACAAATCTATGAAAATAATGCTCAGCATCACTAATCATCAGGGAAATGCAAATTAAAACCACGATGGGATACCACCTTACCCCTGTCAGAATGGTCATTATTAAAAAGTCAAAAAACAACAGATGTTGGCACAGATGTGATGTAAAGGTAATGCTCATAAGCCGTTGGTGGGAATGCAAACTAGTACAACTTCTATGAAAAAACAGCATGGAGATTACTCAAAGAAATGAAAGTAGACTTGCCATTTGATCCAGCAATCCCACTACTGGGTATCTACCCAAAGGAAAAGAAGTTATTTTATTAAAAAGACACCTACACCTGAATTTTCATTGCAGCACAATTCACAATTAAAAAGATAAGGAATCAACCTAAGTGCTCATCAACTGATGAGTGGATAAAGAAAATGTGGTGTATATATACCACGGAGTACTACTCAGCCATAAAATGGAATGAAATAATGTCTTTTGCAGCAACTTAGATGTAACTGGAGATCATTATCCTAAGTAAAGTATCCCAAGAATATAAAAACAAATACCATATGTCCTCACCTATAAGTGGGAACTAAATGAGGGAAATACATGGTCATAACGTGGTGTAATGGACATTGGAATCTAAGAAAGGGAAGGTTGGGATGGGGTGAGGAATAAAAATTTACCTCTTGGGTACAATATTCTGGTGACAAGTATAGTGAAAACTCTGACTTCAGCATTATATAATTCGTCTATGTAAAAAAAAAAACACTTCCATGTCCTAAATCTATTGAAATAAAAAAGAAAAGAAGAAGAAGAATCGTAGATCACAGAAGACCTTTGACCAGAGGGTGTAGCTGTTGCAGAAATACATTTCCTGCCATTCTAGAGAAGAAACCTATTGGAAGCCCCTCAATGCAGAACCATGAGAGCCACCACTGCTTTCATGAATTCTGCCAGGAGGAATGCTTGGTGATTCACTCCCTGCTACAGGGAAAATAAAACCAGAAAGAAGGAAAGTCCTTTCCTTTCCTTCTCCAATGACCCCTACTGGCAGAGCCTGACATTGAGCTAGCTGGCTAAGAAGAAACGTGTCCACCGTCTGAGGTCCAGTATCACAAAGTAGAACAAAGAAAGGTCATTTTTTGTTTTGTTTTGTTTTTAGCTGAGAGGCAATAATTTAATAGCTAGAACAGTTTACATTTAGTTGGAAGCTGTGCCTGCTTAGCCACCTACTCATTTCTGCAACCCCTCAATCCTGGACTGCTGTGCAATCAGAATGAGATGACTGTCATAGAAGAAAACAACAGCAACAAAACAACAAATGGTGTTGTAAGAGATCTGAAATCTCTCCTGAAGGATACAGCTTTGGAAAAGGAGCTCACCTGAAGTGGGAATGACTCTTCTTCCACTCTCTAGAATAGGAGAAGACATTAGGGATTTGCATGAGATTGGCAGCAGTATGAATGGCACAGTGGTATGAAAAAGGAGTGGCCTAGAAGAGGTTGTCAGTGGTTTGAGAAGATACCTGTAGGCAGCACAGCAACAGAGTTAGTTAGGCAGAAGGATGGCACCGAGGAGCAGAGGGTCTGCAGGGCACCAGGCAGCAGCTGTGGTCTGCAGTGAAGCCACATCCCAAGGCACATGTCACCCTGGGTCACTCACACACCAAAGGCACTGATTTCACCCCACAGCATTAAGAAGTAATAAAAGTCACATTGCTTTCTTTCTCTACATGCAGTCCAACCATGTCTGAAGCCCCTCCTGTACTGGAGCTATCTAGTAAATTCAATTCCGGTTACTTTTTTTAGTTTTCCTTTCAGTAGGGTCTTAAAATAGACACAGGCTTATATATGGTATCACAAAAATGGTGTCCATGCAAGTCCCTTATCTTTCTGTTTCTCCTTTGCCACCTGATGCTGCTCTCAATCTCCGGTTCTTATGCTCCAGGGGAGTACTCTGCTCTGGGAATACTCAGAGATATACTGTCACAAGAATACTCCATTGATGGAAGACTAACTTTTAGATTCCCTTGCTGCCAATCTCTAAATATAGGGTCTGACCTCTGTAGTACCTTACAGTCATCCCTTGCTGAGCGTGAAGGACGTAAATGCCAGTGGGTTTTATGTCTCCCCCTGGAATCTGGTGGTAAGGGCATAGGCCCCTGGAAACTTCAAACTCCACCTCAGGTCAGCTCATCTTTCCACTTAGGCTTTTCTCCACCATCAAACATTAGGTCATGGCAGTCAACTGCATGATCAGTAGCTTCTGCTTTGAGTCCTGTGTGGCAGCCATGGAAGTGCACTACTCAGATCTCCCTTCAGGAAAGAATGTTCTGGAAGGAGTGTTGTTAGTGATGGCCTCTAGCTACTGCACCATCAGGATCCAGTCCCATGTCCACCAATGTCTAACTTTGCTCAGGCTTCTCCTGGCCAATGACTGAGCATGACAGAGGTACAAGAGCTGGGCCATTCCTGCCCAATGCTGGACTTCTTGAATGGGCAATCTTTGTTCTGGGGCCCCCCATTGGCCTAGCAGGACTTTCTTAGAGCTGCTCTGTAGTCTGAGGCTCTTCTTACCCAACCCTCCTTCATTCCCTTCCCCTACCCACATACGTGAGACCGCAGCATAGTCTGAGGCTCTCCCCACGTGTTATTGTTGCTTCTCTTCTTTTTCTTTCAAATTTATCCTGGTGTCTGATTTCTGGAGAATCTGAACTGACAGTCCTGCAATACAAAATTTATTAGGAATAGTCCTCAACCCTCACCTCTGCCTGCAACCATTCCTGAAAGACACGAGGAATTCAAACTTAATATCACAAAGTTTGACTACTGTCTCTTATGGGGAGAAGAAAGCATACTTACAACAATAAAAACAGAAACCAATCTGATATCACATTCAATGGTACTGCCAAAAATGGCAAATATGGTATGGACTAGAAAAACTGCCAATATATTGTGTTAAGACATATAAACCAAGGTAACTTATATCTTCATGTGAAAAATGGGAGAAAGAAAAGAAACAAAGGAAGTGAGAAAGTGTTGCTCACAGACAGCCATTGAATATATGGCCTTGGAGACTTTCTTTCTCAAGTAGAATTTAATTTTGAATCAAAGAGATGCAAAGAACAAAGATCAAAATGGATGCCAATAGTTAATCTGAGTCCTTTTATAACTCCCAGATGATGTCATTCTGGCAATAACTAAGGAAGTGCCAACATTTGAAATATATAAAGATTATGCTTAGGACAGGAAACAATAAGATAAAGTGCAAAGTCAAATAAAGTAGAGAAAATAGAAAAAAATGAATGGTGCTGAAGATTAATAAAAATGGAAAATGGGCCAGTGAGAGTGATTGGTATTTACTTCAAAAGGTACAAAGCAATTGGGAAATAGGAAAAAAAACTAAATGGGTATGTGTGGGAGTATATTCATCACAGGAAAACAGACAAGGCTTATTAATCAGGTTCTTTTGCCAATTTACTTACATAACAGTGATGCATGGCTCCCACCAATAGAGACATCATTTCATCCATGGTGGTGTTTTTCATGGCACTATAGAAAAACAGTGAAACCCTGGAGGAAGATCACTTTTCAGTTCCCAAGAAGGGAGCTAGGTATTATCCTCTGTTTAGTTATAATTTGTGTTTTTCATCTTTAACATAATCAGCAGATTAACAAAAAACAAAAACAAAAAGCCCTTTAATTTCTGACTACTCCAATTGAAATGCTCCTAGAAAGGAAAAGATTTTTGAAAGCCAAAAAAGAAAACTTATAAAAGAATATGAAGAAGGTGGCAGAGTACAGGAGTAGGGCTGACGGCCAATAACAGGAACAATAGAAGGGTGTTAGCAGGGGAAACCTATACTTAGAAGAGGACAAACTTTCGCATGTGGACAGTGAAATGACCTTTAAGGACTGCAAGGAATTGATCCAGGATAAAGTGAGTGTGTCATGCAGAATGTCTTACCTAAATGCTCTTAATAACAGTCAAAATCAAAATCCAGGGCTGGGGAGAGACAGTCCTTCCCAAGAGAATGTCACAAGCAAGAGGAAACTCAGCAACACATACTCTCTGAATGATCCAAAACAATAGGATGGAACAGGTAGAGTTAGGCCAAGAGGCTTATTATGGGCCATAGAAAAAAGAATGAGGATGAGCAAAATTCCATCTTAGGTATTAAAGTTTTCTGGAAAAGAGACATATGAAAGTCTACAAAGATATATATATTTAAAAAATACAGTTAGCTCTCCATTTCCATGGATTTCATATGCATCATTTCAAGGAACCACAGATCAAAAATGCTATTAATAAAAAAAAGATGAGTCTGAACTTAACCTGTCTGTAGACAATATAATATAATAATTATTGATATAGTATTTACATTGGATTAGTATTATAAGCACTCTAAGGATGATTTAATGAATAAAGGAAGATGTGTGTAGGTTGTATGCAAATATGGCACCATTTGTCAGGGACTTGAACATTTTTGGATTTTCGTAGCGGCAGGAAGTTTTAGAACCAATCCTCCATGGATGATACCAAAGGATGATTGAACACAGCTCAAAAAGATAAAATACATAGAAAATATAATGTTAAACTGAGTGCATTAGTCCATTTGCATTGCTATACAGTAAATACCTGAGGCTGGGTATAAAGAAAAGAGGTTTATTTGGCTCACAGTTCTAAGGACTGTACAAGAAACAGGAAGGCAGAGCTCCGCTTCTGGTGAGGACTTCAGGAAGCTTCCAATCAAGGTGGAAGGTGAAGGGAGAGCAAGTGTGTCACAAAGCGAGGAAAGGAACAAGAGAGACAGGAGGGGGTGCCACAACCAGCTCTTGCATGAACTAATAGAGCAAGAACTCGCTCATCATCTTGGAGAGGGCACCAAGCCGTTCCTTAGGGATCTGCACCCATGACCCAAACACCTTCCACCAGGTGCCACCTCGAACACGGGATCCAATTTCAACATAAGATCTGGAGGGAACAAACATCCAAATCATATTACCGAGTGAAGTGAGAACAAGGACAATTGGAGTGCTTATAAGAAATTGATGTATTTGTAGAAATTTAGTTGACATTAAATCTTTAAAGGAATTCTAAAAATGTTATTCAATCTGCAACCTTAATTCTCCCTTGCCATGTAAAATAACATATTTCACCAGTTCTGGAAATATGATTAGGACATGGATATCTTTGGAGGCCATTACTGTACTTATCACATGAGACCATTTACAGGACACGGTGAGGTGGTTTATTTATTTATTCAACAACGATTTGTTGAATGCCTACTCTGTGCCCGGCATGTTTTAGGCACTGTTTTGTATAAACAATGAGAGCTTATGGAAAGATTGTATATAAGGAAAGAGTATGATCAGTTTTGTGTTTCAGAAATAAATTTTGTGTTTCATTATACAAGATAGATTAGAAGCAGGGAAGAGACTAGGGATAGAGATGCCACTTGGGAAGCTATTGCAATGGCACAGATGAAAGATGACAATTGCAAGCTACTGATGAAGTCTTAAATATAAAAAGAAAGTAAAATTGAGTTTGGTTTTGCAAACCTGAAGATTCATGGAGTTTGACATACCTGTGTGATATCTAGTCAACAATGTCCAATAGTTACCTTTGTTTACAAGTTTGGATTAGAAATACCATTTTACTTTAGGTTGATTTCTAACAGAGAGAAAAGATGGAGAATATCACTGCTGGCTAGTTTGAGTGGCCTTCCTAGCTTTCCCAGAGGCAGAATAGGGAGAATCTCCCCACTGTATGCAAACTAATCATATTGTATTGAAATATGTTTTCATACATTGTCTCTCCCTGGAACTTGAGCTTTTCTAAGTCAGCTATTGTGTCTTACTTATCTTGGCATTTTCAGTACATAACATAACATACAGCCCAGAGTCATTCTCTAGAAAACATTTTATTTTACTTTTTTTAATTTTTTGTTTTAATTTCCTTTATTACTCTATAACAACATAGTTTTTGGATCATACAAATCTTGATTTAAAATTCACATTAACATATGATAAAAGGAAAAATAAAACAAATTTGAAAGTTATTATTATTGCACTACTATACAGATCTAAAGACCTAAAGGAAACTTATAAAGAATAAAACATTTTATTAAGTAAGAGAATGAATATAATGTCGTGGGGGCTCTGCCCAGTTTGTCCACCATTTAAAGGAGACATTGAGTAGAGAAAATGCCTGTTAGGTATAAAATTAAGAGAAAGTGAATTATAAAATATCCTGAGTGAGAAAATATTACAAAGAAGTTAGAATTGAGTAGCTTCATTATCAACTTCTTTGGGAGCTTCTTCTGAAAATAAATAAAGAAACACCTCTGATTTGTTTCATAAGAGTGTCTTTAGTATCTGGATGTGTTTGTCAAATGTGTTAAAACTCAAATTCTTTCTGCATCCTAATGTTTACCCGGAAATTAGAGAAGATTGGAGGGCTATAAGTCAGTGCAGAATTTGGATTCATGAGAAATCAATATTTGCAACATAGGATGATCCCATAAGTAGGTTAAGTGGCTTAAACAGCAGTCTGTAGAATAAAATGAATATAATCATGAAATTAGGTTCATCTGGTGTCGTAGAACCCCAAATTCAGGCTCACATACCCAATGGGCAGCTAAAGTCAAACGCCATGACACGGGTGCTTGGAAATAGAGAAAAGTTTATTCGATTTGGCCAAAGCTAGAAGACACGAGAGCAAAGCTCTCAGATCTGTCTCATCACAGAAATGAGGCAGTGAGCTTTTTGAGAGGTAAAGGTAAGGTGGGGGAAGTCTGTGGTTCCTTTAGTCTCAGATAACACTTTGAGTAACCAGACGTCTGTGCATCAGCAGTTGTAACTTTTTCAGGGGCATTCAATTCTTTTGCAAAACAAATTCATAGATTCTCCTTGTGACCCTGGAGTTATCTCCTCCTGCTTGACAAAAAAATATTGCATCAGTAGTTAATAATTGCTGTGACAAGGGGTTCTGGGCCAGAAGTGAGCAGTTAACATGTGCCAACCACCTGGTCCGATTTTATATTATTTTAGTTATTAAAAATGCCGGAATACTAAAATCTCAAGGAGCCTGGCTAGACTGGCATGTAGTTATTTTCTCAAATCTATTAAAAACAGGTCAGGACTAGCTGATGGGAAGTTAGATTTTTTTGACCGTATATTTTCTGAGATAGCAGTGGAGAAATTGTTGTTTAAAGATAAAGTTACACAATCTCCACGTACCCTGTGGGACTCGTCCACTAGTTTTGCTGTGGCAGAATTTCTCTGAGAAAAAATTAAAATCCCTCTGGGAGCATGTTTTCTTTGTCTTTCTGTGTGTGGGGGATAAGGGAGTTTGCAATTTTCTTGAATGTCAGCTCGTAAGCAGTGGATGCTGTCTGCCCCAGGAGGTTGCCCAAAGAGGTAACTATGATGCTGACTGACTCTGAAGAAGGCCATCATAAAGTCAAAGGCTTTTCTCCCACTTTCTTTGTCAAGAGAATAATGAGCAGGGCTCAGAGAGCTTCACCACCACTGACTGCTCCTTCTGCAGGTGAATCAACCTGTCTAGACACTCTAGTCAGCTTAGTTATCTCAAAAAGTCATTTGCTGGATAGGCGACAGGATTAATCTAGTAGCCTAATGAAGCCCGGCCAGATTGCTGAATGACTCTTCACGGCTTTAGTTTATTTGCTTCACCTTCATAAGCATAGCCCTTGTTTTACTCCAGGGACAGAAAGACAAAAGGAACACTTTTCACAACCTTTTAAACACATGAATCCCTATCTCTACAGTAAGATAAAGAATGTTTTGGAGTTATACTCTGGCTCTTCTTTTTCTGTCCTCTACTAATCAACAGAGGAGACTAAATAATGTTTTGTGCACTGAGAAGAGGTAATAAATCATTATCTTTTGGTCCTTGCATATAATGCCTGCGGCTGGTTGTCTTCTCAATCTTCTTGAGAAAAATCTTTTTGATATTTCAGTTGTTGTGGAAGGCTCTGGAAACCGTACCTAATGGAGGGTTGTGTGGAAGCGGGATTAAACTTATTCTTCTTGACTCTTGAATTTAGAACAAAAATAGTTAGGTGTACGTCAATTCAATTTGAATTAATTTAGGAAAACTTTATTGAGTGACAATCATCTGTCAGGTACTCTGCTGTACCTGGACATACAAAGATGAAGAAGATTCTAACTTCTCTCAAGGATTTTAAAGTTCAGTAGGAAAGTCAAGCAAATAGAACAACAATAGTAACACAATAAGATAAGAACTACTTATAAATATGCATACCCTTTCCTATGAGAGCACACAGACCTATGGAAAAGTAGTATCTAGTTTAGAAATCCGAAGATGATTTTTCCTCTATAATTCAATTAGATCTACTCAATGATGGAGTATTTTTCCCTGTAAGAAAATAGGTTTCATATTACTGGAGGTATGCAAATAGAAATTAAACTTGAAGGACAAATATATGGGAGGAGGGCGGTGTATGGGGTAGCTATGAAATTGATGGTCTTCCTAAATCTGAAATCCAAGGATTCTTTAATTACCAGTGTAGGGCTAAAGTTTATGGAGCAAATCTCTATATAAACTCAACAGACTTTCTTTATGAGGTTGAATTTCTCACTGCTCTCACTGCCCCCTCCCCCGCCACAGCACAGTTAGTGATGATTATCACTAAAGAGGGTATTGAAGGCTAGAACACTCTGCTCCTGTTACTTCACCTCTTCTTACACTTCTAAGGAGTCTCAGTGACTCAAATTCCATCACAACCATTTTCCAGAAATATCTTCCATTGCCATTTTCAAAATGATGCAATGACATGTGAATATGAGAAAATACTCCTGTACCCTATGTTTAGGCTTTTCATTTTATTCTATGTGATCTGCATCTAAAAATATGAAACATTTTCCACGCTAGCCTCAAAATTCAGGCCAGATCACTAGATGTTTTATTTTTTCAAGTACAGGATATTTCTCTGAGATAAAAGTTAGTGCCTAAAACAGCAGTAACATTTATTGGCAAAGGAGCTCATAGACAGGTCTTTTAAATTAGTTTCCCTGTAGTTTATAACAAAGTACACTTTCTTCTTCATACCTATTTGCCCCTGAGATTCTTGGTTATTTCAACTCAGATCTACAAGGGGAAGACATAGATCTAGATTTTGTTCTGTAGATTTTTACAGTGGACCTGAGATATAACAGAATGAGGAAGGATATCAGGGCAGCAGTTTCTGCGAGGGAGGCTTTGGCGGGTTGTGGGGCAACTGCATTCATTCATTCAAACATTGACTGAGAAATCTCTGTGTGCCACACTCTGTACTAAATCCTGGGCAAGTGAAGGAAAATAAGAAATGGTTTTTGGCATCTAAAAGTTCATAGTCTTGGGTGGCACAGACTCCTCTCCTTATATGCTCCCTAGAAATGGAAAAGAAAAAACATGGGCTGGTGAATTTCAATGTCAAATTTAGTTAGATACAAAGCTTTATGATATAACTCAGGATGGGGAGGGAAAAATTAGCACAGTAAAGCCAGACCAGTATTTCAGAAGAAATATAAAGTTATGTTAATAGAAAGAATGTTATTCCTGTATGTAGAGGCACAGATTCCTTGTGTAGAATCGCTTTATGTAGGAGATCATCAGAGAGAAATAAATCCTCGGGTAGAACATCTGGTTGCTTTTAGAAACTCTGTGGAAGAAATAGCAATACTCAAGAATGGAAATCCCTCGCCATTTCAAATCCTCCCTCCATCTATAGGATCAGAGGTCACTCCTCACCTTCCTTCCCTCCAACTCCCACTGCTAGACACCATAGGCTAGAGCCAGCCTTTCTGCAGAGCAGCAGGAACTGGGCAGAGCCATTGGTATTTCTACAACTAAGAATGAAAAATTTTGTGATGTGATTGAGACTTGCTGATTTCTGCAGGAATGCTCAATGGAGATGGTGAGACAGAGGATAACAAGAGACATGTAAATCAGAAAATAACAGGTAGATTTACATGGGACAGCCTCCCCTGAATAGGCAGGGAAGTTTCAACTTTGTGCATTTGTGGGGATCTAAATATGTGACCACAGCTTGAAGCCATTCGCTAAAGGGCTGCTTAAGCCATTATTGGTATTTAGCTGGTATATGGTTCAGAGAAAGGGAGAGGAGGCAGGATAAGAAATATCCTACTGGGCAGAAGAAAATCATCTATTCACAGACAGACTAAACTCAAGAATTATGAAATCATTTTCCAAACTACTGCCTTCCCTGAGAACATCTAGGGAAATACCCCATGGATGGAAGCAGGAAATAAAATAGTCCATCATATGAGTTACATGTTATACTCAAGGTAGCAAGTGCTACATAACACATATGGACAAGAGCTGTGGGAAAACTGAGGGTTCATTTCTATATTTCAAGAATCAACTCAGACTTTCACTTGGAAGCCTCCTTTCAACCCGCAGAAGTGTTCATTTTCCTCTAAATTCCTATGGTACATTGCATATACTGTATATTTATGTGGTTATTCTTGTAAGTTTACTTACCTGTTTCCTATTCATTTGTGTATCACCTTCGTCTACCACAGTGCTTGATATAGAGTCTACATTCAATAAATATTTCCTGAATGAATGGATTATAGGAGTTGAAACATGGATTGGGAGTGAAGATACTGGATACTAGATGTATGTAGAAAAGTTAGGGAATTTTAAATAAATATCCAAGTGAGAGTAATGAAGGCCTGAACTAGTAATGGGATGGAGACAATGAATATGAGATAAATGAGCAAGGAAAATTTTAAATCAATAAAATATATGTCCATCATTACTGGAGAGGAAATGACCTAGAAGACTCTGAGAGTTCTCTGAAGTTGCGAGCCAGAGGATGGGGAGGTGACTAACTTCCAACACACAGAAGTACAAGCTTGTTTGGTGGGGAAATTGTGTTCAGATTGGTCGTGTTGTGTTTAGAGTATTATTGGAATGTCCAGTTGTAAATGTTCCAGTTGGAGGGCTGGAGTTTTGAGGGCATTCACAGAAAGTGATGAAAATTTGGTAAACACTTGTGAGGGTATGGTATTTGAAGATATGAGAATTCACGGATTTGTTGAATGATAAAATATATATCAAGAAGAAAACAGGACGAATGATAAAATTTTGGGCAATATTTACATTTCAAGGGTTTGAGGAAAAAAAGGAACCAGAGAAAGAGTCAAAGAGGTGCTGGAAGACCTAGAGTTTGTATTGATCAAAGATACCAATACAATAACTTCCTCAAGCAGATAAGATGAGTCACAGCAGCCACCAGCTATGCAGAATACAGGTTAAATGTCAAAGAGACTCAGTCTTCCCTCTCTTGCACTTCTTGGGAGAACTTTTTTTTTTTAACTCTTTAAGCAAAAGGTGAAGACTAAAATCTCAAAATATAATATGCATTTTTTCTAATAATGGTGATGGGAATTGAGGTTAAGTGCTAATTAATTAATTCATCTCCATTACATCTCTAACAGGCTCACTCTAAGACCCCATGGCATGTTGGAAAGATTATTGGCTTTGGACCAGACTTGCCAGCGTTTGCAATTTGTCTCAATACTAATTGGTTATATGACAAAAGGAAATTTACTTAATCTTTTTGATTCTGTGTTTACTCATGAGTAAAATGGGGATAACAATGCTTCCCTTGAAGAAATGTTGTGAAGATTAGGATATTATATATAACTTGCTTAGCATAGTACCTTGAGTATAGTAAATGGTAAATAAATGTGAGTTGTCTGTCCTTTTGCTTCCCTTAGTCCCAAAGTCATCCAACCCTCATAGAAAGCCTCTTAAAGTACATTTGCATGTTCATTTGCCTTAATATAGAAAACCACAAGAGCATTAATCAGGACTTTAGGAGTACTAATGGAAAGATGCTGGAGAAGTTTGCAAAACAGAAAGATAGATCTAGGAACCAGGGAAACTAGAGATTTGCCTAAGTTGGGATTCATACCATTGGTACTGCCCATTCCCCAATTTCCAAGGATGAAGTCTAGTAGGGAGATGGAATGAAAAATCTCTAGAATGGGAAGAATAAATATTTTTCAGGAGCCACTTGAACCCTAGATCAGAAGGACTAGAATTAGGAAATCAGTACTTTTAAGATGTTTTCCTTGTCTTTTTATTTTTGCTCATCCATGCTTGGCTTCTATTGTAAATGTGTTTATTCTATATGCCAGGGGATGAAGTTGTTAGCAGCCAAGTTAATTTTTTTCTAGCTCTGGGAGGGAAGGAAGGAGTCAGCACTAGAAAAAATCCTGGTGAAGAACTCAACTGATGTGTCTTACTTCCTGTGCCTAATTCTGTAGTAATGACTGGGGTTAAGGGTATGAAGTCCTAGGACCCTTCCAATTTAGATTGTGAACATAGTCCTGTGGACAGTGGGCTCTGTTCTCATAGGAGAAATGGGTGCTGGACAGACAAAATGAGAGCCACAATACTCATTATTTTTTTCTTTCTAATCCTGATACTTATTTGTTTTCCTTGTCTTAACACATTAGCTAGGACCTCCTAAGCACTATTGAATGGTAGCAGTGACAGTGGGCATCTTTATCTTCTATCTGACTTTAGTGGGATTGCTTTTAATACTTGCTGTATGATTTTAATAGATACCAATTTCAAGAAGTTATTTCTGTTCTTAGTATGCTGAGAGTTATGTTTTTAATCATGAAAGGGTATTATTGAATGATTGAGGCAAATTGAATTTTTTTCCAAAAGTTTTAAAGATGGTTATTGATTTTTCTAATTTAATCAATTAATTAAATTGATAGATTTTTAAAATGTTGAGTCAGTTTGGATTGTTTGGATAGGTCCTCTTGTTTATGATATAATTTTCTCTTGCTGTATGCTGAATTTTATTTATTAAAAATATAATTTTTGTTTCTATATTTATAAGCGAGACTGACCAATGATTCTCTTTTCTTGTGTTGTCTCTGTCCAGTTTTAGGATCCAGTGTTTGTCTAACCTTATAAAATGAGCTGGGCAACTTTCTTCTTTCACTAAACTCTAAAACAGTTTGCATAAAATATGGATTATTTATTCCTTATAGGTTTGATAGAAGTCTATAAATGATCTGGGCCTGGTACTTTTTCTTTAGGGAGAGGATCTCTGAATATCATTTATACTTTTTAATGGTTATTGGTCTATTCAGATTTTTAAAATTTGTAAACTAATTTTAGTAATTATTTTGGTAGAAAATGGCCCTTTGAGATGTTTTTCACTTTCATTAACAAATTTGTCTCATTTACCCATATTTTTCATTTCCCCGTTCTTTTGCTATTATTTGTTTGTGCCTTATTTTTTTTTCCTTGTTTAATTTTACCAAACATTTGTCTATTTTGTTTGGTTTCATAAAGAGCCAGTGTTTGATTTTCCATTGCTTTTGTTTTTAATTCTTTTTTGGCTTTCATCTTGTTATATTTTTCTAGTTTCTCTGTATGTTAATATTCTCCCCCTCCATTGAATGGAAAACCTAGCTTGTTTATTTTCAATCTTTCTTGTTTTCTAATAAATATCTTTAAGGTTGTAAGTACCACTTTAGCTGTATCCCACAGTGCTTGCTATGTAGTAATTTTGTTGTCATTCTATTCTAACTCTTTTGTAGTTTTCTATTTTGATTTCCTTTATAAATCTATGACTTACTGTATATGGCAGTATATTTTGTGGTTTGTGATTGTATAGGAGTTGGAGAGAAACTATTTTTTTGACGTTTATTTCTCATTTTGTTGTACTGTGATTAGTGAATACTATTTCCATGATACCAATTCTTTGTGATTTGTTGAGATTTCCTTTGAAATTTAGTACATGGTCAATGCTTATAAATGTTTCTTGATGCTTGAAAAGAATGTGTATTCACTATTTGGTGCAGAGTTCTATGAATTAAATTGTGCTTATTAATTATATATATCTCATGCTTACATTTTATTTGCTTGATTTTCAGTTTCAAAGACCTACTTGAAAGTTTCTAATTATGATTACATCTGTGCTATTTTAGTTGGTATTTCCTTAGTTTAAAATTTCCACATATTTAATTATAACTTTTTTGGTGTCATTTTGTTTTGTATGTTGTTTTTTTAAATTCATACAAAGAATAATTTCTTTTAAAAGATACACTTAACACATTAAAATATATTTTGTCTAATGGTATACTTGGTCTTCTGCCATCTTATTTTGTGCTTGGAATTACATAATATTTATACAGAATTGAACTTCCAAATTAAGAACAAAGAAGTATATATCCTTTTAATCAAAACTTCTGTTGTGACCTTTATTACAGCTTGATAGTTTTGTATAGATAGGACATTATTGAACTTACTTCTAGGTATTTTGCTTGCTAATGTTTTTGTTGCTGTAATAAATATGACTTTGTTTTTTTGTCCAAATTATTTATCATTTCTATATATTTTTATTCGGCTAAATTTATTAACAATAATTTTTTCTAATAGTTTTACAGTTCAGAATTTTGAGTGTTTCAGTTGTCTATTTGTCTCTTCTGCTAATAATAATTTCCTGTTTCCATTGGCTATTTCTTGTAAAACAATGTTAAATGCTATCAAACAGGAAGTATTCTTTTGTTGCCTCCAAATCTAATGGGATTTTTTTCAGTGTTTTATTTAGGCTTTTATTTTGATATTTCACTTAACCATAAGAGAATGTATCAGTTATGACAGTGGCGGTAAATAATCAAATTTCAACTAAAAGTGGCTTAAAAATGAGGAAAAGCTCTCATCTCACATAATACCTTGGGAGGCAGAGTTCTAGAGTTAATTTGGTAACTCAACTCTATCATCAAGTACTCAAGTGTCTTCTAGCTTTCTACGCCGCCATCCTTAGTATGTTGGTGATGGTGGCCAGGTGTTTCTTGTAATTTTCAGGTATCATATATAGACTCAAGCACATCACTAAAAAGGTGGGTTTCCTTCCAGCCATCATTTTGTTAATTAGTTAATAAAGAAAATCATGATTCATTCTTTAAAGCTACCGAAGGTGTGTTCACATACTCTGAGCATATGGAAGGGTGAAGAAATGAACCAAATTAGGGTCGTGACTATTGGAAAGAAAGGCTTAGGGTGGGATGGCTGTTGGATTGGCCACAGTGTCTGCCACAGAAAATTTTTACCTCCTCCATCTTTCTCTGGTTTATCAGTGATCATCATTGGTTTTGTCAAATACTTCTTGCCAATAATCAAGCTGATCATTATTCTCAATGGATCTTTGGCAGGGAAAAGTTTACTGATCAATTTCCTAAAAAATCTTTAAACTGTCTTTTCATTTCTTGAATGAATCTCACTGGTAAAGATCATTTTAAAAACTTATTTCTGGATTATATTTGTAAATATTTTAATTAGTATGTGAGTGTGTATGTGTGTACATGCATTGTCAGGTTTTAGAATCAGTGGTATGTAGTCTTTACAAAGAGGATTAGAAATATTTCTATTTTTGTCCCTATACTAGTTGAGTTTAAAAACTTTGGAATGGTCTCTTTCTTGAAGGTTTAGAATAATTCAACTGTGAATAATCTGGGCTTAGTAGTTTTTTGGATGAGTAGGTTTTTGACAACTTTCTCAATTTCTTTCATGGTTATTGGTCAACCTGGTTTTCTATATCTGTGTGATAATACATGTTTTCCTAAAAATAATTTATTTTACTCAAGCATTAAATTTTTCAAGCCCTAAGGTTACATTTATAGCAAGACAGTTATAAAGTATTACCTTTCAGTTATTTACTTTACTCTTTTTTTTTTTTGGCAATTTCTGAAATAGTTTATTATTTTATTTTCTTAATTATTTACTTTACTCTTTACTTATCATTATTTACCTTTACTTGACCCTAATTTCCTGTATTTGGGCATTTTTATTTCTTGATTTTCCAGATAGTGTTTTTTTCTCTTTTGTGGCCTATTTATGCATTCTATTGTTTTTATTTTTTCTGTTTTACCATTTTTATTTTTATATTGAACAGTCCTTTAAGTTTATGCAGGGCCATTGTTTTGTACTAGCCTCTGCACTAGGACCCAGCAGACCAGACCAAACCAGAATGGAGTCACTTGTGCTCAGTGTCAAGTAATCAGACTGAACTTTGAAACAGGCCAGTTTTCTTAAAAAACAGAGGATTTCTGTCAACCTGAGTCACCATAATAAGAAAGTTCCCTCTGTTTTAACCCTATAAGGAAAATAATTTTGAAATAATCAATCCACGTTTTGTTTTCTGTTTCTGCTTTTTTCAGCCCTTTTCTTCCTATAAAGCCAGATGGTCAGCTCATCAAGAACATTCATTCTATTTTATAAAATGAGGTGTTGCCTGATCCTAGAATCAAAAATAAAAGCCATTTAAGATCTTTAAATTTATTGTAATTTTCATCTTTTGATAGTAGTATAGGCTAAGCCCCTGCTGAGCCTCTCTTTAACCTGGACTCATAAGTTTTTATATATCAAAATTTAATTGTCACCATTTTTGTAACTTTTTTCAGTTGTGGTTTTGATTTTTTTCTTGATCCAAGAGTTAACAGCTAGATTTACATTTTCCAGCTTATTTTTGGCTCCCGCTTTTGTTATTAATGATGGTTTGTTGCATTGCCATAAGATAGCATACTCTGTTTTATTTCTACTTTTAGCAACTTATTTTCTTTCTTGCTTACTAAATAGTCAGATGTTATATATATTTTATGGGCATTCAGAAAGATGGTATCCTCTTTCTTTTAAGGGCTTATACTTCAATATAAATTAATTTTTTAGTTTATCCATATTAATTAAGTATTAATAATGCATAAGATCTTTTCTTAATTTTTGTTAACTGGATTTTTATGAATTCAGAAAAAGTGAACTTACATTTTTTGCTATGTATATGTTTTTGCCAAAATTTACTTGTATTTCCTGTAATTTTTACCTCATATATTTTTTTCAATGTGGAAATGGTCAAAGAAGACAAATAATTACTCAAAATTCATGATCTCAAAGCACTTATACTCGACTTTAGGTAAATATAATTTTAGATACCTTTATTCATGTCAATCTATGTCTAAGATAAAATTGAAACAATATTAGATAAATTGATTTATTTCTAAATTTCCATAAACAAAAGTTTTACTTGAATTTCATGAAGAAAGGAAACTATTGTGAAAGTGAAGAAAGTGAGAAAAGCATCAGAAAACTGTATTCTGACATTGAGTGTCTTTTGGTCTTTTTGTAATACTATGATTTTCCACTCAGTTTTAGGTGACTGGATTTCATCATGGAATTTACATTTCAAAAAGATTCTTGGGTGCCTTATTATCTGACTTCTTTTATGTTTGGAAATGTATATCTGCTGCTTTGAAACTTGAGCAAAAACTTGCTCATCTATAATATTCACGACTCATATTTTTCTTTATCTTAAATTGCATTCACAGTCTTCCATCATTTTCTGGCATTACACATTCCCATATCGTGGTCTGTGGTTAGTCTGATTTCTCTTCATTTATTTTTTCTTCTGGTTGCTTTTATATCTTTAAAGTTTGACACATTATTAGAATGTGTCTTGTTGTCAGTTGTTTCTACTAATATTTCCTAGAACAATGTATAGTCTTTGAAATTGGAGACTCTCTTACCTTTTATGGGGTTCTTTCTTTCTGTATTACATATTTAAAAACTTTATTCCTTTCTTTTTGTTGAGTTCTTTACCTCAGGCACAACATTTCTCCATGTCTAATATTGTGGTAGGCAGAATGGCCACCCAGCCCTAATCCCTGGAACCTGTAACTAGGTCATATTACATGGCAAAAGGGAATTTCCAAATATATGAGGGCTGTCCGGAAAGTATCCAGCCATGTAACTGGTCTCATTATATCAACAATGGCTGAATACTTTTCGGACAGCCTTTTATTTTTTTTTCCTTTTATTTCATCACATAATGGGTGTACAAATATTGTTAGGGTTACATACATTGCCCCTACCACCTCTCCCCCCCCAC
>VBSM01001265.1:63481431-63516542 GCA_008086735.1 Cheirogaleus medius
TTTTCTCATGGACCATGAACCATTTCCCACACCAAAGAAACTAAACGCTATCTCTAGGAAATTGTATATTCTTTCTTCCTTGGCCAAAAGCTACATAATCCAATGCTGACCTGTTTGCCATTAGACAGTTGTCAAGAAGCTCAGAGTTGCATTTCTTGATCGCATATGACGTCCCTATGTCTAATGACATTAAGCTGTTAAGTTTGTGGTCATTTTTTATGGTACCAATAGACAAAGAATGCACTAGGAGGGATGATGGGAAAGTTCATTCTTTGTTTGAAGTGGAGAACTTGTGACATGAAAGATTGGCCACTTCAAGCATATGCAGGAAATAAAAGGTCAGGATATGGTAGGAAGTAATAAAGACCTATACCTAAAAATTCCCAAGTCTGGACACTCACTCACAAAACATTACTGCCCCTGTGAAAATAATACTATAAAAGAAAGGGGAAATAGCAAAGTTTGTACAAGCTGTGCTGAAACTGAGGTAGGAGCTCAACCTCATAGTCTATAATTCAAAGGGTATAATTTAAATGCAAAACAAGATCAAACCAACACAGTTTTCAGGCATCAACACCCTAAACAAAAGCCTGAAAGCCTCGCTGAAACCCCCAATTTGATGGGTAAGTGCTGAGTTCCTGGAGTCCAAGGGGGAAAAAACCCAGTAGAATATCACTGCAGGGACTCCCTCCAATAGTGAGTCAACAAAGGTAGACGTGCTAAGACTCCTCATGTTTTTGTCTGATGCAGAAGAAAGGGGAAACAAGTCAGGAAAAATGTTTTTTAATTATCTCGGAAAATACATAATGGCTTCACAAAATTTGGAACAAAGAAACACATAAGCTCTAGAGGCACAAGGGAAAGTATAAGCAACCCTAAACATTCCATTTGAGCCCATATTTTCCCAGAGCAGACAGAGCCGCCGACAGATCCAGAGATCTGTGTTAGTTTCCTAGGGCTGCGTATCACATCGCCGTGATGTAAAACAACAGAAACTTATTCTCACTGTTCTGGAGGCCAGAAATCTGAAATCAAGGTGTTGGCAGGGCCACACTCCATCCAAGGGCTCTAGAGGAGAATCCTTCCTTGCTGCTTCCAGGTTCTGGTGGCTCCTGCATTCCTTGGTTTATGGCAGCAGAACTCTAACCTCTGTTTCCATTTTCACATGGCTTTCCTCCCCCTGCATCTGTGTTCTTTTCAATCTCTTAGAAAAACACTCTCATTTGATTCAGTGCCCACCCTGATCCAGTACAATCTCATTTCATCTTTACTTTAATTACATCTGCAAAGACCCTCCCTCCAAATAAGGCCCTATACTGAGGTTCCAGGTGCATATGAATTTTAGGGGGACACTCTTCAACCTATTAAAAAGGGAATATTAAGAGAAATTATACATCATCTATTATTTAGATTTGAATTTTTTTCAAAGCATGATTGGTTTCTCTGCTTCAGGTCTTACAATGCAGAAATCAAGGTGTTGGACCTGAGGACTTATCTGAAGTCGTGGGGGGCATCTGCTTCCACACTTGTTCAGGTTGTTGGAGGAATTCAGTTACGTGTGTTTGTAGGACTGAGGTCCCCATTTCCTTGCTGATTGTTGGCCAGGGATTGGTCTTAGCTTCTAGAGGCTGTCTGTATTCCTTTGCTCCTGGTCCCATTTCTCAGTCTTCAAAGCTAGCAATGGCAAACTGAGTCCTTCTCAAACTTCAGATCTCTCTTGTGGCTTCCTCTTCTGCCTCATCTATCCAAGTGCCTTTTCCACCGCATGTCTCTGCCTTCTACTTTCATTGTGTCTCTCTCTGCCTCCAGCCAGAGAAAGTTCTCTATCTTTAAGAGATCATGTAATTAGATTGCTCCCCCTCCTCCAGTTAATCTAGGAAAGTCTCCCTATTTTAAGATCCCTAACTTTGATCACATCTGCAAAATCCCTTGTGCCATGTGATGAAATGTACTCACAGGTTCCAGGGATTAGGATGTGGATCCTGTCAGCCACTACAACTATTGAAATATTTTATAGTTCTTTGTCATCATCCTTAACTATACATACTTCTAAACTTCATATTTGTGACTAGGTTTTTCCTCTAGAATCCCCTGGCCTCTTTACACTAAAACCACTTTAAAAACATTGGTAATACTTTTGCTTTCCATTTTATTATTTTTTTCCTTCCCTTTGCACCACTAGACCCTTATGGAATGTTTGTGCCTGAAAGCCTAAAGAAGAATATTAGTAACCTTCATTCACTTCTCCTGGGTGCTTTGAAGATTAATGTTCCATACAAATTCTAAATTAAATTTTTAATTAAAGCACATATGTGAATTAATGAGATTGGGGATCAAATTCCCAATTTGGCTAATATACTAGATTTTTTTTTCAAAAGTAGAATATCAGTCATTTTTTTCCCAAGAAAATTTCACAGTATGAAAATTTGATGCAGTCTTTTTTTTACTATATATTGAGCAATTTGAATAAAAATTATTTTGAATTATTGAAAGAATTACTTTCACTTGATTTGTCTTAAGATGTGGATTAGAAGAATATTTTTTAAAAAAACCATGTATACTCTAAGTTTGGCTTGTCTTTGCTTATTTTCGAAGGCTCTGTCCTCTATTTCCACGGGAACACCACTTATCTGGTAGCATCAGATTTGACCAGATTCACCTGCAGTTGGGGATATACAAATACGCTTTTTCAGAATTCAGGTCTTACTTTAATTTTGGGTTTTATTATGTCTATTTCTAAAACTTATTTAAAGCCAGTATACACAAACTCACTACAAGACAAAATATTTAAAAATAAAAATTGGATACAAATGTAGCAGGAATCACTATTATTGTATTTTTATAACCACTTTTCCATCTAAATTTATTTTCTTTAAGGATAGATTTGAAAAAAAAAGATATAAAATTAGGAGCTGGAACATTGTTGTGATTTGAATCCAGTTTTTATCTTCCCTCTAATGTTTTAATGACAGCTAGTAAATGTATAGAAATTGAGGAATGGGTTGAGTTTCATGTCTGGCTATTAGTGAAAATCCTTCTAGGAGGAAGGACTTCAGTTGGAATAATGCTCTGGCTCTCCCCAGGAGAGGGAAAGTGACTTATCCGAATGACGAGATTGGGAGAAGAATGAATTTAGTCTTCTGGGTGCTCTTTCTTTTCCCTTTTTTCCCTTGAGCCAGCATCACTGCTCACCATGTAGTAACTCACAGGGAAGGGATGGGAAAGACTGTGGCTTTCCATCTGTGAAAGTGACCAGGCAGACGGACTCATGTATTTCAAGCGGGGATAATTAATAACTGTTATTTATCTATAGAACCAAAGACACCTAAGTAGACATATAGGAATAACATTCAATCAGCTTTATTAGTAATATAACTGACATTCTGATATCCATCTCTCCAGATATCAAGTTTTATTTCTTAATTTGCTTGAACCAAAGAAGGAAAGACTGAGTGTGTTTATTTGAGTCTTTAAAAGGTCCCAACTGTAGGCATTAGATGCATCAAACAAGAAAGCAAATGCTCAGGTGTTAAAACAGCTCTGAGATTGTAAAACAGCCAGGAATTCTCGGAAATTGTCAGGGAGGATTTCAGACTCCGAAGCTATGGAAGTGGGGATTTGAGGCACATTTTAATCAGACCTTGGTCAAGCTACTTAAACATTTAGCACCTCAGTTTACTTGTCTACAAAACAGGAATAACAGTACTAACTTCAAAAGTTTACAAATTTTATATATATAATATACATATCATTTGTGATATGTAATATATGTTATATATAATATACGTATCATTTATGATATGTGATATATGTTATATATATCTTAGGAAAGCAACTGATACATAGAGCCCCATCATGGTTATTTATTATTATCATGATTGTTATAATTAATATTAGAGAATCAGGAATGCCATAATTGACAGCTGAATTGCACAAAGAATTTAAATGAAGTGGAGAAATTAATGCTACTGAATATTGACTATCAGTTACTGTAGGTGAGCACTGAATGCAGCTTCCCGGCAACATGGTAAACCAGGCAACATTGGGTTGTGTGACTATCACCCAAGGAAGAAAAATACTTATTTTCTAGTGATTGGTGATGTTTGGGGTTTTTTTTGGTATAGAAGACACACTCTGTATTTTGGCCACAAATATTGGTCAAACTATACTTGGTGAACAGCTTAGGGAAATGGAAGTGATCCCAGGGATCTGGAAGAACTGAGAAATGTGTTATTTTCAAGGATACCTTTGAATACTCTGGCTAGGAAGGTGAATTAAAGGCAAAGTTACTGGGAAAAAAGTGGCTGTGTGTCAATCTAGAAGAGAATAATACAAGGGACATAAGATAAGCAGCCAGAGTCAGGAAAGAACAATATGCAGATCGGATGAATTTAGACTATTCAATAACAAAATCTAAACATTACACTTGAGGTAGGATGTTTCCTTTATGTCTGAATGTATTTGCCTGATTGGCAACAGATCCTTGAAGAAACAACATGGGCTTTCTCGAGAACAAGATAGCTTCTTTAAGGCATGGTGGTGCACGCCTGTAGTCCCAGCTGCTCTGGAGGCTGTGGCAGGAGGATCACTTGAGCCCAGGAGCTATGATCATGCCACTACACTCCAGCCTGGAGGGCAGAGAGAGACCCTCTTTCTTTAAGAAAAAAAATACCTTCTTTCTAGGTTCTGTGTTCCTTACTTTATTAAGTAAATCATTCATTCATCTCCCACCAAGTGTTCAGCACTGCTAGATGCTGTGAGGGACACCGGAGAAGCAGAATACATGCACATTAACCTTCAACTAGTCTCTAGACTACACTATGGAGATACCATTAGTTCAAGTCTACATTCCATGGAGGTTACAACATTTAATTATGTCCTGTGAAGGACACAAATATGTAAACCTGCTCCCAATCTCTTTGGGAAGAAAAGCAGCTGGAAAATCAAGGTAAGCAATAATTTAGTGAGCTCAGTAGTAACATCACATTATTTTTTTTTTTGGTGAGGAAGACCATTTAATTCTCAAAAATTTAAAAAGTTATCATTATATTCAATTTTGAATACAAATACCATAATGAAGAATGTTCCTAAGGTTGTTTTCCCCATGTTAGGGTGGTTCTATGCTGTTTATTTCCTCTACAGAGCATGATATTAACTCTAGGCTGTATTACAGAGGTTTACAAATAGTCTGCAGAAGCTGATTATAAAGCTATTGATACAGTGAAAAGTGTTATGGGTAATCTCGACTTCCTATTCTTTTCATAAGGATTTCCACTCTTCTTCTCAGGTGTGAGCAGTGACATTCAGCTCCCACTTTTTCCTCCCCTTGGGGGCAGTGACTGGAGCCCAGTGGATCATGCAAGCCAAGAGGTCGGACCATTCTACTGGACCGAGGGTGCCATGTGGGCCACTGCTGTTGCTCCATGTCAGTCCTGCCCAGGGATGGCGTGTGTTTGCTTCCTCCTCCTCGAGACAGCAGATAAAGCAGGCCTGAGTCTGATTTCTGGTAGGTCAGCCAAGTCTCTGCTCTTTTTGAGTTTTCCCATGTGCCACTGTAGGTCAGCCAAGTCTCTGCTCTTTTTGAGTTTTCCCACGTGACACTTCTGTGTCACGGGCTTTTCAAGGTCTAGGTTTTTGGAGGAAAGTAGAAGGTCCCACTGTGCTTCTCAGTTTAGATTTGCTAGTAGCAAATACCTGAAAAGGTATTTTGGCCCTCATTTGTTTCCTTGGGCTTATATTCTCTTGGTTGGTATCTAGATAGAAGGAGGGATTCACAAGTGCCCCACAAACCTCCAACAAATATTGCAAAATAGGTGTTAATCTAACCCTGATTTTCCATATGCTTTCTGTGAGATTTGGGAGAAGTTACTTGACTTCTTCAAGCCAAGTAACTTCTTTTTCTTACTTAAAAAAAAAAAGGCATCACGCAGGTGAAAATGCCCAGCCCAGTAGCTGCTCTTAGTAAGTGTTCATAAATGTTGACCTGCCCTAGTCTTCGTTCTCTTCAGCTCTTGTTTCCTGGTGAGTTTACTCATGCAGCCTTCTGCTGAGGGCATCTGTTTCTCAGCTTTCTCATTGCATTTGGGAATAAACAGCTGAAAAAGTGAGCTATTTCAGGCCTGTCTACAGTCCCGTGTACATGAGCGGAAAAATAATTCAGGAAACAGTAGCAACCCCAAACTCCTTCCTAAGATCAAATCCAACTCAATTCCAAGTTTTTGACATCTTAAGACATTTATTATTTTCATTCTCAAGCTTCCTAGGGTAATTCAGATCTTAAAGTCTCACAATAGATGAAATATAATGATGTGTTGGTAAGAATTTTTCCTCAGCTGGAACTAGGAAGTCACTGAAAACTGATGTAATAACTGATTTGTGGTAAGCATTGAATCTTTTTGCTCTTTATCTGGAAATGAATAGTTTAAAAATCATTTCTCTGCAATATAAATTTTATCATTTCCTTTGCAATCACAGTTGCATTATATTTCTAACTTCAGAACTGAAAACATACAGTTTAAAATGAGAGATTAATTTCATGGATAGAGAGTAGGATTAAGTTTTGCTTTTCAATAAATGAATAAGAAAACATCATAACTGTGCTCTCACAATCCATGAATTTATTTGGGGATGGTTTTCTTAGGGTAGGTCTCCTTTGCTTTAAAGATTCTATCTTCAACTCTCAAAACCCACACAACTTTTCAGTACTAACTAAGGACTTACTTCTTATATGGAACTTTTTCTGATGATTTTATGCCAACTGATCCTTGTATACCTGAACTCCTTTGAAGCCTATAGTCAGTTGCACCAAAAATGGTCCATACTATAGCAAATTGAGTTTTAGAGTCATGTATGTATTTAAATCTTGGCTTTCAATTTACTCACAATAGATTAAACATAATGATGTGTTTGTAAGAATTTTTCCTCAGCTGGAACTAGGAAGTCACTGAAAACCACCGTAATAACTAATTTGTGGTATATTGAGACAGCAATATAAACATTTGCTGTGGATCTTTGGGAAAGTTTAACTTCTCTGAGATCAGTTCCTCGGGTGCAAAATATGCATAATAACTGCTACTTTTCTGTAGGAATGACATTAAATGATTAAATAATATATTTGAAGTAGCCAAAAGAGATACTGATAAAAAATAATAGACCCCTTCCACTTATACATTTATTTATTCATTCTATAAATATTCATCAAGCAACCACTATGCGGTAGGTACGATACTAGGAGTTAGTAATATAAAATTAAAATAAATGTCATTTCGTTCAGGAACTCATCATTTAATGGAAGGGAAATTGGTAAACAGGAAAATTAGAGTCTGCTGGGATATGCTCTGTGATAGATGGAGATGGGGGTGCCAAGGGGCATTCTGGAGGCATAGCTAAGCCAGTGTAGGAAGGGGTCAGCAGAGAAGAAAGAAGAGGAAGGTCATTGTGGTGAGGGAAGCAGCCAGTACACAGGCAAGAAGATGAGAAGGGGCCTGTCCTAGAGAAGACTGTGTATATTTCACCATGGCTAGGGAGTTTTGGCAATAAGTAAGGTTGGGGAGACAGGTAGGGGATGATTCATGAAGGAGCTTAAAATCATATGATGGACTTTGAATTTTATCCTAAACACCAAACATTGCTAAATTTTAAACTTGAAAACTCATGTGATTTCATGTGCATTTTTATAATAGAAAGATGAGAGTTTCAAATTTGTGGAGTATTTATTGAAATGGAGTAAAAGTATAGGTAAGGGTATTGGTTAAGAAGCTGTGATAGTCTAGGTTTGCAATGATGAGGGCCTGAATTAAGGCACTAATGTCAAGGATGGACAGAAGAAGGAAGATTTAAGAAAGAATAAGGTATTGGTGGGACATAGGAGAAGAATGAATGAAGGGTAGTTCTCATAATAATGGTGTTAGATTAGGTAATCAGGCTATTAGAGGCCTGTATCACTAAACACTCAAATCCCACAATAAATGCTCCTTGTTTTGATTCCAGATGCATCTTCTGATTTAATTCTAATTATTCAAAGTGTTCCTAAAGGGAGACAAAGTGCTAGACAGGCTGATTCAAGTAGCCATTGCTCTGGGCAGTTATAGTTCTCACTGTAAACTAATAAATCTTTATTCTGGTTTAATAAATCAGCCTTATAACTTGGTCTAATGAGGCTCTGCCTTTGAGAAGCTTAATCATTCTTGGTATCAGATCTTGAACTATTAACATTGTCTCAGGACTGAGGAGAATTCACCTAAGTGATGCTAGCCCGTGAGATGAAATATGAGAGGCTCTGGGAGATAATCTCACCATTATTATTTGCCTAGTGAGGCTTTGTAATGTCAAAGAAAAACTTATTCAAAAATTATACTTGTTAAAACACAGTAAGGAAGACTTTGTTCAGGACTATCAAGATAGGTACAGGGACCATTGCAAGGCAGTCTTGTCGTGGGGGAGAGAGATTGGGCTAATCTCTGAACACAGCACAGGCAAATGAGGGTTTATAGCCAAAGAGAAGGGTGAGGGTCAGTGGATGGAAAATAACTAAGAGGAAACATCAGGGGTAACAGAGATTCTGGCTAAACCAACCTAACAGGATTCTTGCTGAAGATAGGCTGGGTGAATCAGACATCACCTAGGAGATGATGATAGAGGATGTGGAATGGCATCAGCTATTAAAGGTGATAGAGTTTCAGGGTTGGGGGATACTTGCTAAACAGATTCTGTTTGATAAAAAAAAAAACTGTGTTAAAAAGAAAAAAAAAACCCAAAGTGTTTTTCCTACTGCCACACACCAATCAACACAACACTTCTGCCACCAGGTGTGTGGAGATTTTTACCCACACACCAACCAATGCTCCAGTGGACACCACCTGGGTATCCTCTAATTCAATTCAATTTTGACTTTATCTACCTGGAGTTAGAATCAGATCCCACAGGCTCAGTTCCACAAGACTGTTCCCCACTTTAGATGCTGATCACAAGTAGGAGGTTGTCACTTATACTTCTTAAAAGACCACCTACAAATCATGGTTCCTGTGACCCCCTCCTCAGGTTTAATTAATCTGTGAGAATGGTTCACAGGATTCATGGAAACACTTACAGATGTTTACTGGTTTACTGGATATGACAAAAGATACGGATGAACAGCCAGAGGGAAGAGGTGCATAGGGCGAGGCATGTGGGTAGGGGCGTGGAGTTTCCATGCCCTCTCTGGGGTGCCCCACTCTCCAGACACCTCCACGTGTTCAGCAATCCAGGAACTCCATGAACCTGGTCCTTTTTTTTTTTATGGAGGCTTCATTACATGGACATGATTAATTAATTATTGCCTTTCCTAATCAACTCAACCTTCAGCCTCTCTCCCCTGCCCTCTAAGGTCGGTGGGTGAGGCTGAAAGTTCTAACCCTCTAATCACATGATTGGTTCTCCTGGCAACCAGTCCCCTTCATGAAGCTATCCAGGAACCCACCAGTAGTCACCTCATTAGAACAAAGGATGCTCCTATCACCCAGAATATTCCAAGGGATTTAGGAGCTGTGTCAGAGACTCCTAACACTCAGGAGATTACAAAGGTCTTAGGAGCTCTGTGTCAGGAACCTGGGTCAAAGATCAAATATTAGAACAGAAGATTCTCCAGTGGCCCTATCTACAGGAATTTTAAAATATGTGTGCCAGGAACAGGGAGAGGGTGTGGGCAGAGACCAATATATATATATATATATATTTCTTATTATTTCACACTACCATACTGACTTAACAGTGTGGTTCTTTGCTAAAACTGGATTTTACAAGGATGTGCACTGATGGGCCTAGGAGAAGGTTCTGAAGCCTGACTAAATTTTGGTCAAGCAAAGAATCTTCATCAGTAAAAATTTCAACAATTATGAATTCAACTTTAGACATGTTGAGTTGATTTGCAGAGGAGACAACAAAGTGAAAGGTCTCCTATGCTGCTAGATAAAGGGTATATTAGGGTAAGTAACACTAGCTGCTGTAACAAACAATCCTCTAACATCTCAACGTCTTAACTCAGTAAAAGTTTATTCTTGCTCATGCAAAGAGCAATGCAGATGTTCTTGGTTGGCAAGTAGCCTTCTCCATGGTTCTTTAGGACCCTAGTTTCTTCAATTCTATGGCCTCACTATTTACTAGGGCCTCCAACTTCTCTCCTAGATCATCTGCATTAATTAACAGATGGGGGAAAGTATGGAGGATCGTGTAGAAAGTGTTTTATGGGCCAATCTTAGAGGTGACTCATTTCATCTACACTATATTCCATTGACAGAATTCGTTCACATGGCCATACAAAACTATGAGAAAGGCTGGGAAATGAGGTCTAGCAGCGTACCCAAGAGGCAGAGAACATGAGTTTGGGTGAATGCATAGTAATATCTACCACATAGGGGTTTATGGTTCAGAAATAAGAGTTAAGAATTAAGGGGCCTATCATTGCAATATAATGGATAATTCAGGCTATAGAGTGAATGAAAATGTATAAAGAATACATAGAGTTAAGAACAAAAGAGAATGGAAGCCTGAGCTTCGGCTTTCTCATCAGTGAAGATTTAAGTGACAGACGAGCAAGCCAGAGCATAAGAAATAGCAACCAAAGAGTTTGCACATACTAAAATAAAGACTACTATTTATCGATAGCTTACTACATATATGGTACTGTGTAATGTTACAGGGATTATTTTATGTAACCCTTATTACAAACTGATGATGCAAAAACGCTTCAGATTCCTATATTTTTCATGAAAAAACAAGATTGGAGAGGTAAGTACCTGCCTAGGTCACACAATTAGTAAGTAGAAGATCTTGGATTTAAACTGTTCCTGAGACTACAGAGTTCAATCTCTTAATCAATGTGCCACCCACATCCCTTCACCTCCACCCCAGGAAGGCACATGGGAACACAAATACCAGGAGAAAGGGTTCTTAGAAGAAGGAAATGGTGAACAAATGCTCTGGAGAGGTTAAGTAAGAATGCATAATGCTCATTGGAAGGTCATTATTCCACAATTGTTTTTTAAACAACGGCTCACTGAACACTGATTCTATGGCAGTCCCATTTCTAGGTGGTGGGGACACAGAGCTAGATTTCTGCACTTAGGCACTTACAGTTCAGTAATCACACTAAGAGGTTGGCCTCAGGAGCCAGATTACTGAGGGTCTAATGAAATCGAAGGGAGACAATGGAGAGCATGTGAATCATGCATTTGACACTCTCCTCCTCAGCCCCCGCTGGGCTCTAAAGAGACAGAGATAATGCCCTTGGTTCTTCTACATCTTAAATACAGCCTTATGATCTGAGTTATCCCGCTATGGCCCTACCTATTAAAAACTTCCTGTAGTTAGAAGATCTGATAAACTCAGGCTCAGTAGGATGTTAATGACAGATGAAACTTAATATACTAGTTTCCTAGGGGTATTTGAATTGTGGGAAATGCAGGAAGTCACAGCTTAAATGAATAAATCTCTGTGAATTTTTAGATACCATTGAGCAGATGGAGACAAAATTTTATGAGGGTCAGGGTTGCCTTCTTGTTGACCCTGAAATGATATCACAAAAGCAGCTGCTAAGACTCCCTGCTCTTGACAGAGCCTGTAGTTAAGAGAGACCAGTCAAGATAAGACTGAGCTGTGGATTTATAAAATCTTTCATGTGTGAACAACATGGGGGCAAGCTTTTTACCAAAATAGCTCAGAAATCTGTGTCATGCAGTTACAGTAAACACCCAAGAGCTTCACACATAAACCACAACAGCCTCTTGGGGACAGAAGGAAGAGAAAGGGAAATGGGAGCTGTATCCTTAGAAGAAAGGGAAAAATTAGGGACCTGCTAGCTGTCCAGGCTGGGCACCTCAGGATGGCAGCATTTTGGTGGCTTTGGCATGTTCTTGAGCCTGTTTTTGACTTTGTTGGCCCCTTAAAATTTACATAATTGATACATCAGTTCTGTGGGAGTGGATGAGGTCTGAGAAATCATGTGCTACCCCAACTTACAGGGGACTATTTCACAACCAGACACAACTGTTTATTTTACAGAGAAGTATGTTTGGCAAGAGGACCTGAATATCAATGTCAGTCGATCAAGGCAATCTCTCCCTGGAAGGAACTTCTTTGTGGGAGGCAACATAATATAAAATGCCATTCAAGAGTCTACATATAGCATCAAAGAGCCAGAGAATCCAGGCTGTGCCAACTATTAGCTATGGAACCTGGGATATATCACTTACCCTTCATGAGTGTCAGCCTTTCATTTGAAAAATGGATTTAGAGAGAGTAAGGTGAAAGAAGAGAGTGAATTTATGCATGTAAAATACTCACCACATGATTGGCAGCTAGCTAGATATTTTAAAAATCTATAATGAATCTGGAAGAAAGACCCAAGAGAATTAGGAGGAGAGTCTTTCAGGCGAGTATTATTGTTCTATAACCTACAGAGTCACACCTTCTAAGGGAAGCTAATAGTCTTGTCTGCTGGTCGGATCTCTATCTCCTCTAAGATGTCAAATGCACACTGACCTGTTTCTCCTCATTGATTTCCTTCTTCCTAGAACTGTGAAGACCACACATATTCTTAAATGTTATGGATTAAATTGTCTACTTGTTACATGCCAGTTCTAAACATGCCACAGAGCTACGTGGATTGGCTTTGAGTGGCTCCAAATTACTGACAAACAACACATTCACAGACCATATCAAGCAGAATTATTGATGTAGTTGAGTAAGCCAGGCCATTTGTGCTCATTCTTAAAATTTTCACAGTCAATGGGTGACTTTATACTTTATAGTGCTTTATGTACTCACTCTGGAGCCTAGTATATATTTCTGACTGATTCAAATTCAAAAGCTAGGGAATCAGGGAGCTGCTATGCAAACTGCTGGCCTCAGGTTCATACTGCCTTGACTGTAATCCAGGAAGCCATTGTTAACGTTGTTGGCTCCAGGCCTGTGTGCCTGCTACAATCTATATCAATAATGGATGCTTTGTGTACTACTTCTGTTTCCATTTAACTCATTTCCCAAACAAATCTTGTGTGATTGGGTGTAAGTGGCCTAATCCAAGTCACAGTCACATCATAAACTAGGTGTTCAAGAGGGTCTGGGAAATATTGTTTTTAGTTTTCCAACCCTGTAGGATAGTACAAGGAGGCTGGGCTAGATATTGAGTGATCCTGAGCCAATAAGCTGGATACATCTCAGGCAAATGCCTGTGCAAAGTAATATTTCAGATGCTCCAGAGAACGCAAAGATAAGTAAACCAGATTCCGTCAAGAGAATCTGGCTATAGTCTAAGAGGGAAGAAGAGATAAATCTAGAATCTTCACATTATGGGATTGCTTCCTCATGAGTCTGGGCCAGATTTCCTTCCTCCATACTCATAAAGCATATTTCTCCTATCATAGCTTTTAAAACACAGTATTATAATTACTGGTTATCTTACCTGTGCACTCAGTGGGCTACTAGCTATTGAAGGCGGAGACCATATGTATCTTGCTGACTGTTAAATAGCCAATGTTTAATCCCATGCCAATAAATATTTGTTGAATGACTGGATAAATGAAAACAAGTAGGAGTTGAAATTATAACCTCTAAGGATGTAGGTGTTCATTTATTATAGAACAGAATATTTTCTTCCTGCCAAATCTCAGTCTTGTCTTTAAGCTAAATTAGAAGACTCTAAATAATAAATTGAACATTGACATTAAGGGAATATATTTTCTCACTACTGGTAACCCACAGTCCTACACTCTTCCTATATGGCACTTGCGTATTTGTAGCTGGAAAAGCTAGCTACATTTCCTTTTGCTAATTGTGTGAGAAGTTAGCAAAGAGGAAATCGTTGTGCCTCATGAATGAAGCATCTTGCTAGTTGGTATAGAAATTAGATTTACAGTCAAGGCTGGCCATTCTGAGTTACTTCTTGGGATAAGCAATCCAAGATGTTATGGGATCTGGAGTGTTTATAAATAATATTTGAAAATCCATTTGCTGCTGCTGCTACCACTACAATGAACTAACGTTTAGAGTGTATAATAAGGATGACTCATAAGGCTTAATGTTTTATATTCATGATCTCATGTGATTTAATTTAAAATTACAGCAGTCGATGAGGCGAGGTGCTGTTTTATCCCATTTTATAGCTGAGGAAACTGAGGGGTGGAGGGTTTAAATAACTTGTCCAATACTATGGGGCTAGCGATATAATAAGTGAAGCTGGGCCTATCTGATCCCAAAGTCAGTGTTCTTAACTGCTATCCTAAGTGAATTTCATCAGCAGTTTTCATTATTCTGTAAGGAAACTCTTCTTATCACACATATTAAGAGTGCATGGTGATGTTCAGCTTATATGATGCTTCCAAACACGGTAACTCCTTTTAATACTAACAATAACCATGAAAATCTTTAAACCTCCACTTAAAGATTCTAAAATAGAAACTTAGATTGCATAGAGCCAAGCCTTCAATGGAAGGATTCTGACTCTAAATGCTGACATGTGCCTTTTCATCAAGCTCCCTCCCACAATGTGAAATACAGACCTGTGGGCTGTAATCTTTCCCAAATGGCTCCCTGGGCCTCTGTGGCCACCAGAGCTGATGAGCTGATCTTTGGGCACCATAAGTGCAATCATCACGGCACAGGAAGCCCTGGAGAGGAGCGGGTACATTGAACTCCAGTTTTTAAAAATGTAATGCTTCTCTAAAAATGACCCGCTATCTAGTTCATCCAGAGGAGATTCATTACGTAGTCTTTCAAGTGTAAAATATCCATTACTTTTGAAGAAAATCTGATCTAAATTCCTCTGACTACAATGGAAGCCCCCTTTTCTTATTGTTCATTTCTCACTGAAAACGCAGAACAATCAGTCACTGCTGTTAAATCTAATCTTCCTGTGCGCTCTTGAAGATAATGGCCAGTTAAACAGGGCTCTCTCTCTGGGAATGGTTTTTGAAACAAAAACCCTGTTGTCTCAGTACTTTTGAGGATGCCTAATGTTTGACCTTTCTTAAGAGATGTATGATGGACTGTTCTGGTTAGACTAACTTGGTTTCAAGGAATTGAGACTAACTCAAATTTTCTCAAACAGTGAAGGGTTTGTTGTAGGAATGTACAGGCAAAGGGCCTCAGAAATAGCAAATAGTCTTGGGAAGAGCAAGAGCTGAGAGTGGTTCTGAGGCTGAGGTGGCTAAAGTTACCTCTGCAGCGTGGGATATATGGCTTTTCCGCCTAGGGCTCCAACCTAATGTTGCTCTCCATGTGGCTTCCTCATAATCTTAGACTGTACTTTGCTCTCTGCCTTATTCTCTTTGTGTATCTCGACTTTAATCCCCATGCGTGGCAATATGAATTTATTTAAGACAAGACTATATCCCAGCTTGGGGGCAGATGCTGAGCCTCGTCCAATAAGACGCTCCTCCTCTAGTCACCTGGACCTGCAGGGTGGCGGCATCACATGGTGCAGATTATGGCTGTCTCTTTAGCGGAGGCCACGGGCAGTCATTTCCATTAGAAGGGGCTGTTGGCATGACAGACAATGTGCTGGGACAAATGCAGCTTATGTAAAGGAGCATGTCCTATTTATTCTACCTTCTGGATATGACACGAGTCCATATGCTTCTCTCTATCCCCACTGTGGCTGCTCCAGTTCAGGTCACCATCACCTCTTTTATTTTTATTTTTTTTAAAGACAGAAAGTCTCACTCTGTGGCCCTCGGTAGAGTGCAGTGGCATCATCGTAGCTCACTGCAACCTCAAACTCCTAGGCTCAAGCGATCCTCCTGCCTCAGCCTCCCAAGTAACTGAGACTACAGGCCCATGCCACAACGCCTGGCTAATTTTTCTATTTTCAGTAGAGACGGGGTCTCCCTCTTGCTCAGAGTGGTCTCAAACTCCTGACCTCAAGCAATCCTCCCGCCTTGGCCTTCCAGAGTGCTAGGATTACAGGCGTGAGCCACCACACCAGGCCACCATCACTTCTTGTCTTGACTATAGCAGTAGCTTTCTTATATATGTGTCTACCTTCTGTGGTGTCCTAGTCAATCCACTTTCAATTCTATAGGCAGACAGAACACATACATTAATCTGATATTTTCCTCGCTGAAAAATTACAGTGACTTAGGATAAATCACACACTCTCTAATGTGACTTATGAGACCCATGCTGGCCCCTTTCTGAATCTCCAAACCCATCTCTAAGCCCATCTTCTACTCTGTGGTTTAATCATCCTCCCTTTGCCTGTGGACCTTTTCCTAGTCTGTTACCTTGGCTTGTACGATGCTTCCCCACTTCTTCACTGACTAACATTCATTTGTCATTCGGTCCCAGCAGACCTTCTAGTCTGGATTAGGAGTCCCTCTTAAGTGTATTTTTTTCACAGCATAGAGGTGAAAATCTATGTGGTTATGATACCAGGAATGAACCCCAATGTAGACTATGGACTTTGCATGTTATAATATAATATGATGTGCTAATGTGCATTCACCAGTTGTAACAAATATACCACTGAAATAGTCCTAATAAAATTAATTAAAACCAAGTTGCTGGGAATTTTAACAAGGGCATAAGTCTTGGAAAAACACAGCTAAACATTAACCAGCTCTTGCCCCATGGCCCTCACCCTTATAGCGTTTATGCTTAAGAGTCATGTAGCCTTTTGTCTCAGAGTCCTATAACTCCTCTTAATCACTCCTATAGAGTAACCTTCTTCAATGTTAAGCCTAAGACTATTTTCTAAGATATTTTCCAACGAACCCACTGATGCCACCTGGTCCTGTGGCACCTGCAGAGGAACTGACTCAGTACAAGAATACAGGTTCTACATTCGTGTAATCTCATTCCGCCCACCTAGCCAGTCAGTTATGGCAATTCCCCAGCCCCCTGCCCACCAAAATTCCCTTAAAAAACTCAGCCCAGAACTCTTCAGGGAGATGGATTTGCAGGGTTCCTCTCATCTCCTTGCCCAATGATTATTAAATGTTTTCTCTGCTGCAACCCTTGCTGCCTCAGTGTATTGGTCTCATACTGTGCAGTGAATGAAGAACCTGGTGGTCCTCTACCCCACGCTGGTGAGCGATATTGATACTGGGGGAGGTTGTGCATGTGTGGGGCCAGGGGTATACTGGACATCCCTGTACCTTCCTCTCAATTTTACTGTGAACCTAAAACTGCTCTAAAAATATAGTTTATTAAAAAAATTATCCATATCATAGGTTGTCTCATCTCACGTTATACCACCCACTCCTTGGTTTCTGCTCCAGCTTCCCTGGTCTTTTCTCAGTTCTTTGGTCTTTCTCAGTTCTTCCTCTTCCCTCCCCTTCCACTCTTCTTTGTGCCATTTCCTTCTCTTGGACTTCTCTTCTCCTTATGTCTGTTTCTGGGTATTGTTACAGTCACAATCCTAGCATAGTATCTATTAAAACAGGAAAAATATTTATTGGATGAATAATTCATCAACTTTTAGAGTAAAGCTGCTGGACAAAACCTTCTATGGGCATGGTGAGCAAGGTGGTGAGAACATCGAAGGTCTTCAGAAGTCAGTTGCTCTTGTAGTCAAAAGAGGACTAGCAATGGACTTTGACATCAGGGGTTGAATCTCTGTTCTACAATAAGGTAGTTGTGTGGCTTTCAACATGCTGTCTCATTTCTTTGAATTACAACTTACATAATGGTAAAATGGGGATGATAATCTTTTTCCCTTTCTGAAAATCAAGGAAGAAGAAACGGGTAAATACTCCTGTATGCTGACATATAAGGCATGGCTATTGTAATGGCAGAGTTGGACATTCTTCAGGGTGAAGTATGAGCAAGCATAGATTTAGAGCATAACTTTGCTCATGTGGAGAATAAACCAACTCCATCTTGGATGTTAATCCACTGTGTTGACTTCTGATTAAACCCTGATCTGGCTCTAGATTTCTACTTTATCTACTGTTACAGTAAATCCTGCCTTTAGGTTAAAAGAAATTTGATCATAAGTCCTATTCCCAGGCAGATTCACTTAGCATTCTTGCCTTTCTCTGAGGGGTCAACTTCAATTGTCCTACACACTCCTTTCCTATGGTATATCAGCCCTAGGTCTTGGGGGGAGGGTAATGACACAGGGACCCAACCTCATGGCCATCTGGGACATGGCTTCCATTCCATAAGTCCCTAGTAAATATTTCCATCTTAGAAACTGGATCTGTCAGCCTCTTTCTTCAGCCTTTCAGCTTCTCTAGACTTTGGGGGTAGGTTTGCATAGACCTGCCCACTGCAGAACAGCTCAATCTCCAAAGTTTGCCCTATAAAAAGGCAGTTAAAACTGAGAAAATGTTTGAAATTGTGATTTTTTTTTCATTTTGTTTCTAACAGGAATCATTTCATGCCATCTCTGAGTTACTCATTACATGGACAATATACACTTAAAGAACTCTCTGTTAGGCCATTTGAGAAATAAATTATAACAGAATGCTTACTAGACAGTCCTGTGTGATTGGGGCTGATGAAAGAGGTCTGGGAATTCTCAAGAGGCTAGGTGTTAATGGAAAAATCTGCCTCCCTTGGCCCCAGTAGCACACCATGAGTTCTATAATACTGGAAATGAAGAATTCGAAAAGTAAGTTAAATTTTATACACCTTTAACATGAAGAGTTCAAAGCACTTTATAGTAAACCAGGTTCTTTACATTATTCATATAATTAATTCTCATCCACCCTTTGAGGGGGGGTACTATAATATCGTTCCAATATTGCAAAGAAATAATAGTTGAGAGAGGAAATAAATTTCCCTGAGGCCACTCACTCTTCTGTGTCCAGGTTTCAGCCCACATAAGGCAACTAGTATGCAAGTCGTATTTCTGTATGCCTACCCTGTGCTGGTTAACGTGAGAGTTAGAAAGGAGCCCAGCCTTTGAATTCTCAGAAACCTTTCTAGCCAAATCTTATGATTTTCATGTTGTAGAAAGAGAAATTGAAATCCGATATGTTATGTCTCTTACAGAAAGAAAGGGAGAATGTGCACCTGTTTCCTCCAGAAAAGTACATGGCACATAGCAGAGACTCTCTCTCTCTCTCTCTCTCTCTATATATATATATATATATATATTTTTTTTTTTTTAATTTCAACACATTTAGGGGGTACAAGCATTTTTTGTTACATGGATGAATTATATAATGTTGAAGTCATGGCTTTTAGTGTATGTGTCACCAGAATAGTGTGCATTGTGCCCAGTAGGTAAATTGCTATCCCTCACCTCCTTCCTCTCCCTTCTTAGTTTTCAATGTTTATTACTCCACTTTATGACCATATATACCCCTTATTTAGCTCCCACTTGTAAGTGAGAACATATGGTATTTGTTTTTCCATTCCTGAGGTATTTCACTTAGAGTAATTGTCTCCAGTTCCATCCCAGTTGCTATAAAAGACATTTCATTTTGTTTTATGGCTGAGTAGTATTCCATAGAGTGTGTGTATGTGTGTGTGTGTGTGTGTGTGTGCATACATTTTCTTTATTCACTCTTCAGTTTGTGGGCATTTAGGTTGATTCCATATCTTTGCAATTGTGAATTGTGCTGTGATAAACATTTGGGTACAGATGTCTTTTTTATAAAATGACTTCTTTTCCTTTGGGTAAATACCCAGTAGTGGTATTGCTGGATCAAATGGTAGGTCTACTTTTAGTTCTTTCAGGTCTCTCTATACTACTTTCCCTGGAGGTTGTACTAGTTTGCAGTCTCACCAACAGCATTTACACGTTCTCTTTTCACTGTACCTATGCATGCCAGCATCTATTGTTCTTTGACTTTTATTAATAATAATGGCCATTCTGACAGGAGTAAGGTGGTATCTCATTATGGTTTTAATTTGCATTTCCCTGATGACTAGTGATGAAGAGTGTGTTTTCATATGTCTTTTGGCCATTTGTCTGTCTTCTTTTGAGAAAAATCTATTCATGTCTTTTGCCCACTTTGTGATGGGGTTATTTGGTTTGTTTTCTTGCTGATTTGTTTGAATTCTTTGTAGATTCTGGGTATCAGCCCTTTGTCAGATGTATAGTTTGCGAATGATTTCTCCCATTCTGTAGGTTGTCTATTTACTCCGTTGATTGAATAAATAAGTCTTTACTGATTGATCCAGCTGTAGGTTCCCCTTAGTAGAGAACTAAGGAGAAATAGTTAAAGAAGGTTCTGATACTACTCTTAGGGAAAAATTTAGGGCCCCTGGCTCCTAAATTCTCAGGGAGTATGCAACTTTCCCTGTCAGATTCCCGCAAACCTAGGCTAATGTCAGGCTTCGGACATCAGCTGTAAACCTCGGCTTTGTGAGTCTTCCTTTGAAAATGCTGTGCAGTTCTGAGGCTCGGTGATGGTTTTCACATTAATTAAATATTGGACTCTCGAGCTTCTGAGATGACTGTGAGTAATTGCAAGGTACGCAAATAGCATCGGGAAGGTGTCATGAAATATACATTTATCAGTGTTCACAGACTAATTATTATAATTACAGAGTAAAATTATGTCCCAGTTTTATATAAACACGTCAATCCATTTCAGCACTCACCCTTTCTGTTCAAAGAAATGGTGAATTATTTTCCTTCAGGGAAGAGAGATAAGTCTCAGATTCAGTTCCCATTCTGCAATTGCTGTCTGTCCTTCAGTAAGACATGCATGGAATGGGATGGGTGATGAAACGTGTGGACTGAAGCAGGAATGCTCAGGCTCTGCTGTCAGTCAGATCTCAGTCCAAATCTGAGCAATTTATTTATCCACAGACAACCTCAGTTCCTGCATTTATAAAAGGGAAATAATTGTGATACTCCTCTCACTGATGCTGAGAGTTACACTAGCTAATTCTGGTAAAGTTCCTAGCAATCAGCAGGGACTGTTTATTGAATTTCTGCTAAGGAAAGGCCAATATCCCCGCAAAAGAAGACACATATGTGGGACTGAGGCCTCAGTTTTCTGATGGCTTTCTTATTCTCTCTTTTTTTTTTTTTGAGTCTTGCTCTGTTGCCCAGGCTAGAGTGCTATGGCATCATCCTAGCTTATAGCAGCCTCAAACTCCTGAGCTGAAGCCATCTTCCTGCCTCAGCCTCTGGAGTAGCTGGGACTACAGGCATGCTCCACCACGCCTGGCTAATTTTTTTCTATTTTTAGTTGCCTGGCTAATTTCTTTGTATTTTTTTTTTTCAGTAGAGATGGGGGTCTTGCTCTTCCTGAGGCTGGTCTCAAACTCCTGACCTCAAGTGATCTTTCTGCCTCAGCCTCCCAGAGTGCTAGTATTACAGACGTGAGCCACCAAGTCCGGCTGGCTTTCTTATTCTAAACCAGAGAGTAATGGACTAGATCAATTTTCTGATATTTCCCCCATTACCCAGAAAGCATAAGTAGTGAATATATTACTGTAGGAACAGGAAAATTCAAACTCACCTTTGCACTTCTGGGGAGGATGGGGACCCTCAGCCCTGAGTACCCCAAATCTCCTGGCCCAGCTTTCCTTTCTCCCCAGTTGCAGGGGACAAGAAGGGAATGTTTTATTTTTGTCTCCCCTTTCTCATACATCATTAATTTTCCCTTCTCTACTGAATCATTTCTATCAGCATGCAAATGTGCTGCCATTTTCCTTACATTAGTATAATCTTGATCTCATTTTCCCTTTCAGCTATCACCATATTTCTTTACTGCCTTTCACAGCAAACCTTCTTGAAGGACTTGACTTTATTCATTGTCTCCAATGCTTCTCTTCCTTTTAGCACTCAGTCTTACCACTCAACTGGAAAGCTCTTGATTGATGACCTCTGTACAGCTAAATCTCATACAAAATTATCAGTCTTTTTCTTACTTGAGCAATCGGAGGCAGTTGATTGAGCCGATCACTTCCTCATCCTTGAAACACTGGATTGATTTAGCTTCTAGGACATTCTTATATCCCCCGACCCTTTTCTCAATGTTCGAGTTCTCTAGGGCAATCAATGCCTTTAGAACTGTTCTTTTGGTGATCTCATCCAGTGTCATGCTTCCTGCTTGTTCTGTACATTGATAACATTTAAACTTAACCTCTATATTTATGCACATCTGAATCTGACTCTCCAACGTCTCCACTTGGATTGCTGTTGGAAATCTTAAGCTTCTCTCAAAGCTCACATGCCCCAAACCTAAATCCTGAACTTCTTCCTCCAAATCTGACCCCTATAGTTTTCCCTAATACAGTGATAATAATGATAGCAAATGTTTATATAATATGATGTTTGCTATATGCCAAATACTATTTTAAGAATTTTATATATATTAACTCATATAATCCTCAAATATATCATGTGAGGCAGATATTATTACTTATATTTTGCAATGACGAATGGAGGGAGATAATAACTTGCCCACTGTGTTACCCAGTGGCAGAGTTGGACTTCAAAGCAAGGCTGCCTGGTTCTTGTCTGTGCACTAGCATATTTCCAATTTCTGAAGCCAAACATTTTGAAACAATCTATGATGTCTTTTTTTCTCTTACACTCACATCCAATCCAACATCAAATCCTATTGGCAATACTTTCATGATAAATCCAGAATGTGACCACTTCCCACAAACACTGTCACAACCCTGCTTCCAGCCCCTACTGTCACCTGCCTGGTAACCACTCCTCTAACTGATCTCCCTCTACCCACCTCACTCGCACCTGAGTCTGTCTCAACTCAGCAGCCAACGGGAGGCAGATCATGTCAAATCTGCTGCTCATGGTCCTCCATTGGCTTCCTGTCTCACTGAGTGTAAAAGACAACATCCACACAATGACCTAAAAGGCTTTCAGTACTTAGCCTTCTTATCACTTCTCTAATCTCCCCTTCTGCTGATCTTTTCCTTACTTATTCCACTCCACTCATACTGAGCTCCTAGGGGTTCCTGAAGCACATACATACTTGCTCCTGTCTCAGGTCATTTGCACTTGCTGTTGCCTTTCCCTAGACTGCTCTGCCCCCAGATTCCTAAGTGCCTTGCTTCCTTACTTCCTCCAGATCTTTGGTTAAATGTAACCTTGTTAGTGAGGGTTTCTATTTAAAATTGTCAGACCTTACCCTATTAAAGTTGTTGTCCTTCCTTCTCTTTGTTTAGAATTTATCTTCTTATCACCCTCTGACTTACTTTTATTTGTTTATATATTTTTTCTTCCCAGTAGAATGTCAGTTTCAGGGCATCACACTGTTTGAGTCATTACTATGTCCCCAGTATCTATGGGCCTGATACATATTAGGTACTCAATAAATGTTTAAAAAATTTGATAAATGTAAAAATGTTTGTGAAAAAATTAATAAGTGAATGTCTTTCAGAGTTGGAGAGATGAAATAATCAGGATTCCGAATAGCATAGGTGATAATTTAGTTTGGTGCCAGATGAAATTTACATATCTTTTGGGGACACCTCCTCACTTAAAAATGAGGAATCTAAGGAAGAGAGGAAAAGGACCTACTCAAAACCAACTCGTGGGTGAATCCTCATGCTTCATGGATGAAGGGGTTTGATCATCCAAGGACTACCTTTCTTGTTTATTCCCACAAATCAGCTTCTAAAGTTAGCATTAGAGATTTTCATGTAAAAACAACAACAAAAACAAAAAGCCCCAAAACTTATAAACATTCTAAAGCCTATTTGCTTAAAGATTCTCTTTATATTTGTCAATGCACTTTCTCTGTTTGTGGTTAAAAATAGCCAGCTCCCTACTGATAGCAAGGTCTGTTAGTTTCAGAGAAAAATTCAACTGAAAGCCCAATTAGTCTTAATCCACAAAAAGGCTGCTATTCTAGGGCATGTAATATCTTATATAAAATGATATGTTGAAATATATTCTGGAGGGAGACCCAGAGACAGCATACAAGTTTATAGTTCTCGAATCTTTACCTCAAATGAATGAAATACAGAATTCTCCCAGGTCTGAGGCTTGACTTTTATCCTAGACTCTGAATTCTACTGTTTTCATTAGCTTTAGATATTAGGATTTTAATGTCAAGAGAGAGAGCAACACTGAGTCTTTATTTCTCATAGTGCAAGATTTGGGGTGCTCATTTAAGTTTTTAGATTTATTTTAGGAAACCAGCATTTTATGAATTAAGGTTGCCCCAAGTTTGTTGGGCTGTAGCCTGATGCCACAATAAGAACCATCTTCCTTGGATATTTTCTTTTATGTGCATCTCAAGAAATTTGCAACCCTTATTTTGCATGTGTGTGTTCTTATGTAATGTCACATTCTAGGTAGTAGGTTGGTTCTAGTTCATATTACCTTCACATAAAGTACCACAGAATAGCATCTTAGATACATCACCCCAAATTGAACTTTTTAACAATTGTTCATTCTTTAAGCTTGATAGTCAAAGCAGTAGTTGATACATATTTTTTCCAGTTATTAATTTTTTGGGGGGGCACACATCTAGCTAAGAGGCAATAAATGCTTAATTTCTCTGATAGTTGCAATTTAAGTTGTAAGTTGTAAGTTTTTGTGTGCTGAAGGAGCTGGTTTTGAGTCTGCTACTTGTTTTCCATGGGACCTGTCCCTCTTTGTAGAGAGAAGTGTTTTCCAAAGGCCTTGACTGGGATGTTAGTGCAAAAACTAAGGTAAGGCTTACATGGAAATCATCAACAATATGAGGAAAAAAATCAGTGGGATCTGTATTCTAATTCTCAATTAACATATTCCATAAGTTATAGCTTAGATTTACCTAAAATATATATACAAGTTATTGAGTTAGGACTCATGCTAGATTAGATGCATAATTTTTCATTCAACCCTTACAACAACCAAGTGAAACAGATATTTCTCTTTTTTTTAGGTAGATAAACAATAGAGCCTGAGATTATTTAGCCACCTAAGCCCCATATCTGTTAAGTGACAGAGCCAAGACTCAAGTCCAACTCAGGATTTGCTCTAAATGCTAAGGTCTTCAATGTTACATTGCTCTACCTCTTTCCATTGACATTTCAATTTTCTTTTCAGGTCTAACAGGTGTTTTTTAAAAACTACATTAATATAGTAGAACTAATCTGATCCTTTTTCTTCCTTTCTTTGGCTCTAGGTGTGCGTGCTTGACACTTGAATGAGTGGGATGGCCCCTTGAGGCAGAGAGACATCTTTCTTCCTCTGTGTCACTTGAGCACTTTTATAAAACCAATCTGTTTCATTATGACATTTAGAAGATTGTGTTATCATTACTCACATGTCCAAATGTTGTACTTTAATATGAGCTTTCCTGGAGTTAGTGTATATAATGACTTATTTCTATTTGTAACACAAACATGAACCACCCAGGGCTATTATTTTGAAACTGAATTGATGGCTAAGAGTTCATAGTGTTGAACTGGTGCCGTGAATGCTTTTCTCATAAACACTCTTGAGAAGTGATAGCTAGTTCATGCCAAAGCTACAGTGTAACTCTCTCCACGGAGTTGAAATTATCTCATATTTAACATTCCCTGAATTCTGTATCTGGAAGAGTTCAGGGTTATCAACATGGTATTTTCTCAAAATAGAGCCACACTGGTCTCCAAGGCTCCAAAATATATTCGTCCAGGGAATATTCTTCTGTTACTTTTTTTAAAATGTCCACTTACACACAAAAATTTGTTTGTAATGTTAGTATTCAAACCGGGAGAGACATAGTCATGTCATTGTTGATCCAAACTCAAAACTGAGTTCCCAAAAGGTTAACTGCCTTGTTTATGATCCTCATTTTTATTCTTGTTTCTTCTGGAAAATTTATTGGGTTATTATGCCTCTGAAAGTCATAATGGGTTTTCTGGGATCCTATGTAAACAATACATAACATTTCCTGTTTTCTGTTTGTATTTCTTCACAGATACAGCAGAACCATCTGAAAATAACTCCTGATTTTAGTTGATCAAATTAAAGCCAATTAAAAAAATTACATTTCTGTCAGTCTGCTATGGACTAAGCACTGTGCTAGGCACAGAAGAGATTACAGAAATGAATCGGTTCCAGCTCCTCCTGGAGATTATACTCTCTCTCACCCTCTACCCTACCTTGGTTGTCTTCATGTTCATATTGTTAGAACATATGTTCTAGCAGGTTCTGTTTTAAGTTCCATTTCTTCCTATGTTTGTCTCTTATGTCCATTTCAGAGCTGCCACTAACTCTCATTATGACTTTGGACATGTCACTCTGAATCTCTGGCTGTGGTCCATCCACATGGTGGCAGGATAAAAATGACCAAACATATGATGGTGTCACATAGATGGACACTATCAGATTGTTTGTTGATAACATTGAAATCTTGGCTGTAAAAATTGTGAAAAATTAAAATAGACGATAGGAACTAAAAACTCACCAGTGCCCTAGAGTACTCTGCAAGTTTCTCAAAAGAATTGAATAAGTTTTTCTTTCAACCTTCCTTCTGTAAAAAAATATCCATATTAGTGACCCTCTATCCAATAGACAGTTAGAACTTAGTCTCTCTCACTTCCTAACTCTCTCTTCTTTTGACTCCTCTGAAGTCATCAATCTGTTGGCTGCTTACTTTGTGATGTAGTGGCAGAAGATGTAGGAAAATCAGTGACACTCACCATCATCCAGCCCCTTTACGATTTGAACTCTGTTAGCCTCAATTCTAAAAAGAGGAATAATAAACTTAATCATAGCAAGATTTAGGATCAAGTGATCTGGGATCCTTTCCCATTCAAAGATTCTTGAAGTTGTGAGACAACAAGTATCTTTGATGCAAGACTCCGTAGCCTCCAATTTTCTTTTTTTTTTCAGTCTCTAAACCATAAAACATCAATGAGATTCATTTACTTATGTCTCCACTATGTCTCAGCTCTGCTCCATGTGTTTTTATCCAATTTGACCAAACAGTGGCTTAGATTTACCCTTTTAAAAATTTCTCTCTGACCTTCCTCCCCATTTTATCAGGATGTCCTTCGTTTCCTGTAAAAGTTCCCCAGAGCACTGTTCTTACACTACACATATAAAAGATATTGTACATGAGGCAGTGACAAAATTCTGGCTAATGGTATCTTTCTTAACTCCTGTAGAGTTACAGGGTTTAATTTCTAGATCTGATAGGAACATGAATTCACATGCTGTACCCATTGTCTCAGGCTGAGCCAGGTGCCATAAGTACATGGAGGGAAGGACTGAGAAATTGCTTCCCAGCCAAAACTTTGCTGAAGAACAAAAGGAAAAGAACTTTAAAGACCCAGACCATGTGCACTCAAAGAGTTTACTAATGCCCTAGAATTCCAAACATTCTCTGCTGTCATTGTGCCCCTGAGCCTTGCAAGTTGTGGCAGGTGGTCTGCAGTTCATGTTTTCCATCAACTGCAAGATTGCCCAGGGTACAGATGAATAGTAGATAAATATAACAGAATGAATATAAAATGCTGGATTTTGAGAAGAGCACATTGAAATATGGAACCATGAGGGACCTCAGAGTCATGTTGTTGAAGAAGTAATAATTCACAGAGGATGGGAGGAGAAAGTCACCTTGGTGAAATGTGGGTTTGGTGTCTGTGATGGTTAATTTTAGGTGTCAACTTGACTAATTGAAGGATGCCTAGATGCCTAGGTGAAGCGTTATTCCTGGGTTGTCTGGGATGGTATTTCTGGAGGAGATTGGTGTGTGAGTCAGTGAACTGAATGGGGAAGATCTGCTCTCAATGTAGGTGGGCATGATCCAACTGGCTGGGAGCCCGGATGGAACAAAAAGGAGGAGGAAGAGTGAATTCTCTCTCTTCCAGAGTGGGATGCCCTTTTTCTCCTGCCCTTGGACATCAGAACTCCAGGTTCCTCTGCCTTTGGACCATTTGACCTATGGCACCACTCCCCAGGGTGATCAGCCAGCTATCTGGTGGCAGGTTGATTACATTGGAACACTTACATCACGGAAGGGCAGCATTTTGTCTTTACTGGAATAGACGCTTACTCTGGATATAAATTTGCCTTCTCTGCATGCAGTGTTTCTGCTAAAACTACCATCTGTGAACTTATGGAATACCTAGCCTGCTGTCATGGTACTCCACACAGCATTGCTTCTGACCAAGGAACTCACTTCACAGCCAAAGAAGTGCAGCAATGGGCTCATGCTCTTGGAATTGACTGGTCTTACCATGTTCCCCATCATCCTGATGCAGTTACAGCACCAGTTAGGTGATAATACCTTGCAGATCTGAGAAAACGTCCTCTAGAAGATGGTTTATGTTCTGAGTCAGCATCCAATATATGGTGCTGTTTTTCCCGTAGCCTAGGTCCAAGAATCAAGAGATGGAAATGGGAATGGCACCACTCACCATTACCTCTAGCAACACACTAGCAAAATTTCTGCTTCCTGTTTTCATGACATTATGCTCTGCTGGCCTAGAGGTCTTAGTTCCAGAGGAAGGAATGCTTCCACCCTCTGGAAGAGACACAGCAATGATTTGGAAGTTAAGATGGCTACTTGGCCACTTCGGTGTCCTTATGCCTTTGAGTCAGCAGGCTAAGAATGGAGTTACTGTGTTGGCTGGGGTGAGTGATCTGGACTCCCAAGGGGAAACTGGATTAATACTCCACAATGGAGGTTAGAAAGTGTATGTCTGGCATACAGAAGATCTTTTAGAGTGTGTGTGTATATATATATATATATATATATATCTTTCCTATTGGTTCTGTCACTCTGGGGAGTTCTAATACAGAGTCCCTCTGCCTCCTTGTCACTGCCCTTTTCTTTCCTTGGCACCATAATATTTGTCCTGTGGCTCATTTTTTTATCTTAATTGGTTGTTAAATAAATTCTCCAAAGGTGTTAACTAATACAGGGCTTACATGAGCAATATATTTCATGTAGTTCTTTATATTTTTTTCAAAGTACTTTTGTTTACTTTATCTTATTTACTTTTTTCAATAACCCTATCAAATATTTTAATCTCCACTTTAAGGACATGGAAATAATGCTAAGAGGTTATTTACACAAGGTGCCACCATCAAATGTCACCCAAGTCTTTCAACTCCCACCCACACATGTTGTCTCCTTCTTTGGGTCACTTTCAGGGTAGTTTTTATTTCAGAGGAGACATTGAAATGAAGTGGTAGTTGTGGAAAGGTGAAGAAGAAGGAGAACTCTTCCCAGTACTTCTTCGTATCTCTTCAGATATTAGCTGACTGTCTGCCTTTTCTCCACTTCTGGTGGCTGACTCCACTCATATAATCTCTACAGGAATTTGCTCAGTTCCTGGGGCAGAATTAAATCTTCATTCTGGAGCCACTGTTATTATTTGTGCAAGTCTTTGAGACAATTTAAGAATTTAACTACATATAGCAGTGACGGCAAATAGATTTCAACTCCTGGCCAACTCTGATAGAACAGGAGTGGCTATTTCCTTCAAAAGGATCCTAAGGCTTTATCTGAACTTATCAGGAAAACATTGTGATTGATTATTGATGTCTGCTCAGCCTCTGCATGGAGAAGGTAGTCAGATACCTGCAGTGCATTTGCCTCCCTGACATATGGAGAGGCATAGCGTATTAGCCTTAGCATGGGTCCCAGAGATCACTTACTCCAGTCTCCTCATTTTACAAATTAGGGAACCAAGGTTTAGAGAGGGGAAGAGCCTTATCTCAATCTTGTTGCCCTGGTACTGTGCCACTTAAAGGCAAAGGATAATACTGGTGTGCATTGTAGTCTGATTTCTTGACTCCATGCAGAAAATGCTAGCCACGATATAAGGAGTAGGTATTAAGCCTCCTTTTATAGTCTTGCTAAAGATACCTTTCTCCACTTTCCATATTTTCTATACTCCAGCTACTTAGAATTCTTCTGCTGCTTTTCCTTGTCACCTCCCTGCCTAGGGTTCTACCTGACCCTACTTTTATGTACTATGCCTCTATCACCAAACCTCTCCTTCCACCCACCTTACTTCCATCAAAACCAGTCTATCTATTTCCCTCATCACTGTGTCATACACAGACATATTAAAAGAGGAGCATTGTTTAATACCTTATCCCTCCTCTGGGCTATCTGGGTCATACAATGGAATTCTTAGAGACACAATGTCTTAAACCCAAGAGAAAAATCCAAAATGATTGGAATTTAGAGTATCAGGGGAGGCTGGTCCTCAAGAGACATGAGATATTTTGGCAGAAAGACCATTGGCCACAGCCATCAAATCAGGGCTAGTCCTGGTTTTACAAATACATCAGTATATTTTGTTCCATCACCTCACATTCACTGAACCTTCCAACACTTTGATTCACTTGCTTTTATGTGGCTCACAGTAACTCTTAATAGTTGTCCATGATTTACAGCTATAGAAATCAAAGAGACGCAGGAGTGACGATTGGCCTTAAGTCTTTTGACAAGTTATAGGCAGGGCTAGGATGGATAATTGCTGCCTGCAGACCCACAGCGTCCCTCCCTGCTCCTTCGCCCACAGTGCTACCCTGCTGTTCTTTATACTGTGGTCAAAAGCTAATTTTTCTCATCGCCTTGCTTTGCAGAGGCTCAGCACACTTCAATAGGATCTGAAAGTATTCAGTTCCCATTAATGATATTTGCTTTTCAGACGTACTGTGATACTTTAGTGGATAAATATCGTATCCAGTCTAAACTCACACCCTTTATTTAGTCTCAAACAAAGCTTCCTCCCAGCATGAAGTTGTGGGATTAAATCATAACAATTTATCTGGTGGTTCTGGAACACAGGGTAGGAACAAACAGGCACGGTGTCACCCTGGCGGCCATTTGAGCTCCGTTTAGGTCCAGATGGTGGCCGTTACATTACATTTCTTCATCTGTGGCTATAGCAAGGCATGTGCTTTGCTCAGAGATCTCAGACCTTGGGCTAATGTCAAAGTTTATAGCCATGGGTCTATATAACACAAAACTTTCTTTGCACAGAAGAGCTTATGGGAATGGGGTATGATCTGCCAATGTTAAATATTTATAAATCATCTAAGGACTGCATCTGGAACCAAAAGGCAATATTTTAAATTTTCAAGATAGGTAAATAGATAATCAACTGTGTAGTGTCACAAACTGATATTAGAGATCCCTAAATAATAATACTTAACATTAATTTTCTTCCACATGCCAGGCTGTGATAAGAAGTGTTTCTACACATTATTTCTAATTCACATAATACCCCGTCACAAATTAGATATGTTGTATCAGTTTAAAAGGTCCAAGGCTTAGAGATGTTACCTTCATTAGGATCATCCACTACCCATAACCGATGAAATCTAGATTCGAACTTAGTTCTCTCTGACTCAAAAGTCCCTATATTATATTATATATTATATATTTATAAAATATATAACATTTTTAATATTATACTAAGCCACTCTGACTCATGATCTGTATGCAATCTATGTAATTCCAATCTAATAAGAGACCAAAAGAAATGTTAGAAACAGTTTCATGTATAACATTTTAAATAATCAATTAATATTCTACAGCACCACATGGGTCAGCATGAGCTTTGAAAATAATGATTAGCAGGGCTGAATTAGGAGACAATAAGGAAAGCCGAAGTCTGTACAATATGACTTGAGTGGCAATAGGACAGTCACTCTGCTTAAACATAACCTATCCTGCCACCATTCCTGGACTTTCATAAGATTATTGGCTGTCAGACTGAAGGAAACCTTAGAGATCATCCACTTTATCAGTGAGGAAACTAGGCTCAAATGTGTAAAGTGACATCCCAAGATCTCGTATCTACTTAGTGTACAAGGAGCCATGGCTTAATGCATGTAAAGCTTTCAGGTTTTTCAGAGTCCTGATTAAAGATGCAAGTATTAAATACCTAAGGTAAGCATTGAAAATAGATTTCATCATACACTAACTCAGATTTACAGGTGGTAGCTACATGAAATATGTTGACAAGGATTCTGAGGCTACATCTAGGATCAGCAGAAAAGAATAACATGATTCATTATTGATGTCTGCTGCACCTACAGAAAGGGAATTCAGTAGCACATGTGCTAAATATTATCTATTTGTGACTTACAGGATGAAAATCTCCCTAATTCCTTATCACCAGAGTGGAAAAAGTCTGGCTCTACCATAAGAGGAACTACTTTCATGTCCTATGTCCCTAAACCTTGGTTTTTGTCATCTATAGAAAGGACCGATTATAGTGGCCTTGCTTACCTCATAGGGTATCTGTGATGATTAAACAGAGGTAATACCTGAGAATGTACATTGTCAATGTAGGTACCATTTTTTATAGTTGAAAGCTAAGAAGCTGCTGGGACCAGAAGAAGGAAAAGATTATTCAAATAGAAGGCAGGAGGATATTACTTTCAATTTTTTCTGCAGTTGGTCATGTTGCAAAAATTGACCTGAAGTGTCTAAGTTTCTCCAAGAAGCAGCAGAATCACTATCGAGTGTTAGTGGGAAGAATTTGGACTGACTTCAGAATGTTCTGACTTTGATCTTATGAAATACTAGAGAGAAAAAGGATAACTTTTTGAGAGGTGCTATTAATGGTTTCATGTTTCTGGATTTTTTTTTCAGCATAGACCCTGATTTCCTTAGGAAACTGATATTTTCACTTCTTTCTCAAACCGAACATGGGGTGGTTTGTGTCATCTCTAGCAAGCTTGTAATTTGAATACACACATACTCCTCTCTGAGTGTGTGCACATTCATGGTTTCACGCATTCATGTACGTTTTCCAGGCCTTCTACAGTCTGGCTCTGGCTTTTCTCACACTTCTCCCCTTTAGTTTCTTACTCTCCAGCCATACTCTTCACTAAATACCTCTCCCTCCTTTCTACTTCTTCATGCCTTTTCTGACGGCCTCGTTTTCCCTGAAAACCTGCACCAATGGAATGCCTTCAACAAACCTCAAAGTCGGCATATTCAAAACAAAACCCACCAGGATTCCCTTCTGCTATAAACTGAATGTAATATGTGTGCCCTCCCAAAATTTATATCTTGAAACCTAATCTCCGATGTGATAGTATTTGGGAGGTGATTAGTTCACGTATGGGATTAGTGGGTTTATAAAAGAGGCCCCGGAGAGATCTCTTGCTCCTTTCACCACGTAAGAACACAGTGAGAGGGAGTGAGAGGGCACCATCTATAAACCGGGAACCGGCCCCTCACCAGACACCCAATCTGCAGCCACCTTGATCTTGGACTTTCCACCCTCCAGAACCATGAGGAATAAATTTCTGTTGTTTAAGCCACCAAGTTTATGGTATTTTTGTTATAGCAGCCCGAACAGACAAAGATACCTCCAATCTGTATTTCTCCCAATCTTCCCTACCTCAGTCAGAAACCTGAATTATTTTTGATACTTCCCCATGCTTCACCCCCCCAATCTATTAATTGTCACATTCTGTTGGTTTTATCATTTAAATGTCTCCTCAATACAGTTATTTCTCTCTACCAACACTGCTATCACCCTGGTCTAGGCCACCATTATTTGCCATCTAGACTCCTAGATTATTCCATAAACTACCTATCTGGTATCTTTGTTTCCTAGAACTGGAATGCTCCTTCCAAAAATATCAGATCATGTTACATCTCTCTTGTATTTCTTCAATGGCTCAGTTGCCCTCTAGAAATAAGAGTTTACAAAGCCAGCTAAGATCAGGCTCCAGTCACATGTCCTGATCTTCTTCATGCTCTTGAGCTAACCACTCCAAGTTTAACTCTGCTCCTGGAAGTCACATGTCCTCTATCACTTCTGGGTCTTTGCACATACTGTTTCTTCTGTCTGGAACACTTGGCTCTCTTCACCTGGCAAACTTCTGCTTGATTTTCAGGTTTTTGTCAAATCGTTAGATACGGCCTTGTCTGGTTCTGTAAAGTAGATTTATTCCTTCTTCTTCTACATGTTTTCAACGTGCCATGTGCTCCACTACATCATATTTTATCATAATTGCACATTTATTTGTCTTTTTTCACTAGTTCATTAACTCTATTAGAGCAGAGAGCTCTGTATGTCTTGTTCATGCCTGTATTCATAATATCCAGGTGCTTATTAATGCTTAATACATACTTATCGAATGAATGAATGAATTCTTTTCCATCTCAGTAGGTCACAATTCTACTTGCTCTTCAAAGTCCACCTTAAAAACCCATTCTGTGAATGCTTTCTATAATTACCCATTATTATATTTACCCAGAATTCTTAAGCACATTATTGGTACCATTTGTACTATACTCCTTTGTTTCCTGGTTTCACTTATAGTTATGGTCATCTTTTGTCATCCCCTTTATTATCTTGAGAGTAAGATTCTATCTTATTTACCTTCGTATGCCCTCCCAGTATCTAGCTCAGAGCCTTGTATACGAGATATTTAAGCTGTCTATGATTGCTTACATCAACCTAAAAAACTTCTTAGGTAGAACTAATTAGTAAAATGCAGGTGTTTTACAGAAATTGGACAACTTTAAGCAATTACTTTTTAGTATATTCACATGACTAGAATTAAGATGATATAGCTAGAGCATTTCTCCTGGTTTTGGTATTTTCATAACTACTTTAGCTAATATAAAAAAAGAGATGTTTATACTTTGAAACTTCCAATGTGTAACAGTTCCCTAACTCACAGATATCGTAATAAGAATCAGCAAATACTATTTATCTATTCTACAATATACAGGTTTATTGTAAAGATACCATATCTGACAATTTTTTAACCTGAAAATGTCTACAAGCCTCTGAGCATACACAAGATAATCTTGTACAGAATGTTTTATTGCCCATATCAATGTGTATCTGGAGGATTAGATAAGCTCTAAGATCCCTGCCAGTTCTAAGACTCTAGGATGCTATACACTAATTTTTCAAGCAGAAAACTATTTTAGAGTTTGGAATGTATAGCATAATCAGGAGACATGAGTTCAAGGCCCAGATCTGCTACTTATTGCCATCTTAATCTTGGGTAAATTCATGAGCTTGACATTTTTTTTTAATAGACTCTGTTCTGGGAATTGAGGATATATTGTAGCAGTGTATAGATATGGCCTATTGACCAAATAACACAGCCTCTCTGAACCCTAGTTTTTTCAACTGTAAAACAGAGTTACAATGAGATGTGTGGGTTGCCCTGCCAGAGCAGTGACAAACACAAGGCTTTTAGAATAGGTTTATATCTTAGCACCTCTTGTATACTCCTGGATACAGCTGGAACCCATTCTACTAAGTGA
>VBSM01001265.1:63521421-63539331 GCA_008086735.1 Cheirogaleus medius
AAAAAAACACATCTTGGGGAACTGGATTATGTCTTATACCATCTTTTATACCATCTTTGAATTTCTTACAGTGCTTGCATATAGTAGATCATTAATCACATTTTTAAAAGATCTATATATTTTAGCTCGTTGAACAACATATATATTTTTTTAAAAAACCTGAGCCCCTCCACTAATTCTTGATATTCATCATCTTCTGACATTTCCATCTAATCATTACCCTTCCCTCTTCTGATCAGGGACTCAGCCTGTTCCTTTACAATAATACTCTGGGAGTGTTATGAAAAACTACCCCATAAGTGGCCAGATCAGTTTTTAATACAACTTATGCTTAAATTCTTGCTTAATACCCAACCTGTTTTCTTCCTGGTACCTATTAAACAATTTCCACTGGAAACATACAACATCTTTGTTTATTTATCCTCTTTCTTGATTTTCATAGTTTCTCTCTCACCTTAGTATGCTATGTGAATTTAATGAGCTGTTTACTCCAATTCCTTAGGTGGAGTGACAGATCTTCCACCTCCTGCACAATGGATGTTTTCATAAACATATTTTCTCATAGGGGATGCCCAGGCACGCAATTTTTGTTTTTTGGTTCCTATTATTTTGAGAGTACCATCCTCAGAGGGTGCCAGAAATGAATTGTTCTTGCAGTTTGTTTATGTCCAATTAGCACCAACAGCAAGAAGCACACATACTCCTTAGCAGGATGATCTTGACAATATTTCCCAGTTAAAGTGCTTCAGAAATTCCCTTTCACCTTGGATGCAGAGGAACAGGTAGTTCTTCTCTTCTTCTTTTTTTTTCCTGAGACAAGGTTTCGTGCTGTCACTCAGGCTGGAGAGCAGTGTCGTGATCATGGCTCACTGCAAACTCAAAGTCTTGGGCTCAAGCTATCCTCTCACCTCTCAAATTTCTGGGATTATAGGCATCTGCCATCGCACCCAGCCTAACAACTTTTTTGGTAGTTCTTTTTATTGGGTTTCACTCATGTGCAATCATTCAGATATAGAGATGATTTCCATTTCCCCACGGAATAGAAATGATTATTTCTTTCCAATGTTGCTCACAGTGATACATCCATATTCTTTCTCAGTATGATTCCTTTCTTCTGCATGATCAGTGATGCCTCCAGGAAAGTAGTTGTCTTCAGTTTAGAGGAAACAATAAACAGGTAGTAAATGAATCATCTCTGAAAAGACTAAGAAAGGGGGAGCATTGAACATCTGTGAATCAATGAAAGGTTGGATGTTTGATGTGTGCTATCACATTCTCTCTCCATAGTCAGTTTTCTTTCTGAATGTGGTTAGGGTCTTGCCTAATTGGTCTCCATGCTTTTCAGTTCAATATCTTCTAATTCATGCTCTATTCTGGGAGATATACCTTTCTGAAATATGATATAATTACCTCACTCTCTTGCTTATAATTCTTAATGGTCACTATAAGTTCAAGACATCCAGCCACAATTTGACCCACAGGTGTTCCCACTATATTTCCATTTAAGAAAGACTAGAAGCCTTAGTGTGGAGACTTCCTTTACTGCGTACCACTATCCCTACCAAGTTGTTGGCATTTGCACCCATCCTCTTTTTTCTTTCTTCCTTCCACCCCCATCGAAAAACTGTCCTCTTTTTAATCTTTCAATCTATGTTTTGTATCCCATGCACCTTCACTTTCAGAGGGAAATATTCAATATTTGCCAGGCAGCATTGACTTTGAAGCGTCAATTAGATAGTCTAGTAGAGATGTCAAGTAGGAGAACAGCTATATGAGAAAAAGAGTAGGAGTTATTTGTACATCTGATATTTGAAGACATAGTGGATTGGATAAATATCGACTGAAAATAGAAGAAGGTCCAGGACTGGTTTGGAGGTACTTGGTCATTTAGTGCTTTGGCAGAGAAAGAAGTTTTGCTGATATTGAGAAGGATTTGCCAAGGAGGTAGAGGGAAGATCCAAGAGTTATGGTGTCATTGAATTTAAAACAAGAGAGTATTTGAGCATGTTAAAATACTGCTAAGTGTTTAAGATGAGAACAGAGTTGAGATTTTACATCCACGACTTTGATGAGGTGAAGGCCCTTTGCATCACAATAGAGTAGCTTCAGAGGAGTGAGGAGGGCAGAATTGGAGTTAAAGAGCAAATATGAAGTGAGGAAGTGGAGGCGATGATTACGGATTATGCCTCCTTTGAGAAGTTTTGTGTGCAAGGGAGCAGACAAATAAGATAGGGGAAACTTGGGGGTGGGGTCAAAGGAGAATTAAAGTATTTTTTTACACTTGGGAGAACTTAGAACATTCTGCGTACTGAGAAATGGAGAGATGGTGACATTGATGATGCATAGATCTGTTTCTTATGTTTCAACCTCTTTTTCTCTTTTGGCAACTTTCCATCAGAATTTATTCCTATTCTCCTCTCTTTTCTGCTAAAAAAAAAAAAAGACAAACTTCTCAAAAGAATAGTTTGTACTGCAGTCCCCCTATTCTCGCCACCTTACTCATGTGCTCAGTCCCTTGTCATCTATCTGGCTTTAGCCACTGACACAGCACTGGAATTACTTGCTGTGAAATCTAATGGAAAACTTTTAGCCCTATTCTTAATTAATATCTCAGTACTGTAATCATTCCCCTTTAAAAATACCTTATTATTATTATTATTTTTGCTTCATTGTCACCTTATGTCTATGATTCTCTTAGTTTTCTTTGTAGGGTTTCTTTTTTCTTCTGATTTATTTATTTATTTTGTAGAGATGGGGTCTCACTACGTTGCCCAAGCTGATCTTGAACTCTGGGCTTCAAGCGACCCTCCAGCCTCAGCCTCCCAAACTGCTGGGATGACAGGTGCAAGCCACTGGTGCCTGGCCCTTTGTAGGACTTCTCTTCTTCAAATATGTTGCTCCTCAGACTGTCCTTTCTCATTTCACATATTCTCCCTGGCTTTGAGAACAATCCATCAGCTGCAGGCCCTTAAATCTATATTTTAGGCCCAGATTATTTCTGAAATATTGTCTTAGCCAGTTTAAGCTGCTATCATAGAATGCCATAGGCTGGGTGGCTCATAAACAACAAACCTTTATCTCTTACAGTTCTGGATGCTGGAACTCCAAGAACTAGGTGCTCGCAGATTCAGTGTGTGGTGAGGCCTCGCTTCCTGGTTCATAGATGGTCGTCTTCTGGCTGTGTCCTCACATGGTGAAAGGGACAAGGAAGCTCTCTGGTGTCTCTTTTATAAGGGCACTAATCCCATTCATAAAGGCTGCACTCTCATGATCTAATTACTTCTCAAAGGACCCACCTCCAAATACTGTCACACAGGGGATTAGGTTTTCAACATATGCATTTTTGGGGACACAAACATTCAGTCTATAGCACATAAAGACAAATACATTCATTTTCCTTCTTGCTGTCTCTATTTCAATTTCACATAAGTACCTCAGACTTAATACACCTAAGACAATTCCTCTGTCCCTTCCTTGTGCTCTTTCTCTTATATTCACGATTCCAAAAAACACCACCACAATCTACATAGTTGTTCTAGTCAGAAATTAGGGCACTTTCCTTGTCTTCTCTGTCATTACTTCAGATGTGTAATCATTCAGAAAGTCTTGCTAAATCTATCTCCTATATATCCCTTGAATTTGTCTATCCCTCTTTACTCTGAAGTAAAACACAGAGGACAAGTGTAGTGACTTGCTCTTCTCAGGTATTCCCTTTTGTTCTGGGCTATCAGAATTAAATGAGCTTATAAATATTGCCTGGGCTATTCTCTTCTATGAGCCTTCCAACCTGAAGAAGGACGAAAGTATAGAAACAGGAAAGAAGTAGAGTTTTTGTATCTTGACTGTAGCATATTTGGGGATGAGTGATAGAGTACAACTTAATTTTAAAATTTCTGTATTAATGGAGGACCAAATTTTCCATACACAGAAAATTTAAAACATGGGATGACTTATTTGGATTTTGAATAATAAGGGTGTTATTGTGTGAGGAATAAATTGGAGTACAGGTTCAGGGAAAACATGGGAGGTGTGAAAGTTATTGTAGCAAATAGGCAAGAGAGTAAGAGAACCTAAATTACGAGAGCAGCAGAGGATCTTTGGATGTCTATACAGAAAACTTTCCTCTCTTTTATATTTCTATACTTATTAAGTGACACAGGGCCTTTAAAAATCTAGCTTTCATTTCTGAAAGACATTTCTGACAACTTGCCTCTTTTTCACTAGCTTCCTACAAAATGGATGCATCTTATCTTGCTTCTCTGTTTAGCTAGATTTCCCCCACCATAGACTTTGAGTGACTTTTGAGTGAATATATTTTAAATTTTTTTAAGAAACTCAGGGCAATTGAAATCCATAGCTACCATGAAGACCTTTGATACCACCTCAAAGATACTTCAAGTAAATTATAAGAAAGCATAAATATAGTTTTATCTGAAGTGAAACTATAATTTAGAATTTTTTTTCTAGAATTGTGCTCATCCCAGTAGTCACAAATACGAAGCTCTTCTCAGTATCAATAAGAACATTTTATTTTCAAAATGTGCACGGATTTTTTTTAATGCTGAGTTCTTTTTATATAGACTGAATACAATAGTGCCAAATTGTTTGAGTATTTAAAATAATTGTTGATAATAGAGGCACCATAGGGTGGAAATTACTCCTACACACAGTGTTGCGAGACCCAGGGGCTCCAAGCATTGAAGGGAACTGTGGGAGTCGGGATGGATAAATATGGGAAAAAAGAGGAGACTCCAGCTGCGTGAATGAGACGTCTCTGAGTTAAGAGTGTGGATTATATGCAGAAAACAGTTACCTCTCACCACTTGACCTTAAATCTGGACACTCAGTAGGGCTGTATTACTTAGCACGAGCTCAAAATTATGGGATATATTCAAACTGTGCTACGTATCACAAAACCTGAGAAAGTAATTCTGTCAGTTTATACTGGGGTTCAAAAGTGAAAATTTACACAGGTGTATGCCAAGTCAGCCTAGGGTGTTGGTGGTTGGCCCACATTGGTCTTTGTACAAAAGTACTGAGGGCAATTGTCACTTGCTTACCCCTAGAGCACATAGATCCAAGGAGGCTGGGTGAGAGGTGTGTAGGAAAGGGGGCTTAGGGCAGTGAGATCTTGAAAGACTGATATTAATTAGATTAAAAGGGTTGGACTTTGCATGGTGACTCAGAAGCAGAGATAATCATTGAAAATATCAGCAGTTACCTTGAATAAAAAGATCTGGCCAAGTCAATAAGCACAATTGATGCATTCACATTTTGTTCTTTCCTTTTGAATACATTAGCCAGATCAACTGCTGCCTTCTGTATTGGGCAGGGTCCGGTCAGAAAGACAAAAAATACTCTTAACATGTCACATGGGGGGATTTGATACAGGTAATTAGTTAAAAAGTCTTTCGGAGGCGGGAAAAGAAAAGGGGAGCACTGAGGTTGTGCAGAGACAATAACCACAGGACACAGCTACCACTCTTTGGAATGAAGGTAAACAAGGGATGTGGGGTACAGTTAGCAGCATCTAGGTCCTCAGCTGTCTGAGGAAGGGGCATTGCTGGTTTCTGCTAGAGCTCTGAAGGGGAGAAGAGGCTGGTTCTGGGAGTACTAAGGGAAGCTGAGGGCTGGAACCATGCTGATAGGAACAGGAAAAACCAAGAAGAAAGTCCGTTCTCTCTACTTCTTCCTTCCAATCCCCCTATAATATTTCTTGTTGGCAGAAACCAATAGGAAGCCAGCTATCATCGAGTCTGGGAAATGTCAGTTGCAGAGTCACAAAGCAGAGGAAGAAAGATGGGGTAGGAGCTGAAAAATAGTATGTAAAATTTTGCGCATCTATTGTTTAAAGGTGAAACGACTGCCATGAAAACTAGACCAGCAATAACCTCTGCTGTCTCAGAAATTATTTTTTTGGTTGATGCATCATTAGCCAACATTTAGCGACTTTAATCGCCTCTGCTATTAGGACCCTCAACATCCATTCTTGAGTCCCGCTGACTTGCTTTGCGGGTGCAGTAGCTCAGCAGAGACGGTGGTCTTTTTCTTCTTGAATGCTACCATCTTCCTAGCTCCACAACACTGAAATTTTGATTACCGTGCCCTTAGACTAAGGCTACCCACCCTCTTCTATTTATTAATAGATAACTCTTCTCTCCAAATTGTTGCCCTGCCAATGTCTCCCTCCCTCTCTTCTTGATTTTTCCAGCATTAGTCAGCCCACAGGGTCTGCTGCTGCCTCTCTGGGTTCACCTTTGCCTGCTCTGCCCACTCGTCTGTGTTTTAGATGTGGCTGCTTTCTAGTGTTCAGGGACCTCTGTCTTGAAGAAGTGCATAGATGAGCGGATGGGTTTAATAAAACTTGAGTTTATTTCGCTCTCCACAATCTCCAAATTATTTTGTATTGTTATTTCTGGGCCTTCTAAACACTATTATGCCGTGCATAAGGAAATCATTAACATTTCCTCCACGACAACAACTGCCTTGTCAAACTAAGCACACGTTCTGTCAGTCGCCCAGCTTCATGCCGGCAGAGACGGACAGGACAGATATAACGTGCACAGACGCTCTCCAGTCTCCATTTTACCTAGTATATAATTTCATCCCATACAAAGGAACTATGGGAACTGTATCAAGATTGTTAATCCTTGGCAAAATAGTCCAATGGTCTTAATCAATGCATAAATTGATTAACTGGCTAACCATAAAAATCTGTTACTTTTAGATTTTAGGATTTCTTCGTGTTAAGCTTCCTGGAAAGAATTATTAGTTTTCCCAAGCCCATCTGATCCCCAGAATTAAAGCCAATGATTTTAAATATCTACTCAGCATCAGGAACATACATACAGCTTCTTAAAAATACAGATGCACAGTCCTTATTCCAGACACACTAGAGAGATTATTTATACATGCAAAAGGTGAATAGACTGTTTTGGTGCATAGTTAGAATTGAGAATTGCAGGTTTCTTTCCCTAAGGAAATTGTAAGTCTTATTTAACCGGTGTTGGTTGTTTTGTTGGCTTCAAAGAACTGATTCAATAAATGTTAGTCTGAGGATCTTAACACTATTTGGCTAGTTTTGAGCACCAAAGACTATTTTCCTTATTAGTTTGTTTTCTCCTTGCGGTGCTGCTGTTTGCTTTTACCCTTTCGAAGAGCTGAGAACTGTTAAGTTATGCTGTGATATGCATTCCATTTGGTTCTGCTGTGTGCATGAAACCTTCCCTCAGGTGGGTAGGATGGATGATAAAGTGTATTTAGATAGCAGCTCTGGACTCCCTGATATAAACTAATCTAGGCTGCATTACCCAACGGAGGGTCACACTTACAGAGCTCAGCAAACTCTCAAAGCTTAATTAAGAGGCCTGAAATTCCTGAAGGGAAAGTTGGTCTGTTCTGCAAGACTGCAGTGGACATAGTCATGGTGAGGTCCTGCTCAGAGTGCCCAAAACATGGAGGCCAGGCAACTATTCTCAAGGAGTTGAAGAAGCTGACCTACTATGAAAATAGTCACTTTATTTATATCTATAAATATAAGCAGCTATCTGAAAGAATGAGGGAAAGTATACAGCACTAAAATTGAGAAAATAGATCTATTAAAGGGTAGTTAGGAGTTTGCTGCCAAGGCTGTGACCAGCCATTGCCAACTACAGACTACTGCCATGCGGCTTTGTCAGCAGGCATTCCAAACTGTACCTCTCACTCAGGAATGTAAAGATGGTTTCATCTAAGGAAATTTAATGTGAAACCATCCATGTTTTTAAAATCTTAATACCTTACTGAAAGACATTTGCTAAAAGTAACTTACTAATTTAAAAAAATCTAAAAATAATAAAAAAAGTCTTCCATAATATAATAAAGAGCATCTAAAATTATTTCAACCAGTACTGATAAGAGGATGGCGAAACATGCACTTTTGTTAGCGGTTTGTGGCAATGATAACTGGCTCGACAACTTTGAAAAATAATTCAATATTTCATGAGACACATTTTTTAAACTTTGACACATTAATCCAAATTTTGTCATTCTTTCCTAAGGGAAAAAAAAAATACCAATGAAGATAAAAGCTCTAAGCACAGAGTTGTACATTTGAAGCTTATTTATTATGATAAAGAAAAATTAGAAGCAATGATATCAGGGGTATCCAAAATATTTGAATGTGCATGTCTTAAGGTTAAACAAAATTTTAGGTTGCATCTCCTTTACATATGTAGGTATTTATGTATAAATTATGCACTTGTACTTAGATATTAATATATTATATATAGTATACAGGCATCCACACAAGAGAAATTGAGAAAGTATGAATTAAAATGTTATTGTTAATGCTATTCATTTTTTAATTAGGACGTTGTGATTGAATATACCTTATAGTTTTGAAAACATTGGTTTAATATTTTCTGTTCCAGCAATTCCATTGTCTGCTCTTAAGATCACTATTTTTGATACTTTTTAAAAATTCAAGCTTTTAAGATAAAATTTGCATATAGTATAATGCATCCTTTTTTTATATATACGAGTATAGTTTAATGAGTTTTGACAAATGCATACAGTTCTGTAACCAGTACCACAATCAAGGTATAGAATATTTCCGTAACCTCAAAAAGTCCCCCTGGGCCATTGTACAGTCAGTTCTCTGACCCCAGCCCCAGTCTTTAACAATCATTGATCCAATTTCTGTCCCTTGTTGACTGAAATTTAAGGCTGTCGAAGCAGAAATAATTTGATAAAGGTTTATGGAAAGCCAAATTTGAGGACTGAGTCAGGGAGACACATCAACAAAGTTGAGCATGTTTCAAAGTCTGTTACAGTTGCAATGTTTTTGTAAGAAAGTTTGGAAGAATGGAGGGAGACTCCTCATATGGGAGTTGTCTTTTCTCCTCGGAGGGTACAATACAGAGGTTACAATCATTGGATGCCGATGACCATGTATAAGCTAAAATGATTTATACACAAGACAGTCAGTAAAACTTCATGATTCAGAAACAAATCAGCAAAACTTTGATTTAGAAACAAATCAGCGTTCTTTTCAATGCCAGTGGGTAATGTATGTAACCAGTTTGTCAACAGTTTGAGGAACTCACAAGAAGATTTGAGGGACTTACAATAAGATTCTTCACTCAGGGACAATATGTGAGCCTTGCATCGTAAGACCTTTCCAAGCAGTTAATTTGGAAGCCTGCCAAATGTGACCTGTAGGTTATCACCCCATAATTTTGCCTTTTTCAGAGCCATATAAATGGTACTGTTTTTGTGTCTGGCTTTTTTCATGTTGCGTAATGCTTTTGAGATTTATCCATGTTGTTGAGTGGATTAGGAGTTCATTACTTTTTATTTATAAGTAATGTCCCTTATATGAATATATAACTATTTATGTGTTCACCAGTTGATGGACATTTTGATTGTTTTTAGTTTTGGGCTATTATGAATAAAGCTGCTGTAAACATTAGTATACAGTCTGTGTGCGAACATATGTTTTAATTTCTTTTTGGTAAATATCTAGGAATGATATTTCTGGCTCATATGACAAATGCCTGTTTTCAAAAGTGGGAAAACCATTATGTATCCTCACCAGCATTGAATGAAAGTCCCAGTCTTCTACATCCTCACTAGCACTTTATATGTCATTAAAAAAATTTATTTTTTGTCATTCTGGTAGACATATTATGGGTTAAATTGTATCTCTCAAAAATGAATATGTTGCTATCTTGACCCCTAGTACCTCAGAATGTAACCTTATTTAGAAATAGGGTCTTCACAGAGGTAATGAAAATAAAATTAGATCATTAGAGTAGGCTCTAATCCAACATGACTGGCATCCATATAAAAAGAGATTAGGACATAAACAGAGAGGTAATACACAAGGAGAAGATGGCCATCAACAAGCCAAGGAGAGAAACCTCAGAAAGAAACTAACCCTTCAAAAACCTTCATCTTGGACCTCTCGCCTCCAGATTTGTGAGAAAATAAATTTCTCTTGTTTAAGCCATTCTGTCTGTGGTACTTTGTTGTAATAGCCCAAATAAACTAATACAGTATGTGAAGGTATCTTATTGCAATTTTCATTTAAATATTCTTAATGACGATAGAGTATTTTTTGTGCTGGTTTGCCATCTGTATTACTTCTTTCATAAAGTATCTGTTCAAACCTATGCCTATTTACTTTGAAGAGTTATTTGTCTTCTTATTGTTGATTTCTAAATGTTCTTTACATATTCTGGATATAAGTCCTTTATTAGATATGTGCTTTACAAATATGTACTCTCTATTTGTGGCCTATCTTTTGATTTTCTTAATAGTGTCTTTTGAAAAGTAGAGTTTTAATTTTGATTAGGTTCAATTTATTGTTTTTGCATTTTATTTTCAATAAATGAGACAGTAGCTGCTATTTAGAAGAAAATTGCATGAAAGAGAGAACATTTAAAACAGAATGCTTTGAAATGTTTCAATCATTAATGCCTAAAATCACTTAATCACTAAAAATGCTTTTTATTGCTGTTTTTATTTTGAGTTTTATTTACAACCATATTAAGGTACAATTGGAATAAAATAAACTGTACACATTTACACTGTACAATTTGATAAATTGTGACATATGTCTATACCTTTCAAATCACAGTAAAGATGATAAACATTTTTATTACTCCCTTCAAAAAAGAGCTTGCTGTTGCCCCTTTGCAAACCATTCTTCCTCCCTTCCATCCAATGACCTTCTTTCTGTCACTATAAATTAGTCTAAATATTCTAGAATTTTGTATAAATTAAATCATACAGTATGTACTTCTTTTTTGCATGGCTTAAAGAAGAATCACTCCGATAGGTGATTTTGAGATTCATCCGTGTTGATGTATGTATCAATAATTCATTCCTTTTATTCCATTCATTACTATAAATTGTTAATCCAATCACCTGTTGGTTGACATTTGGTTTTAAAGCTTGTCATACTTGAAAAAGCTACTTCACAAAGATGTTGACTGAAATGGAATGCAATATTGACTTCATTTGCTGAATTTCCCTACTAGGCAATTTATCAAACCCTCCACCATGAAGACAACTGGTTTTGTTGAAATTTCAATCTGCCCTCATCAGCCTGTAGACATTATAAATTAATTAGAAGTCATTAAGTAATTTTTTTTGTAATAAGTGTGTTATATCCACTAAAGTTGCTTTATTGAAAGATTTTTTTCTTTTTGCTGAAAAATATTTAAGTGGGTTAGAAAATTCTACTTCTAAGTATCCTAAGCACATGGTTAAGACAGATTTTATAGGCGACACATTTATTAATATAGTATTTCAGGCATTAAAATCACTTAATGATTAAAACATTTCACAGCATTCTGTTTTAAATGTTCTCCCCTTTGTGCAATTTTCTTCTGAATAGCAGCCACTCTCTCATTTACTGATAAAATGCCAACTTGAAGTTAAATATTTAGTGTTTGAAAATTTTTGTTAGGTAGCAGATTATAGACTTTAATTAGTCATTACAGAAATTTAAAAAAATGAATGTGTGTCTTTTCATAAAAGGAAAATAAGCAATTCACCATTATGTTTGCTTGACAAATCTCTTAAGTTCTCAGCACAAAATGACCAGAAAACCTCTTTATGTTATAAAAGATTATTAAGGTTGTTTCTTATATGTTTCCTTATTTATAGATTCCACTATAATTTGAAGACCTCTTAAAAAACATAATATTAACCACATCAATAACATCCATCAGCACTTTTCAATGTCTGTTTTCAACTTGTGTGCTGAAAAGACTGACTAATAATTAAATAAATTAATTTCAAACATGGTATTACACCTGTAATTTTATTCACAATAATTTTTTAAAGAAAACTTTACTTAGATCAGTTATATCATTAGTGATTACACTTATACAGTTTTCCTATATTTTTTACTTTGAAAATATATGTTTTCCAGTATATTTTTCAATAGCTCAGAAAAAGCTGTTGCATCCTTAAAAAAGAATCTAGCAGATACCGTAAGCTGAGACATTATTTTTAATTTTAATCTCAGCCAACTCGATAACAAACCTCCCACATAATACTCACTTGTTCAATTCTTTAACAATGTTTTCTATTAATCTTCCAACACTAATTAACGATAAAAAGGGTTTCACAATGTTGTTTTCTGCTTATTTCAGTCATTTAAAAAAATCATGACATGACAACAAAGATATGTTTCCTCAATGGTATACATATTTTGTCTTTGTTATTAAATCATAAAACTAAGTTCTAAGTTTTATCTTTAAATTGAATGTAATTTTGTAAATATTAAATTGGATTTTACATGGCTATAAACGCTGGTGGAAAAATGTAGAAGAATGTCTTTTATCTTCATAGCACAGATGCTTTTTTAAAAAATCTGACAAATTGTGATGGCTACATTCTATCAGTTCAGTATTTCGAGGCACAATATGCGTATAATACACACAGAGGTTTATTGTGATAGTGGATATAAAGCCATCTTTCATGAATTTTTTTAAGTCAATTTTTTGTTAGCTCCTATTAGATAATTTTTGGTTACCATGTCTAGAATGTGGCTGGCAAAGAGCTTATATTAAGAATAGCTTTGCCATTAGCAGTTGACCACAGAGCTACAAAGTCAACAGGGGAGCAAGGTGTATCTATTCACTGTCATCTTATTGAGCCAATAAAATAATAGGTATGTTGCTTCCAAGAAAAATGCATAACATACAGTGCTAATCTGTAAAATTTTATGGGCACCATAATAACAACTATCTAAAAAATAGTGGAATAAAATATAGAAATATAGAAAGAGCTCTACAAGGGTATTAGGATTAAGGATATTTTGCTCTTTTCCTTAGTTGCCATAATTTTCATATTATTTTTATTGTTTAGAATTTTTAGAAAACACATTTGTATCATATTTGCCTATTTTTCTCCTTCAAAAATGTTTGAATTTGCGTTAAAGTTAATTTATTTTCCATATACAAATGCTAACTTCCTTGTACACTAATATTGGATTTTTGTAATTTCTTTCAATTATTACTAATTAGATGGGAAAGAAAATTATATTGTAATGTTTTCTTTTGCATTTCTGTGAATTCCCACGAAGTATTTATAAATTACCCATTGATTTCATCTTTTGTTAATTATTGGGTTATGAGAGGCCTTTTTTGGTCATGCTTTACAACAAAATTACTTCTCATTTCATGCCTGTGCCTGGCTTAGGTTTTTAGCTTCCATAATACTTACTTGTTTCATATTATGTGTTTAATTTTTAATGTATGATTCTATTTTCTATGGTACTTTCAACTTTGGATATCAGCTGACATGAAGTCGATGCTTAACAAAAAATTGTTGAAGGAATGAATCATTCAAATATCCTTTATCCATTTTTCTCATGGAGTGTTAACATTTTGTTTATCAGTCTGAAAGATCTCTTTCTATATTTGAAAGATAAACTTTAAGCATATGTTACAAATCTTTTTGTCAATTTGTCATTTGACTTATTTGTTATTTATTCCTTTAATTTATTATTTATATTTAGTAATAGAGAAATAAAAAGTTTAATGTAGTTATCTAGTCAATAGATATGTTTATGTTTATGATTTCTGTATTTGATATTTTGTCTAGGAATACTTTCCTCTCTCTCCCTTTCTTCCCCTGTCCCCAACTCCCTCCCTCATCCCTTCCTTGTGTGTGTGTGTGTGTGTGTGTGTGTGTGTATGGAACTTAGTTAGGCTTAGGTGAGATTTAAAGACCTAACTTTTGTCCAACATGGAGACTTCCCTTTACCAGCACCACTTACTATATAATTATCCCTTGATTTGAAATGCTGCCTTTAAGATATACTAAGAATTTACCTAGACTTGGATCTGTTTCTGGGCTTTCTCTACACTTCCATGGAGCTATCTATGTAGCAGCAGTTTCACTCTTGCTTAGTGTAGCTTTGCTATATTTTTGAATACTTCATGAATAAATTCCTTTTCCATTTTTTGGAAATAATAATAATATTTTGGTTGTTTTTTTTTACTTTTATCCTTTCTGATGAGTTTTGGAAACTTTCTTTTTATGAAAATATACATATAAATGGAAGAAAATTATGCATGCCTAAAATATAAGTTTGAGCCTTTGGCAGAGATTGTGTCCTCTGCCCTTGAGCTTTTAAACTGGATGTCACTACTAAGAAGCATGCTATGGATCATTGCAAGCTCATTCCTTAACACATATCATAGTCTATGGGCTTTTAATTTTTATATGTTTGTTTTTTAAACCGATGAACTTTTAAGGTTCCATGAGGGCTTTATAAGTTGAGATTTTAATGATATTTCCAATAGCTGCCTGTTCTCATTTTTTTATGAGGGATTTTGAAAACTCTCATTTCCTTTTTGCTCCATTTTAAATAAACTATAGTCAATGGCTGAGCAAAAGGCACAGTTGTGAGCGGGGTGTATACTGGGGGGAAAGCTCTAGAATGCCTGGTCTTCTGTGATCCCTATGACGGGGTGCTTCTTACATCCCAAAGTAGACCCCTGACTCTGGTCCCAGATGAAGACTTTAATGCCAAATGGAGTCAGGGCCTGGGCCTCCCAGAGGGGCGTGGCCAACAGGTTGAGTTTTAAAACTTTAGGATCCAAAACAAATTAAGGCAAATGCTTGACTTTGTTTTTCATTGTTTTCCTTTCCATCATCCCTGAAGATAATTAGATTTAAGCATAAGCAACTTGATTTAATTTCTGTGCAGTGTATACCTTCATTTGAACGACCTCTGCTATTCTGACTTAATGTGTGGTTTATTACAAAGTCTTGGTTCTGTTATGATAGTCTACACAAACCAGCTCAGGAAATCAAACAGCACTATCTCCTGAATTCAATGGAGGAACAAATACTAGAGAGATTTTCAAGTATAAGATAACAAAGAAAAATACAATGACTAAATAAAAAAGCCAACTAATTTTTTAAATAAAAAGGGCACAGTAAAGTCAGTCACTGACTTATTATTCTAGGCATGCAAGAAAACTGGTCTCAATGTTCTTTGGAAAATTTTTTTCCAGCATGTTGTCTCCAATTTTAAGGCTCAGTCTTACAAGTACAGGAACAGACACTAGAAAAATGTTCTCAGTTTCTGGAATTATCTGGCCGGGGAAAGGGGCATAATAATTATGTCTATGTCTAAGTGGCTTTAAGGTACCTTTATTCAAAGTCTTAAAATAGTTTGACCTTTCAAAAGAAGGGAAAGGCTTGCCATTGGTCAGTATATCTTGGGCAATAGTTCCCATTAGATGTGACACAGAGGTTTCTTTTGTTATGATCTGAGACAGAGATTTATAAATATGATGACGTAAGTTTCGAAAATGTGTCCACAGTTTTGTTTTAAGTTGAGCTACAAGCCTCTTGAGGCTCTAAGGGATGTTCTGAAGTTTCCTAATCAAATGGGCCCATTGTTGGTGGCTTTAGTTTTTCATACTGGCTGAGTGACCTAAGGCACTTTGCCGCAGGGGCTTTTAAAAAAATCTTAACTAATCATCCCTTTCTGGCTTTTCTTCCACACAAAGGCCCAAGAGACATACCAATGGCAGTGTAAATAAATGAATGTTAATAGACTGCTTCAATAGTGAAGAATGACAATTCCTCTGAAAACTAATCATTTTGGACAGAATGGTCTAGTTTTTAGGAGGTGCCCATTTTATTACTGGCAAATGTTGGAGCTTTTTTGTCATCCATCTGTCACTGGTCACCATTCCTTTCTTGCAGGCAGTTTGGTGAGCCTCTGTAGATGTGGGTCTCTCCATTAGGGTGCCCTGCGGCAGCCTCCTGACTGGGCTAACTTTGGCTCAAAGAAAACTAGAGACCTGGTCTTGCAGGTGGAGTTTTATTTTATTTTATTTTATTTTATTTTAATTTTGAGACAGAGTCTCACTCTTTTCCTGGGCTAGGGTGCTGTGGCATCAGCCTAGCTCACAGCAACCTCAAACTCCTGGGCTCAAGCTATCCTCTTGCCTCAGCCTCTGGAATAGCTGGGACTACAGGTATGTGCCACCATGCCTGGCTAATTTTTTGTGTGTTTAGTGGAAGATGAGGGTCTCGCTCTTGCTCAGGCTGGTCTTGAACTCCTGAGCTCAAGCAATCCTACTGCCTGGGCCTCCCAGAGGGGCGTGGCCAACAGGTTGAGTTTTAAAACTTTAGGATCCAAAACAAATTAAGGCAAATGCTTGACTTTGTTTTTCATTGTTTTCCTTTCCATCATCCCTGAAGATAATTAGATTTAAGCATAAGCAACTTGATTTAATTTCTGTGCAGTGTATACCTTCATTTGAACGACCTCTGCTATTCTGACTTAATGTGTGGTTTATTACAAAGTCTTGGTTCTGTTATGATAGTCTACACAAACCAGCTCAGGAAATCAAACAGCACTATCTCCTGAATTCAATGGAGGAACAAATACTAGAGAGATTTTCAAGTATAAGATAACAAAGAAAAATACAATGACTAAATAAAAAAGTCAACTAATTTTTTTTTTGTTTATAAAAATCCACACTTTTAACAGTGTAGTCAGTAAGTATTTGAGTATTTATTGACTGCAAATTGTTTTCGAGGCATGATTTAAAAAATCAAAGGGCAGAAAGAGATATTGAGTAACTTAATCCATCCTTCCATCTTCAGTTTCACAATTTACTCCCTAGAGCATGGAAGAAATACTTTGTCTTATTTGTGACAAAGTACCTTAAGTACTTCCCAAAAGTAGGTGGAGTATAAAATATTCTACACATATAATATTTGGCATTTTATCAATTCCTTTAAAACCCAAGTCAGATCAAGTCACCACTATGTGCACACCCTCACTCAGAGGGAAAGCCAGCAGCAATGGAGTGACAGGTGAGCCCTCCGCCCTCCTGACCTGTCCCTTCTCTGCCTCAGCTCTCCCACTCCTTCCCCTACCCTTGACTCTGACCACACTGACACCTCACTCTTCCAGGAACCCACCCAGGGATGCTCCTGCCGCAAGGTCTTTGTGCCAACTGTCCACTTTTTCTAGAAAATTCTTCCTGCAAATATCCCACATTGTTTTGCTCCTTCCCATTCTTTGGATCTTGGCTCAACTATAACTCTTTCATAGAGGCCTCCCATGACCACCATGTTTAAAATTACAACCCAGGCACCACAAACCAGACACACACACTCCCCTGGTTTGTTTTTTTCATGCTGGCACTTATCCCTATGGGGCATGATTTAGCATTTACTTCTTTATTTGTTTACTGATTGACTCATCTACTGGAATGTAAACTCAGTGAGGGAAAGATTTCATTTTCTTTCCTGCTGTATCTCCAATGCCTAAACAGTGTCTGGCCATGCCAATATTAAGTAAATATTTGTTAAAAGCTTTGTGAGACAGAGAAAGACAAATACTGTATGATCTCACTTGTATGTGGGATCTAAAAAAGTCAAACTTGCAGAAACAGAGAGTAGAACAGTGGCTACGGGGGACCAGGGGTAGGGAAATGGAGAGATGTTGGTCAAAGGGTACAAACTTTCAGTTGTAAGATGAATTAGTTCTGGGGACCGAATGCATAGTGTGGTGACTGAGTTAACAATACTGTGTTGTATACTTGAAAATTGCTAGGAGAGTAGATCTTTAGAGTTCTTACCACACACACTAAAGAAGATAACTATGTGAGATGATGGATGTGTTAACTAACTCGATAGTGATAATCATTTCACAATGCATATGTATATCAAATCATCATGTTAGTATACTTAAATATATACAATATTATTTGTTAATTATACTTAAATAAAAGTGGAAAAAAACTGTTATCCTCCAATGTATACCAGATCCTATAATTCTTTAATAATGTTAATTGAATAAATAAATAAATTAATGAATGCCATGGCCCATTTGCAGGATGGGGGATGAACACAAAACACAAAGAAACACACAAA
>VBSM01001265.1:63539431-63589153 GCA_008086735.1 Cheirogaleus medius
CAAACTCTTTGTTATGCCTTCAAGCAGCAACCCTGTTTGTCAGGTGAACCTAAGCCGGAACGTATGACTCTCACGCCGCTCTGGGCTAGGCACATACTCCTCCTAAGGTTAATTCTTAAGCTACATAATTATATTGCAAGTCCTCAACAAATGAAAAAATATTTTCACCAATAAAAAAACTTTGTGGAGTAACTCAGATGTCATTATTATCTAAAAATATTTTTATTTTAGGCTGGACATTGTGGCTCATACCTATAATCCTAGTACTTTGGGAGGCTGAAGCCAGAGGATGGCTTGAGGCCAGGAGTTTGAAGTTGCAGTGAGCTATGGTGATGCTACTGCACTGCAGCACTGCAAAACCATGTCTAAATTTTTTTTTATTTTGCTATATATGTTTGGGATGAATTATGATTTTAATAAACAACTTTATTTTTAAAAATCCCAAATATCCATGTCTCTTACCTAGGCCTTCTGATAGGGTCACTAAGGTGAATTCATTCTACTTCTGTTTACAAATTCATGGCTTAGGAAAAGGCATAAAACATTTGTTAGCAGGAACAATGTCCAAGTAATAGACAGTTATAAATTATGTGGCAAAAGAAGAGGTGATGGCAAAACTTCCTAGGTGTTTTTCACATTGACTTAATCTTTATAAGTAGAAAAGGGAAGTTGCTAGAATAAGAATGGAGATAACATGTATATGCTTTATTAATTCGTTACTTAATTGTTAATATATGTCCTGCCTAAATCCTAAAGCTAATATAAAAAAGCTTGAAATAATTATATGAAATAATACTAGAAATAAAAGATCAAAAAACATTTTGGACGATCAATTCTTAAACTGTTTTTGTACCCTGACACTTTTGATGATGAAAGTTATAGGCCTTTTCTCTAGAATAACACACATAAGCACATATTACACAAAAATCAAAACATGTTAGGAGTTTCATGGACCACTGTAAGTCCATTCAAAGATCCCAGTTTGGATACTTCTGATATATAGAGGGGGAAAAATATAACCCAAGGCAAAGATAATATAATTACTGTGATTCAGTATTGAATTCTACCTGAAGTCTACTGACAAATTAAAGAAAGAGAAGAAAGAAAGAAAGAAAGAAAGAAAGAAAGAAAGAAAGAGAGAGAAAGAGAAAAAGAAAAAGAAAGAAAGAAAAAAGGAAAGACACCAAATTCTATAAAAAAAGAAAAGAATTCATGGAAAAGTAAAAGTTATTATGCACCTAGCCCATGCCTCACCCTGCACTAGGTTTTTAAAATACTTCATAGTGCACAGAATTCCCATAACATTCATTTGCGGGAGCTGTTCTTGTTTATCTACGTTTTATATGTAAGGAAACAAAGAGCAGAAATGGATTTGAATCCAGTTCTCTATAATTTAAAGAGGCTTTGATCTTTTAAGCCTTATGATAAAAATAAGTATACTGTTTGTCAATGAGGAAAGACACAATTTTTTCCTAGATACTAAACCCTAAGAACAGAGAGACTAGAACTTTCTACAGACTAGGAAAACAATGGTCTTTCATGTTTCCTCCATCCTCCTTTCATAGGGCAGATTATAGTCATAAGATTTGAGAGTATTGTGTTTAATAAATATTCCCATTTGATAAAACTTCTCTAGGTTTGGGAAGTTTTATTTGGCAATGAGCTTGTGTATGCTTTGATAGATACTATGTTTTTATTTCTGATATATTTTCTCCCATATTAAACTATACAGGGGCTGCTCGAGAAACAGTAGTCAAATGATTGACCATATTTAGAACATTTCAGATGGCTCAGAATGCAACCTATTTTAAATTACCTAGAAATCTTAGTTATGTTTGGAAAGGGTCTTGAGAAATTCAGATGCTTAGCTGAGATCCATGCATATTAATAGCCAATATTAATTGAGCACTTATTAAATTCCAGGCTGTTTTAAGTACTCTTTATGAACTTCTCTTTCAATATTTCAACAACTATTTAAATTAAGAGCCATCATTGTCTCCATGAGAAAAATGAGGCACAGAGAGTATTTTTCCAAATTATCTATTAACTTAGCCAAAACACCAATTAATTATTGAAATTTACTCCAATCAACTCAATCAGAACTAGCCAATCAAAATGGGATAGACATCATCCTAAATCTATTTCCTAGAGGCAAGAGGAGAACCCTTTTGTATAATGTAGTTTCAGCTATTTTGCTAAGACCCCAGTTTCAAATGACAGGGATCATGACAAGACTATGTAGAAGTCACCCATCCTGCCAAGCTTCCCTGTCAACATCTTTCTTTCTAGGTGTTTGACGTTTTTCTAAGCAGATTGCCAAGGATCAATCAAAAGTAGAGCAACTGAGAGATGAAGCTCCAAGGAGCATCTGAAATAACAGCTTTCATAAGCATAACCTGACAGGTGACAGACACCCTCTTGAGAATCGGCAACCTCACGTGAAAAGGGCAATTGTCATGCTACAGGGCTGATTTCAAAGGATCTTGCCATTTTGTTATCATATTAAGAGGAAATCATTAGTGAGAGTAACCTTTTGATATTAACATATCCTACAAAACTAATTAATGCTTAACTTCAGCACTCTACATTGTAAAGATGTTTGTCTTTATTTTTTTGCTAAAAAAAAAAAAAGGCAGAGAAGTTCAATCGTAGCCATATTTGGCTTCATGTGAGACACGAACTTGAGCTCTCAAACCACCCACCCGTGCTCCGTTTACATACACAAATAGCACTTTAGGATGTGTGATGTCTTTTGAGATTTACTGACTCCTGAGAGAATTGTTAAGCAGACTCAGGTCTGAAGTTACACAGTTTGTTAGTTTTAATAAATGTAGGAATAATTTTGTGTCATTTATGGCTAGATCTGATTTACCTAATGAGCCATGCACTTATGGGTCAGCTTTACCTGGACAGACATGAGCACCAGACCCTCTTCTGACCAAATAGAACATTTACAACCTGGGGCTGGGTTGAGGCAGCACTGGGAGTAGAAGAGAAGGGGGTGGGATGGTGAGATGGGGACTGGAGCTAAATAGAAATGGACCTGCTGGCGACAGAAAGAGCAAGGGCAAAGTGAAAAAGAGGTGACTGAGAAGTCACTGGGTGGAGAGATGCTAGCTCAACTGCAGAACAGATTCACAGATAAAATAGTTTAGCTCTCAGGTGAAGTAAGTTCAAAAGATATTGTCAAGTTTTGAAATTGTTTCAGCTTGAAGCACTGCTAGGACAGGTTTAATAATAGTTTGCGATCGCTTCTCTATGGCCAATCCAGTATCAGGAGAAAAGGATTTCACTTTGTTTTAAGACATTTGTATCAAATTATAATTACAAAATGTTTGAGTAGATAGTTTAGTTTTTAGGCATAAGAAGACTAATGTATTGTATTAAAATGTATACAGATTTTTGTTTGTATTCAGGTGTGACAAGGCCAACAGAATAGGAGACAATTGTCATTGGAAAAGATAGTTTATTACTCACAGTTCTCAAGAGGAGGGGGACAGGCCATGCCACGCAAAGCCACAGGAGAGAACACTGAGGTTGGTCACAGGCAGAGAGAAGAGTGTACTTCAGAAAGCCATCATTGTGGTTTTTGAGAGAAGGAATAAGTGAGGCAGGGTAAGCAGGTTAAGCAGACTTAAGATTTGGCTAGTTTGAATAATTTTAGTGGCCTGGGATCTAGGGCTGCCCCTAATTGTCTGATGCCTAGCCCTGGAGTTATTAGGGCAGGGGAATGGTGTCCACAGGATAAGAATAGGTGGATGAGGGGTATGGGCTTTGGATTGTTTGGTTTGCATATGAAGGCACACTTGAGAAAGAATCATTTTTCTATCCCTAGGAGTCTGCTAAACCTGGGAGGAGCAGTCCCTCCCTAGTCAGCAAGGCCCCAGATGTCAAAACATTAGATATAAAAACTAGAAAATGTGGTCACTACAGTTATGTGCAGGGCTCCTCCATTCTCTCTCTGTACACATGGAAAGTAAGTGTGTACTAGCAAAAATAAGCACCAGCATTCCATCTCTCGAGGTCCTCCCAGGTGGCTCAGGGATAAGGAAGCCAATGTTGCATGGTTGCATGGAGGAAGAGTAGCAGAGATTCACTTTGACTTACTCACAGTTTGGGCAGCCTTGGTTTGGAGAGACTGTTGAGTTTTCTTCTGGGTCGGTTCTCCTGAGTGGTTCTTAGAGGAGAGGCCATTCTTAATGGTTGGACTCTGACGTGATGCAGGAACAGTGTGTGTTCATAGATGTGGCTTCCGCAGTGATGCTGACACTTTGGGAAAATTTTTTTGAGAAGTTCAAAGCAAACCCCTTGTATTTTCATGATTTAAAAAATTAGCAAGAAGTGTTTGAAAGACACTCGTTAGTGAAAGCTGGCCTTTTCGTTGTCCATCATCCATTTCTGATGCTCACTCCCCCTCCACTCTGCTTTCCCATCTTTTAATCATTCGTATAGTGTTTATATTTATATGTTTTGAATGGCACTTGTATATACTTACATGGAAGGGTAATGCATTCCATTGCTATCTAAATACTAACCATTTTTCCAGATACAGTTGGAAGTTACACTTCTTTCAAGTTGTTCATTCATTCAATTAATGCTAATTGAACATCTAGTCTGTGTCAGCATTGTTTTAGGATAAGGCCAGGCACAAAACAGACAAAATACCTTTCTATGTGGTGCTGACATTCTAAGGGAAAAGTTAGGAAATTGAAACAATAAAAAAATATAGAATGTGACAGATGGTTAGTGCCATATAGAAAAATGAAATAAGGTGGGAAGAATAGAGAGTGTAGAAAAATATTACTATTTTATATAGGGTGGCAAGGGAAGGTCTTGCTCATAAGATGAACATACTTGTCTTGTAATAAGTTTCCCATTCAGAGGAAACAGCATATGTAAATGCCCTGAGATGGGAATGCATTTGGGGTCTTGTAGGAAAAGCAAGGAAGCCAGTCAGAGTGACTGAAAAAGGTAACAAGAAGGGAGAGAAGCAACAGATAAACCCAGAGACTGATGGATGGGGAATTGGGAAAGGAAGATGTTGGGCCCTGCGAACTATTCTAAGCACTTGAGTAAAAGGTGGAGCTATAGGCAGGTTTTAAGCAGCAGAGCAGCAGGGAGAAATTCACAGGATCATGCTGGCTTTAGAGAATGGTCTGCACGAGTTAAGGGCAGAAGTTAGGGTGCTTTTATAATATTCCAGGTGAAAGAAGATGGAGACTTGGACCAGTGGTAGAAGCAAAAGTGAGAAGAATAAGATTCTGGATATAGTTTGAAGGTAGATCCAGCAAGGTCTGCTGTTCGATCAGACGTAAGATGTAAGAAGAATGAGTAGTCTAAATTAAGTCCAAGGTTATTTATTCAGAACATGTAAGAAGGAAATTTCCATTAATTGAGTTGATAAAGCCTGAAGAGGAAACTAGTTACGGTGGACCGGTGTCGGGGAGGGGAGAGGAGGTGAGAAGACAGAGGGAGCCATTGAGTTTGACTTAGTGGTTAAACATGCAAGTGGAAATGTTGAGCAGGCAGTTATTTATACAAGTCTAGAGTTTGAGTGAAATATAAAATTAGAAATTATATTGGTATTATTCATAGCCGTGTGACTCAAGAAGGTCACATAGGTAGTGAGCAATATTCACAATAGCCAAAAGGTAGAAACAACTCAAATGTCCATCAACACAGAGGAGGACCAAGGACCATGCCTTGGGATCAGCATCACTTAGAGTAGAGGAGAAGAAACCAAGGAAAGAGATTGAAAAGCAACAGCCAGCAACTCGGCCAGAAGCCAAGTTAAGAAAATGTTTCCAGAAAAAAGGAATAATGTAAAATGCTGCATTTAAGATAAATAAGATGAGGAAACAAATTGGCCAAAGGACTTAGCAACATAAGGATTACTGGGAACCTTGACAATAGCTGTTTTCATAGGGTGAGGGCTTTAAAGTCTGTCTGCAGAGAGTTCAAGAAAGAATTGGAGAAGAAATGTAGAGTGAAGGCATAGACATTTCTTTTGGAGAATTTCGCTACAAAAGGGAGTGGAGAAATAAGATGGTAGTTGGACTAGAATGTGGGATAAAAAGGAAAAAATTTCCAAAATCTTTCTTGAGTATTCTGGGCCATGTTTCCCTCTCCTTCTAACTGGCCCACTATGAATGCCCAGTAAATGTCTATTGAGTGTGAGTGGATATATTGTGATATGTAAATATATATATATAACTGTGGGTACGCTGCATCATACTGCTTTGACGTTATTTCATGAATTTTTGTTTGTTTAATCAATGCTGGGTTGAGAGCCACTACTGTGACATCTTGCATGAGAAGAAGTAGGAACAAAGTGAGTGATAAACTGCACATGATGTATGTATTTCATACAGAATCCTCTTAGCCAGTCTTGTAAACAAAATGAAGATGGATTTGTTTAGCTGCCTATCATCCTCCTTAGTCTGTGATTCCATGTCGCCAAAGACCATGCTTTGTTGGTCTCTGTATCCTCAGGAACAAACAATATCTGGAGACCAGAAACATTAAAAAATGTTGATAGGAAAACATGAATTGACAAATGAATGTATACCAAGTAGCACAGAGGTCTGTGCTGAATGGTGTCACCACCGGCAAGCATACGAACTTCATAAAGAACAATTCCTTGAACTATCAGGAACTTATTGCTAATGGTATTGCTGATGGGGCAAAATCTTTGCAGAAAAGCCATTCATGAAACTTGAGTAGATTTTGGAGACTTGAACTGGTTGTCAACATAAAAAACTAAGTGAAAAATGACTTTTAACTTTTCATTCCAGAGACTGTTTTCTTACATTTGTCAGACTTTGAAAATTCTGTTAATCTATTAAGTACTTTATTATTATAATTAACATGTCCTTTACAATTCACTGACCATAATGCTTTAATTTGTTATTAACAAGAACATCACTTACTGTGGTTAGAATTCCATTACAGTCCAACTCTAATAAATCATATGCCACTAGAGTTAAGTATCACCAAAATTTTTAATTAAACAAAACCAGCACTCATATCCAATCTTGGTCCTGTGATGACAGAGTGCTTCTGTGCAAGCCTGATCTTGTGGCTTTATGGTCATTTGACACCCAATTCAACAGGAAGAGCTCAGGATGCATATTCACTCTCAAGCATATGGTTAGGCATTCCAACTCCTCCAAAACCTGATGCTAAGTCAGAAGCTGTTTCTCAAAAGAAGAGTTATTTGCCAGTGAGTGCATGACTTTGCTACAAAATCTTAGAAAAGTATACTGAGATTCTTCTAATGACACTTGCTCCCTATAGCACTCAGTTTGCTCCATATACTTCAAGCTCCATCAGGTCTAAGTCACCCAAGTCCCCAGTGGTGGGTTGCTTACTTATAGCCTGAAACAGCAAGAGTGCTCCTGTTGCTCATGACACATTGACCAAGATGCTCCCCTAGATTTTCCTAAACTTTAGACAGGTTTCTTCTTTGCTAGAGGACCCTGGCCTTTTTTGTAGAACATTTACTTTAAAAAACTTGCAATTGTAAATGCTTTCTCTGCCCCTTTGAGATGTCAATCTTCTCCTAACTTCTTGCTAGCTTTACAATCCAAGAAAGTCTTTCTCAAGTACATGGGAGTCATGTCTTTGAAATATAATCACTGAAGGATATAACATCACTATCTTGTAGTATCTGTGGGAAAGTAGGAGCCTAAGGAAGATGATAAGCAACAATTGCAAACACAGACAGCCTAATCGCATTGCCCAATCTCCCCCTAGCATCCTCCAGTACTTTTCCACTAGCTTATACAACTTCTTAAAATTCCTCCCACATTTTATTTCAGTGGAGGTTAGTTCAGTCTTCCTCTCCTATTGCAATAGTCTGGAATAAAGCCTTCCTTGTCTATTTAATTCCACTGAGTGCAATTTTTCTCTGACACAATTGAGAGCTCATGGATTATTTCAAGTGAGTCAAAGCAGTACCACCAAATTTTGTACATGTTGCTTAGAAATAAAAAAATTAAAAAGGCCATCAAGTATTATAAAATAATTCCCAGCTGTTTGAGCCAGCATAATGAACACAGAATCCATGCTGATTAACTGCCCAATATAAAATTGTGTTTCTTTTTCTTTCGTCTAACATCCTCAAGATCCATCTCCACACATTCCCTAAGTTTTTGCTGATACAAATTAGCAAAATTTTATAATTCTTTTGTTGTAGGAATCTTGCCCTCATAGGAGGGACTCTGTACTTGCTCCTTTGGGATATGTTTTCATCTGACGGTGGATAAGAACTAGAGACAGGGAAGAGTGGTAGTTTTCAGGCATGGGTACAACTGGCATCTTAGGCAAGATGATTATCACAGGTGAGGTTTTTATAGAGTTTTTCAAGCAAGACAAGTCCATACTATTCACATAGTGGAGAAGGGGTTGTTTCTGCTGACAATAGGGGATTCATTGGTTTTGGGAAGTTCAGTGTATTCGGACTTATCTGGATGGACTCAGATCACAGTCTCCCACTCTTTCCCAACAAATGTCCCACTTTTCACATAAGAGACCAGGCAAGGTTGTAAATTCTACTTATATTGTAGTTAAGCAACTCCAGGTACAGCTCTTCATCTAATTTTAAAATTATGTCAGCCCTGTACCTGCAAGAAATAAGACACGTTTTTGGGTTTTTTTGGGGGAGGAAGAGTCATAAAAGCTTCTTGCATTTCTAACCATGTCTTGAAGCAAGAATTCTAAACCTTACATTTGTTATTTTTTTAGTTCTCAGTGTAGTGTAAAGCAGCTATTCCATCCCACAGCACTCATATTTCTCATTTACATGATAATTTTCCAGCCCATGTCTTATTTAAAGTACACATTGAATTCACAGGAAATATAGGTCATAATTTAAAAACTGTTTTGCCACGTTAGGGTTTAGACTGCTGGTGCTGTTATCTGTCAATGACTGGATTGTCACTGCCTTGAAACCCAACCATGTGAAGTGACCAAACAAAAACTGATAACATTTATTAATAGAAAATTAAGAAAATTCTAAATAAAGTGCATTTGGGGAACAAGGAAAATAATCTCAGAAGGAGGTCTCTATTACAAAAAGAAATGGTAAGCAATACTATTAGTAAATTTCTAGGTAAATTTAAACAAACATTATGTGAATGATAATAACAATAACACTATAATAAGTACAATTTGAGGAATTAAAAATAAGGAATAAAATACTAGGCAATGGTATCATGTAACACCTAAGGAAAGTAATTGAATTTTATGTTCCAATATCCTTGTATTGTTTGGGAGGCTAAGATGTTAATTACATTCAGACTGTATTAACTATACATGACAATGTTTGAAAGGTCTGGAACATTTTCTAACACCAACAGCCAATTTTCCATCCCTAGTGAGTGTCCAACAATTAAATTCAAATAAATTCAGTTCACTTTGATTCAATCCAATCCAATTCAACTCAATTCAATTCAATTCTGACACTACCTGTAGTTAGTGCCTGATTCCACACATTTAAGGGTTTGATCCCGTAAGACGTCTGACTCACATCAAATGCAAGTTGAAAGTTTCAGGCCTTACATACTTCTGACCAACTGACTATAAATCGGGGCTTCCCACAACCCTTTCTCAGGTTTGATAATTTTCTAGAACGACTAACAGAACTTAAGGGAAGATTTTACTTACAGTTACCAGTTTGTTATAAAGGACACAACTCAAGAATAGCCAGATATAGGATATGCACAGGACTGAGTATGGAGTGCAGCCTGGTGTTTCCACGCCCTCCCAAGCACCAGCCCAGGGGCTCATTAAATCTCATTGTCCAAGAGTTTCTTTAAAGCTTAATCTCCCCTTCTCTGAGGTTACTGGGCTGAAAGTCCCAACCTTCTTATCATTTGGTCCTGTCTCATTAACACAAACTCAGGTGTGATTGGATGGGACTCATTATGAATAATGAAAGACACTCCTAGTATGCAGAAAATCCCAAGGATTTTAGTAACTCTGTGCCAGGAAGTAGGACAAAGACTAAATACAGTCATGCACGACATAATGACGTTTGGGTCAACAGCAGACCACATATACTACTGTGGTCCCATAAGAGTTTAATGGAGCTGAAACATTTCTATCATCTAGTGACATCATAGCCATGATAACCTCATAATGCAATGCATTACTCATGTTTGCGGTGATGCTGGTGTACACAAACCCACTGCGTTGCCAGTCATATAAAAGTATAGCACATATAATTATGTACATTACATTGTACTTGATAATGATAATAAATGACTACATTATAGGTTTATGGATTTACTATACTATATTTTTTATTATTTTAGACTGTACCCCTTTTACTTATAAAAAGCAGCCTCAGGGAGGTCCTTCAAGAAGTATTCCTTAAGAAAGCATTGTTATCTTAGGAGATGACAGCTCCATTTGTACTATTGTCCCTGAAGACCTTCCAGTGGGACAAGATATGGAGGTGGAAGACAGTGATATTGATGGTCCTGACTCTCCGTAGGCCTAGGCTAATGTGTTTGTATTTTAATTTTTAACAAAACAGTTATGAGAAAAAAATAAAAATTTAAAAGAGCTTATAAAGACGTAAAGAAAGAAAATATTTTTTGTACAGCTATCCAATGTGTTTGGGTTGTTAAGATGTTACAAAAGCTTAAAAAGTTTTATTGCAAAAGAGTAAAAAGTTTTAAAAATTTAAGTTTATAAAGTAAAAAAATTAGTCAGCTAAGATTATTATTAAAGAAGGAAAAATGGTTTTCATAAATTTAGTGTAGCCTAAGTGTATGGTGTTTATAAAGTCGACAGTAGTGTGCAGTAATGTCCTGGGCCTTCACCTTCACTCACCACTCACTCACTCACTCACCAGAGCGACTTCCAGTCTTGCAAGCTCCATTTGTGGTAAGCACTCTCTATAGGTGTATTATTTTTTTTGTATTTTATACTGTCGTGAGTGGTGTAAGGTCAAACATAAGCAGGACTCTGCACATTTGTGTCTTTTCATAAGATCAGACTTTTACTGATGCATATTTAATCATAAAACCCAAGCTACATGGAGTTCCCGGGGAGCCCAGTCTCCTTAGTTTGACCTCTTCACTTGGTCATCAGAGCCGTGGGCACACAGGCTTAAGCCACTCCACCAGGTCAGCGAATATTACAAACCATACATAGCAATATACTTAATATATAAATGTTATAGATTAAAATTTTCACATCAAACAGAGTAACATTTAACATCAAGAGAAAGAGGGATAGGAAGAGGGGTTAACAAACCAGTCCAAGGTGAGCAACATGGACAAGGAGGGTGTCCTGGGCTGATCCAGATGGTCATCAACATCTTTGGGAGCAAAGTCAGTCCTTGATTTGGGCAGAGCCGTATGGCGGCTGATGCCAGGTGCTGATCATGAGTGACAGCAAAACAGTGCCTGTTGTGATGGCTATGTCAAACTGGTGAAATCCTGTTCCTTTAAAGTCCCTGAGTCCTCTGGTGAGGGCTGATAGTAAAGAGTTATGCCCTTGTCCGATTGGGTATTGTTTCTATCAATTAGGCAAACATCTGGTCCCAATTGGCATGATGCCTTTTGAAATATAAGATGGAGTCTTTTTCTAAGATGGCATTACTTATGTCAAGGGTGCTGTATACATATACCAAATTTTTACTATACCTTTTCCATGTTTAGCTATGCTTAGATACACAAATACTCACCATTGTATTACAATCACCTGCAGTGTTGAGTACAGTAACACACTGTATATATTTATAGCCTAGGAGCGGGAGGCTATACCACGTAGCCTAGGTGTGTAGTAGGCTATACCATCTAGGTTTGTGTAAGTACATTCTATGACGTTTACACAATGACAAAATCACCTAGCCACACATTTCTTAGAACATATCTCTGTTGTTAAGTGATGCATGACTGTATATTTTTGTATCATACCACAAAGGGTAATCACTAGAATAATAGAAATAGACTGTATAGCTTGAAATCAGTAAAGGAAAAAAATAAAACATAAAATCAAATGAAAACATATTTTAATTAATCCAATAAAGACAAGGAAAGGAACATAAACAATGAGGAAAATAGAAAGTGCTATCCAAGAGAGTAGAAACATATCCAAATATGTCACTAATTACAGTAAATGCAAGAAGGCTGAGCTCACTGGTTTAAATAGAGTCTCATACAGATTCGAAAAATAAGTAGCTGTGCTCTATTTAAGAAACACATAAATGTAAGGACTCAGAAAAGCTGGAAGCAAAAAGAAGAAAACAAAATGTGACAAATACTACCAAAGGAAAGATTCAGTTGCTATATTAACAACAGACAAAACAGACTTTAGGGAAATAACAAACATTAAAGAAAATTGCTGCATAATTGTAAAGAATTCAGCTCAATAGAAGGATATAACAATACGAAATGTACAATTTTAAATAATAAACCATCAAAATACATAAAGAAAAGTTGACAGATTATAGAGATAATTGGACATATTAGCCAGACTGAGGGATTTCAATACACCCGTAGCCCACTTAATGCAGGTCTTTGGTGCAGCTCTATGAATTGCAGCTGGGCCTGGACTTCGCCTCTGGATCCCAGAGCTGATACCGGCTTTTGCTTCCAAAGAACTCCTTGCTCCTGACTCTATTCACTTTGCTGTTTTCTCTCTTTCTTGTATTTTTTTCACAATTTCTCTTACTATTATATCTTGTGATCTCAGTAATATATTAAACACATAAATGCTCCAACGTATCCAGTTTCTAGTTGTTTTGGAGCAGGAGGGGCTTTCAGAGGCTGTCGTCTGCCATGCTGCCCGAAACAGACGCTTTCATTTGTTTCTTTACTGTGTCCTTTCGCTTTTAGTCATTTCTCCTCACTAATTTAATCTTCATTCTAAGGCCAAAGTGGTCTTCCTAAAATATGACTCTAATCACGTCACTAGGCTGCCAAAAAAGTGTTGTATGTCTTACCATCACACTGAAAGAGGTTTGATCATCTCAGTCTGGAGAAAAAGATCCTTCAAGAACTGGCCCCTGCCTGTCTCACCAGCGTCGTCTCCTCTAGGCTCAGTGCTGGACTGTACTCTGTGTTTTGTGCTGATGGTTTTCTCTGTCTGTAAGCTTTCCCCCCAACACAGGATGGATATTTAGTGGATATACACTAGCATGGCCATGCTGGTTGTTAAAATATCAAAATGCACTGATAGGAGTATGCAAAGTATCACCACCCTGTCTTTTTCCACAAGATTTTTCACTCGCTACCCCCAAGTCTAACAAGTCAAGCACCTGGCACAGCAGTGTTGGGCTTGGGGTTCCAAGATCCTGCTCCAGAGCTGAGTTTTAATTGGTCAATGCCTGGGCTGTCCAGCCTGTTAAATGTTTTGAATGTTCTCCCTGTGTCCACCCTCTCTTTTCTGAGCAAATCCTACTTGTACTTCAAGATTGCAACAGAGCGTCATTGCTTTGTCTATGACGTATTCCGTGCCCTTCTTTCCTCATCCCATTTTCTATGCTGCACTGGCACTCTGTGCATACTTCTGCCCTCCACTGTGTCATAAATGCCACTTTTGCGCACCAGACTCTGTGCTCCTTGAAGACAGAGCCATGCCCTAATTACCATGGTATGCCCTGTTAGCACAGTGTTCAGCCCATGATCAAACCTCCATAAAGACTAGGATTTTGCACTGTGCGTTTATATGGGCCTCACCCTTTCTCTAACTCTAGGTGAGAAGAAAGGGACAAAAACATATCTAACTGGTGTTATCTTCTTGCTTTGAGGATGAATTTAGCAGCTGCTAGTAATTCTGAGCTTCCATTTTCCTGGAACGAAGGGTATCAGTAACACATAATGTCTCTTTCTGGGTGGGAGGCTCTCCCATCCCAATTTGAGCAGGTAGAATCCTCACAGAGCATACTTTGTTTATATTTCATATATAAAACTAATTTTGAATGACTTCTGATTACTTACTGAAATTCTGGATAGTCAAAAGTCAGAATGAAAAAGATAGACTGCAACCAAAAATATTGTTACTAGAAATTTGGGAAAGTTTTTAATTTTGAAGATAATTCTCTTTAGATCTCATTCCTTACTCTATTCGAAAGGCTGTAACACATTTTTTTTACATTGCTTTTATTTCTGGTTATTGCCATGGTAACACAGACTTATTCCAACATATATGCATTTTGAGCAAATCTCTTACTTAAGAAAAATGCCAAGGAGAATAAAAAGTAAGGAAAAGAAGCAAATGGCTTCTGTCAAATAGGTTTTATGATGTTCGGTCATTAACTTGGTACCAAGTAAAAGCAAGCAATTTCTCCTTTGGGTGATTAAAAGATGGGCAAAAATATATCTGCTTTAAAAGAACTTGTAAAATTTACAAGAGGGAAAAAAATCTGGTACCTAAGATTACAGAAGAGAAAATCGAGTAATGAATAAATTAAGATTCAGAGAGTTAAGTGACTTGCTTTATAGTCACTCAACTAGCGAGTGAAAGAGCTCAGTTGACCATTTTCCCTCCAGCCCGTGACCTTGTGAATGGCAAGGAAGCATCCAGGGAGGCATGGGCAGATTTTTATTACAAAGGGTCTTGCTGATTCATGTGCATATTGATTCATTCATATTGAATGCTTACTATGCATCATGCCCTGTGCTAGGTTCTGGGATTAAACGAGGAAACAACCATGAAACTTCACGAAGTTTACAGTAGAGTGAGAGAGGCAGACATTAAATTTAAAATTCTTCAAATAAATATATGATTAGCTACTGTGAAAAGGGCATGAAGGTAAAGTATCTAGTGCTATGAAAACAGATAACATGTGGATTTAACGTAGCTCAGTGGTTAGAGAAACTCTCCTTAGTACAGTTAGTTACATTGATCTGAATCCAGAAAAGTTATTTGCTAAATTCAGAGGAGACAGAAGAGCATCTAGACAGAGGGCACCGAGGCAAGGTCCTTAGAGGGGGCACGTGTTGTATCTGTGGAACAGACAGAAGTTCTGGACTGCATGCCTGATGATTGCTGGAGAGTATTGGAGATGGTTCTGGTTGATATGAAACTGAAGTGCAGTAGGACTCAGATCCTATAGCATCCTTTGGTTCATATTAAGGATTCTGATTTTGATCTTGAACTCATTGGAAAGGCATTGGAGAGTTTTAAGCAGGAGAGCAGTAGGCTCAGACTTATGGTTCTAAAGTGCTCATGCTGGCTGCTGGTGAGGCAGGATTAGAAGTGAGAGCTAGTTAGGACATATATTCAATAGTCTGTGTGGTTGCTGATGCTAGTTTTCCTTAAGGAGGTAACAGTGCAGACTAGTTTAAGTGTGTGGACTAAAAGTGCATTTTAGAAGTAGAATAAACAAGACCCTTGGGGAGTAGGGGAAAGAAATGTGCCAGGGTCGACGCCAACAGAATCTTTTTCATAATCAAACCACTCGGGCAACAGGAACAAAGCTCTTCTTAGTCCCCTGGGACTCTCTTGACTATAAAATGTGAGTGCAGCTATCAGGAGAATTTCCTGTAAGAACTTCCTAGACATTGCTATTTAGAATCTGAGTTGGTGTTGTTAATATGTGAGAGGAAAGATTTGGCAATAAACCTTATGCCAATGTTTATAAATACTGTTTAGGTAGTAGAGTTGTTAGCAAAAGCTTGTCATTGATGCATGGAGAAACATGTTACAAATTCACTTACAGAGTTCCTTTCAGGAGCCCCTATAGTATAATAAATACTGAACCAAACTACAAAATTCTGATTATCATCTTGCTTTTGATGAAAGTCAAAATGTATTAAAGTCAACAATCATTTCTGTGTAAGATTTTTCAGTGGCTTCCTAGTCCCTGTAAGTAAAAAGTCTTAACATAAGTAAAGGGTCTTTCAGATCTATTTCTTGATTATTTTTTTCTCTTATTTAGGATGTTTTAGTTACAAATAAAAGAAACTTCAGCTCACACTGTCTTAAACAATACTGGGATTCATTTACTCACATTGCTGTAAAATCCAGAGATTTGATCACAATCTGGTCTTGTTTCTCTGTGATTCCCCTGGTACCTGCCTCATCCTCAGGCTTGCTCTCTCTGCGTAAAAATTTTTAATTGACAATAACAATTGTGTTTATTATATATTTATGGGTTAAAATGTGATGTTTTGATATACATTTACATTAGAGAGTGATTAAATCACACTAATGAACAAATCTATCACCTCACATACTTATTTTTTATGGTGAAAACATTTGAAATCTACTCTTTTAGAAATTTTGAAATATATAGTACATTACTATCTATTATAGTCACCATGCTGTGCAATAGATTACTATAGCTTATTCCACCTAACTGATCAGTGTCTTCCCTCTGCCCAAGTACTCCCTCCCCCAGCCCCTGGGAGGTGATTGCCAGAGGCTTACTCTCTTGACAGTTGAGAGATGGTGGCTAAAAGAAACCTGATGACATTCTTTCTCATTCATATCTAGGGGACTAAGAAGACACTGATTTCTATAACCATGAAACAAGGGCCCCAAGCTTTGTTGTGCTGGAACCAACCTGAACAAATTGCACAGGGTAGGGCAATTAAGAGACTCATGCTTTGTCAACTGAGCTAGCCCAGAACTCTAGGGAAAGGGCAATGAAGTTCTTCTGACTGGCATAAGACACTCTAGGCCCACAGGTGGTGCCGGCGACTGTTGAATCCACAACTCCTGGCTGCCACAAGATAGGGAAGGATGGTTCTTTAAAGGAAAATCTTCTTCCACTTCTTCTTTTATGAAAACAAATGTCATCTTTTTTTTTATGTCATAAATTGGTAAGACTACTAACAAAGGAGCTGTTAGTCAGGCAATGAAAATAAGCTTTTTGTGTTAGGAGTCTGCAGTGTCTACAGAACACCCAGGTTAAGAGAAAGCAGTGGCATCAGCTTAAGTCAGTGTTCAAATTGAAAATACTAAAGTGCCCAACTTTGAAATTTCTATAAACTTCACTCTTCATGTGGACTACTTTTTGGTTTGAGAGTCTGAATTTATTGAAATAAAATATCTCTGCTATTAAAAAAAACAGAAAAAAAATCTGTGTACTTCTTGGAAGGTGAGAGTGGCGAAATGGATGCTAGCTACACAATCGATGAATATTCACATCCTCCATCCATTTTCTCACTGACTTGGCCCCTACAGTATACATTTTAGTCATACTGTTTTATAACTAGTTTTATTAGGTTGGTGCAAAAGTAATTGTGGTTTAAGCATTGTTAACGTTTGCCGTTTGATACTGGATACATTCCTCAGTAAATGTGGTTATGTTATACATCATTTTAATGCACATTTATTGCTTTATTTTTTTTTTGCTAATGACTTATTACTTGCTATTTATTTTATATGTATTTTACTATGGAAATGATGTTAGACAAGAAGCAAATTTGAGCAACTTTCTTATTCAAATTCAAAATGGCTCGTAAAGCAGCGGAGATAACTCGCAACATCAACGACACATTTGGCCCAGGAACTGCTAACGAATGTACAGTGTAGTGGTGGTTCAAGTTTTGCAAAGGAGACAGGAACCTACACGAGAAATTGCCGAAGACGTGGACATCGACTATTCTATGGTCATTTGGCATTTGAAGCAAATTGGAAAGGTGAAAAAGCTCGATAAGTGGGTGCCTCATGAGCTGACTGAAAATCAAAAATATCACTGTTTTGAAGTGACTTCTCTTTTTGTAAGCAACAACAATGAACCATTTCTGGATCAGATTGTGATGGGTGACGAAAAGTGGATTGTATACGACAACCATTGACGACTAGCTCAGTGATTGGACTGAGAAGAAGCTCCAAAGCACTTCCCAAAGCCAAACTTGCACCAAAAAAAGGTTACGGTCAATGTTTGGTGGCCTGCTGCTGGTCTGATCCACTACAGCTTTCTGAATCCCAGCAAAACCGTTACACCTGAGAAGAATGTGCAGCAAATCTATAAGATGCACCGAAAAAACTGCAGCACCTGCAGCTGGCATTGGTCAACAGAAAGGGCCCAATTCTTCTCCATGACAACGCCCGACCGCAGGTGGCCCAAACAACGCTTCAAAAGTTGAACGAATTGGGTACAAAGTTTTGCCTCAACCACCATATTCGCCTGGCTTCTTGCCGACTGACTACCACTTCTTCAAGCATCTTGACAACTTTTTGCAGGGAAAATGCTTCCACCACACCAGCAGGATGCAGAAAATGCTTTCCAAGAGTTTGTGGAATTTCAAAGCACAGATTTTTACTCTACAGGAATAAACTTCTTTCTCATTGGCAAAAATGTGTTGATTATAATGGTTCCTATTTTGATTAATAAAGACGTGTTTGAGCCTAGTTATAATGATTTAAAATTCATGGTCCAAAACCATAATTCTTTTGCACCAACCTAAATATATCCTCAACAAGATCTTTGAGTCTTTTGTCTAGGCCTGCCCTCATGCAGTTTTCTTCACCTGGTGTACTCCCCTCTACCCCAAGACACCTGCATTGCTTTCTTCCATTTATCCTTCCAGATTCTTTTTAAATGTCATTACATCATTTCTTTAGCTAGTCAATCCAGAAAGAGAAACTCCTCACTACTCTGTACCTCTTACTCTGCTTTGATTTTCTTTATGTCATATGCTTATGTATCTACTGTTAGTCTTTCTCTTGCTAGGATGTAAGACCCAAGAGGGCAAAGATTTTGCCCATTTTTGTACTACTAACTGCCCTATAATAGCTACTCAGGAGATATAGTTGAATGAATGAATGAATTGCCCAAATCTCAGTTTAGGGCATCATTTCTTCCTAGAAAATCTCCTGTGACTTCCCTCCAAATAGTTTAAATGCCTCTCCTAGTTGCTTACACAGAACCCTATAACTCCCCTATGATGGTACATTTGTAATTTATTATAACTTTTATTTAATTTTCTATCTTTGTCACTGGACCATAAGTTTGTGATGGCAGGTACCATATATATACTTTGTCCACAGTTGAATACTTCAGTATTTGTTTAATTAATGAATGAAATATGCTTGAAATTTTATATAATTCAGATGGTGCATCCCTCCAGAACCTGTGTGAAAGAATAGCTTTGATATTATATGTATTTTGACTCTATGTTTTCAGCATGATTGCTCTTAAATCCTGGAAAATAATTTCCTATATGGTCTCCTGCTTTACGTCCTTTGATTTTGACCTGACTTGATTTTTACTTTTGAAGCCTGTTGAGGAATTATTTGAGTACCAGTCTTGAATCTTCTATGGGTGATAGAATAAAAGAGCTAGGCTACAGGAAGATCAGGTGTGGTGCACCTCACTCTATGCAATCTATATGTAAGATCCTTATATGAATTGCTTTATTTTATAAACTATGGTAACTTCAAGAGATCGTATGGTAAATCCACTAGCAAAATAAGTAATCTTTGTGTAGAACATATAATTGCTTCATTTCTTATCTGTTGTGCAAATCTGAATATCTATAATAATAAATAATGACAATAGCATACTTACTCTAATTCACTTTATTGAAATCATACATACCAGTGACAATACATCTAACAATTTCTGTTGTATTTTTCTTTTGTGTAAGTCACCTGATTTATAAGTATCACTAGACTGTAATCTCCTCAGAATGCTAATTCATTCTTATTTCCCCAGCTCATAGCATTTTGTCAAACTCTTATTGCATATTTGTAAGTTGAAATTATCCATTTATTCCTCAAACATTTATTAACCTCCCTCTAGGTGTCAGGCACTAGGGTAGATGCCAAAGATTAAAAGGCAATATATAATGCTTCTTTCTTGTAGAATTTAGTTTAAAAAAAGAGGCAGACTACTCTTTTTTATATAATTTGCAAATGTGGTGGGATTGGTGCTTCAGTGTGGCATAAACACAGCATGGGAATGCAAAAGAGAGTATGCTCAACATTCTGGTGGTGGTGAGTGGTGGACAGAGAGGAGGTGGTTAAAGAAAGCATCCAAGAAGAGAGAAGAACGAATGTAGAAAGGAGGAGAGGAGTTAGTGAAAGTCAGAGAAAACGTGGGTAAAGACTTGAAGCCGTGAGGTAAAATGGTGTGTCCACAAAATTTTATATGCTCCAAATTGACAAGGAATAAAAAACAGATAATGAGATTGGAGAGGTAAGCAGAAGCCAGATCATAGAGGCCCAAATAAACTGTGCTATAGACTTTAACCTTAAAGAAATGATAAAATTTTTAGTAGAGAGGTAACATGATGGAAAAACTCAGACATTGGTGTGAAAGACAGATTGCCGGGGCAGGGGGGTGGTGGGGAGCAGGGTGGAGAATGAAGCCAGGAGTATCTGCTAAGAAGTTCCACAGCCCAACCAAGCAATCATGATGGCCCAATGAAACACGTTTTGGGAGGCAGTAGACTCAGAAAAACTTAATGATTAATGTGATACAAAGGAGGAAGAACAATCTAGGATGATACCTTGCTTCCTTGCTTAGGTGACTGGTTGCCATACTCAGCTTAGGGATCATAGGATAAAAGGTAGGTTTAACTTCAGTTCTACCTATATTGAGCTGACGTGTCTCAAGGATGACATGTGAGCAGTGAAAGAAATATGTGAAAGAAATATTAATGGAATGTGAAATATGTGAAAGAAATATTAATGGAATTAATGGAATAATTCCATAAGACTAATGGAATAAGTCTAATGGTGAGATGAGAAAATGGAGTCAAGGATCATGTGTATAAGTGAGGAAGTTAGCTTTGAAAAGGAAAAGGGGCATTTCTTCATGCAAAACCAATGTGAAAATGTTGGTATAGAAACTGATATGCATAAATTTATAACTGTTTAGACTCATTTGATTTCCAGTAAATTGAAATGCTCTACATTTCATTTGCTATCTTTTGGAGGAAGTTTAAAGGAAGTTAGATGCAGACTCACCTTTTCACTTTTCTTTTTCTAAGATACAGTCAGATTGATTAATTTCTTCCATAACAGCAAGTCAAGCGTTATTTCTTTGACAACTCCCACTTGTTTTCTCATCATTACACAATCTGAAAAGGTGGGTTGTATCTTTGTTGATGTCAATCAGCAAAGATTAAAGAATGTTGGAAATCTTTTTGGGCTCTGCTTGCGAGGTTCTGCCCTCAAAACTTAGGCTTGTGAATTGAATTTACTTTCTTCAGGTTTCCAAAAAAAATAAATGACTCATGGCTAACAAATGCATGCCTTTTCCTTCTCCACTTTTCCAAGGACAGACTTTAGGGATGTTTCCAGGGGATGCTTAACAGCTCCTATTCTGTTCTTCATCCTTAATTATCCATCTGGTTTCTCCGACAATTTATTATAGTCTGACAAATCTCAACAGATGGGCTGTAGCAATTGAAATGGGGATAAGAGATGGAGAGGTTAAGCAATGGCAAAAGCAAAACCCAAACATATTTTATTTAGTTCTTAAAGTATCTCTGAGAAGTGGGCATTATTATTATTGTTGGAGCCTGAGCACCAGCTGCTGGGAGCAGGCTGTGTAGGTACAGGTTGATGATGGCAAGGGGCGAGGGTGCAGGCATGTGTTCTGCATGTGTTGGTTCACATGCAGGGAATGATGCATGTTAAAGGAAGGCATATTCATATTAGAGGAGGCCACTGTAGTGGATATTAGAGGAGTGCAAGAGGTGTAGAGGCAGAAGAGTCATATTTAGTAATTTGGTATACAAAATATGGTACTTTGGACTCATCAGCCAAAGAATGAAAAGGTAATTTCCTACTTCTCCATCCAGAGGATGGGACAGTCAGAACCCACATTCTGGATATATAAGTGCGTTTGCCCCAGAGGAATATTGTTTTAGTCTGTCCAGGATCCTATAACAAAATACCATAAACTGGGTACCTTTTGAATAGCAGAAAATTATTTCCCACCGTTCTGGAGATCTGGAAGTCCAAGATCAAGGCTCTGGCAGATTTGGTGTCTGGGGAGGGCCTTTCTGGTTCATAGATGGTGCCTTTACTCTCTTTCCTCACGTGGTAGAAGGAGCAAGCTAGCTCTCTGGGATCTCTTTTGTAAGGACACTAATTCCATTCATAAGGGCTGAGCCTCCAAAAGCTCCAGCTCCTAATCCTATGACATTGGTGACTAAGTTTCAATATATGAATTCTGGAGGGACACTAACATTCAGACCATAGCAAACATTGAAAGTTATTTTATGTTTCAGAGCTGAAAGTTGCCAGATACAGTGACACCAACTAAAGACAATCTTGCTATATAGTGTTTATTGGTAAGGTCCAGGATAGGGCCTGCAAACTCTAATGACCACAATGGCCAAGCAGGTAAAAAAATGAATGAAGAGAGCTGGGTATAAAATAGTAGGGAGCGGTGAGGACTGGAAAACTGGAGAACGTGTGCCCTACCTAAAGTGCTACTCAGTTACTACCCACTTTTAACATGCAGGCATGTGGGATCCACTCATCAGGTCTTTTGATTTACTAATAGAAGTTACAAACAAAGAATTCTAAATGTAAAATCTTCTCATTTTTGATGTTGGCATAAATTTTGTAAACTACTCTGTGGATCAAACAGACATGTCTAAGTTAAAGTGAATAACTGATCCTTTGGCTCTTAGTCTGGACCCTTCAAGAAGGTAAACCTGGGTCATTTGAGAAAGGAAGGAAGTGGTTATAATACTGTTTCCGAGGGAAAGGGAAATGGAGGACAGGAGAGGGAGACGGAGGAGTTATAGGGCTCCCTAAGACTGGGAAGGGTGCACAGTGACAGTCTCTGCAAGTGGTTGAGACCCATGTCCTACTCCTCTCTAAGGGAGTCCTTAGAGATTTAAGTACAAAGCCTTGTTGGATTGGAAATGTTAGTAAAACTTCCCAAGGCAGAGACTGTGTTAATAAGAATGGAGCCACTACAGGGGAGCAAACACCCACCTTCATACTGACTGTAGGGATGTGAACAAGACACATTGAATTATGAGGACTCTGGGTTGAAAATTGCTTTCCCTTATTTCTTCCAAAGTGTTGAAGCCCCCAGGTTAGAAAGGGAGGGAGGTGGAGAAGATGGGTAAACTCATAACTAAGGGGTGTGGAAAGCACTGTCTGGGGGATGGGCACGCTTGTAGCTCTGGCTTGAACAAAGCAAAGGCATCATATGTAACCAAAATATTTGTACCCCCATAACATTCTGAAATTAAAAAAAAATAAAATAAATAAATAAATGGAAAACACACGCACACACACACACTCACATATACACACAAAAGTAAACTAGGGGAAGGGAAGGTAGCCATAAAAATGACCCACATTTCTCAATAGCTTTAGGCAGTGGTAGGGCTTGAAGAGGTTTTACTGTGACTAGGAAAATAAAGAAGTATGTCATTCCCTGCAGTTCAAGGTCAGAGTGAAGACAGCACAGGGTTTGTGGCAACCTCTGAGTAGTCCAGCTCCACAGAAATCACGTCTCAGCTGTGTTAAGAAAGAGATCATGGCAGAAACTGAAGGAGTGACGTCTTCTATAATTCATGAGACTTGTAGTCACACTGCAGTGTGTAGAGTAATAACAGTCATGTGGAAAGATATTCACTATGGTCTGAATGTTTGTGTTCCCCCAAATTTCTGTTTTAAAATCCTAATCCTCAAGGTGATGGTATCAGAAGTTGGGGCCTTTGGGAGGTGATTAAGTCACGCAAATGCAGCCCTCATGAATAGGTTTGATGCTTTTATAAAATAGGCCCCAGAAAGCTAGCTAGCCCTTCTACTATTTGAGGACATGGTAAAAAAGTATCCTCTATTAATCAGAAACAGGACCTCACAAGACACTGAATCTGCCAGTGCCTTGATCTTGGACTTCCCAACCTCCAGAACTGTAAGAAAAAAAATTCTGTTGTCTATAAGCCACCCAGTCCATATGGTGTTTTTTTTTTATAGCAGCCAAGACAGACTAAGGCAACATTCTTCTCAATCCCACTGAAAATGTCCTTAAAATGCCACTGATGCCTTGACTACCTGACTCCAGGGAATGAAGGGCTGGCAGCTTGCCAGGTGGCTCTTTGAAATGTTAAGAAGGAGAGCCTTTGGAATGAATATCAGAGTTTTATGGTCAGCAGTGAAAGCAGGGAGCTTCCGGGGTAGGAATGACAGAGCAGAACACCATTTAGTACACTGTAGCTAACAGACATGGTCTTGATCTTATTTGCGACACACCTAGGAACTTCCAGAAATAACTGGTTGAGATTTTAAGAAGGTTTTATAAAAAAACAGAGGCAAAGCCAATGAGATTTTAGTGTTAATGTGACCAATTGTACTTACACACTAGTGACAGACACCTGAGGTTACTTTAGTTATATGAATCACACACACATTGAAGTTAAGAGGTTTGCCCTAGATAACCTCAATTTTTTGTGATGAAACTAAAATTTAAATTCTGGATTCCTGACATAAAGTTTGCCACCTACTATCTTCACTCCTTTCACCCAAATTTATCATTTTTTAAAATTTAGAATATGATACTTCTTAGGAAGTATCTCCTAAGGAGAGATATGATCACGGAGACTTTAAGATTACTTAAAAACCCATTGACTGTACCTATTTTAATATATGCCAGTACAGTTTGAACACTTTAAACAGAATGGTTTATTTACACTTTAACGAAAATCAGAAACTAAGTGGAGTGTCATAATGTAAAGGCCATGATCGGGCATAATGGCTCACATTTGTAATTCTAGCGCTTTGGAAACTGAGGTGAGAGAATTGCTTGAGCCCAGGAGTTCAAGGTTGCGGTGAGCTTTGATCACACCACTGCATTCCAGTCTGGGCAACAGGGCAAGACCCCATCTCTAAATAATAACAATAAAGAAAGAAAAATATAACAGGCCCATTTCTAGAAAAATATTCATGAAATGTCGCTTAAGCAGATAAAAGGCAGAAATCAGAAAATACAGATTCTCAAACACTTCAAAATGTGAGCAATTGTGATGAGTATGAAAAATCACAGGTTCACCCCTGGCAAGGAAAGGGAGACACTGTGTGTCCTCCTCCCAGGATACCTAGCTGTGGCTTGGGTGTTGACTGCCTCCCGGGTAGCAAATTCTTTTCAAATTAAAAATGCCAAATTTTTCCTTTGAGTTTACTCAATATTTATTCCTTGATTTAATACTCTCTAACCTCTATAGCCCCCAGTGATCACTTATTGTTGATATTCTGGCCATTTTTGTTTTTTCTTTCCATCATTCTTCTTAGATCACAGACCTGGATCACTCATAATTCGGGTCATTAGAGCATCTTACTACCTAGACTGGTTTAATACTTGCTTTACACCATAGAGTACTTTGCAATGGGCTAAACACTCAGTAGGTGCTTTTGATTCATTGTTATGCTCCTTAGATTTATGGCATTACTCAGCTTCCTAAAAGAGAGAGGTGTTTAGAAGAAGTCAAATGATAACCTATCCATTGGGAAGTTATGTAAGAGGAAGTAGCTTTTTAGTTTTCAGGTGCTGCTGTCACCAAGGTACATTCTGTCTATATGAATTCACAAACCATAATCAATCCCATATTGCATATAGTAATAGTGGAAGCACCATTTGTATGCAGCCTCAGTCTGCTGCTCCTAATTACCGAGGCCTGAGATTATTCAGGCTGATGAATTACAAAACATTGTGTCTCCCATGAAAACATTCCAGGACAATACAGATGCCTGAATAATTAAATTGCTTAAATTGAATGTAGATAATCAACGTAGGATATTTTGAAAAATGACAAACAATAGAAAGAGTGAAAGGAAGAATCTCATTCAGAAGACTTAACTTCTGGATCTCAGTCTCTGTATCCATTAAAGCATAATGACTAGCACATAGCAGACACACCATAAATGTTTGTTGAATGAATAAATGAATGCATGGATGGGTGACTGAATATATGAATACAACAATGATTGCTCTGCTTAATTCCAGGGTTGTCATAAGGATAAACTGCAATGAAAGTTGGGAATGTACTGAAAATATATTTATTATTAGATAGTCTCAGATTTATTTAGATCCTGCCTCTGGCATGTATAAACTATGCCATTTTGAACAAGTTACTTAACTTTTGCACAGGGCCTAGCACAGGGTTGGTTCTCAATAAAAAAGCACTATCACCTGTGGAAAGGGTAATGTATAATGCAAGGTTGTCTTTCTTATATTTGTCATCTGGTACCTTTTTAATGTGAAAAATGTTTCTCTGTTTCCAGCAATCCATATTCCACACTCTATTTGTCAAGTGACAAGGAAATAATGTATTTTATGCTATAAATATTGCTCCTCCCAAGCACAAAAGTGAAACATTCCAGAAACTCAAAAGATAATAACTAGGATATGCAAACCATTGAAGAGCTGTTGTCATATGCTGGCTATTGGGGTTTAGTAAATAATTCTTCATGAAGTTCATTTTGAGCAGGGAGCTGCCAGTCATCTTCACAGCTCAAGTGTTTAATCAGCTGAGTTTTGTGATTTAACACCAGGCATTTAGGATAGGGCTAGCTATATGGTTCTGCACAGTCACATAGTCATAAATATCCAATACCCATTATCAAGTGTTGTTGAGTAGAATGTCGTTCACATGAACTCATTTGTCATTTTAGGCAGTTTTTAAGACAGGGAAAAGGTTTCTACCTATTCCACAAGTTTGTTTATTTCTAAGTACAAAGGGCATTTGAAAGAAAACGAAGCAGCTGGCACACATTTGTGGATATAAACACTACCTCTTCCTGTCCTTCTCTAATGTCTCACCACTTCTTCAATTCTTACTGAAGCCTTTTAAGTTTTAAAGGATATTCTTTCTGCTGTATTTTTACAGTTATCTGGAGACTTCAGCAAATAGGCTGCGTTATAAATAATGTTTCCCCTGCATTTGAGTTTCTTTGTGTTGCTATAACAGAATACCACAGGTAAAGAATTTATTTCTCATGGTTCTCCAGTCTGAGAAGTTCAATGTCAAAGTGCTGGCATCTTGCGAGGGCCATCTCGCTGTGTCATCCTGTGATCAAGAGAGCTCAAGAGAGCAGGAGAGCAAGAGAGGGTCGAACTCTCTTTTGTAACAAGTCCACTCTCATGGTAATTAACCCACTTCCACCATAGCAACATTAATCTATTCGTGAGGGCAGAGCCCTTCATTAACCTAATCACCTCTTAGTGGGTGCATTGGAATTACGTTTCCAACGCATTGAATGTTGGGGGACACATTCACACTGTAGCTCCATTTATCTAAAGTGAAACTGTTTGGGGACTAATTTTTAGAGGGAAAATGTAGTTAACCTGTGTGAATGTGGATTTTGCGTATCCCAGGTCTTCAGAAATCCTTCTGTCACATTCTGAGTGTAATTTTTGGTAAGGACAGTTGTAATCAAACACACAAAAATCCCAAACAATCCAAATGCTATAATTTTAGAATTATTATTTTTACCTTCTCTATTTTTTCTGACTGCTCTTCTAATATAGGACTGCAAATTATCATTTTTTGCTTCTTCTAGGCTATTTGCCTCTAATCCTAATTGCTTTTCCTTTCATAATTTACTACTTGTTTCTCTTTTCTTCCTTCCCCCCCTTTTTCCACACTTTCTTCCTTTTGCAGCAAACCTGAGTGCCTACAATGGTCATGGGCTATGCACAGTGCTGTGGTTGCCCCGATGCATTAGGCAGTATTTCTCCCTCCTGGTGCTCATAGTCTTGGGGGGAGCAGTCTCATAATGGAGAATTAACATCTGATGTGTTAATTGAATCTGGAGGCAGTCTAGTGGGGGAGCAGGATTATAATAATTAAAATAACTTTAATTGATTTTAGAAGTGCATTTAAAGCAATAAAGCAGCATATGAAAGAGAATGTTTGGCTAATATGTCTAGAAATAGAGAGGTTTAAGTAAAGAACTAAAATTCTTTTCAAATTAAAATGTATCATTTTTAGCAAATAGATGTTATGACAGCTATTTTGTCTGCATCATCTATTTTGTTTTGCTGATTGCTAGATTGTGCTAGGTTCTGTGTGGTTGAGCAATTGTGCTGTGATGTGATGCTATTTGCAATGGACCTGGACTCTGGTCCTTACTTTTCTTTCCCATTGCCTGTTGGAAATTAAAAGCACCATTACCCAAGTATGTCTGCCTTGGAGGATGACGTATTTTGCAGATAGAAAGTCTTGGGTCTGGTGTCTTTTGTCATTTATCTAGGACAGAGAATACAGAGTCATTGAGAACCCTGATAATTCCCCACAAGTCCTAGAAAATGTAAAAAGTCTAATATAAATTTCACTTTTCCATGTATTTTACATTTTAGATGTGGCCTGAAAGGTTATTTTAATTTTACATTTATATCTCCAGATAGTTTTACAGTTTGGAAGTTATAATTGGCTTTTTAAGGAAAGCCGGTCTGGAACACTATCCTTATAGGAAATCATTTAATTATGCTGTTCAGTTTCAATGCCTGAGGTTTCTTCTTCCAAATTATGCTGAAATCATTGTCCTTAGAAATCTTGTATTCTACAAAGAAATCCCAGGATCCCTGTTGTTGGACTCAGTTCTTATTCCTGATATTCCAGTATCCCTAAAAAACAGTCGGATAGATGGGAAAATAGAATAATTGTCTACTTTTATTATTTTCTGTCATCCACTTTTTTGGTTTTAATCTGTTATTCATATTCTGATTTAGTTCATTGCTTTCCAGTCATTGTTGTATTCTAATATTTAAGGTAATATATTCTTTTACTACTTTGGCCACATTCCCCAAGTATTGATGTTCACTCTTACCATTGTCAGTTAATTCTAAAGGTTAAAGGTTAATTTTCACTGTGACTTCTTTAATATAAACATTTTTCAAAGAGGTGCTCTAAAATTTTTATTTGTATTTGTTTTTGATTTCCAAGTTTACTACAGTTTGTTCAGACCGCATAATTTCATAATATACATTCTTCAGTATTTCTCAAAAATTTGTTTTGTGAGCTAATTACACTTTTTAAAAATAAATGTTTTGTGCAAGTAAAATGGATATGTATCTTCAATTTGGGGTATACATTTAGATATACACCCTAATCCAATGACTCCTATTTTTATAATAAGAGAGAAATTTGGACATAGACATAGAAACAGACCCTGAAGAAGTCCTTGTAAAAACTGAAAAAGAGCTTGGAGTTATGCTGCCACAAGTCAAAGAGTGCTAAGGATTGCCAGCAACCACCAGAAACCAGAAGAGGCAAAGGTAGATTTAAAATATATATATTTTAATTGACAGATAAAGATTGCATGTATTCAAGATGTACAACGTGATTTGATATATGTATATGTTTTGAAATGATTACTACAATCAAATTAACATATCCATCACCACATATAGTTACCACTGTGTGTGTGTGTGTGTGTGTGTGTGTGTGTATGTTGTGAGGACACTTACTTAAGATCTACTCCCTTAGCAAATTTTAAGTAAACAACACAGTATTGTTAATGGTAATCACTATGCTGTACATGAGATCCCCAAACTCATTCATCTTATAACTATAAGTTGTATCTTGTGGACAACATCTCTGCATTTCCCCCATACCCCAACCCTGGAAACCACCATTCTGCTCTCTCTGAGCTCAACTTTTTAAGATAGGTGATGTTGTACAGTATTTGTCTTTCTGTATCTGGTTTATTTTATTTAGCATAGTTACAGAAGCATCGATTAATAGATTAAAGAAGAATGGATTCTTCCCTAGAATCTCTGGAGGGAGCATGACCCTGTGGACCCCTTGATTTCAGGCGTCTAGCCTCCAGAACTGTGAGAAAGTAAATTACTATTATTTTTAAGCCACCCAGATTGTGGTAGTTTGTTGTGGCAGCCTAGAAAACTAACATATCAGTAGCCTGCCTTCCACATCCTCTTGTCTCTCTCCTCAAGTCTTCCCTGACAATCTAATCCCTTCCTATGAATTTCTTCTTCTATCTTCATTGTTTAGGTAACTTCCAAACCATGATCTCTCTATTGAGCTCCAGCTCTATATTTCTCACTCTGTTCTCAACAGCATCACCCAGGTTTTCTACCGAAGCATCACATTCAACATATGGAATCCATCATCTTCCTGCTAAACCTGAGCTACCCCTCTCTGTTAGTGGTCCCACCACCCTTCCAGTTACCCAGGCCTAAAGCGTAAGGGTTATTGTTGGTTCCTCTGCCTTCCTTTGCCCATCCTACCCACCTCTGTCCTACAGATACCCTTCAGCCCATTCTCTGCAGATTCTTATTATCACCTTCACCGGGCCCAACAACCCTCTGATGGTTTCACTTCTGTTGGTCTCTTGCACATATTATTTACCTTATGCATCCTTGGAAAATTATGTTGCGGAGAGCTCTGATTATGTTACTCCCTTACTTAACTTCAGCATCTCATCACTATCTTCCAAATAAAATCACACTGACATTAACCCTGATGTGTCCCTGCTTCCTTTTAACCCATTTTATTTTAATCCCCACTAGGTATACTATTTAGGTAAATTGGCACTGTTTTCCTTACTTGTTTAAGCTTTTATACATCAGTGGGTTTTTTTGTTGTTTTTGTTGTTGTTTTTATGTCTTTCTATCTGTATTGTTCTTTCCTTCACTATCCACAATTTAAAATCTGACCTCCTATTCAAATTCAAAGATCACCTCCTCTGGTTCCTAATCAACATTATTCCTATTTGAAGTTCTATGTACACATCTTGTGCACTCTTTTTGACTACAAGCTCACTGAGGGGAAGGGCATGATTTATACAATATTGCACCTAACTCAGTGCCCTGGACATAGTAGACTTTCAGTAAGTATCTTTGAATATATCAGTACCTATTTCAAATAAAAGCATCATCAGTTGGAAGGATCGTGACTCTGATTATTTAACTCTCATTACTTCCTTCTCTCTCTACTGATCCTCAACATTTTTTTAAATCTTCATATTTTTGGCAGCTCTCCCCAACCCTCACCCCCAAATCTTCCAGATCATCTTACCTTTTTGTTCCCAGTTATCACAATAAAGCAAGGATCTCTCAGCTAAAGAATGTTACTGCTCTTTTTGAGGCACTTACACATGTGTTGTGTTTATTAAATATTCTTGGGAAATTTTGCGTATATGTTGAAAAGTTGGACAACATGCAGGTCATACAAGAAACTAGCTTCCAGTGCATTTGACTAACTGAATATGTTCACTTGTATGCAGAACGTTCCTGGAGACTAACTTGTCAACCCTTTCAGGGTGGGATGCTGGTGCTATTTTCACAGCTATAGAGAACAGGGGAAATGTCTGGTATGCTCCAGGTTTGGAAATAGCCCCTCTGCAAGTGGACTGGGCTTCCACCCCTCTATACCCAAGGACATAGCACTTGAAAGTAGCTGGGCGGAGGAAATGCCAGGTGTTGTCTGGGAGCTGCCCAGAGGAAGACATTCTCACACCTGAACCTTGCATAAGAACCTCTAGACTGCTCAGCATTCCTAAAAGTAATGTTGATAGTCTCAAAAGTATTAAATACAATGTATACATAACTCAGAAACTGAAAGGCCAGATCTTTAGTACCTAACACATTGCATATTATTTAATGCCAGGAACTGGTGGACTTTTAATGAAATGCATATTGATGTTATAGATCATTTTATGTCTTATTTTTATTGCTCGTCTGACCTTTCTTACCACAAAAAGAGACACTTCTTATAAAGCTAATGCATATTCATTAAAGGAAACCCCAAACTGAATAAAATGAAATTCCTTATGATGTGTCTTCAAAGGTGATGCTTCAAGCATGGAGTAACATTAGAAAGGTCAAAATTAAAAAAGTAAAATTATTTTAAAGTGGATAATGTTTATAAAGAAAAGGCCCAGGTTACCAGAGGTAAAGAAAAGGTGACTTAGGGTGATTTCATGTTGCATTAACTTTCACACAAAACTTTTTGTTATAAAGCATATTTATTTGATTGTTTTAAAGAGGCATTTCACATGCACCAGCACATTTGATCTTCCTGCAGTCCTTGCTTCAAGGGTCCAGTAACCTGCGCTAGTCCATTCAGCCGGTAACTGGCAAAGATGAGATTTGCATAAGTCTATCTTATTTACACTACGCTATGCTGCAAGGACACAGAGAGAGAGGGTGAAGTTGAAGTGTTGGAAGGTTTAAAAAAACCCCTCTTTTTCCCCCTTTTCTCACCAAAATAAAATATTTCAGAATATATGTTATCCATGAATAATTATATGTCTTGAGGAGTTAAAGACAACTAATATGTGCATGAGATTCAATAGCAGAAAAATATACTAGAATAGAATTCAGAATGCCTGACGTCTACTCCTCAGCCTGGCATTAACGAATGTTGATCCCTTGGGCAAATCACTTAGTTCCTCTGTGCCTCAGTCTCCACATTTGCAAAATCGAAACAATAACATTGCCCTGTTGAACTAAATGAAACAATGCACGTAAAATATAAAAAGTACCATCAAAGAGGTAAATTGTTCTGCATAAATTTCCTTCATTGCCAACTCAAACTTCTCTCCGTGGCTGGTGGTGTGAATGTCTGAATGATTGACTTTAGCTGCACCTCCAGTAGATTGGTCTCCACGGGAGATCTCCACGGGAGATCAATCTCTTCTGGAGAGCTTTAAGTTTGGATCATAGCAATTTAATGAAATTAGCTGTCGAGGGACAGGATAACCCAATCTTTTGACAAAAGAATAATTTTTTTTTTTTTTTTTTTAGAGACGGGGTCTCGCTCTTGGTCAGGCTGGTTTTGAACTCCTGACCTTGAGCTATCCACCCGCCTCGGCCTCCCAGAGTGCTAGGATTACAGGCGTGAGCCACCGCGCCCGGCCCGACAAAAGAATAATTTAACATTGCTGAACCAGGGCTGGAATTGCTGAAAATGCTGGGAGGAAGGGAGCAGGGAGTGATGATGTTACTCCGTTGCAAGCACTTAGCCATTTCCCTATTTCTCTGCCTTATGGTTAATTCATCAAAGTTTATATAATAGGCAGGCCTAAGGTGATATGTAAAGTCTCCTTAATAAGTTCCTCAATACAACTAATGTTTTTCTTCAAGTGAACTTGGATTATATATAACACATGTGTAATATAAGCATATTCTTCAGCTGTGAGAGCTCGAGATAAAGTTAACCTCAATCCAAAGCTGCTGAGTTAACCAGTGAAAAGTAAATCTCAGCCCTAATAGGGGGGAAAAGGATGTTACAGGTACACACCATCCCATCGTTTTCTTCCTTAGAGTTTGTTTAGTTGCCTGAGGCTGATGCAACAAATTGCCACACGCCGGGTGGGTTAAAACAAGAGAAATTTATTCTCTTGCAGTTCTGGAGGTTAGAAGCCCTAAATCAAGGTGTTGAGAGGGCTGTACATTCTCCAGGTCCTTCTGAGGAGGATCCTTCCCTGTCTCTTCCGGCTTCTCACTTGTTCCTTGGTTTGTGGCAACATAACTTCATCTCTGCCTCTGTCTTCACATGGCCATTTTCACTGCGTCTGTCTTCACCTGTGTTCTCATCTGTGTGTCTCTGTCCAAATTTCCCTCTTCTCATAAGGACACCCATCATGTTGGATTAGGGCCAACCCTGATGATCTTATTATCTTTACTTGATTACATCTGCAAAGATCCTATTTCCAAATAAGGTTGTGTTCATTTGTTATTTACAGGTACTGGGGATTGGGACTTCAACATATCTATTTTGATTGAACCCTTAATAGATACTTTTGGAAGTGTTTCATTTGAGAAAGCATGGGAAACTTTTTTAGGCAACTTCATGAGGAAAGAAGCGAGTAAGGAATTTTAAGGTAAAGCTACTTTATGACTAGACAGACATATATATTTTTTATCTGCCACTTAGCTCTACTCATTTTCTTTTTCCCATAATAGACAGCTATAAGGGCCTTCCATTCTGCACAAAGTCCAGAGAGAAGACTTGTAGGGGATTTCTGGAGGCAGAGAGTTTGCTATGAACAGATCTGGAGAACAGTCTAGGTAGGGATTAAGAGCAGGTGACTTGGAGTCAGGGAGATCTGGAGTCCAGCACTGCCATTTACTAACTGTGTTACTTTGGCCAAGGTAACCATTTCTCCAAGCATCAGTTTCCTCATCTGTAAAGGGGACGATAACAGTATTATTACCTTTTGGACTTCTTGTAAGGATTACTTGAGATAAAGCACATAAAATGCGAATAATAGTGCAACAATTTAAGCACTAAATATACTATTTATGATTATGTCTCTGGATCCTCTTCCAGGATATGGATTTCACTTTCTTAAACAGACTCCTGTGTATAAATGTGTTTTTGAATTTATTAAAATAATATCTTAACTGTAATTATAAATAATACTCTTGAAAGCATTTTAAAATATAAACATTTAAAAATATAAACTGTTAAAATTCATAGGATCATGTTTTTCATAAGATATCAGTGTTTAAAAAGGCTGTTTTATAAGTTTCTGTGTGAATTCAGAAGGTAAATCAGATAAACAACTTTTAAAGCTATTTTTTTTCTTGAGTAATTCTTAAATCAACAGTAGTGAACAAAAATAATTTAGCATGGAACAAGTATTTTTGTAGAGGTATTGTATCAATTTCTCTTTCCCTGTAATTTTGAGAACCAGTGTTATGATTTTTTCAATTCTCACTTTCTTGGGCTGCATTATATGAATGACAAATACCATTTCATTGTGATCTTTATTCTGTCAAATCAGAAAGACAAGTTTTTGCAAAATTCATTTGAAATAAATGACTTCCAGAAGAAAAAAATAAGTCATTTTTAAAATTTATAAATTATTTCCCTGAATTGAAAAGGCTAGTCTAAAGCACAAAATATATTCATTTGTAATGTCTTAAAATGATCCTTATTAGAAAAGATATATTTTGACTATATTTTGGCCTAAGAAAAAATTCAATTTGTCACAAGAAGAATATGTTATTAAAGACAAATAATGAATAAAGAGAAATGCTTTGTGCATCTATAAAGGACTACAGAGAGAAATTTTAGGAGATGGAAAAATCTAACAACTCAAATTATCTAATTCTATTTAACTGTGCATATTAAGCTGTCATTGGTATTCTCCGCATTCTCTGAAACCAAAATTGCTTTGAGCTTAAAGACATAGTTGTCTTTCCCATAGTGATGTGTTCTCCCAATTTTCTTCTTGTTTTTGCTGTCTTTTCACTGTAAGGTAGAGATGTTCATGATATAAAGAAAAAACAAAAATCATTTGTTTTTAGGAAAAATCTTTTACATACTCATTAGTTTCACTTGACATGCCAAATATGCTGTATTCTTGATCAAATAATATATATGTAATAGTTTATTCTACTATTTTTTATCATTTTCTTTGATATTTTGATTTAAAGATTATGGATTTTCCCTACTGTGGATAAACCTGCTGTTTCTCCTTTGCCAAGAAAGATTTTAAATAAGACCATATTACCTTTACTAAAGGATTGTATTAGGAACAAGTGCAGCCAAAAACATTATTTTGTGCTTAGGAAAATGTGTCCCATATCCCTCTGTGTTCAGAGGTGAGTAGGTTTTTTCTGTACTCCTTACCATAAACCCTCTTCTTCCTGACCACTACTTTATGTGCTCCATGAAGGCAGGGAGCATGTCTATCTTTTTTGCTAACACAGTGCCTCACCCAAAGCAGAATCTTTGGGTGTAATCAGTTGTGATAATAAATTACAACTATTCTTTATTCAAGAAAAAATACATGAGCACAGCTAGACTGCCTTAAAAAAGAATTTTGTAGGAGACCTATGGTAGAAGCACAGTTGTAGTAACAGAACATCAGATCACTTAATTACCTTGAGTTTACTTGACTTTTTAATGCATATAGATATTGGTATTCAATGACTTACACCATTGAATAATAGTTGAGGGAAGGAAACAGTATGTGAAGGACTGTCTCTCATTTTCAATGTGAAAGAAACAGAAAAGAGACCACATCCTTACACATTAGACTCCTGAAGGGCTATGGTTGTCACACGGCTGCTTAATAGAAAGTGAATTCCTGATTTCCTCCTCACTAGTTGACAAAATTAGATAGGGGAGATCCATTCCCTCCAGAGGACAAATGTCCCATGATGAATAGTGACTTCTTGAGCAACTCTGTACTAGATCCTGCAGGTGGAATGAAGAAGTGCAACATTAACACAATTCTTTTGTGATGTACAATTCTCTAATTTCCTATTTCTTTAAGTTCTTCCTGATCCAAGAAAGGCCAGCACAGCACAGTATTACAGCACAATGTTTGCATAGCAAAGTTGTGACTATCTGGGTGTTTTGATTGAGAAGGTTTAAGTCAGAGTATCTGAGCCTCTTTAGGCTGTGACTGTCAATATTCACAGGACATGAGTCACATTTTTTCCTTTCCTGGAAAAGCTTCTTTTAGAGTTAGGCGTTGCAGAACACAGAGATAGAACTGGGCTAAATGAATAGCAAATATAATCAATGTAATACATGTACAAAATCACTAATGTTTCTTTCCAGGTGGCTTTGTTCTTGACTTTAGACACCTCCAGAAATCAAGTATCTGATACAACAAGTGAATACTCCAGGCAGTTAGCAGAAAGTAAAAGTAAAACCACTGCTATTTTCAATAGATTAAATATACCAATTATTAAACTTTTAATAAATAGGAATTCCTATTTAAAATGAAGCAACATATAAGAATCAACCCATAGGAGAATGCCATTTATTTATAGCTCCCTCTAGCTTTCCTACTTAAGCTCCTAACCTGAAAGCTTTTAGTGGAGGGACAAAAGTTTTCTCCTAGGCAAGATGATGATACCAAACAAATCTTGCCCAGGGACTGGAGTGCTTCATGTCTCTATGTTCTCTGAGTCTGCCTTTTTTTGTTTTTTTTTTTTTGAGACAGAGTCTCACTCTGTTGCCCGGGCTAGAATGCCATGACATCAGCCTAGCTCACAGCAACCTCAAACTCCTGGGCTCAAGCAATTCTACTGCCTCAACCTCCCAAGTAGCTGGGACTGCAGGCATGCGCCACCATGCCCAGATAAATTTTTCTATATATAATTTTAGTTGGCCAATTAATTTGTTTCTATTTTTAGTAGAGATGGGATCTCACTCTTGCTCAGGCTGGTTTCGAACTCCTGACCTTGAGCGATCCTCCCACCTTGGCCTCCCAGAGTGCTAGGATTACAGGCATGAGCCATGGCACCCAGCCCCTGAGTCTGCCATTTTAAGCATAGTACTCAAATTTAACTGGAATTCGAAAAACTGCTGTGACTTTCTTCATGATTATTTTCTCTCTTATACAGTTGTGAAAGAAAGAAAGACATTTGTGTCCCATGGCTAGATGTCTAATATTTTATGGACTTTTCTTCCAGGTAACAGTTTTTTGAATTTCTTTTTCTTTGTCACACGATGCAATGTCTTTTATAGTATCTATTTAACAATGGGATTTGTCAGTTTCTGTAGCAGATTATGCTTCGTTGGAGCTTCAAATGTTGTTTTCCACTTTGGAAAATGGAGGGCACATAAAAAAGTTTGAGCTTTTCAAAGCTATTAGAGATATTCCTGTATCTCTGGACCATGTTGTAGAACCTCTGGAAAGGTTACTTGAGGGGAGAATGCTGAAAATGATGATAGCTCTTTCTCAATTTAGCTGAAAAGCACTGGCAATATCTGAAGGGCATTCTCCTGCCTCCAAGAATTCAATGTTCAAACTAGAAATGACTTTAGAAATCATATCAGTTAATGGAAAAGGCAGCTGAAACTCAGAGAAGTGAAATGGCTTCTCAAAGGCTATACTAGTTAGATAGCAGAGACAGGACTAGAGCCCAGACATACTGACTAATTAAATGTGTTCTTCAGATATTTTCCACAGAAAGCAGGATACGCACCCATCATTTCTTCAATTTGTTGAGATTGTTTTCTGTGCTTTAATTACTCAATGGGCATTGGTCAGTCAACTTTAAGTTCATTCTTTGATATTGATTAGTCAGTGGCTGATTTAAAATATCCAAAGGGTAGAAATGAGACCAGGAAGTCAAACACTCAAAAAAGTCAGAGGCTTTCTTTCAGTTACAGATGGTGAGCTGACAATGTTTATAAGGCCTAATCCCAGATGTTGAATGCTGTATTGAGTTTGCGCATTTTCATTTGATTAAATATTGACAAATTGCTCTCTGATGTGGTTGTAGAAATAAACCCTCTCACAAGTTAACCCTTATGTGCTCATTAAGTGTCAGACATTGCACTAATTATTTTATGTACATCAGTTCATTTTGTTTTCACCATAGTCTTACACATTTGGGTGCTATTCTGATTGTCCATGTTTTAAAGATAAGAAGGTGGAGGCACAGAAAGATCAAGTAACTTGTCCAAGGTCATCCAGTTAGCAGGTGGCAAAGCGCAGATTTGAACTCAGTCTGATTATGGAATGCATAGATTTTATTTCTCAATGCCAGCTAATCCACATCCTCCCTTAATACCTGCTATTACCAGAATTTTAAATTTTCATGAATATGATGTTTGGTAAATTGCATCTTTTTTAATTTTACAGTGTGCTGGTTAATAATGAGATTGAGTTTTAAAAACATGCTTATTGTTGTTTTTTCCCTTCTTCTTTGTATTTGTTTCTCCTATTTCTGTTGAGTTGTTTGCCTTTTTATTATTACTTGTAAGAGTTGTTTTTTTTAAAAAAATAAATCCTGAATATTTATTCTTTCTTGATAGTGGACATTGTAAATAATTTCTATCAAAATGTGGCTTTTCACTACTAGATCGGACTTCAGGAAATACTCAGAACTGCATTATACATAGAACAGCACAATAGATACTCACCAGTGTAAAAACACCTGAAAGTTAAAGCTCACAACTTTAATAAAACAATAGCAGAAGAGGGGAAACAGAACAATAATGTATCACCCAACATGATGAACAGAACAATATCCCACATATCAATATTAACACTCAATGCGAATGGTCTGAATGTCTCACTTAAAAGACATAGGTAGGCTCAATGGATGAATAAACACAAAGCGAATATCTGCTGTTACCAAGAAACACATCTAACCCACAAGAACTGAGACTGACTCAAGTTGGAGAGGTGGAAAAAAATATTCCATGCAAATGGAAACCAAAAGAAAGCAGGTGTAGCCATTTTTATATCAGATAAAATAGACTTTAAATCAACAATGGTAAAAAATAGATAAAGATGGTCATTATATAATGGTAAAAGGAGTAATTCAACAAGAAGACATAACAATATTAAATATATATGCACTTAACACAGACTCTCCCAGATTCATAAAGCAAATTCTATTAGCTCGAAGCAAAGATATAAATAGTAGCATTGTAATTGCCAGGAACTTCAACACCTCACTGTCAGAGCTAGACAGGTCACTAAAGCAGAAAATCATTAAAGAAACCCTGGACTGTTCTGTTCCACTGGTCAATGTCCCTGTTCTTGTGCCAGTCCTAAGCTGTTTTAATTACTATAGCCTTGTAGTATAGTTTGAAGTCTGGTAAATTGATACCTCCTATTTTGTTTTTATTGCCTAGGATTGCTTTTGCTATACGAGGTCTTCTCTGGTTCCATATGAAGCATAAAATTATTTTTTCTATATCTGTGAAAAATGATGATGGCATTTTAATACGGATTGCATTGACTCTGTAGATCACTTTGGGTAGTATAGACATTTTAACAATGTTGATTCTGCCGACCCATGAGCATGGTATATTCTTCCACCTTTTTACATCCTCTGCTATTTCCTTCTTCAGTGTTTCATAGTTCTCCCTGTACAGGTCTTTTACCTCCTTAGTTAAATATATTCCAAGGTACTTTATTTTCTTTGTGCAATTTTGAAGGGAGTTGAGTCTTTGATTTGATTCTCACTTTTACTGTTGTTGGTGTATACGAATGCCTCTTATTTGTGTGTATTGATTTTGTATCCTGAGAATTTACTGAATTCATTCATCAATTCAAGGAGTCTCTTGGTTGAATCCTTGGGGTTTTCTAGGTATAATATCATATCATCAGCAAAGAATGAGAGTTTGATCTCTTCTGCTCCCATTTGGACGCCCTTAATTCTGCTTTCTTGTCTGATAGCTACAGCAAGGACTTCCAGCACTATGTTGAATAGAAGTGGAGATAGTGGGCAACCTTGCCTTGTTCCAGTTCTAAGTGAGAATGCTTTCAATTTTTCACCATTCAGTATAATGTTGGCTGTGGGTTTGTCATATATGGCTTGTATCATTTTTAGGTAAGCCCCATCTATGCCTATTTTGTTAAGTGTTCTTATCATAAAAGGGTGTTGAATTTTGTCAAATGCTTTTTCTGTGTCTATTGAGAGGATCATATGGTCTTTGTTTTTGCTTCTGTTTGTATGGTGAATTACATTTATAGATTTGCATATGTTGAACCATACCTGCATCCATGGGATGAAGCTCACTTGGTTGTGATGGATTATTTTCTTGATAAGCACCTGGATTTGATTAGCTAGAATTTTGTTGAGATTTTTGCATCTATATTCATAAGGGATATTGGTCTGTAGTTTTCTTTTTTTGTTGGCTACTTTCCTGGTTTTGGTATCAGGGTTGTGTTGGCTTCATAAAACGTGTTGGGGAGGAGTCCATCCTTCTCAATGTTGTGGAATAATTTCTGCAGGGTAGGCACCAATTCTTCTTTGTAGGTGTCGTAAAATTCGGATGTGAAACCATCTGATCTGGGACTTTTCTTTTTAGGAAGGTTTTTTATTTATAAAACCATCCTCATATAGCCATCTAATCTTTGACAAAGCAGACAAAAACATACACTGGGGAAAAGAATCCTTATTCAATAAATGGTGCTGACAAAACTGGATAGCCACACATAGAAGACTGAAACAGGACCCCACCTTTCACCTCTCACAAAAATCAACTCACGCTGGGTAACAGACTTGAAGCTTAGGGGTGAAATTATTAGAATTCTAGAGGAAAACATTGGAAATAATCTTCTGCACATTTGCCTAGGCAAAGAATTTATGAAGAAGACCCCAAAGGCAATCACAGCAGCAACAAAAATAAATAAATGGGACCTGATCAAATTAAAAAGCTTCTGCACAGTGAAAGAAACTGTCAAGAGAGCAAACAGGCAACCCACAGAATGGGAGAGAATTTTTGCAAGCTACACGTCTGTTAAAGGGATGATAACTAGAATCTATTTAGAACTCAGGAAAATCAGCAAGGAAAAATCAAACAACCCTATCAAAAAGTGAGCAAAGGACATGAACAGAAACTTTTCAAAAGAAGACAGAATAATGGCCAACAAACATATGAAAAAATGCTCGACATCTCTAATCATGAGGGAAATGCAAATCAAAACCACAATGAGATATCACTTATCACCAGTGAGAATGGCCTTTATTAACAAATCCCAAAACAATAAATGTTGGTGTGGATGTGGAGAAATAGGAACACTCCTACCTTGCTGGTGGGACTGCAAACTAGTTCAACCTCTGTGGAAAGCAATATGGAGATACCTTAAAGTGATACAAGTGGATCTACCATTTGATCCAGCAATCCCATTACTGAGCATCTACCCAAAAGAACAAAAGACAGTCTATGAAAAAGACACCTACACTTGAATGTTTACAGCAGCACAATTCACAATTGCAAAGGTGTGGAAACAACTGAAGAGCCCATCAATACATGAGTGGATTAATAAATTGTGGTATATGTATACCATGGAGTACTATTCAGCTATAAGAAAAAATGGTGATGTATCACCTCTTGTATTTTCCTGGATAGAGCTGGAATGCATTCTACTAAGGGAAGTATACCAAGAATGGAACAATAAGCACCACATGTACTCACCAGCAAATTGGTATTAACTGATCAACACCTAAGTGCACATATAGGAATAACATTTACTGGGTGTCAGGCAGGTGGGGGGGAGGGAATGGGTATATACATACATAATGAGTGTGATGTGCATCAACTGGGGGACACGCTTGAAGCTCTGACTCGGTGGGGGACAAAGGCAGTATACATAATCTTAACATTTGTACCCCCATAATATGCTGAAGTAAATAAATATAAAAATAATAATAATAATAAAAGAAACACTGGACTTAAAAGAGACTCTAGAATATCTAAATGGACCTAACAGACATTTATATGGCAGTCTACCCCCAAACTTCTGATTATATATTCTTCCCATCAGCACAATGGGACATTCTCCAAGACAGATTACATGTTAGGCCACACGAGTTTCAGCAAATTCAAAAATATTGATATCATACCATGTATCTTCCCATATCATACTGGAGAATAAAACTAGAAATCGATTCCAGGAGAAACACCCAAATCTACATGGAAATTACAAACATGCTGCTGAATGATTCTTGGGTCAATGATGAAATTAAGATGGAAATCAGAAGATTCCTTAAACTGAATGACAAAGGGAAAATAAGGTATCAAAATCTATGAGATACAGCAAAAGCAGTCCTAAGGGGAAAGTTCATAGCCTTAAATATGTACATCAAAAAGACAGAAAGATCATGGATTAACAACCTAATGTCACATCTCAAGGAAATAGAAAAAGAAGAGCAAGCTAAACCCAAGGCCAGCAGAAGAAAAGATATAACACATTTCAGAGCAGCACTAAAGTAAATGGAAACCAAAAACCAAGCAAACAAACAAACAAAAACCAAAGGATCAACAAAACATAAAGTTAGTTCTTTGAAAATATAAACAAAGTCAATAGACCTCTAGCTAGATTAGCCAGAAATAGAATAGAAAGGACCCAAATAAGCTCAATCAGAAGTGAAAAAGGAGATATTACAACTGATATCACAGAAATGCAAAGTATCATCTATGAATACTACAAAAATTTCTATACACATAAACTAGAAAAGTTAGAGAAAATGGATAAATTCCTGGAAAAACACAACATCTGAGGAATCAATCAGAAAGATAGAAATAAACATATGGGACTTGATTAAATTAAATTGCTGCACAGCAAAGGAAATAATCAACAGAGTAAATAGGCAACCTACTGAAAGAGAAAAAATATTCACGAACTATGTATCCAATAAAGAACTAATATGCAGAGTCTGCAAAGAACTCAAATAAACCAAAACAAAGAACAAACGACCCCTTTAAGAAGTGGGCGAATGACATGAACAGAAGTTTTTCAAAAGAAGGTAGGCAAAGGGCCAAGAAACAGGTGAAGAAATGCTCAACATCACTAATCATCAGGGAAATGCAAATTAAAACCACAATGACATGTCATCTTACCCCTGTCAGAATAGCCATTATTAAGAAGTCAAAAAACAATAGATGCTGGCATAGATACAGAGAGAAAGGAACACTTAAATACTGTTGGTAGAACTACAAATTAGTACAACCTCTGTAGAAAACAGTATGGAGTTTCCTTCAAGAAATAAATGTAGACCTACCATTCAATCCAGTAATCCCAGTAGTCGATATCTACCCCAAGGAAAATAAGTCATTTTATCAAAAAGTCACCTGCACTTGAATGTTTATTGCAGCACAATTCACAATTGCAGAGATGTGGAATCAACCTAAGTGCCCATCAATTCAGCAGTGGATTAAGAAAATGTGCAATACACACACAGACATACACACACACATACCATGGAGTACTACTTAGCCATAAAAAGGAACAAGATAATGTCTTTTGCAGTAACTTGGATGGAACTGGAGACCATTATCCCAAGCAAAGTATCTCAGGAATGGAAAAACAAACCACACGTAGTCTCTAATAATTGGGAGCTAACTGATTGGCACACACAGGCACAAAGGGACATAAAGTTCATTGGAAATCAAGAAGAGGGGAGGGGAGAATAGGGGAGAGGAAAAAACATAGCTTTTGGGTACAATGAACATCATTTGAGTGATGGGCACACTAAAAGCCCTGACTTCAGTATTATACAGTTCATCCATGTAACAAAAACACATATTCCCTTAATATTTTGAAATTAAAAAAAGAAAATAAATGTATGGCTGATATGTTTAAGGAATAATAAAGAAGACAATATGGATGGTTTTAGTGAGGGGGAGACCAGGAAAGATGAGGTTAGAGAAGTAGCAAGTATCTTTTATTAATTGATTGGCTTAAGAATTCCTAGACCCCACAGGTAATATAAATGCATACTTTAAAGTTAAGTAAGAACAGGTTTATGATTTTGATTTTTAGGAACGCCTTTGTATTGTATTTTTTTATTATATTTTATTTCCAATTATCCTGCCTCAACGGAGAAGCTTCTCTCACATCAACTATTGCTGGTAGATGGATTTTCTAATCTAACCTTTCATAGAAGTTATAACACTTCAAGGGGTGAGAAACTTTCCTTGCATGTCAGTTCCAGCTCTCCACCTTGCTCGAAACCAAGGCCTATTTTCCTGTCCCTATGTGGCCATTGAAACCTAAACTCCTTTGTTCCTTAGGCTGAGAATTCCGTTAGAGTAGCCCCAATGATATTTCCCAGTTACCACTCTCAGTTTCTTCTTTGTTTCTGATCCCCAAAGGCTCCTCGTACTTTCTTGACACTTGACATGTGCATTTAAAATAATATCTGTAATATTTTATTTAGCATTTCCAAGATACTTTTCAGGTAGTTCAGTGTATCACATTTCTGGCAACAAAAATCCAAAAGCACTTATCAAGCACTTTCTATATACAAGTAACTAGGGAAACAGAGATAAATAATATATTTTCTCTACCTGAAGGAACTCACATTCTAGAGGTAGATACAGAAACACATAATTATGGTTAGTATGATCACCACTGTGATAAAGGTTAGTAAAAACTGCTGTGAAAATAAAATACAGGTAGATACTCATTCTGTGAGGCTGAAATGCAACAGATGATGTGAGCTTAGAAGAACTGGTAACCGGCTACCATATGGAGGGAGCCGGTTCAAAAGCTTGAAGCCATGAAGCCTGCGCTTAGGAAAGAGTAACTAGACTTGTGTGGCCACATAGAGGTGCCTTGGAAAAGAGGAAGACATGGGAATGTCAATGAAAATAAGACCAAACTCTGTGAAATAATTTTAAAGAGATTTACTCTTTAATTTGAGGATCCAAATTTGAGGACCATGACCCGGAGCCACTCCCAAGAAGCCTTGAGCAAGTGGACTCGCTGTGGTTGGGTTACAGTTTGGTTTCATACATTTCAGGGAGACAGGAATTACAGGTAAAGTCATAAATCAATACACTGGTTTGGCCCAAAAAGGTGGGCCATTTCCAAGTGGTGGCTTACAGGTTATAGGTGGGTTTAAAGATTCTTTGGCTTGTAATTGGTTAAAGACATGAAGCTTTGTCTAAAGGCTTGGAATATTTTAAGATAAGAAGCTGTTTATCAGAGATAAGCCACCAGACATGTTTGTTGTGTAAATTGAGGACCTGCAGGTTTGTCTTGCATACCCTTTAGGCCTGTTACTAGGTTACAAAGGATGTCTCCAAGAAGGGAGGAGGGCATGATGAGGCCTCCCTCCTGTTGACAGGCAATTTAGTTTTAGGATAGTCCTTTGGCCAAGAGGGGGTCCATTCAGTCAGCTGGTGGGGGAATGAGCCTTAAAATTTTATTTTAGTTCACAGAAACATTAAGTGCTAAAGGAGGTAAAATATGGGTAAGGGGGAGGACAGAAAAGAAACATTTTCTTATTTTATATTTTATGTCAATCTCTCCCTGAGTGTCAGCTAGAAAGTTAGAGTTTAAAGGAAACCAGTTTTTCTTATAGACCAAAGTCTACCCGCTATGGAATCCAAGACTCATATGCCGGTATCTATAAGATTTTCCTATAACTGTCAACTTGAACTATTGCTGAAAAAGACTTCCTGAGTTTTTCTACCAGAGTTTTAAGCCTTGTCTTCTGAAAAAAAGTGCTGCTGATAAACAAATTCTCCCTAGGATAACCGAACATCCTGATTTGCCCAGGACTAAGGGAGTGCCAAGGCTACAGAACTCCCACTTTTCAAAATTGGGAAAGTACTGTACAAACAAGGAAGAGATGGCCACTTTAGATATCCCACTAGATTGTAAACCTCCACAAGAGTGACAAAATATTTAGAACATTGTCTGTCACACAGTAGTCGCTAAGTACATATTTAATGAAAGAATATATTAGCGAATGAATACTTTTGCCAAATAGGAAAAAATAAGAGGTTCCGTGAAATCTCCACCTAAGGGAAAAATAGCCAAGTTGTCAGTTGGAACAGTACTTGGGCCAGCTGCTACCAGTGAAACAGGGCCACTGGAAGGGAAGCCAAAGCCAAATAGGCCCCCAGAACTCAGAGAAAGTCATGAGAAAAGTTGGAGAGGCATTCCTCATGAACTATTACCATTATTTGGAGAATGGACTGGCCTTTTTAAAGACTTTATGATGAAGGCTTCTGATAATTCTCTGGGGCACAAGGTGAAGCATGCATCCATGCCTTCTCTTCCCATTTTTCTAATTTTTGGTAAATTTTATGGCTAGGGAAATGGAAACTATTGCAAAACTTACTATCTTCCTACGTAATGTAAAGATTACATTGACATTAAGGATTGTCATGTGTTTTTCCCTCTCCAGACAATTTGCATTTCTATAGCCTTATATAAAGTGCTTTTAGGATATGGGCACATTAGAACAGAGCAGGGTAAAGCAGAGAGACATGGGAGATTTTGCCTGTGCCACAGTGTACACTTCCTGGGCTGTTTAGAGGAGATGCTGCTATTTGAAGGGAAGTGTTTCAAAATAGGGACTTGAGAGCTTATAATAGCGTATAATCAATATGAAAGCTATACTTTTGATCCCACACTGTATTGCAAACACATTTTATAAAGGTGCAAAAAAGTCAAGGGAAATATGAGAAAGGAAAATAGGACTCAGTTCAGTCCCCTGTTATGCTGCCTAATGTGAAGGAGCCCTCCTTTCCCCAGTTCAGCCATTATTTTCTTTTTGGAAACAATGGTATCCACACTAACAGCATTGCCAACTGGGACTTATTCCTGATTCTGAAAACAGAGTCTAGTTTATTTGAATGGTTTTCTTAATTTTGATTTATATGACTATAATTCTGAAATAGTCATAACAAATCTTTTTTAAAAGTGTTGTAAAAGGAAATCAAAGTCTCAGCCCCACCCCCACCCCAACTCCTTCTGCAAACGAGAAGGTAAAGGTTTCAGGCACCTGTGAAGATCCGGGCCCACAGATCATTCATTACGGAAATTTCCTTGTTGACCTCCCATCAACAAGGACATGCAAATAGTTAACTATGTTTAGCACCTAAAACTAAAGCCTGTTGGATTCCATGCTAATAATGAATTATATGTTTAGCTTTACAGGTAACAGAACTGAAGACAAGACAGAATCAGAGTCTTCAAGATACCCAGGGCCATCTACATAATTGATATGTCCTTTACTCCCTTTTTCTTTTTTAACATTCTCCTTATTTTATGTAAAATGTAAATTTCCTGGGCCTTACAAGAATGTAGCCACTTTTCCTCATCACCTCTCTCCAGCCCCTCAATAAAATAAAATAAAATAAAATAAAATAAAAACCAACACCTTGTCCAGGGTTTGGTTCAGGTTTTTTGGAATTGTAACATGATTATACTAAATTCACCTAACATGCATTCAGGAATCAATCTGAAAATTCCTGTGTGTTAATCAACGATATTGTTTTTCAAGCTGATTAATGCTGAAGAGCAGGAAAGGAAGATTTATTGGTATAATTTAAGAACTTTTAAAGTCACTTAAAGAGACCAAATAAATCCTTTTCTCATTTATTTTTTTCTGAAAATTATTCTGTTTTTATCACAAAAAAACAAGGGAGGTATCCAATTTTTTAAAATGTTAGAAATATATAACACATGAAAATATGGTGAGTTCTGTAGCATGCTACATTCCAGAAATAACCTTGCACTTACCATACAATAAAAAAGGGATGTGTTGCAAAATCCCTTGTGAGATAGGAAAGGAAAACAGATCTAGTTAGAACTGAAATGGAAATAGTGTTTAATCAAATGCAGATAGTGAAGGGATAAATTCAGCCTATGAACCATAACAGGGCGGCCTGACAGGCTGCATTTAAATCCTATTACCAGGGAAGAAGGTACATGCTAAGCTGGAAATTATTGCAATTACCTACACTGGTGATTTACAGGATGGCCAAGAGAAAAGTAATGAAACCAATTTCTCTCTCATTGTACTGGAGGCTTTCTCAGGTCTTTGAGTGTAGAGAATGGTAGAAGATTACAGCAGAGGAATCTAATGCTAAAACACACTACACAGACATTAAGAAATCTGATAAAAATAACCAGAGCAGAATAAGGAGAGGAAAATGAAGCTAAATATTTAGGAAGTCCTGTTCATGAAACTCTTTTCTATAAGAATTTCTTTAGGTCATCCATCTGTTCTGTTTAGCAACTTTTGCCCCCTCACCCCCTTTAGTTAATAGAATGTGCCACATTATACTAGAAGAGATAACTTGGTGGATGCTTTATAGCCCCCAACTTTCACCATTGTTCTCTCTGTGGATCTGAACTAGGAAGGTCATCGCTTTCTTATTTGGTCACCCTTATGGTTTCTATAAATAGGCTTTATCTTGTTGAGGGAAAAAAATCTTCTGTCTTCTCTTTTCTAAGCTTTTGTGAAATAAAATAAAATCTTAAGGTTCCTCCCACCCTGACTGAATGGACCCCCTTCTGGCCAAGAGGATACCCTAAAACTGAGTTGCTTGCCATGAGGAGGGAGGTCAGACAGGTCTCATCATGGCTTCCTCCCTTCTTAGAGATATCTTTTGTAACTCACTGACAGGCCTAAGGCTATGCAATACAGACCTGCAGGTCCTCAATTTACACAACAAATGTGTCAAATGGCTTGTCTCTGATTAACAGACTTCCTTATCTTAAAACATACCAAGCCAAAGCTTCATGTCATTAACCAATTACAAGTCAAAGAGTCTTTAAACCCACCTATAACCTGTAAGCCACCCTCTCAGCTTAGAGATGTAAAATATTGGAATACTATTAGGCTAACGGCTATCTTTTAGCTTTTGTTTACTGCTTGCTTGCTGATCCCGGCTTACCGCAGGGCATTATGGGCTGAAATAAAATGCAGGGGAGAGTGCTGATTCTGGAGCCTATTGACTGGAACCCGGAACAAGTTAAGACCAATCAGGGACAGGGCGAAATGAAACGCGGGAGAAATCGGCAGACAAAGGGCTTACCAATCACTGTAAGGGGCAACTGCGTGATTAAAATATAGAACCAATCACTGTAAGGGACAAATGCATGATCAGCATGTGAACAGCTTATGTATACCAAGTATAAAAAGCTCACACCCACCCCATTCGGGGTCCGGGCCCACACAAGAGACCACAGTGCTAATGCTCTTGGGGTTGGACCCTAGCCTGGGCTAGATAATAAAACTCCTTTTGATAATTACAGCCTCGGGGACTCTGTCTCTCTGTCCCGCAGCGCCGCGAATACCGGCTCTAACAGAGATGGCCCACCTTTTCGGGCCAAACCAATGTATGCCTTCCAAGTATTGATTTTTTACTTAACCTATAATCCCTCTCTCCCTGAAATGTATAAAACCAAACTGTAACTCAGTCACAGCAAGTCCATTTGCTCAAGGCTTCTTGGGCATGGCTCTGGGTCATGGTCCTCAAATTTGACTCAAAATAAACCTCTTTCAATTATTTTACAGAGTTTGGCTTCTTTTCCATTGACACTTCTTATATTTACATATGTTTATTTATAAACATAACCTAACCCCAGTGAGAATGGCCTTTATCAAGAAAACCCAAAACAACAAATGCT
>VBSM01001265.1:63589253-63708481 GCA_008086735.1 Cheirogaleus medius
GTATGTAATCCTAACAATATATGTACCCCCATTATATGATGAAATAAAAAATAATAATAAAATTAAAAAAATAAAAAAAAATAAAAGAAAATATTTGAGAATAAAAAAAATATAAATATATTTATATTTTTAATTAGATCTTTTTATATGTTTTAAAATAATTCTCTTCCAGGTGGAAATTAAAAAGTGCTACCTTTGTAGAATGAGTCTGGACTGGAGAGAAAACAAGTGGCTACGATGAGATAATTATCTACAATTTCTGTCTTCATCCTCCCCATCCTCAGGTACTTATCTCTGGGTCCTAATTCCTTCATTGGCCCTCATTACTTCTCTTTTAGAACTTCAAAATCTTACCTGTGACTTCCTAACTTAACCCCCCGCCACGTTCCCCCCACACTCCTCTCCATATATGATTGATTTTCCCAGCATTGATTCTTCTTCCTATTTCTGATATTGGCTATCTGAATCTGCATCTCACTTCTCCTTTATCTCTCTTTCCCTGACCTCCTCCTCCTCCCCTTCACTTGATTTCGGAGAAATCCCTTCCAGTTTGGTAAGTGCCTTTCAGTTATGGCAACTGTCTCCTCCCACTGATATTCTTCTACACGCTTTGCCTTGGATGTGCTGGGAGAAGTACAGAATCAATCATAAGTAGAGACAACTATTGTTTGATTGAATCATTCTGTCATTTGTTCAAAGAGGGTCTTGCCTGCTGACTTATGAAAATGTAACCCGCCCCCCACTGAACAAATTTCAATGACCCCTGTATAATGCTCTCCCTTAACTACTAGACATTTTGAGTTGATTCCCAGAAATGATGGATTTTCTGCAAGACAAAGGAGCTGACATTCTGAAGGCCCCTGGATAGACTTCCTGACACTGAGATTCACCATCCCCCATAACCTGTCCCAGTGCAGGTAGCCCCTTGTTAGTTTCACTGTGACCTGCTCGAAGGCAAGTGCCCCCTGCTGTTAAAGCCCCCATCTCCGTTAGTCTGGGGAGACAGATTTGAGGCAGCTTCTCCAGTTCTCCCAACATCTGTCATATTAGAAATTCCTTTCTTGCTTAGCAATCCTCCTTGTCTCAATAATTGGATCTGTGTGAGGCAAGCAACTTGACCTAGACCAAACCCCCCCTTGCAGTTTTGACAACAAAAAATAAATCCACAACAGAAAATACTGCTTAAACCAAGAGTTCCTGAGTCACTAGAATGGGTGAAAATCCCATCTCTTTTTACCAATCCTAAATGTACTGACTTTCCCAATTATCTCACATCACACACATCACAGCCCACTTAGGAGAAACTGCTGCCAAAGTGTGAATATGGTTGGGTAGTTAGAGGAGGATGGATAACTTGCCTCTCTAGTTCTTTGTCTCATAATCTCCACTGAGGTCTAATTAGGATTGAATGTTGGACTCTAGGTGACTCATGGCTTGCTGAAGTAACCAACCCATAACTTACCAGTGCCCCATGCTGACAGTTACAGAACAAAGGCTCTCTTTGGAGATGGTTGTCCCTGGGGATTGGTAGCTCCCCTGTTCACTTACCTGGGGCCTTTATGTCACCATTTGCTTAGGAATCTGTTCGAGATATCTCCAAGTTTCCCAGAGACCAACCTCAGTGACTCCCTTTCTTCCTCACAAGTTCCTTAAGTGTTGTGGCCAAGCAGGACCAAAGAGCAGGTGAGGTGGGTTATTTTGTGGCTATCTTTGTTGTTTTGCTATTTTTTATGTAGAGGTAAAGACTAAAGATTTTTCATCTCTTTCATTTTGATGGAGTATTTCTTTGGATCGTACCTGTCTAACCCATCTCGAGAAGCTTTATTAAGATCTGATTTAGCAATAATAGGAATTGAGGAAATTTGAAACTTAAATATAATAACTACCTGTCATGACTGGTTAAAAATATGACAGTGATGCCACAGTGCAGATACTTCCCACTAATCAGAACATCTTCTTCCCTAACTTCTGCAGTCTAATTAAAAATCGGCCTCCACGGCAATTGTTTCACCGTATCGTCCTCATACAGGTCGTTCCATCTGAAGCTCTGAGATTCTAAAGCAGCTTTAGGCCTCCAAGGTCAAGGTGTGATGCCATGGTCAGATCTCTCAAGCACTCAGTCATCACTCCTTTGCTCACATGCAATTATAAGAAAGTGCATTTCTAGCTAATTAAATAAAGCCTGTTCAATCAAAAACTGTCTTATGCGTAGAGAGAGAAAAAGACACACTTTTAAAAATTCTAACGTATGTGAAGTTCTATTTTCTAAATACTTTGTGAAACTTGTTATGAGTGTTTAGACACAAGATCGAGTCACTTTTTTTTTTTTTCTGGGTGAAATGGTTTGCTGACAATCTCCCCTAGGTTCAGAGTCCCCCCCCCCCCACCGCATTGTGCTAATTTTATTTCAATTCCCCGGGCAAGGACAAGGAGCCAAAGAGAGAGGCAGGCTCCCAAACTCTGTGCTTGGAATTGAGTTGGGTCAGGAATGTCAGCTAGTTCTAGAGAGTGGCACCAAGGTGAGAACTCGAATAGCGTCTCTATAGTAGAAGTGAGTAAAATCTAGAGCAAAGTAGGTAGATCGAACAAACCACTGGTCTGAATGGGGATGGGGAAAGGCAAGACCTGGCCCACAAGGCAAAGGGATTGTGGTTGGAGACAGGAGGACAGAGCAAGTGGGTCTGGACAGTAGATGCTGGGCAGGGGTCGGCTCCACTTCAGGGGTGTCTGTGGCCACTCTTAGGAGATGAGGGTGCTTCTAAGTGTCCTGGGAAGATTAGGCTCTCCATTCTGACTCACAGCTTGAGATATGTTTAAGAGTGGAGTGCAGAACAGGAGTTTGCACTCCTGGATTTGTTTAAGAGTGGAGTGCAGAACAGCAGCCTCCAGTCCCACGTGGGCTGCTCAGTAGCATAACTGCCCCGAGGACACTGAGAGTCACCGAAAGCTGGCAGAGAGACTCACAGCCAAGATCAGATTTGGGAAAAATATAAAGTGGTGCAGTGTTTTTCAGAGTTGTTCCTTCACTGTCCTCTTTATTCCCAAACATGATGCCACTCGGAGTGGAGGGGGCAACCCCAGGCAATTTCTTATCCTTTAGGTTAGTGAGTCTCAAAGCGTGGTCCCAGGACCCTTGGGGATTCCTGAAACCCTTTCAGGAAGCCCACAGGTGAAAATCATTTCCTAGTAATACTAATGTGTTATTTGCTTTTTCCCTTCTTATTTGCTCATGACTGTATAGTGGAGTTTTCCAGTGTGATATGGTAATAGACTGAATGCAGAAATAGATATGAGAATCTGGCTGTTTTCTATTAAGCCATTTATTATTTGCAAAAATGTAAAACAATGTCTCTCTCCTCACTATTGTTTTGGTTTGGTACATTTAAGTTTTTTAAATAAAGATACATTATTTATGTGAACATGTGTTTATTATCTTAGTTTTAAATAAATTTTTAAGACTATTTCTCAGTTTTAATTTCTGATATGGCTTATTACCTACGTAATAGCTGTGGAGGTCCTCAATAATTTTTATGACTCTGAAGGGGTCCTAAGGCCAAAAACCTCAGGGAACGTGGCTTTAAGTCTGTGCTTTCCCTTGCTCCCTGTTCTCACAGCAGGTGGAGTTGGCACCTGCTTCTGTGATGAGTGTTAAGAGCTCTGCACAGATTCCTCTTGAAATCTCTCCTCTGTTAGCCTATCACTGCTGCCTAATTTAACACCATTTGTAATCCTCCATTTGGATTAAATTGTGTATAATGCAGAGGACCCTAAAAGATAAAACATATTAAACCTTATCAGCAGTTAGCACCCTTACCATGATCAGTACCTACATAATAACACATTAGTCAGTAGATCCCAAACTTTAGAGAACAGAAGAATAGATTACTCATCCCTTTGTTCTTTGCAATCAATTTTTGGAGGGTGTGGCTCACAAATCTGCATTTTCACATGGTCTACAAGGCTGTTGGAGGGCCATAGTTTTTAATATAATGGTCTATTTGTCTTGTTTGCTGTATTATCACCATCTATAGCAAAGTACATGATAAATAATAATGAGCTTTCAACAGATATTTACTAAATGAAAGAATGAGGAAGTACCACTTTAGGTGCCTACGGTAGAGAATTTCAGCAACTGTCTGGAGAGTCAGACTTCACGAGGAAAGGGGGTTGTGGAGATTCAGAGTCCAAGACAATTTGAAGGTATTGGGAGTCTCAGGCAGGAAGGAGGAGGAGGACAGGAAACAGAGAAAGAAGGAATAGAACCAACCCTAGTGGCTGAGTCCTTACACCACACCTAATGTAGGTGTGGCATTATGCTAACAGTTCACATATGTCACCTGTCTTACTATTCTTAACACCCTTGAGACGGTAGTATTGCTATCTCCACTTTGCTGTCACAGATATTCTCCTTGCACCCCACCTCCTCTTTCTGGGCCACACCAGAAATACATAGAATGGATACTTGACTAGAGTAGACAAAACATTTTACCCTTTCTTCTTCACCCATCCTTTCCATCTGTCAGATGAGGAGGGGCTTCAGAGCAGGTGGAGGAATTTTGAAAACATTTCCCAAACATCCAATCTTTTCATTTCCCCTAAGCTTGTGTGCTAGCTTCTGGTGCTAATCTGTGCATCACTGTTGCCACATCCATGGCTTCCTGACACTGTAGAGTTTATCCACGGAGGGGAGTTGTTTCATTCGTGTCTGTTTGGAGGAACCTGGTCACTTGCACTGACCCAGGTGCCAGATGGGCGATCCCACAAGTCCCGTGCGGGGAGTGACTCATTTCTTACTACCTCTATCTCCCCAGTTTTGGCTCAAAGCCAGTCCAAAGGAATCCACTTTCTCTTCTTCAGATAGGGTTACCAGACTTAACAAAAACAAACCAAAGAACAAAAAAACAATAATACCCACTTACGTTTGACTTTTGGATAAACAATATATACTTTTGTAGTATAGCTATGTCCCATGTTTCTTTGTGTTAATGAGGACACATTTTTAAGTTGCTAAAGCAAAGAGACCAAAATATCACAGTACAGTGATGGGTGGGCAGTTCAGGCAGGTCTGGCAGCTCAGCTCCAGGAGATAATTCTAAAATTCAGATCTTTTCCTTTGTGCAGTTTCCCTTTCCTCTGGATCACCGCCTTGTCCACAGTCCGGCCCAGAGAAGGGTGAAAGAGTGAGCAAGTCCAGGGCAAGCAACTTTATTTTAAAAAGTGGTACAGAAATGGCATCTTCCACACAGGAGACACACCATCTAGGTATTGATACATATGATTGTCCTCTTTCATCTGTCAATGTAGTTAAATTAATTAATATGTTTTCCAGTGTAGGATCAATCTTGCATTCCTGGGTTGAGCTCAAACTAGTCACGATGCATTATACTTTTTTTACACTGTTCTACATTTAGTTTGCTAATATTTTGTTAGGGCTCTTGCATTTATGTACCTGAGTGAGCGTGGTCTCTACTTTTCCTTTTTCATAGTACCTGTAACCAATTTTGGTTTCAAGGGATACCAGCCTCACAAAATGCGTGGTAGAATAATTTTTCTTGTCTCACAAAGGGTTTGCAGAAGTTGGATTTACTTTTTTCTTGAAAATTTAGTACAACTCAGTGGCAAATCCTTTTAGGTAGTTTTTATATAACTGATCTATTTTCTTTGAGTTGTATAACAATTTATGTTTTTCTATTTAATACTGAGCCCATTTTGAAAATTTATATTTTTTATAAAAATATGTCCACTTTGTCTTCTAATTTATGACATAAAGACTTATACTATTAACTTATTTTAAAATCTCTATTAAATTTTTAAAATTTATCATATTGTTTATATGTGCCATTTCTTTCTCTCTCTTTCTTAATAAGCTTTGCCTGAGGTTTGTCAGTTTTACTAATGTTTTCAACATTTCAACTTTGTTTTTCTTGATCCTCTTTATTTTGGTTTAGTTCCCCTCCATCCCCCATTAATTATTGCCCTTCTTTTGTTTATTTTATTCTTTTTTTTTTTTTGAGTTGATATTTTTCTAACTTCTCAAGTTGTATGCTTACTTACTGACATTCACCCTTGCTTCTTTTCCAATAAAAGCATGTAAGGTTATAAATTTCCTTGAATGTTGATTTTGCTACAGTTCAAAAGTTTTGATATAAAGTTCTTTATTTCCTTTCAGTTCTAAGTAAGTATTTTGTAATTTCTTTTATGATTTTCTCTTGCCCTTTGGGTCATTTGGTTGTGTATTTTGAAATTTCCAAATTATGAAGGTTTTAAATATTTTTCTTGTTGTTAGTGTATACTTCAGTTGGATTAAAAGCAAAGATTATGGTGTGCATGATACCAGATCTTTGGAATCTTTGCAGGTCAGTCTTGGCCCAAACTTTCACTATATCATTTATTGTTGTTTTTTTTTAAAAATGTCTCTGCTTCTTCTGGAAACATCTGTCATGAGAAATAAGAGCATTAATTCAAACTCCTGAGAAACAGTTGTGTAAAGTACCTGGGCTGTATAAGAAGACTCCCCCAATATTCCATATGGTGTTGCCTTTCTTTCTTCTAACAGTTCTGCAGCAGCTGGCTAGCTCTGACACATCTGAGATCTAAGCAAGGTTCTGTTACTATCTTGGCTTGGCAATGTGCACAACCCTTCTAATACAACTTCTCACCTGACTGATTTCCATTCAGATTCTTCAGGGCAGTTATTCTTGTCTATGCTGCTCAATCTCTGGTCACCACTAAAATCTGCAACTCCTTCTGACACCCTTTCTTTCTCTTCCACCCTCATTACCCCCTGCTTCCTCTCATCTACTCATTCCCCTTCCACTCTTACCATGATGGCCTCCTCAATCCCTGAATTCCTTTTAAACCTAAATGGTGAACCTCTCCAGAATCCTCACTCCCCTGAAACTATAAAAAAAGAAGACTTAGGGTCTGGCAACTAGAAGACTGTTCTTTTTCTCTTTGTAGCCTGCTCTCTTTCAACCAACCTGTTGATTATTCCCTCCTTCCTGAAAGAGCTGTTTATACTGACTGTCTCCACTTCTTCACCTCTCAATCCCCTTTCAACCCCCTGTAGCTAGGCTTCAGCTCTCACTTGTCCCTGCAGAGATACAGGGGCTATCTCTGACTGTGGCCTAAGCAACATCTTCTGTCCACAAATAACCAAATTCTGCAGCTCAGGAATGGGGTTCTCCATATTCGTGCCCAAGTCCTGCCCCAATCTTCAGACCTATCCCCGGAGATTGAGCTAACATCAGTCTTCTTCTGGCAGCTCACATAAGAATCCATGGACAGTTTATTCAAACATGCTTTGTTTCCAGAGATTTCTGTGAATCAAATCTATTCTCCACAAGCCATACAGCATACTCTTTCTTAAATGCAAACCTAGTTATTTCTCCTAAATACTTAAAACTTTGTAAAAGCTCCCTAAGGCTCCCAAGGTAAATTTCAGATTCCTTAAGAATAGTTTACAAACCCTAAAACTATCTAGTCAAGGCTTGTCTCTCAGATTCAACTCTTTGGAGGATTCATTGTTGCTGCCCAACCAGGTTCATTTGCCCGCTGCCCAAGAGGAAACCAATACGCTGAGACAGCAGGATTTAAGGCAGAGAAAGAGCTTATTCCGCATAGTGCTAAGCAGGGAGACAAGAGAAATTTCTCAAATCCGCCTCTCTGAGAATTTGGGAGACAGGATTTTTAAAGACAGTTTGGCATAGGCAATTGAGTCTGCTAATTGGCTGTGTTCGGGGTAGAACCATAGGGTTATAGAAATTGTCTTTGCTGACCAGGTTCCTGGGTGGGGATCACAAGACCAGTTGAGTCAGTTCCTTGGTATGGGCCACTGGTTTGGGAGGGTCAGTTGTTCCAGTGGAATGTGGGACCTGGCAGATATGTCAGAAACTACCCCTAGGTTTCAAAAACGTGATGTTATCTATGGAGAAAGCTAAGAATATTTATGATCACCAGCTATGCGGCTATAGGGTAGAAATTATAGAGAAGCAAACAGAGGGACAGTAGCTAATTATTATCATTATTTTTAGCTAGGCCTGTGCCTTATTTTTAGCTAGGCCCTTACCACAGTTCTCACCTTGTACCCCTGTATTAATTTGTAAAGACAGTTTCATCATGGTTTTGCTCTGTCCCTGTTGAACCACCTGAAGTTCGAGTTCAGCACTTGACTTTTTCTTCTGGGCTTATGTATGCTGGTCCTTCAGCCTGGAATGCCTCTCCTTACCTGCCCACCTGATTGCCTCCCACTAATGCTTCAGGTCTAGATTTAAATATCATTTCCTACAGGAAGCTTTTCCTGACACCACACCCTCCCCACCAGGTCTGGAATATGTGCTCATCCTATGTGTTCTGCAGGTACCTGGGTGTCCTATAAAAAGTGCTCTTACTATACTGTATGAAAATTAGATGCACTTGTGCCTGTTGCCCCACTGGACTCTAAGCTCTATGAAGATGGTTCATTGTTGTTTCTTTTGTGTTGGAAAATAAATACTTGATTAAAAGACATTATGTTCAAAATTCTATAGTTCAGTACAGATTGGGAAAGATTTGGTTTATCAGCATTAGTTATAAAAGAGTGAGAGTACTTTTGTTCCAGCTCTATTCGATTCAGTTTTTAATGACCTAACCACTGTGAACCTCAGTTTTGTACTCTTTAAGATAAGGAAAAATTTGATTTTCTCACAGGAATATTGAGAGAATTGAATGAGATAATGAATATGAAATTGCTTTATAAAGTACAAAACATTGTGCAACAGGAAGGTGTTATTATTAAATACAATCAGACATTCATTTTGGTTGGTTAATTGACTGATTGCATTTAAACTAAAGATTATTTGCACTTAAGTGCTTAGAAAGCTAAATTTTTCTTACTTTTTTTTTTTCCTTCCAAAATTGCTAATTAGGAAATGAAAGGTTTAACTCTTTACTTAAGGGAATCTCAGGCATCATAGAAGAGTTTTGTTTCGTTTTTCAGTAGGCAGAATGGATCATAGGGTGGAGGTTGGAAAATTGATTATAACTAGTAGAGCCTGACACTAGAAACTTCTGGAGAGAGAAGACTCTCTTTTCTTTCCAGGCTACTTCAAGGTAACAAATGGGCTTGTTCTGCCCAGCACTAATGGGTCTACCTGAGAGCTCTGTCAATCTTTCTCTAGCTGAGTAGAGAGTCATTTCTCCCATGTCAGCTAACTGCAACCTATCTACTGTTTTCCCCCTTCGTTCTCATTGGCCAGAGTCATTGTCACATAGCAGTGTGGCCCAGGGGCATGACGGTCATGTACTTCTAGTCTCACTTATTCATTGACCATTGAATATGTAGGGCACCAGAATATACCACACGAAATATGCCTCTTTGGCATAAGGATTATTTTGAGGAACAGCAGACACAGGAGAAGCTCTGAAAACAGAGACATTACCCTTTTGTAAGGAAAATTTACATTTATAAAGGAAATCTCCATTTGTAAGAGCGTCTCTCCTTCTAAGTACCAGGAAGAGAAAAATGACTAAATCACAAGAAATTCTTATCAAGGAGAAGACTTAAGCCTGCGTAACAAATCTTATTCTTCTTTACCCTTCTTTTCCTGGTCACCTTCCCATAACTGGCCACCTCAACATCCTTTCTTTGTTTCAGTGGATGATAATATTTAAGCCTGAATTCTAAAATCACCTATTTGAGATTTACTCATTTCTCTGAGTAACTCCCATGTATATATGATGTATACATGGTAATAAATTTCTGTTTGTTTTTCTCTCATTAATATTAATCTCTTTTGTTACAGGGATCTGTCCCAGTTGAGAACTCAGAAGGGTAGAGAGAATGTTATTTATCCTCCCCTACAGTGTTTTTATTATCATATTATTATTATTATTAATGATTTTATTACTATTATTGTTCTTCAGTGAGGATCTGGCACTCATGTCTTAGAAAACTGCAAAGTAACTTTGCCAACATTCTCTTTTTCCTAGATAATCCTTCTCCTATTTTTTTTTATTTGCATTGGTATGTCAATTTCTTCCCTAAATGAGCCAGTAAATATGGAAATATTAAATTAGTTTAAAAAAAGACATATTTACATAGCTCTGAAGAAAAGTACCAGTATCCTAGATCATCACAGAAATTTAAGAAGAAAATAACAAAGCCACTGCTTTTATCCATCCTGATGAGAGGGAAATTGTAATGGATTTTCTAGCAATAGAATAGGAAAATATCCTGAATATAATAGAGTCCCATAGCCATGCAAGTCACTGTCATGTCCATTTAACTATTCCAGAGGATCCTCCAAACCCCTATGGAATCAGGAACAGGAAAACAAGAGGAGCCTACAAGACAGGCATTGGTCATGACCTACTGTCCTGGTTAGGAAGAGATTCATGCCTTGTCTTTATCCTGCCCTCCATTCTGTTAGGTAGATAGCAAGGGATTCTGTGTCTCCTAGGGGTGAAAGTGGGTGCTGTTGCCTTGGTGCAATTGCCCCACCTGGGAAGAAGGACAAGGGTGGGCCCCAGGACCCCATCTTGGTCCTGCTCCACCCTAATCCTCTCCTGAGTGACTGCCATACCTGGGGAAGGAGGGAATACTCTACGAATTGGCCAGTCATAACTCAGGGCACCAGCTGCAAAAGAATTCAGAGGACTCTCTAGCCCACAGGCCAGGCAGCATAGGTACCATAGAGTCCAGAAATTGACCTCGAACATCCCGCATGCATAGTAATGCAGCTCTCAACTGTCCAAAGTAGTTCCATGGTGACGTCTGAGCTACTAGGGAGGTCCCAATCTGGACACTATAAAACAAGTTGCAGACCATAACTGAACTTTTTTTTGCCCTTCCTTTGGCTCTTCCTTTGCTGCAACAATGGTTCTGGTCATCATCTGTGGTGTATATATCATGCTCTGTAAACCTATACCTCGTTCTTACTCTATAATTTTATCTTTCTCTGCTCAATAAACCTCAGTTTTGTGCTTGCCTTAATTTGGTGTGTCTGGTCATTCTTCGGCCATAAGTGCACTAAGAACCAACATTTGAGACTAAAACCTGACAATTCTGTGCCCTCCTTCATTCTATCCCCTCCAACAGAAAAGGAAAGCATTTGCAGTACCCTGGTTCTGATGCTGATTGCCACTCGGTTTGGATTTGTCATAAAACAGTATTTTAAACATTTATAAACCTCAACTTTACTTCCAAACCAATTTTTCCACATACAAACTATTTACTCACAAAATGTACAAAAAAATGAAAGCTTAAGTGAATAAAAATTAGAAAGAAAAAGGAAAAGCCTCACCATGTTACAAACTAATTAGGTTTACTCATGGTTGTCATGTTTCTATGTCAACCTTAAATATATTCAGGCAATTTTCACAATAAAATTGTCTATCACAATATCTATCTTAGAATAAGTTTTACAATAGAATTTATTAATTTTAATATTCTGTCTCCAAGTTTATTTCTATATTTGTTCAGAAGGGTTTTGAAGACCTTGTCACACAGTGGATTTTTTCTCTCTTACAGGTATACTTGCTAATATGGAATAAATAAGATTTATTTCATCACCTTCAAATTGATTTTTTTTCCTTTTAGAGGGTGTTGAGTGCAATATAGTAAAATATGTTAAAAGAGGTTTCAGGTTTTGACACAAATTATAAAATGTAAATTCAAAGTGTAGGATGAAGAGAAAACTTCCCGTCCACCCTCTGAAAGTTCACTGAAATGAGCTAACAATAGACAAATTAACAGGAGAAAAGACATGCATTTGTATTAACATGCATGGAGGAAAATCACATGGAAGTGATTACCTTATAGCCAATGAGATTCAGAAACTTATATACTCCTCTCCACAGGGGAGATGGAGAGGGAGGTATAGGCAGTTTAGAGGGGTAGTAAATGATTTTTAGGGTCCAAAGAGCAGACAGATTCTCTTTGGAAACTGAATGACCCCAAAGAATAGACAATGGCCTGGTACAAAGTTCATCTGAGCTCTAGGAAGGTGGTGATGAATTTCAGGATGGTGAGGGGCAGAACATCACTGCAAACAGAGGTTGTTTTATTATGCAGATAAAGCCTTCCAGGTCATCTTTTGGAGCTACCCTCAGAAGAACAGAAGAAGTCTGTTGGATGATGTGGTGACAACATTTAGTCTTTTATCCCTTTTTTCTCAGGTTAATTTTTCCTGGTTATTGGATGCAATTCCTAGGGAAGAGATTTTAAGACAATTGCCTTTCTTTTGGAAGAAGTTTCATCAGTCAGATAAAAGAACTCCCAGAGAGAGTCCCTCCCTGCCCCTCGAGTGGGGAGCAGAAACAAAAGATGGTTAGAAAGTCCTTGGTTCTGAGGCAGCTTCCAAGGCCTTGCATTTGTTTCCTTTCATTCAAATGTGCTCAGCATACCCAAGCACCATGCTTTGGGGTATTGTTCTTTGAGCCCCAACAGAAGTTGTCAGTCTCCTCCTTGCTCTCCCTGAGATATTCTTATTCCATGTGGGCTCTAGGTTTCCAGCATTTGCTTGCAGTTGTGATTCTTTTAAACGAGCCTCTTTCCTAGAAAATAGACACATTCAGCCCCTTGCCTGTGAAAAGCTGAAAGGCACATCATGCACTGCTGTGGACTCCCTCCCCGGGGACTCTGCAGGGCGGTGGTCGCCTAAGTTGCAGTACTTATTGTGAACACTGCAGGCTGTGTTTGGGTCTCTCTCTGCCAAAACAGAGTGGGTCTGATGACACTGATGACACCCCTGTGTTGTGGGGCAGGGGACATGTGCACGTGCTGCCACTGATCTCCTGCCCCTACCTGTGCAGCCACTGATGAGGAGATGGTTCAGAATTCCTATTGGTGAATCCCCACACCTGGTATAGAATCAAAAGAATTATTTTTCTCTGTATGTGACTGGTTACCCCATTGGAGGAGAAACATTCATTTCTCAGTCTGTAACAAAATAGTAAATAGGAAGTTTCAACTGGAACATCCAGACACAATAGCTATGGAATTGCAAAATGAAGTGCCAGGCCAGGATGTAGATTTTCAAAGAATTATTTGAGAACTCTAGAAAGCTCTCCTCTATAAGAGGCAGATGAAAAAGTTGAGAGAGAGCAAAATAAAAGGACATCTTGGAAGGTGATTTATTAGGTAAGAGAGCCGTGGGGAGTGGAGAGGGCATTGCCACTTAGTTCAAGCATGGTGATGTGATGGGCATGGCATCACAGCCATTGGAAAAGCTTGATAAATGTTCCCTGGAGTTGACGATGCAGAGTCTCCTACTCGCCCACAGCAGCTGAGTAAAGTACTTGCAAAGTAACTGAATTCTCCTGAGATTGTGGGTCAAGAGCACATATGCCCCAGAGAGCAGAGTTGGAAGCAGCAGTAGGAAGTTAAGCTCAGGATCTGTTTAAAAAGCATTTCTTACGTGGTCTGGCTGCCAGGGCACAAGGGCCCCAGAAGTAAAAGGAATGGGTTTCCCTGCAAGGATGACGCCGAGTGGATAGAGGAGTGACCAACTGCAAGAGAGGCCCAGCTGACATCAAAGGACTTGCAGTCAGAAAGGCCCAGCACCTAAGAAGCTTGGGATGTGCCCATGGAAAGCCAGAGCCAGAAATGAGAAAGAGAGAAGGAGCCCACCTTGCATTTGAGGGCTGGTATCTGTCTGCGGACGGGGTGGGCTGGACAGGTCTTACTTTTGAATGAAGGTTGAAGTGTAGATTGTGTTGGAATGAAGACTTAATTTCTAAATGAAAAGTGCTTTCTGTGATTAAAGTGTGCTAATAACTTTTGTTACATGAGAGTTGTATCAGAAAAGTCATTAGATGGTATCAGTTTCCATCCAAAGTACAGGGGAAGAACAGTCACTGCTAGGCAGGTTTAAAGGGGGAATGGGGAAGGGGAGTAAAATAAATGTACTTTAATGCTTTTACTCCAGGAATCCACTATGTGTGTGTGTATATATATATATATATTTTTTTTTTTTTCCCTGAAACCATCTAGGATTCTCTCCCTTGTGTCTTAATGACTTAAGAAGGCAGGGACATGGGTTTCTAGCCTTTTTGAGACCCTTCCCTGAACAAGACAGAATCACATGTACATAAACCAAGGCCCAGAGACAGCAGAGCCCAGACCACTCTCAATAAGCGGTGGCCGTGCCCAGAGCAGAAGGCACAGGAAGGTCTTAACATAGGTCCAGAACTAGCTGTTACTGGTCGGCCGGCATCTGAGGGAGTAACAGGGACGTGTTTTAATGACCTCTAAGAACTACATGACTATGGACGAAATCTGAGTACACGCTCTGAATCTCTGAAAAATACTTTCTCCTGTAAGATGGTATTTTACTCAGACAAGTTCCTAGTTTTTTCCCTTTTCTTCCCTTTTCAGTTCTTCCCTTCCCTTCTCTTTTTATCCCTTTCTCCTTCCTTTTTTGCTTCCCAATTTAGTGTCCAAATGGGCATAGCCAGGGCTGGAAGTCAAAGGTGAGGTAGAAAAATGATGGTGAACTAATCACTTCAGAATTTATTTTCTTTTCAACAAACTTAAAGACCTGCGCATTTTTTTGTGTGCCATGCCTTGACAGGAATTTCATTTTTAATTTTAATAATTAAAATTCTTGTAAATATTTTGTGACAGAAGACTTTTGAAGAGAACTTGTGGGCCTTGTCTCCAAGTATTGGAGCTCTAGTTCATCAAAGGGCATGAGGAGGTAACTTCTTAAAGGTGCAGCCACCCTGAATTTGCGTGGCAAGAGTCTCAGGTGCTCCTTAGCCCAGCCCAGGACACTGAATGGAGCAGGTGTCACTTCTGGAGGCTGTACAGGTCATTAAAACTTTAGGTAACAGATGTGTCAAATTCTGGCTCCACAACCTACTGCTACAATTTATATAAACTCTCTGTCCCTCACTTTCTTCATCTGAAAAATGGACTGGTAACAGTACCTCTTAATGACTGTTAAGAGGTTTAAATGAAAAATGTATTTAGAATGCTCTGGCACGTGGTACTCAAAAAATGTTCTCTTATCATTATTTTGTGACATTTTATCTCTCGATCAGGAGAGGTAAGGGAGAAGGAACTACCTGCTGGATTTTGGACAAAATTGAACCCTGGAAGAAGAATGAGAAAAGGAGAAACTCTAGGATTCTTTCCAGAGTCAAGTGGACTATAGGGGTTGGTGTTTCCCGCTGAAGGGAGGGCTGAATGAAGCCACAGATACCTGCAGGACAGTGCTTAGGGACTTCACAAAAAGGACAGTATTTGTGTCAACCCAGTGAGTGGGGGATTTCTGAACTGGCCTGCGGTCTTTCTAAAGCAAGGGAAATTCTGGGGCCTAATGTGTGATCTTCATATCTTAAATTCAGCTTAGAAATATTAATTTTGTATTTGTTGTACTTTTCTTTTGCAAGAGGGCTAATCTGCTGCTCTGGCTGTTATGTCTATGAGACGGAAATGATGCTTTCTCTGCAGTATGGTTAGCACCTCTAGGTGCCTTTTGTTTAGTTTGTAACGCTGTGGTACAAGCACTGACTGAGGGAAGTTAATAGAACAGACTGGAGGAAAGAACAGCTGGGTCCACTGTAGGATTTCAGAGTAGAGGAGAAATGAAGGCTTGGATGTGGCCACATCTGTTTGGATTCATTCAGAGCAGCCAGATTGGAGCTGCTGAAGGGCAGAGATTTATAACTCTATCTTCTCCTCGTAGTGCCCGCAGGCTCTCCGCTCAATAAATACTTGCTGTACAAATGAGGGATTCAGGAAAGAAGAAGGAAATGGAGGGGGGGGGGTAGGGGGCAGACAAGGAAGATTTCAGGTCACAGGGAGAGAAAGAAGGGAAGGGAAGCCGTGTAGGGTGAGAAAGGTGTCCATGCTGAACGGAGCAGGATGTCGCGTCCTCCCGCTGAGGGCAGTAGGCAGGGCCGAGCAGCTTCTCAGGGGCCTGTGGAGGAAGAATGTCAGGGAAAGTGATGGGAAGGAGAAGACAAAGGCAGAGAGGAAAACAACTCCATTGGAGGGTGAGAGCATTTCCCTGGGGTGAGAAAGGACTAACAAAGTCCACACAAAGATCTGTGGAGCAGCCTGTGTTCACCCTAGACGGCTGCAGTGAAGCACATGAAGAGAACTGTGAGAGAATTAGACAAATAGAGGGAGAAAGGGAACTATTAATAGTAGTGTTTATGTTTATTTTGTAATGTCAGTGAGAGTTAGTGAAATAGTAAACTATTTTCCTCATTCCCTCCCTGACTTCCCTCCTTCCTCTCTTCCTTCCTTTCTCTTTTTTTATTGGCGGGGGTGGGGGGGTGGTGGTGGTGGTTTATAAGATTCATTTTAAATATATAACATAGAAATTTAGCTTTTTCTAGTAGCCTGTGAGCTCCTCCGGCCATGTGTGTGAAATGACTTTAAGGAATAGAAATGCAGATGTGAAGGGTGATTATTAAGCCAGGTCTAAGACCGAGGACCTCCTCATCTCTCACCAACTCTCGGGGAAGAGGTGTCCTGGGTTGAGTTCACAGTGACCAGAGAAGAGTCAAATGTAAAGTGCTTTTTTTTTTCACTCTCACTGCAAACAACTACTTCAGAGTGAAATTGAAAAACAAAGCTGAGCTCCAAAAAGGCCTCTGGGTGCAATATTAGCAGCGTGATGGTTTATGGAAATACTTCGGGGCAGCTGCATTCTGGCCAGCTGCCGAATCCGAGCGTCTCCCCCTTGGGTCTGTGACTCAGCCCGACTAAACTAATTTACTCTGAGCACAAGGCACGCGCTGTTCACATCAAAAGAACATACTTAAGTAGATATAGTGCAGTCTTCCCCTGTGGTTAGTTTTGCTTTGCTGTAGACTGAAGCTTGGCCGCCATCTGGAAAGATGTCCTAACTTCACCGTTGAGCCAATAAATCTGGAATAATGGGAAATGACATACGCTTTTAAGTCGGTCCACTGGAAAGGGGGAGGCCGCAGTGGGGGAATGTAGAGGCAGGAAAGTGGCAGTGGAAATGCAGTCCCAGCCAGGCCAGGCCCTTAATTGAATCCCACACATGGGGTTGCTCCTGAGTAGAACAGTGTAGGTTATGGCGGCAGCCTCTCAAGTTGGCGAGACACAGGTTCTAATACCCGGCTTGGTTCCTTTAGTAACTTGGACAAATTATTTGACCTCTCTGAACCAATTTCCTCAAAAATAAAATGAGGATAATAATACCAACCTCACTGGGTTTTTCCAAGGTTTAAATAAAACGCATATGTTTAGCTCATAGTGGTTTTCAATTCCGGACTCACATTGGAATTAACCAGTGCTGTGGTTTGAAGGTGTCCCCTAAAGTTCATGTATTGGAAACTTAATCCTGAAAGCAACAGTGTTGAGAGGTGGGACCTTTAAGAAGTGATTAGGTCATGAGGGCTTGGAAGCGGGTTAGTTATCTCGTCTTGGGATAACTCAGGAACAGGAAGTGTGTTCCTGTTCTCCTGTGTGCTCTTGGTCAAAAGGCCACACTTAAGGACAAAGAAGGTCACAGGTGGCCTTAAAGCCATAAGTTCCCCACCCCAGCTTAGGAAAAGCTTTCTCTTTGCTCCTTTTCCACACTGTCTTGGGCAGAATAGCACCTACTGCCGATTCAGGACAGAAAAACAATAGCTTCAGTCCATGCCTAGAGCTGGGCTGGGCTGGGGACTGGAAACAATGTGTAGTGATGCCCTGATGCTTTGTTTAGGTCGCCTCTCCAGAGGTGAGGCGCTCATCTTCTAGCTCGCAGCTGAATCTCTCTGCAAGAACTTCCCTCAACTGAATGCCACCCTCTGTCTCAGAATCTACTTCCTGGAGAATCCAACCAGGCTGCAGTTTGGTCCACTAGCTCCTGAACAAAACCCTTCACTACCTCCATTTCTTGGGCCTGGTGATCACAAATTAGGGAGACAGCTATTGGATAAAGGAAGTCAGAAGTGTAGAAAGTTCTCTGAGAGGCTGAGGAAGGGTTGCCTGGTGATTTAGCACAAACAAAAAATTCTGGAGCTGAGACCAACACCAGAGACTGAGTGGTAGCATATTTTCTATTAATACATTCACATCCCATGTTTCCAAAGAGAGACACAAGCCAAGGGAAGGGCCTCCGATGGACCAATGAAGCTGCAATAAACTAACTATAATTATCTCAACTCTCTGAATGTGAAGTAGAGGGAGAGAGAGAAAAAGGGAAAGAGAGGCCAAATTCTAACTCTGATTGGTCAAATCAGTCTCCTTTTACTTCTGATTCAATAGTTTATGTTTGCTCTGAACTGTGGATTTGAAAATGGTTCTACAGTAGTACATTGCTCAGTAGAAGCTACAAATATACAAAACCAAAATTAGCCATTTTGTTAAGCAAATGAGTCCTTTTTCAACTCCTTGCATTATTATTTTTAGAGGAAAAATGTACTTCAATACAAGAGAAATAAGTCTGAGTATAGTTAACTAAATATTGTTGCTTTTAATAGGAGCAATTATAGATGCCAAATGGTTCTATAAATCCATAAATTCAAAAACTTCCAGAATGGAGAAGTCCCCAACCTCAGATAAATCTATATACATTTATGTATATAGAGTATTAGGTGGGATTACCTCTCCCCTGCATTTTTGTAGGTGGTAGTATCAGAAAGAAATGGGATTGAGGATTTTATACCAAAGCCCTTTACTTAGAAGGGCGCTGCTGGAACAGCCTGGTTATAGCAAATGTTACATAATTACCAAATTGGAACAGGCCCTGTGAAGCTCCTCTCCAAGGTGCTATGTGTAGATCAGCTGCCCACTCCAGTAACTGGGTTTCCATGGCTACAATACCTCTTCTAAACAATACCTAAAAAGATGCTTATCACAAGACTCTAAATGAATATTCAGGAAGTATATTCTGAGTATGACTAAGCTTATGTTGCACATTTGGCTGTATACTTTACTAAATAGTAAATTTAAAAATGTACAAATAAATGGATAAAGCTATACTACATTTTTGGGGTTATCTGCTGAAGTTGTTTTCCTTTGGTATAATAAAACACTTCACTGAGAGAAGCTAAATGAAATTTCTAAGTGTTTTATTTCTTCTTTTAAAATTAGCTTTGAGGCATAATTTACATATAAAATATGCACCCATTTTAAGAGTACAGTGCAGTGAGTTTTGAGAAAATGTATACACCATGTAACCATCACCTAAAAAAGTTCCAATTTGTCTCTTTGCAGTCAACCCTCTCCCACTCCCAGCCCCAGGCAACCACCACTTTACTTTTTTTCGCCATAGGTTTATAGCATTTTATAATCACTTGCTTAGATTTCATCCAAATAGGATTGTATAACATGCAATCATTTCTATCTGGCTTCCTTTGCTCAGCATAATGTTTTTGAGATTCATCCATATTGCTATGTTTACCAGTAGTTGGTTCATTTTAGTTGCTAAGAGGTATTCCATTGTTTGAATATACCACATTGTGTTTGTACATTCATATATTGATGTCCATCTGAGTTTTTATCAGGTTTTGGCGAATATGAATAAATTTGTTATTTTAAATCTTTATGTGCACACATTTTAAAAATTATTTTTAAACACTTATTTTGGAATACTTTTAGATGTGTAGGAAAGTTGCAATGATAATACAGAGTTTCTATACACCCTCAATTCACCTTCTCATGATGTTAACATCTTACATAATCATGGTACGTTTGCTAAAACTAAGCAATTAACATTGGTAAAACATTATTAACTAGACTTTATTGAGATTTTACCAGTTTTTTTTTATTGATGTTCTTTTTCTATTCTAGGATCCAATCTAAGATACCGCGTTGCATTTAGTCGTCATGTCTTCCTTAGTCTCCTGCGATCTATACCAGTTTCTCAGTCTTTCTTATATTTCAAGACAGTTTTGAAGCGTACTGGTCAGATATTTTATAGAATGTCTCTCAATTAGGGGACATGGATGTTTTCTCATGATTAGCTGAGATTATCGGTTTTGTGAAGAATGTCAGAGAAGTGAAATGCCTTTTCCTAGCATCATATTAGGTGTACATAATATCAACATGGCATCCTTGGGGAGGTTAATCTTGATAAATTGGTGTCTGCCAGGTTTCCCCACTGAATAGTTTATATTTTTCTCCCTCGGTACTTCCAACACAGGTCTCATAGGGTTAAAGTGATGTGTCCTTTCCGGAGGTTCTAGAGGAGAATCTGTTTTCTTGCCTTTGCAGCTTCTAGAGGCTACCTGCATTTCTTAGCTCATGGCCCTCTTCCATCTTCAAAGGCAGCAATGGCCAGTTGTGTCTTTATTGAACTGCTTCACTCTAACACTGACATTCCTACCTCTCTTTTCCACTTATAGGGACACTTGTGATTACATTGAGTCTACCCAGAAAATCCACAATAATCTTCCCTTCTCAGGGTCAGCTGATTAGCAAACTTAATTCCCCTTTGCCATGTAATGTGACATATTCACAAGTCCTAGGGATTAGGATATGGATGTCTACGGCAGGCCATTATTTTGTGCACCACAGGGTTATAATCCAATACTCCAATACATTATAATCCATTACATTATTTATTTTGTTGCTCAAATTATTCCAGTTTTGCCTCTTTCAAGTTGGTTTCTGTGTCCTTTTGATGTATCCTCATCATTTTTGAAAAATTAATTTCTGACTTTCTGATGTGACAAGATGCTCCAGGTTTATCTTGTATTTTCCCTATCCAAACTTGGGAACCAGCCATTTCTCCAAGGAGTCCTGGGAGTTCTGGTTGTGCTTGTTACCACAGAGGTGTTACTACTTCTAAACCTTCCCAATAGAAAGAGCTGGGGAATACACACACACACATATTTTTATATACAGTAACCCATATGTACACACATATCTATAATTATTTCTGCATCTAGCTGTGTATAAATATTAAAATACAATGTATTCATATTGATTTCTCTAATCCAGTACTACAGGGTTTGCTCAATCCTTAACCTCTTGTTTATTGTAACCTCTCTCTCTAACAGTGAAAAATCTGACTCCCATTATCTATAATTTATTTACTAATTTTTTCAGTCCTAGTATGCATATAAAGTAATTTCAGAATCATTAACCCAAATCTCCATGAGAAAAAAATAAACTAAAGTAGTGATAGTTCTTTTGTCCTTAGCTATATAATTTCCAGCCAAAATACCATATCCAAAGTTACCTAAGTCAGATCTTCTTCTCCTACCCCCTTCAGTGAGGTTATATCATGTATTTTTAGTATAGTTAGATTCATTTTTCACTGTCTGCATTCCATCCCCTGCCTTCTTGGCTGATTTTTAAGAATTTGCACTTGCTCTTTTTAATGTATAATTACACGGATTGTGACAAATCCATAAAGTCATGTATTCATCAAGCCAGTACTGTACAGAACAGTCCCTCCACCATAAAACATCCCTCATATTAGTCTATCACTCCTTCCTTTTCCTAACCCCTGACAACCACTGACTGATGTTTCCATCCTTATAGTTTTACCTTCTTAATAATTTCATATAAATGGAATTATATAATATGTAGCCTTTGAGTCTAGCTTCTTTCTCTTATCAAAATACATTTAAAGGCTGGGCGCGGTGGCTCATGCCTATAAAACTATCACTCTGGGAAGCCGAGGCAGTCGGATCGCTGGAGGTCAGGAGTTCAGAACCAGCCTGAGCAAGAGTGAGAACCTCTCTCTACTAAAAATAGAAACAAATTAATTGGCCAACTAAAAATATATAGAGAAAAAATTAGCCGAGCATGGTGGCACATGCCTGTAGTCCCAGCTACTCGGGAGGCTTGAGGCAGAAGGATTGCTTGAGCCCAGGAGTTTGAGGTTGCTGTGAGCTAGGCTGATGCCATGGCACTCTAGCATGGGCAGCAGAGTGAGACTCTGTCTCAAAATAAGAAAAATACATTTAAGGTCCATATGTTTTATTGTGTGAACCAATAGCTCATTCCTTTTAATATTCCTGAGTAATAATAAATTGTTTAGCTTACCTTAATTTGTCTATTCGTTCATTTATTTAAAGGGCTTCTAGATTGTTTCCAGTTTGGGATGGTTATGAATAAATCTGCTATAAACATTTGAATACAAGTTGTGTGTGTTTGTGTGCATGTGTGTGCGAATATGGGTTTTCAATTCACTTGTGTAAATACCTAGGAGCAAGATTGCTGGGTTGTATGGTAAGTATACATTTAACTTTATAAACACTGCCAAACTGTCTGCTGCCAAAGTGGCTGCACCATTTTGCATTTTTACCTGCAATGAATGAGCATTTTTGATGCTTTACATCCTTGTCAACATTTGGTATTGTCAGCTTTTGAAAACACATTTTTCAATTTTAATAGGTAGGTAGTGGTATCTCATTTTGGTTTTAATTTGCATTTTCCTAATGAAAACTGATGTTTGGCTTCTTTTTATATGCTTTCTTTTCTATCTTCATATATTCTGTGGTGAAGTCTCTGTTTACCTCTTTTACCACTTTTTAGTTGGGTTGTTTTCTTATTGTTGAGCTATAAGTGTTTTTCATATATTCTGGATACGAATTCTTTATAACATATGTGATTTGCAAATATTTCTCTCAGTCTGTGGCTTGTCTTTTAATTTTCTTAACAGCATCTTTTGCAGAACAAAATTTATCCATTTTAACAAGGTACAATTGATGAATGTTTTTCGATGTTGATCATGCTTTCAGTGTCATATCTAAAAAATCACAGCTACACCCAAAGTCACACAAGTTTTCTGCTGTTTTCTTCTTCTACAAATTTTACAATTTAAGTTTTACATTTAGATCTATGATCCATTTTAAGTTATTTTTTGTATAAATTGTGAGGTATGTGTCAAGGTTTATTACTTAATTTTTTTTGCATGTGGTTGTCCAGTTGTTTCAATTGCTGAAAGGACTATTCTTTCTCCATTGTATTGTCTTTAATCTTTGGTCAAAAATCAGTTGACTATTTTTATATGGGTCTATTTCTGTGCTCTTGTATTTTGTTCCATTCATCTATACATCTACCTTTTTGCTAATGTCACACTGTTTTAATTAAAGTAGCTTTATAGTAAGTCTTGAAATTGGGCAGTGTAACTTCGCCAGTTGTGTTCTTTTTCAGCATTATTTTGGCTAGTAGAGTTCCTTTGCTTTCCTGTGTAAGTTTCAGAATCAGCTTGTTGATATCTACAAATTCTTCCTGGACATTTTATTGGGATTATATTGAATCAATAGAAAATTAGGGAGTTATCCGAGGTTTCTGACGTGAGTAACTGAAATAAGAAATAAAGACTAGGTTTGTAGAGAGGAAATGGGATAGCTTAACCATGTTGAAGTAATGGCCCTTGTGGTATACCTAGGGAGAAAGATGTTTAGCAGAAAGTTGAATATTTGATGATGTCTCAATGTGGTCTTCCCTTTTAAACTTATAATAATGGTCACTCTATCAGTGAAAGGTGTCTATTCTAAGGGCATATTTTGCTTTTAGAAATGTATGTATACAAGGTAGAATAAGATAGGGACTTAAAGATGCATTGCAGTAGATGACTTCCCTCCCAGCAATTGCACAGTAATACTTCTCTCTCTCTATTGCCAGTTGAGACTACCTTTTCCCCTTATCTTGTGCCCAGACACTGATATCTCTCTGGGACGGGTCCTTTCAGTCTTAACATGGCTTGGTCAACCTTCCCCGTGCCCAGACTATGGGAGACCCAGTAATAAGGTCTTTCCTTTATCTGAGCCCAGATCTTAGTCAATTATTGGGCAGCTTTCCCTTCAATCCTTACCCCGATTGAATTAAATCTTACTTTACCTCCTTATTTTTCTAGGAAAATGTTATTTAAAGTCATTTTGTGTCCAAAAATTGAATATGTCTACATTCTCCTTAATAGAACTAGGATGACTTGGTAAAGATGCAAACCTGATCATGTCACTCTCCTGATTAAAAATTTTGTAATGGCCCCCATTTCCCACTGGATGGAGTCCAATTTTTTCAACCTTATGTACCAGACACTTTGTGAGAGTCTCTTTGCTTTTCTTCCAGCTTCATTTGTCATTAATGACATGCTGTGATCCAGTAAAATAAATTTTTTCTAACTTTACAAGATTGTCGTAAGTGCTATTCTGAAGGGCTCTCATAGTCTCTGGGCTTGCCCCATTGGAGCACATTTCTGAATTGTGATTTTCTGTTTATTTTTCTGTACTGTATGTTCCCTATGGACAGAGGCAGTGTCTTGTTCTCTGATATATCCTTAGGGTCACAGTGCCTAGAACAGAAATAGTTTTTGAATTTAAAAAATTGGTTAAATTAATGAATGAATAAAGGTATCCCTGTTTTTATTTTCACAAGACTATAGAGCCTACAATTTACAGGAATTTTTTACTATAATCCAGGTCTTTGGACTTTTCAGGCTATTGCCAATTCAGCAGTACAGAGGTCATAGAAATTATAAGTTCAAAAGCCTTTTTATAGAACAAGACAACATTTTCAGTGTTCTCATTATATTATATAGCTTATCTGACCACCCACATAATGAACCTGAGTGAGTCCTTTTTGTCAAAATGACCTTGTAGGACTATGTGGAGTGATATTGCAACCATGACAGCAATTGAAGAAAGAGCGAAGGCCCAGAACTCATAAAGAATAGATGAGGCGTAAATTGGAAGCAGGCATGTGTAGCACCCATATTTAAAAGAAGCACAGAAATGAATTAAATAGGTAAAAGTGAGGTCTAGTAAATTGTCTGTCAGATAGCCGAGACCACTGCAGCAAGAGTCATCTTAGAATCATTATGACAAAGCTGCATATTGACAGGTTGAGAAACAACACAAGTAATGGTCCCTTATATTTAGTTACGACTAGCCTGAGTTGTACTGAAAATTTATAGTTGTTTTAGGTCCAAGGTCCAAAGTTATGTAAGTACAGGTTTCTCAGAGGCACAACAGGTTCTACCGTTAGATGTGTAATCAGACAAGCCCATATATGACACCTTTGAAAATACTTGACCACGTAATTGCAAAATTCCTATCTGGTTTAGTAAAATGGAAAGAGTGCAGATTTGAGGCCACTAAAGGATAGTTTTTAATCCTGTCTCTACCGCATACAGGCAGTGTGACATTTGATGAGGAAATTTCACAACTATTTTTGGCTTACATATCTGTAAAATGGGACAAAGTCGAACTACTTAAATGATCTCCTGAGATTATGCTTGGAAGAAAGTGCTCAACACATTTCCTTATCTGGAGTGGTAGGCCACAAAAAAATATCATAGCCCTTGCAACCATTTCTTGTAACTTTTCTTTCTCTACTCCTTAAGAAACATAAATGTTTTCTACCAGCAAAAGTTCCCTCTGAACATATTTGAATGGATAATAAGAAAATGACATCAGGTGGGGAAATTGAGTTAATTACTGAATGAAAAAATGAGTTAAAATGAAGTTCAATGCCTAATACCTGTTAGACCTTCATCTATTTCCCCTTCTTTCTATTTCCTCGTCTATCGTATGCACTGAATATGTGAATCAGCCCTACTGTTCATAACTACCCAGGGCACTTTCATTATAACATGAGGACTAAAACAAATTCTTAGAAGTTCAGCCTTATTTGAAAAAAGTGCCGTAGGTTCCTGCTTCCTGCTATTAATGACTTTTAAGTTTAATGGTTTGAGTTCTATAAAGTGTAAAATGTAAATCCAGTTGAAGTTACTGTTAGTTATTAACATTTTGGTACAAATCAGTTTCCAATCCTTTCTTGAGGGGTGCTTTGAATATAAAAATAGCAGAGGGCACTGGTGAAGGAAGGGGCCATCTTCTCGGAGAGAGACTGGCAGGGCTGCTGGCTAATAGCCCAGCACAGTTGCTGAGGATCCAGGCTGGCTCCACCTAAAGGTGCCATATGGCACTGGTATAGATCTCATTCGTGGCTGTATTTTTTCCCCATTTCAATAAAGCACGTGCAAAAAATGGTAAATAATTTTGGAATTGTAAATTCCAATTTTAGTATTTTACAGAAAATAGCATACAGTTTCAAATTTTTACTATGTTTCCCATCAGATTTTCTAATGTTAGTGTAGTTTCTTTCTTTTTTTTTAAAGAATGATTGGCAACAGATATATATTTCCATATTTTGACTTTGACCACTTTTCAAGTAAATGCATATCTAAGTAATTGCTATCCATATTTGATCATGTAACCTTGAGAGCATTGCAAGTATTAGGAGTTCAGACTTGAATCAAAGTCTCTAGCATTCGGGCTTTGCACCTCAGTGGTGTGTTCCTTTTTCTAATAACACTTTATTGTCTATGTATGTTGTTTAGATGTCAGAGATGGCATCTAAGTTTTCAAATCTCCAAATTTTCTTTTTACCTTTGTTGAAATTTAATCATGTGGCACGTCATTAATGCCTATTGGTTATCTTATATAAAGGATCATATTTTATATGTATTATAAGTCTCTTAACATTCAACTACGTATGCATTTTAGTAAAGTGTCAATTATATGTCACATATGCAATATATTGATCATTCTTCATGTTTATATGTATTGAAGGCAAGATTGTCAGTCCTGGAGAAAAATGGAATCTGTTATACATGAATTAGCATCGCCATTGTTTTTTAATTGACTCAACATCTGAGGAAAGGATAAATGTAATAAATGCCATGAACAATTTTAAAAAATGCATGCTAGCATTTCAAATCAAACTATATAAGTAATTGACCATGGAATCATTTGTAGTTTTCTAGTGCCTGATTTGCTATTTTCTTTGCAGTCATCTTTCACAAAGAATTTAGATACTAACATAAGTTTAATTCTGCAGAAGAATTAGTGATTAATATTTATGTGATGTTTTTATTTCTCCCTGACTACCATTCTGTTGGCACACTATGTTTTCCCCCTCAATCTGAAGAACTAAAGGAATAAAAAACAAAGTCAACATAATCACAAATGATAAGTGGCATTAGAATGATACCAAATTTCAGCTTCCTAGAGAGGGCATGTGACACTCCAGAGATCAATGTGATCTGAAATTTTACTGTCAGTTTTTATTTGCTATGTCTCTTGAAAATAATCTGGATTTTCTTAAAAATAATAATCACCTAGAAACATTGCAATATCAATATTTTCCCCCATCTTTTATCCAAATGAATTAAATTATCTGGCCGGAGGTTAAATTTACAAAATAGACTTAACAATTTTTGGTGTAGTAACATAGGCTCCTAACTGGGAAATTTACTCAAGAAATATATTTCAATGCAAACAATGAATTGACACCTTAAAAAATTTTCTTTATTCTAGGGTTGATTGTTTTTAATTTTGTAAGTATTTGCCAGTTGTTAAATTCTCTTACTTATTGAAGGATGTAGCACTCATTCTGAGAACTTGAAGCTAGACAAAGGAATAAAATATTACAAACAACTCTATCCTCTTTTAAACAGATTGTTGTTGCATAGGATATTATGGTGTTTGATCACATAATCTTGTAACACATAAGGAAGCCCATGGCCACCAGTGTTTGCTTAAATCACTGTCCCCGCAGCATAGAACAGCCCATTTTAACCAAGATCATCGAGTATCTAGGTTCTATGTAAGGAGCAAGGTTGGGAACACAAAGACAAAGAAGACATTTTCTCCAAGGAGCTCAATACCTACTAGGGTAGAAATATATGTGAACAAATTATAGCAAGACAGCCAGACGCATCTCTGCTTGCTTGGAAGCAGGTCAGTAGCTCAAGAGAGAACAGAAGTAACCCTTGGCTAGAGAAGAGAGAAAAGCATCTTATTTGGTGAAGGGCAAAGCAATGTGATTCAGAAGTAGAAAAAGAATGTATAAACTGAGAATCTGGTGAGAGCAGATTCTCAAAAGAATAACAAAATCCTAGGGCATTGCTGGATAAATTTGGAAAGGGAAGTCATAAAGGAGTCTGCAAAGATAAGGAGCTATAGAGAAGCATGATTCTTTAAAATGAACTCAGAGGGATATGTGAATTACTGAAATGAGGACTAAGTTTTTGGGGGAGAAATATATATTCTGGAAAGAAGCAACTGTGCTACCGAAACACAACTTTTATTCTAAATGCATAGGAATCCATAGCAGTGTTTCAGCAGGCAGCAACCAAAGGCAAAGTACTCCAGGGGGCTGGAGAACTCCAAGACTTATTCTTAGTAGAAAAGGTTTTAACAGATACAGTTTCCATGAACTAAAAACATTATCATAATCTCAGATAATAGCAAAGACTGGAAATTATTTCCTTCACATCTTGAATAAATGAGCAAGAACTTTCTCTCTTAATCAGGAACATACCTGCCCATTGTGTTATCTGGAAGTCCCTCAATCCTTTGAATTTTACATCTTTTTAAGTTCAGATTGTAATTCTTCTCTAAATTGTGGGCCTTTGCAATTCAAGCACTTCTTCACTAAGCTCATTGCCACTGTAGCCCTTGGAAATTAAATCATTCCACCATTGTGTCTGAACTATGAATAGATGGGACTAGGAGAGTTGCAGCTGCTTTCAGATTTTAAAATTTGACTTTTCCTTGAACTTTGAATCGTGGTCCCTTTAGATTTAGAAAACCACAATCTTAACAAAGCTATCTTCACCTTCTAAATCTGAAAGATGTGGTCAAGTTAATTACTGTAGCTTGGAAATAATAGGGCCAGTGCTCCCCATGCAGGGAGCTTGAGTTGGACATAATCAGAGTCCTGGTGTCCTGTGCTCAAAGGTGGTGGAAAGTACACAGCTGCAGTGTCTGCTGAGTTAAGTCTCAGGTGATCCCTGAGAGCAGGAGCACAGTGGTGGGCAGACAGGAACAGAGCCAGCCTAGCACCGTTGCCGGAGGAACTCTCCAGGTCTATTATCACTTGTGCTGTTTTACTCTGTGTACTTCAAACAGATAGGCCCACAAAGATTTCAGAGCCAGAACTCAGGTGTATGAAGCAAAAGAGAGGGAAATTCTTCTGTTTCTATGTAGGTTAGCCCAGTAACGGAATAAAATGTTGAGCTCCTATGTGCCAGGCATAATATTAGGCATTGAGAATAAAATAACAAATATGGCAAGAGCTCCTACTCTCAAGGATCATATGTGCATGGACTATATAGGTGAGAAACCAAAAAATTACATGGCAATATAAAAGGCAAAATGTGGGGCACCAGGAGACCCACTAAGTGAGGCTCTTAAAAGTATTTGGGTCATGAGAAGTCTTCTTAAAGGTAGTTGCATCTAAGACAAGACATAAATCATGAGGTGCTGTTAGTCAGGGAGAGGTGGAAAGACAGTCCTAGGCAAGTCAAAGACAAGGGGAGAGAAATCATGTTACATAGAGTGCTGGCAGTAGACCAATGTTGTTAGAGCCCAGAGTGGATGTGAAGATCAAGCCTAGGTTTTCTAGCTTCTTGCACATGTCACTTTTTTTCCTAAAGAAAATAAGGAAGGCCTGGCTTTGGGTACTGGTGATTGGACACGACAGAGAATTGAATCCAGTATGCATAAACCGGAGTGTGTTGGACCTGTTAGTCTGACACAGAGAAAGGCAGCATTATTTATTCTAGGCTGAACTCTAAAGAAAAATAAACCTCAAAAGTCAAGGAAACATTCCTATATGTCCACTTAGGTGTTGATCCGTTAGGAATAACATTTGTCAGGTGTTGGGCGGGTGGGAGGGGGAAGGAGGGGATGGGTATATACAAACATAATGAGTGAGATGTGCAATGTTTGGGGGATGGTCATGCCTGAGGCTCTGCCTTGAGGAGGGGCATAGGCAATATACATAACTGTAATATTTGTACCCCCATAATATGCTGAAATAAATAAATAAATAAATAAAATTAAGAAAAAAAGTCAAGGAAACAAAAACAAGCAAAAAAAGCCAACTCTGAAGATCAGGCCAATGAATGGGAAATGAAGGCAAAATTCAGTAACTTGAAGAATAGATGATCCAAGCAGGAATAGGTTAGGGAAAACAGAGGAGGGTTTGGTCAGATTCCTACAATCATGGACTCCTTCAAGTAAAGTGACAAGATAGATGTGGAAAATATGCATGTATGAATTATCTTCAACTCATTTTTTGTATAATCAGATGAATTCATTAATTCCTTTATAAAATAATTCTATTTAGCATCCTCTTAGTTCCAGACACTGTTTTAAGTTCCGTTAATTGAGGTGGAGTGGAGCTTATATGTTAGTGAGGTAAGAAAGACAGGGACAAAATTAATTAGTAATTTTGTTTATATATTTATACATTACATTGTGTTATAAAAAAGTAACATAGGGCAATGGGATGGAGACTAAGGGGGAGCTCTGAGTAAAGTGATATAGGCAGCCACGTAATCTAGAGGAAGTGTTCTAGGCACTGAGAACAGCAAGTGGAGATGGCCCAGGCAGTGAACAAGTCTGAGATCTGGGAGGGCTTTAGAAAAGGCCAGGAGGATTGTGGAAGAAGAGGCAGAGGGGGGATCCCACAGGCCATGAGGTTTTATCCTAGTAGAAGTGGGAAGTTACTAGAGGGTTTTAAGTAGGGTTTGAAATGATGTGATTTGTGTTTTGAGAAGATCATCCTAACTACTATGTAGAACATGAACTTATGCAGGTGATGTGGAGGCTGGAAACAAGCTCATTTTCCACTGTAGTGGTTCAGTTGAGAGATGATGGTCTTACTGAGGTGGAGTTTTGCAGTGGAGATGGTGAATCATGACTCCACTCTTTATAAGATGCCAGAGGTTGAAAAAATTATTAATACCTATCTGCTTTGAGTCTCTAATTCTTCCCCTATAGCACAGGATACAATACTGTGCCTCCCTTGTAGAGATGTGGTTATGGTTAAATGAGGTGTTAAATCTGTATTCTCCTTTACCTTCTCACAAGGACTGGCAGATTTATCATGAAGAAAATGCCTTGATAATCATGGACACTCTTCCAAGATTTCCCAAAACCTGGCTCATCCAGCCATTTACTCAAAACATTTGCATGAATGAATGAAATAAGAAGCTATGATTCAAGAATACATCAGAGATTCTGAGAGTATGATAGGGGTTCATTCATATGTCTAATTTAAAAGATAAAAAAAAAAACCCTGTGGGCCTAGAGTGGCCACATATATAGCATATGAGAAAACAACTAGTTAATCCAGATCCTGTACAAAAAGGTACACTGTTAGATCCTAGTATAACTCAGTAAGTTTTGATTAAGCCTCTACATATGCTAAGCACTGGGCTAAATAATTTTCAAATAATAATTCAAAAGATGAGAGAATGGAGTTGAAATTCCCCCCTATTTCCCTCTAGCTATGTGTCAAGCTGTTCACTTGTTCTTATTTAAATTATTTCTTCATAGAACACTAAATCCATAATGGTGTTTCTAGGCCACAAATACTTCTCCACTGATTGCCGGTCATCAATCCTAGACGACCACCTGGTCATCACTGTGGGTGCCACCACATAATTCACTCTGTTCCATCTGGTTGCAGCTAGAATAAGCACTACAAAAACACCAAATGATGGGCAGTAGCTAACATGATTTCCAGAGCGTCTTCTTAAAATAAAGACATTTGGACTAACACTAAAGTTTTTAGGCATCTTAATTTTAACATTTCATACAAGATTGGCTCAGGAGGAATGTGATCTCCAGGGGATATTCTTGCCTTGAACCAGAATCAACTTGGCATTTGACCTAAAATGAACTCAGCCTCTCACCAGGGTAGTCACTCTCATGGATACATTTTCATCAAACAACTTCTCTGCTTGAAAATTCCTGTGATTTGGAGGTTAATATCCTGGTTGTCCAGGAGGAACTTGATTTAGTGGTAAGGGGGCTTAGCTGCTCACCCCATCTCACTCCAGCAATACATGGTGGGGGGCCTGTTGCTGCAGGGAGTACATTTGTGGCCTGGCAATGGGTTGAGATTTTCTCCACGCTCTACATCTCAGAAAGTCACAGAGCAAAAATGCCCACTAGAAAGAAGTTATTGAGCACGCATATACATTAGATCTCATTCAGAAACTAACCAATTAGTGTCAAAGTAGTAGCCTTTGCTGATAACAAACCATCTCAGATCTTGGTGGCATACAACATAGGCACTCACTATGCATCATGCCTTTGGAGCCTCCAGGTTGAGATGGGTGGGGTGGCTGTACTAGCAGTGGCTTTACCTCTCTGCATGTGGTATCACCAACCAGCAGGAACCTGGGCTTGCTCACATAGTGGTGCAAGAGTTCCCAGGATAAGAGGAGAAGAAGCAGTAAAGTCTTTTGAGGGCTGGGATCTGGATATACTATGTTGCTCCTATTGGCAGACAGTCACAAGCAACCTGGATTGAACAGGTGGAGAAAGAGACTAGACTCTACCCATAGACAGAACAGGCTGTGGAGAATATAGGGCCATTTTGCAGTCTACAATATCATTCATGATTTTTGTGCTTAGCACAGATGGTCTAGACCAGGGAAAATCATTCTCTACTTGTGGATAATTTATACATATATGCAAGATATTTTTTTTTACATACGTTAGTAGATTATTTCTGCAAGTATGGAAACATTCCTCCAGCACAGCTGGCAAAAGTCTTGCCAGTGTCATAATTCTGTACCTCATCAGACTCTGAAGTTGAAGCAGTCATTCCTTTGAACCACAGCGTGGAATCCATTTCTCCGGTGACATTTTCTGAATGATAGTTATCCTATTAATGAGAAAATGAATCCAGAAGTGAAATTCTGCCTCTACTCCCAAAACCAAAAAAGTCTCTTGGAAGAATTCTGATTTTCCCTTAATGAACCTCATGAAAGAAAAACTTTTGGCTGTATTCTTTGTAAATTGGTCCAACCAGCAGCAAGAGAAATAAAAAGTACAATCTCAGCACTTTCAGCTTCAGGCATTATATCCTGATTTCTCTGGTGCTCATAGGACAAAGAACCAGTTTGCTAACTTGTTGAAATTCTTCTCCTTTATCATTCCTTGTCTTGGCCAGCATTTCTGGCATCTCGTTGCCTTCAAATGTTGAGGCTAAACACCGACCTCTTCAGAAATTCAGGTCCTTTTGCTTGAAGGTCTCCTTTGTCACTTCAGGATATTTTTGCAAGTCACTTCCTCTCCATTTTAAAATCTATTGTTCCCAAGCCCAACCTCTCCAGTGAAGCACATAATGTCTTTGGCATTTATCTTCATCAAGATCTCAGCAAACACAAAACAATGTTAGGCATAAAGTAGGAATTTCCATACTTAGTGTGATTTAAGGGCATCATCATCTATCACTATCTTTATAAAATTGTTTTGTCCTGGAGCCTGATATTTCTATCATTATGGAAGTATTATTTCTGTTGGAGTAGTCCACGTCGTTGTGTTGATTAGTTCATTACGTATAGAATAATCCAGCCAGTCTTGATGAAATGGGATACAGAAAAAGTAGCATGGAAAGTGCAAAGAGTTTAAAATGAAAAATGGTAGAACTGGGTTCTAGATTTAGTCTAGCCACCAACTGGATGTGAGTACTGACCTTTCTGAGTCACCTGCAAAATCAGGGCTATGAGCAAGGAAAGTGCTGGAGTTCTTGCCATCGGTATGATGAGAATGAGAAGATGGGTCAGAAGCAGGGGTTACTGACAGGCCTGTTGGAGGGCATGATGGGTGCCCTAGCAGTCAGCGGGCATATTTGATTCCCACACCTTGAAGAGAGAGGCTCTAAGGAGGAGAAAAGTAGCTGGGGATAAAAGCATTAAAGGTAATTGGAAATTTTGCATTGTCCAGTTCAGCAGCCATTTATTGAGCCTACTGTGTGTCAGGCACTGTGCTGGGTAATGGAGATACAAAGGTAAATCAGATAGTTCCCAAGTCAAAGAGACCACAGAGAATCTTATGAAAATAGATGATAGCCAAATATTATTGCTACACATTTTCAGCTGTATGTTACAGGTAGTATAAGAGCCTGGAGGAGAAATCAGAGAAAGATTCCTGGAGAAGATGACAACGGAACTAAGTCCAGAAGATGGAGTGAGAGTTATTCAGGACAATACAGTATGAAAGAACATTCCAGGAGAGCCTTTCATGGAGAGGAAAGAACCGATGCCAAGTTGTGAAGACATGAAAAGAACAATGTATGTGAGAAGCAGCCTTCTCACCATAAACTTGCAGATTAGCTTCTGGGCAAAAGACACCATGGTTTTGAGTGTGGGAAGGAGAAGAAAAACTATTCTTTTTCAAAATTTCTTCAGTCCTAGAGGGCATCATGCGTGTTTCTGCCATTTTCCTTCCCAGGCTTCAAAGACTCCATATTTTTATTTCCAATATACACATGAAAGAGTTAACCACATTTTAAAGTCTCCAAATCCTTTTATCCAATTTATAGATGGCAAAGTTCATCTGGAGAATTAGGACATACTTTGAGATCCTTGGTTGGTCCCTGAGTTCCCAAGCAATGAAGCCAGAGACAGGATTCAGCTGAGATAGAAACCAGGCTCATTTCCCTAGTTTCAGGAGTCTACTTATTATTGCACAAATATCAGTTTAATTCACACTTAAATATTTACTAGCCTCTGTCATATTAAAAGCATTTACATTTTCAGCTGAACTTTCCTTTCACCTCTACTGCACAGAGAAATTAAAAAATCAGTTTCCAGATGGCTGCATCATTCCGTGTATGTTCTCAGAGGTGCCCCGGCAATCTGGAATTCAGAGTCCGTTAAATGTGCCTACAGATATAAGATTTCAGTGTTTCAAGTACTCCTGAATCCCATTGCTCTGAAGACTATTTCTATTTCAGAATGTATAGTGTGCCCAGCACTATGCTAGACACAAATGAACAAAAAAAAACACATCTTGTCCCCAGTACATAATGTTTAGCTCATAATACAGGAGGCAAGCCTTGCCCACCTTAGGTAATTAGCCAAAAATTTGGGAAAAAAATGTTTTAGTGTATTTCTGTATAATACCCCTTAGATTTTTAAAAAGAGAATATCTTTCACCAGCTGGTGAGAAGCCCATGACAGAAACAGAAAAATAAAGTAGGTCAGCTGTACACTGTTTTGCACAGTGAATCTGAGCCAGGGGGAGTCTGCAGGTAACAGGGAGTAATGTGAGTTTTCCTGGTGGAAGGGATGAGCAACAAAAGGCACCGTTAGTGTCATCCAACCTCAGTACCTCCCAAGTCCTATTAAAAATGTTCATTTTAATTACGACTTTAGACCACTCATTTCATCATATATTTAATAAATTTGTGTTTAGTGCACTCTAAAAACTGTGCCAAATGCTGAAAATACCAAAATGATAAACACAAAATTTAACATCAAGGGTCTTACATTCTCGTAGGGGTGGAAGACAAGTAGCTGGTAAGCACAGGACAGTGTGAAATGCACTACAATAAACACAACAGTACCTGTGAGAATGCACAGGAAAATGTCTCCTACACCTGCCTAGCCGGTCAGAGATGATGATCCCCATAGCAGGTGGTATGGTACTTGATCTGAGAAGAACTAACTGAGCAGAGAGAGGTGTTCTTGGCTGAGAAGTGAGTGAGTTGAAACATACTCTGGGAGTTTCCTTTAGTTCAGAATGGCTAGGATGCAGGTATATGGGGGTGTGGCAAAGATGGGGCTGGAAAATGAGTAGGTAGGGGCCCTGGCATGATGAGGGCACTAAACTCCCTTCTAAAATGCAAATTTTGAAGGGAAAATAAACATAAGTTAATTACCATTCATTCACACTTCGCATCAAATCAGAAAACATATTAACTTCCGTTAAATGAATGGCAAACAGGATAGGTATGTTTCTATGTAGCCTTGGAAAGAACAAGAGGTTGCTAAGGCCTTACACACCCAGAGGCCATCTGAAGACACTGAGCCCTGGGGTCTCAGGTGGAGTGGGCTTCAAGGAAAGGAAGCGACACAACTCTGCTTGCTTTACTATTGGAATTGACATATTCACTGTCCCAGCACTTCAGAACACAGACACTCTAATTCACCTAATATGAAAGCTTCTATTGGCAAACCACTGCTCCACTTATTTATTAATATGTGATACTTTTTATTTTCATTTATTTATCTATTCTTGAGACAGTGTCTCACTCTGTTGCCCGGGCTAGAGTGCCATGGCATCAGCCTAGCTCACAACCACCTCAAACTCCACCAATTTTTTCTATATGTTTTTAGTTGTCCAGCTAATTTCTTTCTATTTTTTTAGTAGAGACAGGGTCTTGCTCTTGCTCAGGCTGGTCTCGGACTCCTGAGCTCAAACAATCCTCCTGCCGTGGCCTCCCAGAGTGCTAGGATTACAGACGTGAGCCACCGTGCCCGGCCAAACATACTTTTTAAAATGTCCAGTCTATGCGAGGCTCCAAGATACAAGAAGGAAGGCTTCAGGAACCTCATCCCGAATCAGTGAGAACCTACGGTGGAGCACCTGACTTGGCTCCCCAGTTTCTTCCTTTCCAGTATTTTATCCAGGTCCCAACTCTCCAGTTACTGCTGGAAGCGCCAATGAACTCTGCCTGTCTCCATATCTCAGGCAATATGATACAGTAATACAAAGGTAGATAATATGCAGCTCCTTCATCTAAGAAGTTCAATTCCCAGGAAATGTAATAAATCTACCAGCAGGAAATTCTGGTACAAAATGATTAGGGTTATAAAAATGGGCAAGATGAATTGGAAGGTGACGTGGCCCGTTTGCAGGATGGGGGATGGGCATATAACACAAAGAGACAGACAAAGAAAGACACTGACACACATAAAGACGGTACAAGACTGCAGCGCCGAATGCCCCAGTCACTTTATTCTTATAGTCAAAAAATCAAAGTTACTTCCTTATACGTGACCACCCAGGCATTGCAACAATGGCCATAGATTCCGGAACACGTAGCCTAAGGACACAGATGTCCCATGACTCAGGGTCTTAATGGGTTGCTTAAGCCTACGGCCATAAGCCAGAGTTTGAGATAAGCACAGATAAGCAATGCAGCCACAAAGGGGAACTTTGTTCCCATCCCTTTCAGCCTGGCCCCCTGCGGCTGTGCCTGTCTTAGTTTGTCCCCCGCACGAAGGATCTTACCCATCGTGGGCTAAACAGCCATCCCATGAGCTCGAGTGGTACCCATAAGGGCAAGGTGTTTATCAAGTGGCCTCCAGACCCCCAGGGCTGTGGGGCTGGGCAACATTTGCTTACGTGCAGAAGAGCAAACTCTTTGTTATGCCTTCAAGCAGTAACCCTGTTTTTTAGGTAAACCTAAACCAGAACGTATGACTCTTATGCCGCTCTGGGCTGGGCACGTATTCCTTCTCCTAAGATTAATTCTTAAGCTGCACAATTATATGGCAAGTCTGCTACAGAAGGCAGGGCAGAGACAAGGAGGCAGTGAGGCCAGCCAGGAAGCAGCTAAACTGGTAGAGAGGTAAGGGCAGGGGAAAGGTGAGAGTGGACAGAACAGGGCAGATTTCAGACTTGTAGAGTTGTCCTGCTTTAGAATATAGCCATAACTCAAAGCCTGGTTCACATTAGCATTCTAGTGACTTCTTTGGCTAAATGCCAAGGTGTTAAATCACAAGGAGTGGAAATTAGCTCAAGATTTATCAATCTTTTTTTTTCCTAAATGTTGTCAAGCCAGGAGATCCAGGTTTATGGAAGATTTATGGAAGTTCCTGGAAGTTCCTAGGACTGGGTGATGAAACACTCAAAAGACCGAACTGGAACTATAGTTCCTATACACTGAACATCTCACAGCCACACTGTTGTGATTATTTTTTTCCTAACAGCACAACTTTGAGCAACTCCACTGCTATTATACTATTGGTAGGGGAAAGGATGATTCATAATCCTGGGGAACTTAATCTCTATTATGTTACTTTCCCTAACGCAAAATTATGAAAGAATATTATTTGGTGGGCATCAATGCAACACAATGCAACATAGTATCTGCCAACCAAGTCACCACCATTTACTAAACATGCTCTGCCCCCCTATTACCTAGGTCACAGCTTGTCAGTGCTGAATGTTGTAGCCTTTTATTCTGTCTTAATTGTGGGGCATTTCCTTTGATATTTAAAACAGTGCCACTAAAGTATTATTTGCAGTAGGAAGAGAAATCTTTGAATTTCACCAGCCTGTAACTCATACTTCTAGAGAGTCATTTGGGATTAGGCAAGAATGACTGGTTAACCTTAGCACGGGTCATACCGGGAAGATAATCTACTTGTTCTTAAGAGGGCACTGTTGTTTCCATCAGTGGATTGTCATTTTTAACGTTAAACCCAAGAAAACATAGTATTATACCCTTTCTTCTCTGTTATTCTTCTCTTCTGAATTTTTCACACATTCCAATATAGCAGAATAGGAAACACACTGAAATATACATGAGCGTGTTTTCCATGCTACAGCACAGCAGTATCGCTGAGCTTGACATAGCATGTCATAGATGACACAGACACTGTCAAGCAGTGTTTAAGCTCATTTGCATAGAGTGAAAGATTGTTTTTCACAAATCATGGTTTCCAAGTAAGTTTCCCTGTGATCTGTCAGAATCACTAAGCTTTTATATCATAATACCAGTGCTCACCCTCTGCAATGAGGACGGCTTGCAGCAGCATTTTAGTGGGATTATAAATTTTATTTATCTACCAGCTTGTGCTAGTGCTTTTGTTGATCATCTTACTGCTATTAAAATAAATAGATAACATTATAATTTATTCATTATATATCTCTAAGTGACTTATAGTCACTAAAAATTACCTCTTTTTTTTGTACAATGTTAATGTCAGTTATTTCTGAGAGAGTTTTTACACAATTTCATAAAATGATCTGATTGTTTAGTGTTTTCTGGCATACCTAAATTGTTAATAGTCTGGTGCCTATCGCTTTCATTTATAAAATTAAATGAAACAAAAAGTTGAGGAGAATAGCACAACAACGGTGAGCAGAATTGAGCAGTGGGGAGGAGAGGGGCAACTGTTACTGAGCAGAAAACAGCCTGGAGGATAAAAGAGAGAATGTGGAAAATAGAGAAATAACTGATTTTTTAAGTTCCCTTCACGTTTTTGTGATATCTTTGCTTATAGTAAAATAATTTTTCTGTTTGTGTTTTCTTGATGTTTTTTGTATGGGAAGAAACTGCTAGCGTCTTTATTTATGTTGGAATATCCTGGGGTAAAAGTCAATGTCACTATTTTGGTTTTTCCTATTTTGACTAGATGTCAATTCACTTGTTTGAAGGTTTTGTATGAGCAGTATTTGAGCAATCAACATTTCTGAAGGCTTTGCTTATATAGTATAAGAGTCATGAATTGGAAATTAGAGTACCATGCATAAGAATGCCCTTAGTGAACATTTATAGTTGATCTCATTCTGGCACTTTCCTTGAAAGTAAATAACTTTGTATTGTGCATGGAAAAGCAATTTTAAAACTTTGAATATCTAAAGTACATTTACATTTCACCTACTTAATTAAGTTTTTCTTGCTCCATCTTAGGCCGGGTACCCTGGAAATAGACTTGAGATAGAGATGTGCATGTAAGTGGTGCATTGATATGTGCTCCAAGAGCAAAACCTATGAGGGACTGAGAGAGGCTGGAGTGGGTATATGGAGAAACTGAATTCTGGTGCAACAACAACAGAGGCTGATCATACAAGGAGCTCTGAAGCTAGGATGGACCTTCAGAGTTTTCCCAATTGGGCCATGGTACCTCTGCTTCAACCAATCATTGGATGGAGGCTGCCCCTGGGGATGGGGTGAGATCGTGGGTGACGTCACTCCCTTTGGTTGATAGCAATTCCTAGGGAGAGACACAGCTGTGAACTTCCAGCAGTCAATACTCTTGGCTGCTAAGGAAATATGTACGTTTGTCTTGAAGGGGAGATCTGGGCAGTGAGCCACAGCATTGAGAACATCCACTGAAAATTCTAGACATGGTATCATTCCTTTTAAAGAACTTCTATTAAAGCATATAGACACTTAAAACTGAAAATATTTAACTAAAACACATTAACTAAAAAATGTCATGGCATTACATATTCCAAAATTTATTCTTTTAAAAATATAGTCTGTTAGAATTTCTCTCTCATAGAATTTAAGGCAACTTGAAATTCTAGTTCTCGTTTTCTTCTTAACTAACCTCAGTGCATTGGTCATGGCTGCCTATACCTTGAGAAATGCTTGAGACACTGAAAAAGTTAGGATTAGTTTAGTTCTGAGAAAAATGAAGGATAATGTTATTTTCTGAAAAATGCCATGGTACAGGCATTATTAATATAAAATAATTTAATAATAATAAATCTAGGAGTAGGTTTAAGAAATCAATTTTTAACTCACAAATTTTATTTGTTCTGAACAACAAATCTGTGCATTTTACAAACATTTATTGAATATCTACCATCTCTAATAGAAATGGTAGATATTCTGGAAAACCAGAAATTTCTTATTCTTGGAAAGTTTAGAAACTAATTGTGATAATGACCGATTTTTGCCATCAATATTAGTGGCCCACAGTAAGATGAGATTGTGCCATATTTAGATACAATCACCATGATAGCTCAGAGGAGGGATAAATAAGCCAGTTTATTTTGAATCACCAAGAAAATCTTTGTGGAAAATGTAGCCTTTGATGGACAGAGAGGAAATGGATATTTGCAGTTTGGGGAAGATCAGTCTTTATAGATTTGGGAAAGAATTTGAATGAAAACATAGATAGAAGTATGGGATTTTCAGATTAGGGGGAGCTTAGAGTAATTCGGGAAGTAAATGTTAGACATGAAAAGGAATGCCAGAAAATTGAGGGCCTTGAATGCTGGGTTAAAGATTCAGATTTTTAGATAGACAACTGGAAACTATTGACGACTTCTGACCCGAAGAGTGAATAGATTTCTCTCGGATTAACTCTAAATAGTTTTGTTTGCTTTTATATGTGTCTTTTTTCCCCCTGAAACACACAGCTCTTAATTTCAAACCATTCAACTAACATTTGCTATTTGCTTATTATGTGCTTAGTCTCTCCAAATCAATTTCTAGTATATTTTATGGAGCTACTTAAAAATAATAGAAACACATTTCCAGCTTAAATGGCTTCAGAACAATTTCATAAAACAATACTGCTGGTGCTTGAGGTTCAACATGTCCAAAACTACTCGTATTTCACCTACCACTAGCAAACACACACAGACACCCCTCCCAACCCCATCCTGCTGGCTTTCATCATAATTAATAACATAATGAGGAATAATACGCTATTAAGAAAATCTACCAGTAAACATTTCCACAGTTTAGAAATTGTAATAGATATTTTTGTGTGTATATGGTGTGGAACAGGGGGTCAGATTGTCTACTTTTTCTTTTTTTTTTTTTTTTGTCCTGAGAAGACATCGAAATGGGCTTTCTGGTTTTGCCAGGTCAGGTCTCAGATTGAGACAAACAAGAGCAAAATTACTCTGAACAGTAAAAGTAAGAGGCTGTCTTCTTTAGGTGGAAATATTGTTATTAATATGATTTTAACAATTTTTCCCAGGTGACAGGGTATTTGTGAATTTGATACAGTGAGCACATTGAAGGTGATTATTTGTGGAATGAAGAAATGAACATGTCGTTAAGGTAGGTACAATTAATCATCACCCTCTACTAGTAGAGGAAAGTGAGATATAGAGAGATGAAGTAACCTTACCAAGAACATTCTGTTAGAAATGTCAGATCCAATACTTAAATGAGTTGGTCTAACTTCACGGCCCATGCTTTTAAACACATTGCAATACTACTTCTGGTGATATGGCAAGAAGTGGTCAACAGAGCTGCTATAAGCAACAGTCCTGATCCAAATGTGAGAATCAAGAGGATATTGAATTTTTTTGCAGTTAGACACCATGAGAGCTTAAGATATTTTTTGTGGCTATTAAATGAAAGGCTGATCTTAGAAGAATGGGACAGTTGGAACACTGGGATCACCCAGGTCAGGGATCTTGATGCCAGATTTAGCATTTTGTTCACTTTTCATATTACGTCATTTGTCATACTGTTCCATTCTTAACCCTATCCTTCAAATCTATCTTCGTCCTTCTACTTCCATAACCCAAACTATAAAATTAATGCACTAAGATGATTTTAACAGCATTCTGACTCATCTGAATCCCAAACTCTTTTCTCAGAGTCATCCCCCTTTCCTACAATCCAGACACACTCCTACTCTTGTATTTTTTCCTCTTTACTAAGTTTTAAAAAGTCTTTTCTTTTCAAACTTTTAATCATACTTCCCTTTTATTGCTTTATAGAGGGGCAAGAAACCTAGGCAATTTCTCTACCTATGACGTTGTTGTTAATTATCATCAAGTATCTTAAACTTCAAGTAAACTAAAATCCTTAAATAAAGCACATTGATGCCAAACCACAGATTTAGCATTCCTCATTTCTGTATATTTTTAAAACCAAAGTTTTACGTCTTTAAGTTTTAACATGCTAAATTTAGTCTATTATGTAACCTTGCTAAAATGTTTGATAATCTTGATTCTGTTATGCAACAAACTCACTACCCCACTCAGCTGAGTTATTTGATGAGCATTTTACTTATACAACCATTCAAATTACCTAACAATATCACCAAGATTCTGGGGAGATGGATTGGGAACTAGAGATATAGCCAATGCATGCATAGCACAAAGGTGAGGCTGGCTAGAAAAATGCTCAAAGGGGCTGGTTCTTTTCTTCTCTCCTTTCTCACCACTTGCCATTCCCACCATAAACATTTTCTGTCTCTATTTTCTCATTTGTAGATGGTGATTATAATAGTATCTACCTTATAGGTATTGTAAAAATTAAATGAGTATGCGGGCAAATAATGCATGCTAACTACTGTTATCATTGAACTTACTATTAATTAGTAAAAACAATATAGATAGTCTGACACACAGGAAAATTCTAATTATGGTGGGAGGAATTTATGCCAAACAGCTTACACTGGTTAAATGTGTTTTTATTATAATATGCATTTTTAAGCCACCTGCACAACCAGCAGAAATCATTACCTCCGGAGCTTGCTGAAGATGCTAAGTCAAACAACACAAAAAAGAAAGCAGTCATTAGCTACCTGAAATGCTTCTCTGCTATTTGAATTTACAGAGTCTTTTCTTTGAGTAATGTAGCTAGTTTGGCAAATAATCTGTACTGCATTTCTCTGAGGTCACTGTTATGTTTTCATTTTCAGCATTAGCCTATTCCATGGACCATTTCTGTCAATACCATAATTTTGAATTTTGATTAAGCATGCAACAGAAACCATGACTGCAATATGAATGACACCTTCAGTTCACAATCAGATTTGGTTCCTTTCCTTCATTTAGCAGAAGGAAGAAATTACTTTGTTATTTGAATACTAATATTCACCTATATATTTTCTTTTATTCAAGTTATTATGGAAGAAAAAAGTCTACATGGAAGGCTAAAATCATAGGCATTTAGGAGATTATTTTGGAGTTTTTAATGTTCCTTTATTGATATATCATATTCATATTATTATTTTAAACTAAAAGTCAAGCTCCAGATTTAGGGGGCATATATGCAAAATTAGAGCCGACAATTAATCTCTCCTTCTCCCTCTTGCTCATTCAATGTAGCAGCTAAAATGCACTCAGAGTCTATTGCATACTGTATTGCAATTTCCTTTAACAGCATTTTAGCAAATTAATAGGTTAAGTAACCAAATACACATGCAGAGGGAAATTTGTACTGAGAATAAATGTATCTACTGTTTATTGTCTATAGATCAGACACTATATATATATCTATATATATAGTATATTTATATCTGTATCTATCCATTCTCAAATCATTATAACATCCCTGAGAGATAAATTTTATTATTCCCATTTGTAAATGAGAAAATTATGGCTTGTGAACTATAAGTAATTTGCCCAAAGTCACAAATCAAAGATTTAAGATGTTTATCTGACTTCAAAGCTTGCATATTTCCCATTAAAACATAAAGCTTCTGGTAATTTATTTTACAATCTTCTCAGACAGGGCTCATCAGGATATAGCTAAAGCCTTTCTAGATTTCTATGTTTCTGACTTTTACCATTAGTAATAGGAATTGAAAGGAATATAAAAATAAGAGATGGGGTGGAATGGCAGACTGAATTTGCTGAAAAACCCACGTGCTATAAAACACCTACATCTAGTATAAAATATACTGCTTCACTTGGCACAAGATGTGAAGGAGTTTGTAAAAGGAACAAGAAACAAACAAAACAGAAGCCTTATTTTTGAGCAGGAAGTTCTAAATTAGGTTTTCCTTGAAGGCGAATATCAGCAATACTGTTACTAAAAGACTGAGCCTTGGATTAGCTGCAAAATGAAGTGGGGGAACTGAACCTGAGCCTCCCGGATTGGACTCAGAAGGGTAATAAAACAATCCCAGTCTGAAGAAAAACCAGGGTTCAAAATAAAACAAAAGTAAATTCCCACTGGAAGAAAGTATCACAATTTTAGTTCTCTAGGTTTTCCACAGATTAAGATCTATGGTCCCCAAATCAAATGTACCATACACACAAGAAAATAAATTATCATGAATGAGAGTCATCAGAATAAACAAACAATAATGATAGATTTCCAAAGAATTTAGACATTAGAATTTTCAGATAGATAAGAGAAAATAATTCTGTACAAAATCTTTGAAGAAATATTAATAAAAGAGAAGAATGAGTATGTAAAAAGAATGAATCAGAATTGATACCTGGCAGATTTGAAAAATACAAAATAGAACTTTTATCATAAAAATATGATTGATGAATTAAAACCTAAAATGGCTTAGTTAGGTCAGATATAGCTGATGAGAAAATCAGCAAACTAAAAAATAGATGTACAGAAGTAGCAAAAAATACAACACAGAGAGATGAGATGAAAACTATGAAAGAGAAAATAAGATATGTAAGTGATATAAAAGGAGTTCTAACATATGTTTAATTGCATTCCCTGAAGGAGGGTATGGAGATAATAAAACAGAAACAATATCTTGAGAGACATTGTGTTTTAATTAGTGTAGTCTATGGTGTAGCAAATCTACCTCCATCTCCATAGCTACATAAAACAAAAGTCGACCATTAGCCAAGGTGAGGCTGCCAGTCAACTGTCGTTCACCAAGTGACTTAGCAATCTAAACTTCTTTGATCTTGACATTCTGTCATCTTGACATAAAGTCTCCATGTTTACTTTGGAAGGGGAAGAAAGGAATGGACAGGTACACAAGCCTTTTCACTGTCTCAACCTAGACTGATACACATCTCTTCCACTTTCATGTCATTGGCCACAACAGTTCCAAAGCCCCTACAAAAGTAAGCCAATTAAAGATAGATTTCTCAGTAGCAACAATAAAAGTCAGCAGGAAATGAAATAATATATTTGAGAGGCTGAGAAAAAATAACTTTCAACTTAGAATTGTGTTCCCAGAAAAAATATTGATCAAAATAAAAGGCAGATCAAAGATATTTTCAGAATACACACACATACACACACACATACACACACAGATATATATATATACACACATATATATACACACTAAATATACACTTATATATACTAAAAATAAATGTACAACTATTGAGCAAAAAATTGCATGTAAAGTATAAAAGAATTGATCTGAATAATGTATTGTAAATTTCCTTATACTGTTTGAGGGTGTAGATTACAATATTAACTTTAAATGTTGAGTTGGAACATATTGTAAAACTCATCTAGATAATCACCAAAAGAATAGAAAGAAAGGATATACCAGTAGAATAAAATAATGGATTAAGAAAAATAAGAAAATCAACCAAAGATCTCAAGAGGGCTAGAAAGCAGTAAAACATAAAACACATACAAAAAAAATAGAAGGTGTTTATTAGGTAACCCTTCCTACTCTCAAAATTCTAGTTATATGCTATTTTCAAGAACTCATGATACATGCTATCTTCAAGAATTCATACAGATAATAAAGAGATGGAAAAAGCATATTAATCTGAAATACTAACTAGAAGGGACTTTAGGGGAGAAATACTAAGTTCAGACAAAACTGACTTTAAGTGGCAAGTTAAGGTTATTGAAAAGGTTACTGCATATACTAAAAGTTCAATTGAACCTGAAAGATGAAACTAGTATAAATGTGTATGTATCTAAAATAATAGCATAAAAATGATGTAAACACAAAGCCAAAAATTTGTTCTTTGAAAACACTAATAAAATGGTTTAACCCCTGTTGAAATTACAAATATAAGCAAAAAGTTACAAATAATCAAGATTTCAAATGACAAGCAGGCATAACCACAGATTCAGTAGAGTCAAAAAAGATAAGAAAATAATGCAAACAATTTTGTGACAACAAAGTTTATTTAAAAACAATCTTAGGAAAATATAACTTCTAACAATTATTCAAAAAATAGGCTCAATCACCAATAAAGAAATTGAATCAGTAGTTTAAAATCTTTCCACAAAGAATCAACTGGCTCACATGGTTTAATAAATAAATTCTAGCAAACCTTCATGAAGCAGATAATTCTAGCCCTTCACAAGACTTTTCAGAGAAAAGAAAGTTTATAGACCCCTATTCATGTAACATTTATGACAAATGTAACATTTATGACTCATGTAACATTTATGACAAAACACATACAGTGTGACAAATGTAAATCACAGGCTAATCTTACTGATTAATACAGACCAACATTCTGCAAATTCAGTCATATAAACATAATGAGTAAGTTGTGCTTATTTCAGGAATAACTTCAGTTCAACAATATAATTGTTTAAAGAAAAAAAGTGATTTACAGTCATTTTACTGAGGGATGTAGCAAAGCTTTTCTATAAAATTAAACTTCTATTTATGATTTAAAAAACCTATAGCAAGTATCTGTTTTTAATATATGGAATGTCTGAAGCATTCTCACTAACATCGACTCTATTCACCTTTGAACTGGAAGTACTAGAAGTACTATACTAGCTAAAGAGGTAAAACAATAAAGAAAAAGTAAATAGTGTAAGTGAGAATTGGAAAGAAAGGAACAAATCTCTCATTAATTATAGGTATGATTGTACACATAGAAAACTCTAAAGTTTTATAGGCAAATTATTAGAAATTATAAGAGAGGTGGACAATCTAGTTGCCTCTAAAATCAGTATACTTAATTTTATTTGTACACATCAGAATAAAGAGATAGAAAAAGTAATTTTTAAGCATATTATTTAAAATTGCAATAAAACATAAGTTGACTAGGAATAAATCTAAGAAAAGATGTGTAAGAGTTTTATTTGTGAAACTTTTAAGTGTTGTTGAACGGCTTTAAAGAAGAGCTAAATAAATAAGGAGTTATTCTTTCTTAACAAACTTAGAAATTGGTCTTGTTACACTTTTGATTGCTTTGGTAAATTATATTTTTCCAGAGAATTTTCCACTTCATGTAGATTTTTAAATTTATTTGCATTGAGTTATAAAAAAATAGTCACAATTTTTAAACTTTCCTCTATTTTGGTTATTTTTTATACTCTTCATTTCATATCTTATGTTTTGAAAATACATAAAAGTAGTAATAAGAAAGAAATAAAACATCTTTTTAAAGCATTTTTTTAATTTAGTGTATCTTACACTGATAGAATGTTGCCTTAGGGAGTCCATAAAGAAACTCCAGGTAGGTCATGGTAACCAGAGCCCTGCCTCCTTTGTAACCTGAATTTTCTATATTCACCCTACTCTCTGGCCATATTCAGATCATGCAAAAAAGTTTTTGCAAAATTAGTGATATGCTTGGTTAAATTTTTATAATTACATCTTTTTTACATGGTGAAATACTGAAAAATTTATCTTTCACTGAACCAACACTCTGCAGATTTTGCTCATTAGTCTATAGGTCTCCCACATTGGCAATTGAAAAGAGAATTGAAAAGGAATAGTGAACCAATTTAAATAAATTCAGAGGAGCAATTCTTTCCTGATGAAAAAAGGTGTTTTCTTAAAAGGAAGGAAATCTCAAGTTTAAGACTAACTTCTTTTAAGAGATCATGGAAGAAGCCCTTTCAGTTATGGTCACAAACAGTGATTGGATCAGTGATGGGCACATGATAAGTAGGGCCAGTCAGAGTCTTTGTGGTTGTATTGATCTGAACACAGAGGGAAAAGGAAGCATCCTGATCTTTCTGAGACTGTAAGTGCCAACTGCTATAAATCTGTAGGTGCATCGAGCCTTTTTTTGCTGTCCAGGGAGAAAGCCTGCTTAGGCATGAGGCCAAGAAAGAGACTAGAGATGGCCTAAAGAAATAGGCCTCGTAATATTATTTTAATTCCAAGAGCCATCTCTGTTGGGAGCTTATGCCATACCTTAGATATTCAAGAAGGATGAGTCAAAATTACTTTTCTTTCCCCTTAAGGTATTAATAGTTTGAGATGGGCTTCTCTCTAAGGTAAAGAGTACTGTCTCATCTCCACTTAAATCATATCCATTTATATTTTTCTGAAGAGGTCATACTCTTTCCTATGTCCACTTTTTTGTGTGTGCTCTTTCTGCATTGCTAGCCCCCAATCTCCCTTCTGGAAAAATGAGTAATATAGAGTACCCAAGGACAGAAAATCTGGTACCTTTAATGGAAGGTAATGTCTATGTTTAGCTAACAGATGAGATTCTATCTGCATGCTTGAGAACACAAAAAAAGTACCATAAAATTAGCTAGCTGTTGTCCCAAAGATCAGACTACAAGGATATGAAGCTGAAATATAAATGCATTATAGCAAATTTAGCCAAAACATGTTTGAGTATGCTCTAGCTATGATCATCACATAAGCCTAGTTTAATTCTTTCCAGGCTGCCATAATAGTATTTCTTACATATCTATTCCAGAACTCCCAAGAATTACACATTTCTCTGTATGATATGTATCTGAGGAATCTGACTCCCATATACAATATAATCATTGATAACTAAATGATGCTTCAGTTGAGTTAATGTCTTTACCAGTATGATTTAAGTAAACATTAACATTTTTGTAGCAAATTCAGTATTATATTTGGCTGATTCATTAATAAATATTTGTCAAATGCTTTATATAGATATGTACTAGTAGAACAAAAACTATTTTCATCCTGCAGGCTTTCTGTAATATTACAAAAGGTATATAACTGGCTATTATTGTGGAAACAAGGAATATTATTTCACTCTAGATGGAAATTAAATCTGCAGAATTATGAGATGTATTATGTAAAGCTCTCAATGAGACATATAAAAAGGTTGCCTATTGAGTATTGATTCTTAATTAAATATACAAATATTAAGAGACCGTTGTATAATAAAATAAGGTATCTGTGAAACTATCATGTATAATACTTGACACCGAAAGTTTTTCTTGGATGCAGCTAGAGTGAGTTAAGAACAAAATCAATTTTAAGATGTTTTGAAGGAGGGAATTTTTTTCCATAAGTCAGATTAGGAAATACAAGTTTTTGGTTTTGAAGAAAAGCTGATTCAGTTTACTTAAAAACAGGAAAATAGTTCCTGAATATGAAAGGGATACTTTCCTTATGGGAAAATCCAAATAAGATTAATCATTGGTGAAATATAGGAATCAAACTCTCATTTGGTTACTAACAGAAAACACCCAAGACTCTACTAAGAGACTACTGGAATTGATAAATAAATTTAACAAAGTCTCAGGTTACAAAATCCGTTAGTATTCTTATACATCAATAATAGTCAAGCTGAGTGTCAAATCAGAAACTCAATACCATTCACAATAGCTACAAAGAAAATAAAATACCTAGGAATATACTTAACCAAGGAAGTGAAACACTGAGGAAAGAAATCGCAGATGGAAAAACATATGCTAATGGATTGGTAGAATCCACTTTGTTAATATGTCCATACTACCCAAAATGATTTACAGATTCAATGCAATTCCCATCAAAATATCAATGTTATATTTCACAGATCTAGAAAAAAAATTCTACACTTTGTTTGGAACCAGAAGAGCCTGAATAACCAAAGCAATCTTAAGCAAAAAGAACAAATCTGGAGGCATCACATTACTAGACTTCAAACTGTACTATAGAGCTATAGTAACCAAAACAGCATTGTATAGGCACAAAAAGAGAGACATAGACCAATGGAACAGAGAACCCTAATTTAAAACCATCCACATACAACCAACTGATCTTTGGCAAAGCAGGCAACAATATACACTGGGGAAAAGAAACTCTATTGACTAAGTGGTGCTGGGAACATTGGATGGCCACATGCAAAAGAATGAAATAGAATCCATATCTCTCGCCATCACAAAAACTAATACAAGAGGGGTAATAGAGTTAAATGTAAGGTATGAAACTATAAGAATTGTAGAAGAAAATGCTAGAAAATTCTTCTAGATATTGGCCTAGACTAAGAATTTATGAAGAAGACCCCAGTGGCAATTGCAGCAACAATAAAAACAAGTAAATGGGATTTGATTAAATTAAAAAGCTTCTGCATAGCTAAGGAAATAATCAACACAGTAAATAGACAACCTACAGAACGGGAGAAAATATTTGCAAGCTATACATCTGATAAAGGCTAAATAACCAGAATCTAAGAAGAACTCAAGCAAATCAGCAAGAAAAAAACAAACAACTTCATTAAAAAGCTGGCAAAAGACATTAACTATAGCTTTTCAAAAGAAGATAGAGAAATGGTCAATAAACATATGAAAAAATGTTCAGCATCACTAATCATCATGGAAATTGCAAATTAAAACCACAATGTTATATCGCCTTATCCCAGTTACATCGTTTATTAAAAAGTACCAAAACAATAGACGCTGGCATGGATGCAGAGAAGGGATGCTTATACACTGGTGGTGAGACTGCAAATTAGTACAACCTCTATGAAAAACAGTATGGAGATTTCACAAAGAACTAAAAGTAGACCTATCATTTGATCCAGCAATCTCACTACTCAGTATTTACCCGAAGTAAAAGAAGTCTTTTTATCAAACGGATACTTGCACTTGAATGTTTATTGCAGCACAATTCACAATTGCAAAGGTGTGGAATTAATCCAAGTGCCCATCAACTAATTCATAAGTGGATTAATGAAATGTGGTGTATGTATATCATGGAATACTACTCAGTCATAAAAATGATGAATTAATGTTTTTTACAGCAATTTGGATGGAATTAGAGACCATTATCCTAAGTACCTAAAGAATGGAAAAACAAAGACCACATGTACTTGCTATTAAATTGGAACTAATTGATGAGCACACGTGTGCATAGAGGAAAGTAAAACTCAGTAGAAATTACGTGGGGGTGGGGTGGGGGCGGGTGAAGGAGAGGATGGCCCAAAACTTACCTAACGGGTACAATGAACACTATCTGGGTGATGTGCACACTTATAGCCCTGACTCAAGTATTACAAAGATAATCCATGTAACCAAAAACATTTGTACCCTCATAATATTTTGAAATTTAAAAAAATTCTGAATCTAAGGAAACCCTGAAAAAATAGTACAATGTATGCCCATATATTCTTACCTAGAATCATCACTAATATTTTGTCATATTTGTTTGTGCTCTCTTTATAAACTATTTTTTTTATGCTGAAAATAAAATTTGGCCTGTGGGTGCTCTTTCACACACACACAAGCACACACACACATAAATACACACTTTTTTTTTTAACCATTTGAAAATAAGAATCTGACATGGCATTTCATTCCTAGATATGTCAGCAAATATATCCTGAGAATTAGATGTTCTTCAATAGGCTAGCACACCATTATCACAACCAAAGAAACAAACAACTCAATAATATTATCTAATACAAAGTCCACATTTAAATTTTCTCAATTGTCTATAAGATTTTTTTATTTAATTTTCATGATATTGAATATTTTTTGAGTCCAATCATCTTCAAGAATGTTCTACATTTTGAATTGGTCTGATTGTTTCCTCATGATTAGCTCCAGGTTAAAAGTCGTCTGTAAATATATTTCTTATGGAAGTTGTGCCCTCTTACCTCTGATGCAGTAAGTGCCTAAAGAGACACAAAATGCCAGCTTGTCTCATTATTTGTGAAGCTAAGGTTTATCATTGGGTAGAGTTGGTGCTATACATGCATTTCTTTATTGTAAAGATATGTTTTGCTTTTGTAAGTAATAAGTCATCTATTAGGTAAAATTTTCAGATTGTATTAATAACTTACTTCCTAACAACTTTTCACAAATGTTGAGTGTGTGTGTGTGTGTGTACTAATTTGGATGTATGCATTATTTTTTAAATTGAAGAATATTTTTTATTATTCTTTTTCGTGCTCAAAATAGCCCATGTCTGGCCCTTGAAAGTCTCTTCAGACAGGCTCCCATGTTTTTTTGATATGACTTCATTAGTTTTTGAGCATTTTATTTCTTTCTGGCATAACAATATGTCCTAGGCTCATCTTGCACTTTCCCTGGTCCATATCTGTCATTTTCCCAAGAGGCCTTGATTTATTTTAGCAGGAAATGACATACAGAAACCAAGATCTGGGCTCTAGCTGTGCTTATTATTACTGAGTTATCAAGGCTTCTAGGCATTTCAGTGACCAGAGCTAGAAAATACCTATATATATTTTTTTTAATTATGGATTTACTGTGGTTAGCTGGCATTGAAACAAGGGAGGAATTGACTTAAAAAACAAAATGAGGAAATTTTTTTTTAGAACTCTTCTGCATCCTGATTTGGTGGTTATATAACTGAATTTTTCAAAACTCAGAACGGTATGCCAAAAAGAATATATTTTAATGTATGTAAACTTAAAAAAAAACCTTAAGAATTCATACTCATCAAATTCAAATCCAACCACAAATTCATCCTCACTTTTCTTTATTCTATAGTTGTATCTCCCTTTTCCTGCAGCAAAATTCCTGGTTCTCGGCAATACCATTATATCTACTCATGTCCTCTACTTTAATAGAAATATACAATAGATTCAAATAGTTTCAAATTTCAACACCAACGTCACTACATCACTGCAATAGCAAATCTAATTTCAAGATTTTTCTCCAACACTTTCTAATCTCAGAATAAATCCAATTAACGGGTAAAGTTTGTGTGCTGTGTTCAAAAGTTACTTGGATTAACTGTTTTCTCTGTATGGATAACAAAACCACACAAAAACTATATATGTTAATACATATACAGTGAGTTTCATATGTATTCAATTTTGTGGTTTGCTTCTTTAATTATAATTGTTTTTGTGAACATTTAAAACACTTTCCTGGTTCAAAAGCTAAAACTAAATAGAATAGAATTCTTATTCTCACCCCAATCTCCCATATTCTATTTTCATTTCATTTGCAAAACTAAGCAGATAGTTTAATTTCTCCCTTTTCAGGCAAACATTAACACACCATAAATTCTCTTTTGAGTCATGCTTTATTTATTACCAATATATCTTGGAGGTCATTCCTAAACTCGTACCAATCTTCCTCATTCCTCTTCACTGCCACAGAACACCCTATTGTGTAGTCACAAATAGTCAAGTCTCCATTTCTCATATTTTATGTTTTGTTTAATGTCACAATGAATAATTTTGTGACATGTTTTGTATTTGTGGAGGTTTACTTTTTGAGTACTTTCCTAGATGTGAGAACACTGAGTTAAATGGCAAATGCATATATAGTTTTGTTACATATTTCCAAATTCCTCTCCAGAGCTGTTACATATTTCCAAATTCCTCTCCAGAGCTGTTACATATTTCCAAATTCCTCTCCAGAGCAGATGCACTGTTTTATCCTCCTCCTACCAATGAAAGTGCTGAGAGGGCTGTTTTCTCACAATCCCACAACCTCACCAACAGAATGTATTATCAATTTTACCTAATCTGATATGTGAGAAATTATAGCTCAGTGCAGTTTCAATTTCTGTTTCACTTATGAGTAAAGTTGAGTATATTTCTACATGTTTAATACCTATTTTAATATATCTTTCTGCTAATACTTTCTGTCTATTTTTCAGTGGAGATTGTGATCGTTTCCCCCTTGATTTGAGGATAACTTTAAGAAGTAAACAAATTAGTCTAATTAGTAACATAAATTGCAAATATTCTCTCATTTTTCATTATTTTGATTTTATCAACATTCAACAGTATTGTATGCTATAGTATGCAATAGTTTTATGCAATAGTATTTTATTCTACATGGGAGATTTTTATCAATATTTTCTTATATTTTTTAAAAATTTTAAATCAAGTTAGAAAGTCTTTCTCTACAGCCATACCTAGGTTAAAAGGGATTCTTATTGATATATTTGGGTCAATTTGGGGGACTTCTATTCTGCTCCAATGGTCTGTCTGTTCATGTACAAGTTCAACACTGTTTTAACAAAAGAGGTTTTCTAGTATAGTACACATTAACATCCGGTAGGGCTGGCTGCTTCTCATTGGCTTTTTAAAAATTTCATAGCTTTCCTTGCTATTCTTGTATGTTTCTTTTTATATATAAACTTTACAAGCAACTTGTCTGGCTCCAGAAAATAAGAACAAACTTGTCAATATTTCTTTATAGGAACTACATTCAATGTACTTATTAACTTGGGCAGAGTTGACATCTTCATGATATTAAGACATTTATCTAAGAAACAGGGGTGTCCTTCCTTTTATTTAAGTCTCATTTGGTTTCTTTCAGAAATGCTTTAAAGTTTTCCTCCTGTGCTTCCATATTTTTTAAAGTTTGTTTCTTAGCATATTATCTTTTTTGTTGCTATTTTATTATGGGGGTTTCCTCTTTCACTGGATTTTCTAACTGGTTATTATTTGTATATATGAAGACTATTGATTTTTGTAGCTTATTTTACATTCTGCTTGTTCATTGAATTCTTATTAGTGTCATCATTGGTTCTCTTGGGTATTTTGAAGTATAATATTTTATCATCTGTGAATATATATGGGTTGTACTTCTTCCTTACCTATTGTTATGGCTGTAATTGTCTTCTCATCACTTTTCATTGACTACTTCCAATGCATGATTAAATTTGATAAAGAGAGACAAGATAGAGATGTTCACTTTGGTCTTATTTCTCTGACTATTGTAAGAATAAAAATGTCTCTAGTGTTTCAATATGATACTAGGTACTATAGATTCTTTCTCTTAGTCAAGAATAGGTGTTCAATTTTGTCGAAGCTTTTTAAGTATCCATTATATGATTTTTCACCTTAGATAGATTAGGTTTATGAATTATAATTATTGTTATTATTATTTTTTTGAGATAAGACCTTACTCTATTCCCCAGGCTGGAGTGCAGTGGTGCCATCATGGCTCACTGCAGCCTCAAACTCTTGAGATTAAGCAATCCTCCTTCCTCAGCCTCCCAACTTGCTAGGACTACAGGCAAACCACATCCAGCTAATTTCTCTATTTTTTTTTTTGTAGAGTTGTGGTCTCACCACATTGCTCAGGCTGATCTCAAACTCCTGGACCCAAGTGATACTCTTGCCTCAGCCTCCCAAAATACTGGGATTACAGGCATGAGCCACTGTGCCCAGCCTAATTATTGATTTTTTAATATTGAACCATCCTAACAATTCTGAAATAAATTCCTCTTGGTCATGGTTAATTATTTTTCATGTGGTTATTATATTATATTTGCTAATTTTTTTTAGAAATTTTGCATTGATAGTCATAAGTAAAATATAAAGTAAAAATACAAAGTAAAATATAAACGTAAACTAAATACAAAGTGAACTTTATAAAAGCTTTTTTTTTCTTTGCTCTTAGAAAATTTAGTGTTCAGTTGAACTCTTCTTTGAAAATTTGACAGAAATCCTCTATGAAATTTTGAGTGCTTATTTTTTGTTTTGAGGTATTTTTTGATAGCTTCTTTTATGGAAACTATTTTACTTCAAAATTTCATTTATTTTATCTGATTTTTTATGATGATTGTCAACATTTTCTATTTTAACTCAATAAAGCATAGAAATTAAGAGCGTGCACTCTGACTCGGCTTCAGTTAAAATCTCAGCTTCAATTGCTACTATGTGACCTTGAGAAATTTGTTTTATTCTTTATTCCTCAGTTTCTTGATCTGTGTTTTACTGACCTTATGAAGGTGTTGTGCCTACAAATTAGTCGATGTGTAGGCACCTAGCACATAAGTTCTCAATAAGTATTAGCTATTGTTAATCTTCTCGTTCATGCATTTATTCATACATTCATCAAACATGTCCAAACAACATTTAGAAACTAAAAATGCCAAATTTTTTTGATATTTAGGCTATAAATATAGATCTTACCCTAAAGATAAGATCAAACCCTAAAGAGGAATACAGAAAATTGTGGTGATCAGGAAACGTACAAAGAGAGACCTGAAAGAAAAATAAACTTTGATGAGCATTTCAGATGGTGAAACTAATATATTCAAAGGTATGGAATGGAAGTATTTAAGACAACATTTCAAGAAATCATGTGGTCTAAGGATGAGTACTTACAGTGCATGCAAGTGGTAGATTTTGAAGAGCCTTTCATGTCATGTTGTAGAGTTTAAACTTTATCTTCTCAGTGATGGACAATAATTAAGGATTTTAAATAATGTGGGGTTATGATCTGGCTTTTGTTTGTGAGAGGTCATTTTGGCAGTAGCGTGGAGAATGCATGGGAAGAGAAAAGACTGGTAATATAACCAGTAGGAAAAGTGGTTGTCAAACTTTACAGTCCATGAGAATTATCTGGGGAACTTGTATAAAAATATAAATTGTCAAGTCATATCCCTGGATATTTCTGATTAGCAGGACTAGTGTAGGACCTTGAATAAGGATTCTCAAGGAATTTGGCTGCTAAGGGTTGTCATACACTGAAACAGAAGAACAGTATAATTGTTCAGGTAAAGGTATTGAAACTGTTATTATATATGGCAGGGGTGGTGGGGACAAAGAATAGAAATAATTTATTTATCTATGTGTGTTTCATGGACTGCATATTTGTGTCTCTCCAATATTCATATGGCAAAATCCTAATCCCCAATGGGATGATATTAGGATGTAGATGTGGGGATTCTGGGAGGTAAATAAGTCATGAGAGTGGAGCCTCTATGATGAGATTAGTGCCCTTATAAGCAGAGGAAGAAAGCTAGGATATCAGGAAAAGATGGCCATTTGTAAATGAGGAAGAGGGCCCTCACCAAAACCCAACCATGCTGGTACCTTGATTTTGGACTTCCCAACCTCTAGAACTATGAACAATATAATGTTGTTTAAAGCCACCCAGTCTGTAATATTCTGTTATGGCAGCCCAAACTAAGACTAAACACACACACACCCACATCCTTTGCAAAATTCTTAGTACAGATTTATAGTTTAATAAAGTCTACTACAAACAACATACTTTGACAGTTCAATAATTTACATTTTTTTCAACACATTGTTAGTTTGGGGAATTTTTGATAATACACTCTTAATTTTAATTTTCATTTCAGTCCCAGGACAAAATGTCAACAGCACAGATTAGCTACTAGGGAGGTTGTTGAAGGAAAAGAACAAAATCAAATACAAAGAAGAAATGTGTGCTGTCATTACTAGAAAAGGGGAATATAAAATTATGATAAGATTTGCAGAGGATGAGTTATCTTCCAGTTGTAGTGAGTTTAAAGTTTGAAGTTCTTCTGAGCTATCCGGGAAGCCTTCAGCAGTCATTAGGGATCTAGGTCTGGAACTCAAGAAAATAGACTCGGGCTGGGGATGAAGTTCAGGAGCCAGCAGCATGTTATTGGTTCTAGCTGAAGCCGGGAGAGAGAACAAGGGAAAGTGATACAGTGAGAAGAGTAGAAGATTCAGGTAAGAATTTTGGGAAACATCAGAAGCAGGAAAGGGAAAATAATTTGCAAAGAAGAGAATTAATGCCACATGAGGCATAATAATATAAACAGAGCGTTATTGTGAAAGCCAAGGGAGCGATGGATATGAAGATTGAAAGCAATGAGGGAGGGTGTTAGATGCCCCAGAGAGGTCAGCAGTGAATGTTGCTCCAAGGATATGGATGCGCTCCAGCGGCTGCTGCTGACTTTCAGAGAGAGCGGTTTCACTGGAGTGCCGAGAGCCACAGCCAGGTTCTTCCTGCAGTTGAGCAAAGGAAGGTAAGCAAGACAAGGCACCACATAGGAGTAAACAATTGTTTCAAATTGCTGCAAAACAGAGGAAGGAAACAAGGTGAACCCCCAAGAGGGATGCAGCATGTTTTCAAAGATGCTTGAGCCTATCTTATAAGTTGAGAAGTGGCAGGTAGGGAGGAATAAGAGAGAAAGGGAATAATCATAGAGGTAGCATTAGGTAAAACCCAGGGAAGGGGCATGACCTCTTATATTCTAAGACAAGCATGAAGAAAGGAAGCAGGTGTGTGTGCACAGATTAGGGTTCTGTAAAGTAGAGCAAGTTAGTGCCTGGCATTCTCCACTGTGTCTTTGCAGTAAAATGTACAGGGTCATCTGTTGAGAATGAAAGGATTAAAGCCTTAAAAGACACTAAGTGTTGGAAAAAATGATGGTGCACCTCTCTCACGCCACCCTATTTAACCGTGGGAGAGGGGGAAGCCAGTCTTGTAAAGTATAATTTGTCTTGAAGTGATACAAACCGTATAACATATGATGGAATTAAAGTAAACCTTTCTGTGGATTTTTCTGGTGTTCTCTTTCCTTTCTGAGTGCTGCTGCTCTGCTCATGTGCAAAGCCTGTGCTTAGCAGGAAAGGGTTTGGGAAAAGCCACAAAGGTCTGGAACAGCTGAATTCAGGACTAGAAAAGCAGAGGAGAGAACATGCAAAGTCTGTGCAGAGGCCTTGATAAAGTTTGCAATCAAACTTTTTCTGATTCTGATCCTCCTGCTTCTGTGACTTGCCTCCAATTGCTGTTGGCAGCCCTTGCACATTCGTAATCATGAAAAGCCTGGGGCGGGGCCTGCAGAGCCATTGGCTCAGGCCTTACATTGTGAGATCATCTTATTGTGGTCCCATCTGAGTTCCTGCAAGTCACCAAGGTCTTAGCTAGACACGCGGAGGGTGTGAAAATATGCTCACGCTAAATAATAGATTTAATTATGTTTTTGTGCTTAGTATAAGCCTGATTTCAAAGACTTTAATGTATTAACTCATTCAGCATTCCTAAGAACCCTATGAAACAGGCACTATTATTAGCTTAATTTTAATAAAAAGAAATAGAGAAATAAAAATTTGAAGTAATTTGCCCAAGGCTAGGGCTATTAAAAGGCAGAGCTAGGATTTAAACCCAGTAATTGTCCCTTTCCTTGATAAAGTGAGACATAAATAAGAAAATGTCAACTCATGTGAGATGGTTAAAGAGAAAACCCATTTTCAATATGTTCCAGCAAGTGTTACAGCCAGTGTTATAGCTATTGACCGGGGAAAGAACCGAGCGGCACACAGAGAATCGGAGAATAGCCTTTATTTCACAAGCAAGCTCAGCATACCACCAACTTCTGAGCTCCCCTTCCTTACTCTACTCCAGTTTTTATACCCTTGGTAGGAGTCAAAAAGCGTCTAATCAGCAACAAGCTTTAACATCCAATCAGCAACAAGCGTTAACATCCAATCAGCAGTGGGATTCAAAAAGTATCCAATCAAGATCCCGGGAGCAGTGGCTGTGGAGGGGCCTGGAGCATGGCGGTGGACCCAGAGCGGGAGCAGCAGGGAGGCAGAGCAGGCCTTGTCCCATTTTCCCTGTCAAATAGAGAAAACCAATTTTCAATAGAGAAACCTGTGTAGGGGAAAGGGTGAGGTGGGGAATAGGGGACATTCTATAGTAGCAAGAATCTCAGCTTTGACATTGTTCTAAAAACAAACCAAACAGCTCATCTCAGTTCACAGGCGAAGGTAAGATTCAGAGGTCCAGGCATGTTAATTTCTCCCCGTAAAAAGAAGTCAATAAAATTATAACGAGTGTTTAATAACTTTCAATTAACATCCTACAACCACTTCCTGGTGTTCAATAGCCCTGAACAATCTTGGTTACTTTCTGGGGAACAGTGATTTGGTTAGGTACATGTTTGGTTAGGTACATGCCTCACAAATGAAGGGGAACATTCAATTGCTCCCATAAAAGTTCTGCTGACAGTTCCATTGGTTTGCTCACTCAGATATTCATTATTCTTTTGTGTATGCTTAGAAGATCGGGAAGAGGAGAGAAGGCAGTCTTGGGAGAAATAAAATAACAAATGGAAACTTACATAGATTTCTTCTTATAGAATAAGAAGGAAAGCCCCAGGAGAGCAACAGTGGGAATGGTTCTCTCCTTTGTGCCTCCCCAGCAGTGCCTAGCTTTAATTTGATTACAACGGATATCCTGACTGTGCACTGTGCCCTTCCATATATGCTGTGAAATACCCTTTTAACAGCAAGACTGTGCCTTGCTGTTCTCTCCGAGTAGAATCTCCTTCTCCCCTTTCCCACGTGGTGAAAGCTTATATTGGAAATCATTTAATTCCAAATTAAAATCTTACCTCTTCATGAAGGTTTGCTGATCATCTCCAGTTGGAAGTGATTTCCTACTCCTTGGAACCCTACTAATATCTTATTTACACTATTTGTGCAGCATTTAACAAATTCTGCCTTTTATGTTCATTTGTGTGGGTTGCACAAGTGGCTTTGAAGTAGAGAGTGGTAGTTACGGATTTTGCCTGCCCAGTACATTGAGACTGTCAGTCATAGCGTCCTGACCCTTTCCATCCTCCCCAACCACATGCCACCACCAACTCCTCAGGAGGATGAGCTCATGACTCAGGTGCATGGGAATCTTCACTAGGATCAATTTATTAACTTTTCAAGGAAGAGGTTCTCCTTCTGCTGAGGTTGCTAGACTGAAAATACATGAGCCTGGAGCTGTTGGCAGCTGTTTTGTCAGCCCTTGCATGAAGCCCATCTGAGAATGGTGCCAATCAAAGAGAGGCAGAGAAGAGAGAGAAGGGAGATTGAGCTCTGACAACACAATTTGAGCTCCTGGAATAAAGCTTGCCTGGAGTCAGTTACCTTGTACTTCCATTTACCTGAGTCATATTTTTTCCATATTTTGCTTAAAATCATTTGAGTTGAATATTTTCTCAGTTTTTCTCAAGAGTTAGGGTTAATAAACTCCTGCAAATTGTATTCTAAGAGCAAGACTCAGATGCAATCTATCTCTCTTTTACTTTTCCACCCAGCATTTGATATATACAGTTGAAGGAGTGAATGCATTAATTAATGATTGGTGCCTCAGAATACTGTCTTTAATTCTCCCAGTTTCGTGCACTGGGAAAATCCATGATCTTGGTTTCTAGTCTTGGTTGAGTTTATATTTGTAATTCCGCAGCTTAGCATTTATTTTACTAAGAATCCAGCCTGACTGATGGACTGCTCTCCCTCCTGGCATGTTTTCCAGAGTGATATTTTATCTGTTGAACATGAAAGAGCAAGCAGATTGGCTGGTTCTGTTCAAGGTCCAGGCGTAGAAGGGAAAATGATGGATTCCAAACAGGCAGGTGGATATAAGTCAAAGAGGTTCTGATGCACGTTTGCACACACTATATGCCACATTCCAAGAACTCACATATATTATGCTTCGCCATTTAATTTTTTCTGGTTTCTTTGATTGTCTAAATCTTTATAGCATTTTTTCCACTTTTTAAATTTTTTATTATAGCTTCATGAGATATATTTCACATACCATAAAATTATCCCATTTATAGTATAAAGTTCAGTGGTTTTTAGTATATTTAGTGTTATGCAACCATCACTACTATCTAATTTTAGAACATCTTCATTACTCCTGAAAGAAACTCTGCACATATTAGCATTGATTCTTCATCCATCAACACCCTCAGTTATTAGCAACTACTGATCTATTTTCTGTTTGTATGGATTTGCCTATGGTGGACACTATACATACACAGGATCTTTTGTGACTGACTTCTCTCACTTATCATAGCATGTCAAGGTTCATCCATGTCATAGCATGTATCAATATTTCATTCTTTTTATTGTTTAATAATATTCAATTGTGAATATTATATAGCCACAGAAAAGAATGAAATCCTGCCATTTGAAACAACATGGATGGAACTGGAGAACATTATATTAAGTGAAATAAGCCAAGCACAGAAAGACAAATCTCACTCATAGGTGGGAGCTAGATATGGAAAACAATTGATCTTATGGAGACAGAAAGTAGAATCACAGTTACCAGAGGCTAGGAAGGGTAGTCAGGAGGGGGGAATAAAGTGGGGATAGTTAATGGGTGAAAAATATAGTTAGATAGTTAGATAGAATGAGCAATATTTGAACGAAGCAACTATAATCAACAATAAATTAGGGTATACTTTAAAACAACTAAAAGAGTGGAATTAGAATGCTCATAACACAAATAAATGTTAAATTTCTAAGGTGATGGATACCCCAATTACCTTGATTTGATTAATTCACATTGTATGCCTGTATCAAAACATCACATGTACCCTATAAAGATATACAACTATTATTTATACATAATAATTAAAAATTAAAATAATAATAATATTCCATTGTATGCTGATGGACATTTATGTTGATCCACATTTTGCTATTATGAGTAATGTCTTTCTGAACACTCTTTTCCCAGTTTTTGTATGAACAAATGTTTTCATTTCTCTTGGGTATGTACCAAGGAATGGAATTACTGGATTATAGGGTAATTCTTTACCAGTAAATTCAACCAGTAATATAACTCCTTTCCTTCACTCCTGCTTTTTATTATTATTATACAAACCATATCTTTGTATGTTGTAGACCCATCAATACAAATTTATAATCTTGCTTTATGCAGTTGTGTTTTAAAATAGAAGAAAAGAGTGACAAACAAAAATACATTTATGTTGTCTTTCATAATACTTTATATGGTTAACTTTACTGCTGCTCTTACGTCTTCATGTGGATTCAAGTTACCCTCTAGTTGTCCTTTTATTTCATCCTGAAGGTTTCCTTTAAGTATTTCTTGTAAAGCAAATCTGCCAGCAATACATTCTCTCAGTTTAGGAGGAAATATCCTAATTTTCCCTCACTTTTGAAGGAGAGTTTAAGTGTATATAGAATTTTTGGCTGACAGTCTTTTTCTTCTAACAGTTTGAACATGTCATTACACTGTTTTCTAGCTTCTATGGTTGAACTGCTTAAATGTGCAGATTAATATTTTTCATCAAATTGGAGAAGTTTTTATCCATTAGTTCCTCAAATCATTTTTCTACCCTTTTTTCTTTCTCTTCTCTTCCTGGAAATCCAATGATGCATATATTGATACACATGTTGGTGTTGTAAAATTCTCTTAGACTTTGCTTATTTTTCTTTATTTTTTTCTTACTCATCAGATTGGATAATTTTAGGTAATCTCTATTGATTTATCTTCATGTTTGATGATTCTTTTTTCTGCCAGCTCAAATCAGTTGTTCAACCATTCTATAAGTTTTTTATTTCAGTTGTAATTTTCAGCGTTATAATTTCTTTTTGGTTCCTTTAAAATGACTTATGTCTTTATTAATGTTTTTTGTTTAATGAGACATCTTTGCCACTTTCCTTTAATTGTTTAGACAGTTTCTTTTAGTTTAATTATATTGATAATAGCTGATTTAAAGTATTTGTATAGTAAGTCTATGCTTAAGGCTTCCTCAGGGAAGTTCTAGTTGGCTGCTTTTTCCCTGTGCATGTGGCATACTTAACGATTTGTTTGCATGTTTCATATTTTTTTTGTTGAAAACTGAACATTAATATATTGTAACAATGATATTCCTCACCCACCAGGAATTAATGTGTTGCTATTTTTATGTTGTTGTTTTAGTTTTTCTTTTTTGCTGCTTATTTGCTTAATGACTTTCCTAGACTAATTCTCTAGATTCTGTTTTTCCTGTTGTATGTGTCTACTTAGTTGTCTGTTAGTGTTTTAATAAATGTTTTTGTCTTTATTTTTAAGCATGGCTTCCTAGGGGTGAGTTCTTGATTGGTATAATTTAGTGGTAAGCCAATGATTGGTCAGAAGATTCCCTTAAATGCCTTTCTCATATCTCCCATTTTTTGGCATCAGTTTACAAGACAAACTTAGCTTTCACTTTCTGCTTGATCATGGCCTTAAGGTCAGGAAGACATGAGTGACTAATGGCTTTTCCTTTCTGAGGTATTTGCTAGGTATGCACACAGCCTTACACATGCTCAGTCTTTTAGATTCCTAGGAATATGTAGGAGCTTTCAAAGCTCTGCTCCCCTGCTGAGTTGAGCTCTGAGTCATATCAATAGCCACTGTACCCTGAGAATACCCACTTTCTAGGAATCTACAAGTTTGTGCAAAAGTTTGTGCTTTAGGGTAGTGCTTTTCACAGAGCTCCAAAAGCATCGCATTCCTCTGTTACCTGCAATTTGCTTGCTTTTGGTTATGGAGCTCCTGAGCTGGGGCCGGAAGGGGATGGAGATTGCTCAAAGTTATGTTACAGACTATGCTGTGTTATTGAGGTTCATTAGTTCTTCTGGGTAGTTGATATTCTCAGTTCATTTTGTGGCTTTGGTTAATTGCCTGCCTCCTGCAATGGTTTATTTCTGTTGTTTTGTCCATACTTTTCATTGTTTTAGAGGGAGTTCAGAGGTTGTTCTGCTGTTCCAGAAGTTGATTGCCACTTTTGTTTCTTAATCATATATATCTTTCCCTGTGCACTACTACTGAACTCTTCTTATATCTGTTTAGTATTTTCCAAGATACTAATCATATCAAGAACTTACAACCCTTTGTATTTTTCTCATATTGTAGTACTTATAGTGAATATTCAATAAATAATTGAATGTGACTACATGATAATTACCAAATGTCCTATGGGGAGCAAACTATGCCTTATTAAGAAACACTGATATACATTATTTCATTTATCCTTGCCACAATTCTGCTGGGAAAATATTATTATCTCCATTTTATAGTGGTCTTGAAAGCAACATATACACCTTACCAAAGTCACACAGCTAGCTAAGGGGCAAAAGTTAACTTTAAATCTAGTTTTCTCTGACTACAGGGTTAATATTAGTCATAGTTTATAAATCAAAGGAAGGACTTTGTTATTTTTTTAATTATGATATACCTTTGATCCTGTCAATATTCCAGAACATTACATTTTATTTGTTCAGTAATTCTGGCAATAGCTTTTGGACAAAAGTATTATACATTTGAATGAGGCCTTAGCGCTCCATTTATTATAATTGAGCAATAAGCTATGACTACTGGGTTAACTTGGCCCCTTTTTTCAATGCAATGACCTTGAACTCAGTATGCCTGGGTTTGTGGGTTGTAGGGTGCTCACACTGTGAGAATTAGTAACATTATTCTTCAGTACTTTCCTCCTGCTTTAATAATAAGCTCTCAAAGGAGGCTGGCTTTGAGCTGCGTACTGTCACCCACATCCTGTTTGTCTTGTCAATAGAACACATGGGGTGGCGTGGAAGTGCCCCAGGCAGGCTTCCTCACATCCTGTTTCCAAGGCAGCAATGCCGTGCTTCCCCACGTTCTGTGGCTGAGATAGCAGCAGGCCGGCACCCACGGAAACTCCACACACCCACACGTCTCTTACTATCTTGGGAGAACATAAGGAAAACTATGCTCGAATTGGGCTTCAACAGGATTCTTTATGATTAAGATTATGCTTAGACCACTGATGCACCTTTGATACTGTTTTTCATACAAAGTTCTATGGACAAAATAGCGTGCATAACTGAGTAGCTGGAGTCCAAGGACATGTATTGGAACCCTGAATTTGCCACTACTGAGTATGCAGTCTTGGACAAGATATTCATTCACCCTTTGCAAGTCTCAGTTTTCCCTTCTGAGGGAAATGGAATTAACATCAATTACCTCGTTGGATCATTCTAAACATGAAAAGAGTTAACGCACGTGAAATCAGTTCATAAATGATAAAGTTATTCACATGCTAATTTTAAGCATTTTAAACCCCACGCTTCATTTTTGGTATTACTTTATCCCCATTTGAAGAAATTAATCAGAGACAAAGGGAAAGAGATGTTGAGCTGATTAAGGTCAGGAATCATGCTTATGAGGAACATAAAGTAGCTTCTTGACTAATGATTATTCATGCATGGATGTGAGTCCCCTGAGCTCATTGTCATTGTCACTTGAAGAGCCAAGTTCAGCAGACTCACCAGTGAGTACCACAATAGTGAAAGCTGTATATTCTCCTCATCCTCAGGGTACCTCAGGAGCAGTCTCTAATTTCCAGTGAAAGTTTTCTCGCCATAAATATAAGCATTTATGGTAGATTTGTTTGTCATATTTTTTGGAAGGTTTGTGTGTGCATTTTAAGTCCCATAATTTTGATGTACATTAATATTTTATTCAGTTAGATTAGGGATGAGCCATATTTTATGAATAATCTTTGACACACACACACAGCTGTGTTTATGCTCAGCACTACACATTGTAATTGAAGTAAAAGTGAAATAAAGGCTTACATGCCAAGAAGCAAAGAATAGCTCCAGCTTTCTCCTTTGCACCTTCTAACCCATTTCAGCCTGTCAAGAGCAGGTCAGGAACAGCTTTGTTTTGAGTCAAGGTGAATCAATTATAGAAATCAACAAAGTTATTGAGAAAGAAACAAGAGAGTAAATCTGAGCAATGAGAAATTTTCACTATACCCTTGGAAACTATGCACGCATCATTTTCAAACAAGGTCTCAGTCCCTGTAAGATTTTAAAGTAGCATTTTTTCTTTAATAACATTGGAATTTATAAAATTCAAAAATTTAAAAATGTTCACAATTGCAGAAGGTCTATAAAAACAATTAGCCATATGATATATGATCCCCTTTGAATTCATTACTCTATTAAAAGTGAATTATCCTTTTCCTATCCGCAAAGTAAACACTTGCTTTATCCATCTCATAAACTGGGAGGTTAGAGACCATTGTAAGTTCACCCCAACTTAATGTCTACTGTGGCATCAGGTACAGATGAACAAGAATTCAATGATTTTTGATTATGAATGGTAGAGCACTACTTTTATTTCTTAAAAGGCAAACAGAGTTTTCATTGCCTAGATTAAAGTAGGTACTTAATAAAAAATTAATGCACAAATTAAAAGGCATCAGCAGAATGAAAGTATTGGATCACTGCACAAATAAACAGTAATGCAGACATCTCTCTATCAGTGATTTGCAATTGCCTATGTGTATCATCTACTAAAGGTCATCTTAAATCCATAAAGAAATAAGATTCCTATAAAGACTATTTTCCCAATATATTTAAGTCTGGGAAGTAGATCTACAATGCTTTTAATATTAATGTTGTGGTATTGTATTAAATTTAAAAAATTAATCAGAAAGTATGAATGTATTTGCATGAAAAATATATATAATTCCTTTCAACACCTTAACGGTAGGGGCTATATTTGGCTTAGCATTTTTTTCTTATACTATACAACAAAGAATCTCATTATTTCTTGTCAGGGAACTGGCAGCTAATCATCAATTTCAATTAATCAGGGTGCTTCAAGTCATCTGCAATGTTTTTGCATTATTAAATATTTTAGCAGCATTTGAGACTTTCTCTTTAATGTCCTCAGAATGATTTAGCATAATTATTTTTGAATAGATTCCCATACGTGTTCATCCCTGCAAACTGAATATCCCTCAGTGGGGAAAAAACCACATTAACCACATCCTTTTGATTTTATTAACCAGCCAGATCCAGAATCCCAGTGGCATCTGAAATAAGTCCACTTATGCCAATCCACAAAAAACAAATTGTTGTCGCCTCAAGGATTATTGTTGAGTAAATGCTAAAAACACCACATGAAATCCACTTTCCCATGACATCATGCTTCCATCTACTCTGGTTAATTAATGTCTGAGATATGTTTTGTATGTTTGGATGGAACACATAAACCAAGGGTTTTCCAGAAGTTTGACTTTGAAGCATTTGGTACGTGTACATCAAATCTCTAGCAAGATGGGCTGTCCAAAGTTATTCTGGCCATTATGAAAGTAGCTTGAAATAAATTCATGTTTCCTTTAATGTAGATCTTAAGGGAGGGACAATTTCTTCTTTACTGTCTGAGAGTGATAATTCTAATTCTCTTAACCTAGTTAAGGTTAGTTATCTGTTGAATGCAGCATGTTAAGGCAAGCATTAAATGAGATCAAAGGAATTTTTATGAATGGAAGATGTAAGGTGATCCAAGCTAAGTGAATGTAAAATGCAGAAAAGTTTGGAGTCATAAGTGAACACAGATTATACATTAGAAGATTAAAAGAGGCTTGCTCTATTTAAGTAGACTATAAAATCATGGATCATGGTGCTTGCTAGTTTACTAGCTACACACCTCAGAAAAAGCTGCCCCTAAATAGGGCATCTTAGCATACTGAGTATTATAAGCTTAGAGAACCACAGAAACAGGAAGGTCACTTCCTGACCTTCTCCCTCCCTTCTCCCCTGAAGTAGATCATAAGACCTTTATTAGCATCATTATCTCTGAAGGCACAGGGACATAGAGAAAAATATGAACAAACAGGCCGGCTAAGTCCTCCTCCCACAGTTTATCACCACTAGGTCAAATTCTTTGGTCCTGCTGCATGACTGATCATAAAAATACACAGATCTTCTTGTAAAGCTTACATTCAGTCAATTTCTGTGCTTTTCTCTTGTTAATCTGTCTTTTGTTACAGGATCCTCAGCTGTGGACCTTGCAATGAGTGAGGAAAAGATACTACTTGTTCTCCCCTAAACCAGAACATATGGCTTTATAGAGGGAGATGCTTTCATATGTTGGAAGCACCACTGTATCTCAGTGCTGAGGACAGTGCTGGCATATGGTGGATGCTCAGTCAATATATGTTGAATGAGTCACTTAACTGAGTCCAGGGGTGGCCTTGCCAGAGCCTTCCTTTAGGACTGGTGGCTCACCGTAAGGGTGCAGAAAGTAAGAGAAAGAGCAAAACCAATCAGCAAAACTGATCTAGGCTGCATGTGCTGCTGATAAAGTGAATTTGTCTCTTCCATTTTATTCCTATATGTCCTTACAATCAAATTCCTTCACTGCAAGTGATTTTTGAATATTCCTTCTCAGCCTAGTGCATGAATCAGAGATTTATATGTTGCAGTTAAGAGGATCTGTGTGCACTGAAAGAAGAAACACTTGAACTTTGAGGCAGAGGAAACAAAATACAGATTAAAAATGACCTGAGCCTGAGTGAAAGAGTAAATTACAAAGTCTGTTTCTAAATTTACCGTCAACACTTTCCTGGAAATTACCAAAGATGAATCTCTAGATGAATAATGTTCAATAGAATTTTCTTTGATAATGAAAATGGTCTGTAATCCCTACTGCCCTGTACAGTAGCCACTAGGCACACTTAACCTACTGATCACTTGAAATGTGACTAATGCAACTGAGGAACTGAATTTTCAATTCTATTTAGTATTAATTAATTTGGATTTAAATAGCCACATGTGGCTAGTGGCTACCATGTTGGACAGCGCAGATGTAGGTCCACGTTACCTAAAGTGGTGTGTTTACTGCCGGGGTGGAGGACAGAAGGCCTTGAAAGCACAATTACTTTCTGCTAATTGGTGCCAGGGTCAAAGAGGGCTGGTGCCAGAAGCACCACAGTTCACAGCTTTTGGAATAGATATTCTTCGAATAGGGAAGTGGTGTTTTCTTTTACAAGAGGAAAGCAAAATCAATCTTTACCACATAGTAACAGGTCATCAGAAATGACCCAGAGAAGGACATAATAAATCAAGGCTTCCCAGAAATGCATTTAGTAAGGGAAAACAATGAAAGTTTGCAATGTTTCAGATGAAAAGGGAACATTGGCTTCCATTGTCACAAATGGCACTTAGATTTACAACCTTACCTCTGACCTTCAGATCTGATAAGGAAGATAAGAGGAGTTTATTGCTAAACCTCAGATCTGTCAAGTCAGGGTCAGATGAAGCATTGCATTCCTTTCTGATAAAGAATAAAGCTTGTCTGCAGAGAAAGGAGCCAGCTCCATTAGACCACACACAGAGACATAGGTGGGAAGAATTTCAAGCAGCATTCTGAGAGAGAGTTAGGAGAACAAGCGAAAAAGCGAGCAAGACTTGATTTACATTTATGCAAAAGAAATGCAAAACAAAATTAAAATTATTATGTTTTTATGAAGAACATATTCCCAAAAATATGTTTTCACATAGACCATGCTGGTGAGAGTCAACAAAAAGTTCTCTTGAAGGGCAGTAATTATTCAAGAACCATTCAAATATATGTATTTTGACCCAGCAATTCAATTTTCAGAAAGGTATAAGAAATAATCACAACTGTGCAATAATGCAGCTAAAGTCATTTCACTGAAGCAGTAGTTATTGCAGTATTAATTATAATGGACAAAAATTGTAATTGAATGTCTATCAATAGAAAGTTGGTTGGTTAAATTATGTTACTTCCATACAAAGGAGCATTACACAATCATAAAAAATGTTGGGAGATGCCTATAAACACATGAGAGTTTAATACTATATTTATACTGATCTTTTTCTTCTTGTACATCAATATTTTAAAAATGTTCCTCATTACATTTTCAAGTTTCTTAAATATATGATATTTTCAAATGTACTAGTTTTATAATAAAAAGTTATTTTTTCAAAATGTTCATGATGTTTTTGTTTTTTTGCCATCCAGGCTTTGCTATTCTGTGAACTTCTTGTCTTGAGTTGTCAGAAAGATCCACTGAATCTGTAAACAGGTGGAGATCATAATGTGTAAAAGATAATGCTCTTTGGCACCTCTGGTAAGCTCTGCTTCTTGCAGATCTAAAGGGATCTTAAGGCACATAAACCAACACTAAAAACTGTTGTTAGTGTGTAAGCTGCTTTATCCACTCATGGTTTTCATTTGGCTCATGAGATTTACATTCTGCCTACACATCACCTTTAATAAGTAGGGAGCTATTTCATAGCTACTATCCTGCGATCACTCCCTGCTATTACCTAATTTCTCCTTGGAGAAATCTGGGTCCCTAATTGGAGGACTGAAGGAAACTACCCTCAGAATTCGTGTCCCCATTGGTCTATTCTAATTAGTGAAAAATTGCAATGAATTTTCCAAAAAGTATGAAGTCAAGGCATTATAGACCCATTGCCTCTGTCTCTGCAACTCCATTTCTGAGCATAACGAATTTTTGTTTCTCAGTGCTTTCCAGCAGTACTAAAGCAGCAACAAAAAGGAAGAAAAAGAGAGATAAGAGTAATACCAGAAGAAGAAGAAGAGGAAGAAGAAGAAGAAGGAGAAGGAGGAGGAGGAGGAGAAGGAAGGAAGGAAGAAAGGAAGGAAGGAAGGAAGGAAGGAAGGAAGGAAGGAAGGAAGGAAGGAAGGAAGAAAAAAAAGAAATTCAACCTCTACTGTGGATATAAGGGCCATGGGAAGAACTAGAAGTCTGGATTCATCCTCATTTGTTTTGATTGCTCATTTTGAAAACCACAGCCAGTTTCCCAATCTGCTACCTCCATACTATCTGGGTTAAAGGGGTATACATCAGGAAGCCTCTGCAGAAATGGAATTATATTGCCAGGAATGGTCCCGGAAAGAATGTTCTCACAACAAAAGGCCATATCAGGTCTTTCTCATTTCTTTTGGAGAAGCCAAATCTCATGAAACAACAACACATATATTCCCATGAGTGATAGGACATTCCTTTCCTATCAGTGTCACTTTGGACAGAATGTACACAAGTCGTGGGAATTTACAGAAAGCTGAATCTACTGCAGGGATGCTGATAGCTTAGCTAGACTTCAACTCATACCAGTATTAGTGTGTAATTTGGAGACTGTATTTTCTTAAGTGAGTTTTATTAGACAGATGAAGGTGCCACTTGACAGAGGTTCTTGTGTTACACTCAGGTTTTACAATATAGGTTCTCAAAGTACTACATACCCCTCTTCATAGGATATACCATATCTATAGTTGCTTGTTCAATGTCTGTCTTTCTTATATCCTTATAAAACTCCTGTTTTCAGGGACTATGCCTTTTTGTTCACCGCTGTATCCTTTGGGCCTGGTTCTGTGGCTGAGACAAAGTGAACACATAAAATCTGTATATTGAACAAATGCATGAGAAGTGTTTGATGGAACCTGAGGAAAGAAGACCTTGGTAAAATTGGATAAAGATCAGTTACTGATAAGTTTTCATGTTTATCACAAAGTACTGCAGATCTATTTGCTGATACTCTCCATTAACCTGAAAATAATAAGTCACCATTTATTGAGAATCTACTATATACTTCAAGATCTTTGCATACCTTATACTATTTAGTTCTTATAAGAACTTACAAGGTAGTAATTATATTCTCACTTTGTGGATAAAAACTGAAATGCAGGAAATTTAAGTTACTCAAGGTCACAGCTACAAAGCACATGGTAAGCTCTTGACAATGACATTCAAAGACAAAATATAATGGAAGAATCAGAATGTAATCATTCAATTTAATCTAAAGTTTATGTTTGTTTGTTTTCATTCATTTTATTCCATTCCTTCCCAGTTAGCAAATTTAGATGAATTATGTTTGTAGGATGTATGTACCTACATAACACTGAGCTAGCTACTGCTAACCAGCTTTCTGCAGAGAGGGCCAGGCTGCATCTGGTGTGGTGCTCAGGCCTTCTGCATCATGAGGAAATGGGGTGCTCAGAAAGATGGAATAAACTCACTGGGGTGAGTTTCCTGAGTCTAAAATTAGGGATGTGCTTTTCTTCCTCACTGGAGCACAATGAGAAACACTGCTAACTGTTTCAGCACTTTGCTGCTGGGAGTGAGGAGGGGCAGCCTGGCAGCTCAGTGGTTGGTTGGGACCATGAACTCCCAAAGAGACAGCAAAGATGAAGTGGCAGTAGCAAGGCATGGCTCAAGGCCAAGACCACCTCTGAGGAAGAGGAGATGCCATGGAAGAACAACTCCAACGGGACTTGGCTGAATCTTGCCAAGGCAAATGCCCAGAGCTAAGGGACAAGTCTAAGTGTGATTAGTTGAATTTGTCATTTTCTGTGCACTAGTGAACTTGCTCCCAGAGGTCCTGGGGAAATGTGCAATCCCCGGCAGGATTCTGACACTGAAGCCTCATTCCTGGGCTCTGGAAACTTGTTTGGAAAAGGCTGATTTTGAAGAAGTGGATGTTTCGGGCAGAAATGGCTCTCCTATTGCCTGGGGCAAAGTGCACTTATTTTTTCTACTTAATTTTTTCCACGCTTGGCTACAGGGCATTGAAATGTGTTTATAGGGAACAATAGATTTTTGCAGATGTGCCCCCCTTAATGACTGAGCTTACTAACCTACATCAGTCCCCCGACACAAAACAAATAGCAGGAAAAGCACTCAATGTTTTTCAGGGCTTTCTTGAAACAAAGATCAGAGACCAATTGATACCTGAGTTTAGGTTGTTGTGGGCTGACATGTCCCTCCCCCACCATGCCACCATTCATATGTTGAAGTCCTAACCTCCAGTACTTCAGTAACCATATTTAGAGATAAGATCTTTAAAGAGTTAAAGTGAGATTCTTAGGGCTGGCCCTAATCTATTATTACTGATATCCTTTGAAGAAGAGGAAATTTGGAACTAACATGACAAAGGAAAGACCATATTGAGACATCAGGAGAAGACAGCCATCTCCAAGCCAAAGAGAGAGGCCTTGGAAGAAATCAACCCTGTTGACACCTTGATCTTGGACTTCCAGCTTCCAGAACTATGAGAAAATAAATTTCTGTTATTTAAGACACCCAGTCTGTTCTACTTCTTTATGGCAGCCCTAGCAAACAAAGGCAGAGGTCCAAGGTTCTGAGGATATTGCATGAAGGTTTAGGGTAGATGGAGCAGGAGTGAGGAAGAACATGAACCATCTGTGGCCCCATACAGTGCCTACATAATTCAGTCATCAGGTTTTAGTGTACTTGAAACTCATTCACAACCAGAAAGCACAACAGTTCATAAGAGAAGACATAACAGGAATGATGGTAATGGCTATTTGTAGAATGTTTATTCCGTGCAACTGCTATATAAATATTATTTCATTTAATCCTCACAACAGCACTCTGAGGTAGGTAACCTTAGTATCCCCATTTTGTGAATACAAAAACAGTCCTAGAGGGTTAATTTAGCCATAAAGGGTAATTTGCTCAGGGTCACCCAGCTAGTAGCAGAGCCCGGGCTCTGACAGATGGATGGGCTAAATAAGGCTCAAAGGTGTTCAGTAGTTATTCAGAGTCATAAAACAAGCAAGAAGCAGCAGAGCTAAGACTTCCAATCAGCTGCTTTGTTTGCAAAGGTTCACTTTTTGGTTCCTCCCACACTGCAGTGAGTTAGTCAGACCAAGGGCACTATTATGCACCCAGTGTGGCTTCTCCACTCTTGAAAATAAACAGCCCTTCATAAATAAGAAAGTGAAGACATGACCGGTGGTCAGCTAAAGATGGCCTCCTTCAGTTCTATTTTTGTTCAAAACTTTTCTTCCTCATTTCTGAAACCCTTCAGAAAAAAATCTTCAGTTTATGCTTAGTATTTATTTTACATGACTGATCTCACCACTGGAATGATGCCATGATATAAGGCTGCAGTAATCCTTAACCACTGACTCACAAGCCCAGCTGGTGCTTAATTTGTATAGCAATCAGCAGCGTGGAACACATTTTTTATTTTTCAGACTAAGTAAACATATGAATCCAGGATCAATATAGATTGGACACTGTTTACAACTAACAAAGCTTGAGTTCTGTGATATCATGGGAGGAAAAAAAAAAAGAAAAAATCAAGGACCCTTATCTAAAAATTCATCCAGGGGCTCTCATGTTGAAATGTTTGAATAAACTGTTACAGAATTGGAAAATTGTGTATGAAAAGGTCTTTTAGATATGCTTGTGTTCAAACACACGCATACTGGTAAAGAAGCTTTGGAGAACAAATATTTGTTTTGATTAAGGATAAGACATTTGATGCAAGTTAATATATTTGCCAAACACATTACAAGTAAGCTGGAAGATGACAGATTGTTTTGGTATGTTATCTCCATTCCTATTTATGTGACAGAACAACTGCAGTGCATTCCGTGTGTTCTGTGGAAACCTTTAAGACGTGGGCTGACCTTTCAACCATGTATTTATTCATTTATTCAGTCCTCTATTCATCCATTAAAAATCATTTATTGTTGGCCTACTGGTGTTCAGAACTGGAGATAAGGAAGCCAATAAAATAAAACATGGTTCTGCTGCCCAAAGATCTTAGAGTCTAGAGAAGCAGTGAGTCATCAAACAATCATGTGAATGCCATGTTCATGAATGCTACAAAGGAAAAGTAAATGGTGTCCCAGCTACAAAACACCTGGATCTAACTAACTCCAGAAGTAGAATTATTTCCCTGGTATACTTGCAGAGGTGATATGAAATGCCAATAACTAGCAGTGACAGTTGGTAAAGAATAATCACACACTGGGCTAGAAATATTTTCCTTTCACTACATTTAGCTTTGGGCTCGTTATTTTGTAGAACTTATTTTGTGGCTGCCTGAATAAGTGGAACATTCTAGCTCAATAGTCTTGCAAACTGCCATTCACTATGGTTCATACTACCATCAAGTTTACATTAAAGCAAAGAGAGGACTAATTTAAAATTTTCTCCTTCTACTTTTTCTTTCTGGGAACCCAATGCCATGCTTGAGATCTGTCAGAGCACTGTCAGCAGAAGAGGAATGAGGAAAAGAATGTAAAGCCCAACTACTTTCAGCCCTTTTGGGCCTCCTTTCCTTGTTCTTGGGTCTGGTCCTACTCAGCGAGCTATGTGTTTCATACGGGTTGCATGGTATTTTTCCCTGACTCAAGCGTATGGTGAATACAGGAATAGTGAGCTGCCTCTGGAGAGCTGAGAGTTCATTTAGCCTCTTTGCAAACTAAATGGATGGGTTTTTTTTTTTTTCATGTGGAAATAAGTTCTTTCCTACACAATTTATATCTGGAAAATCGTTTAGCCAGTAAATATATATGACACTTTAAAAAAGTCTGAGGAAACTGTGGAGAGGAGTGAGTAAGGGAGAAAAGAGGAGAAATTAGGATTTTCAAAATCCATAAAAATTATTACGAACTAAAGCATTTCCTTTCAACTCGCTGACTTTGTTCTGTCAAAATAAGTTCTAGCCAGATAAGCATAGCTACCACATAATAATGGAAAATTTTTTATTGTCCTGTGACATGCCTGAAATAAATTTCATTAAAACTGGTTATTGACAGGCAACTTAAGTACTTGGAGAAGTTTAAGTTGTAAACAGCCAATGTTTTAATATTTTCCTCAGTATTTTAGAGCAGTGGTATTCTTTATATTATAAATATATATATTTAAATATATATATAAATATATATATTATATATTATATATAAATATATATATAAATATATATAAATAAATAAATATAAATATATATAAATGTATATAAATAAATATAAATATATATAAATATATATAAATATAATATATATAAATATAATATATAAATATAATATATAAATATATATATTATAAATATCTGAAACCTATGAACTGAAAAGTAAACAAGCAAAAGGAATCAGAAGTTAAAGGTGATATTTCCATTTGATAGCTTGTAACGTTAGGAGGAACTAAGTATAGAAAACAAGACTTCTGGAGTTTTGTAAATCTTTAAATGATCTGGCACTGAATCCTATCTAAATAGTTATTACACGGCCTATAAGAAGAACCAATAAATAATTCACATTAAGGTGAAAAGAAATGAGGAAAAATTCAGACTTTAGCTTCCAGTAGACTGGAGAAGAACTATTTTCACATTGATTAACCTCTAATCAACAATAAATTAGAAAATTAAATATATATTATAAGACAAAGGAAAAGACACCAAGAACACAAATATGTGAAATACAAGCAAAATTGTATGTAGTTGTTATGCTGTAAAATTAGCTACATGTGTATTAAATAAAATAAACTATATGAAATTATAAAAATTTATAGTTTATTTAATGTGCAACATTATTCAAAATTCCAAACATTAGAAATGACTGTGGTATTCACCGTTTTGGTCTAAGAGAAGGCAATTAAACAAAAGTGATAAAGTTTAGAAATAGGAAATTTTGAGGATCTGTGATTTTATAATAAAATTAATACATGAAATAAAATACATCTTGGACTCAAGAACAGAAGGATCTAAATACTAGCTAGCTAGTGTTTTCAGCTGAGTTCACTTTCGACAAACGTGAAAAATGGGGATAATTATGTCTTTCTACCTCCTACTGTACTAAGAACAAACAAACCAATATATAAAAAGCCCGTTGTGGTCCTGAGGGGAAAGGTATTGTAAATTCACAGGATGACTTCAAGTTCTAAGCCCTTGGTAAATAGAAATATTCACACCTTGTTTGGTTAACACTTAACTGGAATACCTGGCAAAGTTTCCTCTTGTGACACCATTTAGGATTGAGATAGGATAAGAAAAATGAAGACATCTATCATGAATCTATGAGTCTCTTAAAAAAGCCCTTGGAAGGCTTGGAAATTTTCTCCAAGTTATATAGCTCTATGGGGCAATTAATGGTGGGAAGTTATCTTTATATTGGATTATTAAATATGAAATGTCCTGTTTCCTTAAGTACTAAGTTTGATAGTTGATATCTCTGACATTTCACTTTGACACTTACTGTTTTATTTTTATTGTGAAAGTATATCCTCAGTTTAAAATTCTTCTTATTTTCTAATACGAGTTCTGTCATGAAACCAATGCAGCACAGACAGATCAAAGTATCAACAAATTGTTTGGGAAGGATGTGGCTAGTGAATGCAGAACTTCTTGATGGTTTGAGAAGTTCTGTTCTGGTGATTTTAATCTTGAAAATGAGCCATATGGGTGACCTGAGACCAAGGTGGACAACGATGAGTTGAAAACTGTAGTGGAAGTGAATCCATCTCAACCTACATGTGAATTAGCAGCAAGGTTTGACGTTACTACTCCAACAAAATTGGACCATTTGAAGCAAATCAGCAAGTTAAAGAAGCTGGATAGATGGGTTCCATTAAACGAGTGTCAGAAGAGAAATCATCTCAAAGCTTGCCTTTTTTTTTGCTGCCATGACATAAAGGCAAACCATTTCTACACTGTATTGTTACGTGTGATTAAAAATGGATTCTTTTTGACAATTGCAAGCATTCAGCACAATAGCTGGATAAAGATGAAGTGCTGAAACACAGTCCAAAACTGAATACTCATCAAAAAAAGCTAATGATGTCTGTTTGGTGGTCCAGCACTGGTATTATCCACTTTAGCTTCATGAAACCTGGTCAGTCAACTACAGCGGATGTCTACTGCAACCAGATGGACAACATGATGAGGATGCTTGCAATTAAGCAGCAAATATTGGTCTATAGAGACAGGCCAATCTTCCTGTAAGACAATGCTTGACCACATGTCACATAAACAAGGCTGCTTGAACTACAGAGGCTGGACTTGGAAAGTCTCTGTTATCCATGGTATTCACCAGACCTTGCACCAACTGACTACCACTTCTTCCAGGCTTTGAACCACATTTTGCAAAGAAAACTAGTCAATTCTCAACAATCTTTGGAAAACGCCATTTGTGATTTCATCGTCACTCCGTCTCCAGGCTTCTTTGCTGCTGGCATAAACAAGCTACCATTAAGATGGCAAAACTGTGTCGATAATTTAGGTGCATACTTTGATTAATTATACCGCTTCTTGTTTGAGATATAATAAACTACACTTCTGATTCAAAACTCTGGGTTATGTGAGTTACTTCAGGCAAGTCTTATGATCTCATCCTCTTTCATGTCCTTTCCAGCTGCCAAATGGGAATTATGATCTTACCTACCTCCTGGAGGAGGTTCCTGAGGATGGAGTGATTCTTATGTTCAATGGCTAAAGTTTTCTTCTGTGGGAACACAGTGACTGGAACTTCAGCTCATTTGCTACAAGTCCTGCCCTTCTATGTTACATTCTTTAGGGACAATTATTTGATCAGTCAGCTTTTAGAGGTCTAATCAACGAGAACCACAGACCTGAGTACATGTTCTTGAGTCCCCAGTTCATCCAGTCTCTAAATCCAGTACTGCATTTGGAGTCACCTCTTTTTCCTTTCATCTCTCCATTGTTCTACCTGTATGCATCTTTCTCTGGCTTGTTTCCTCCAGTTAGGAGTTGGGAGGATTCAGTCCCAGTGAATCCCTCATGGAGGGCTCAGATGCTGGAAATTGATGCCAACTTTCCCTACTTGCAGACCATACAGTGCTTGGGGCAGAGGGAGATGTGATGCAGTTTGCCCTACTGAGCTTCCTCAGCAGGAAGAATAGAAATAAAGGCACTTTTCACACTGAAGTTTGTGGGTTATTTTTAAGTTTTTCTCATGTTAAGCCTGGATTCTTCCCTCCTCTCTTCCCCACAAATAACAAACGCAAAGGCCGTGTGGTCATAAAGTCATTCGAACTGCTAAACTCCAGCAGTCAGATGGCCTTGAGTAGGAGTCCTGTCCTCAGTGTGTTTGTGACAGCAACCCAAAGGCATTTATTTCTTCACGAATTCAAAAGTATTGACCTCAGTATTTATGACGGAAATGGGGCCCAAAGTTCTGCAAAGAGAGAGCTGATCACACAGTGGCTTTAGACCCACCCCATAGACTGGGAGTTTGCACAGAGTTGTGAGCTGAGGGCTAGTGAATTGCTGGTATTGCTGAATGTGGGGTTGGTCGCTCATTTGCCTTGAGACTCATATTACATTCAAGATCATCTGCATTGTGTTGGAGAAGAGACACAATACTCCTGGCAAACCTGAAATATTAAAATAAGGCTGTCCTCTACAACCTCCCAGTCACACGCAGGAACACTGTAGCCAAACCAGAGTGTGTCTCAGCCATGGGGACAGGTTGCTCTCAGCTTGCACAGCACCTTTGGGGAGGAGAAAATGCATGGATAGGAATTGGGCTAGAGAAAGGACAATGGAAGTACTGTGATCCTGGTTATCTGAGGGTCCAGAGGAGGCAGATGGACTTCACCAGGGAAGTCTCACTGGGTCTGTTTTGTGTAGGAATTCCCTGTGGACAAATTACTGATCCTCCGACTTCTCTCCCCAGTATGTGATGTCTGAATAAAATTGTGATCAACTGCATAGCACTGAAAGCCTTAAAACTAGTCAGGTGCTCCTCCAACCCAATACCATTGCTCATCCGCTAATCCTATGTGATCTTTAACAAAACAGTAATAACTCTAATGATAATCTCTATTTTGTTGGACTTTATTATAGTTGTTTAGAAAAGCTAATTGTTATAAATAAATGAATAAACCAATAAACTAAGGTTTGATGATAAAAGGAATGACAAGGCCTGTTTTAGGGTGGGATTTTAAGGAATTTGCCCTCCCACCATTTCAAACTTTCCAAAATGCTATATTTTTTTTTAAAAAAATCATTACAGACAGCATACATTTAAGAACATTAAGACATGAAATTTCTTATACTTTCTGTATGCACAGTGTCTGGTTATTAAAGCAGGTTTGAGATCGAACATGCTTGAGAGTATCCACTATGAGTAATTTTATTCATTTCCTTGTTTTTCCTCCTGCTCCCATTCCTTTGCCCTCATCTCTGTCTGTTTCAGAGACCATGCTTGCCTCACACCTGCTTGGTATTCCAGCTTCGTCCCAGCTTATCAGAATGCTAAAGCTGTGCTCACTGCAGCCTCAGGTTGTGACTTTTAAATAACCATAGAAAATTGCTATGAGGATATATGTTATGTTGTATTATCCAAAATGTTTCCCCACAGAAGATGCTCTTTTTGCATCTATAGATAATTCTTAGTTTTGTTTTATTGTAAATATAAGGCAGTCTATAAATCCAAGAAGCATTTCCAATCAGTCGACAGGCTGTGTGTTTAAAAGGTTGTTTGGCAAGAATCCAACATTTAACGCATATTCAGTCATCTGGTCCACCATCTGTCACAAATATGTTATTTGGTTGTCATTAAAGCTTTGATCCAGATTGATTAATTGGGACTTATAAGAATCAACTTTACAACAGAACCTTAAAATATAGTCTGCCTGGTTTTCCACAGCTTGTCTTTACAATAAAATTCAGACACACAGTTACACTGCTTTTTCTATGCTTAAAACATCAACTTGGGGAAATATCACTATTATGAACTAAAGTCTGGTTTGTTTGTATTACATAAACATAAAATGAGTATTAGCTCATGGAGATTGTTCAATTTTTGTATATCATCTCAGTCAGATTAGGCTCAAAACTTCAGCTCCTTCAAAAAGCCTGCCATTATCTTTACCTGCTTCTGATAATTTTGGGCTCTATGTCAACAGGATACTTTTACACTCAATACAATAATATTTACCAAGTGTCTCCTGATGGGAAGATCTGGGGGCATTCTTAGATGGTCATATCTGTAGTTTCTCTTCTTGCCAAAGGTGTGACCTTTTATGAGAGCTTGACTTCAAAGATGGCCTCCAACAATTCCTCCCCTCTGTGTATGTTCATGCTCATGATCCCATCAAGAGGTAGAGTTTATTTTTTTTTCTTTCTAAATCTGGACTAGCCAACAGGAAGCATTGGAAGTGGCATACTGGGACTTTTAAACTGAGGCATCAGAGAGTTGGCAATTTCCCTTTGAAATTCTTTCTGTTGAAACAGTCCCTCTTAGAACCCAGCTGCCATGTTGTGAGAAACCCAACCCACATGGAAATGCCATGTTACTCCCCTTAATAACCTCAAATGAACTTTCAGCTGAGAGCCAGCATCTACTGCTCTCCATGTTAATAACTACTTGGACATTCCAACTAAATAAGCCCCTTAGATGGCTAAGGCCCATCATGGAAATCTTATGGCACAGAACCATCCAGCTGAGCTCAATCAATTGAAAGAACCATGAGAGATAATGAAATGATTGTTCTTTTACACTTCTAAGCTGGATGCTGGATAGCATTAGAAAAATAAAATGCTTTTAAGGATTCTTTGCCTACCAAGAGGCTGGGTCTCCAGTGGATAGGTGTCTTCTGTAGGGCAAGCATGTTACCAGCCCCGAGAATAAAACTTACGAGGGACCTCCCCATGGGCCTATTAATAGGGTTTCCCAGAGAATCACAACTCTATGAATTCTTTACTCTGGGACAGAGAAAAGCAGATGAGGAACCTATGAATCTTGCTTTTACCAATTTTATTCCTATGCTTATTGATACATTATTTTTACATGTGTTTTTTAACTTCCTTGCATTGTCTTCCATATTGCATGATGAGCTATTTGGGATATTGGTGAAAAAGTTCAGGTTTGTTCCCAACAACGTAGCTTTGGCATGCTACTTGGGTCTCCTGTAGACTGTTTCTTTCTCTTTCTGTAATATGAGGTTAATAATAGTCACTCTTCAAGATTATTATGAGGATCAAGTAAACAGTCTTAACTGTTTTCTATATTACCCTAATTTATAAATTTATAAATAAATTTTGTTTGATATCCAGAGTTTTGGTATATTTCTTTTTTTCTTTCTTTTTTGCTTTGTCTGGTATATTACAGAGACTTGACATGTTTAAATGATGAAAATGTTGATTTAGGTTTGGAAACAATGTGATATTTATCTCATTTTTCCCCCCTGGAGGATTTTCTGGCAGTATATAAATGGACATTTTGCCTCATATGATAAATTATAGCACCACAACAAAGTGAACGGTCCCAAGGCAAATAGTTTCCTGAAGTGAATATGATTAAACTCAGTAGGAGGGTGACGGATCGCTGGCTCTCCTGAAAGTCTGGATATACAACCACTAGAATGGCCTTCCTGGCCAAGCAAGGCTAAAGTGTTACAAATGGCTCTGGTAGATAAGCGATGAAACTAATCAGAAGTCTCTTCAGGAAGCAGTAGTTTGAATGGTACTGTTTTATAATCAGGTACGATGCGGATATTGGGGTTTCTAGTTGTCTCCTCTTTTCTTATTGTTTAGAAATGAAATCTATTTGAGTAAATAATTCAGATAATGGTGTCTTGTCATGCACTAAGTTTAAAATGAACTTTGAGATGTTAGTATGCTTCATTTGGCCTAGTATAAGATGCAGGAAATTTTATCTCTTTTTGTCCAAATTTACCTGTGAGGAGATTATATTTGTGAGCTTCTTGGTTCATTTAATGTTTTGTGTCCCGGGAAATTAACCCTTCTGTAAGGAAAACTGTCTCCTAGGGTCTCCTGACTTACATGTCATTTAAGATAAGAGGATCAATGGTCCCAAAGAGTTTTACTGTTCTTAAAGGAGTGAGCCTAATATATGAAGATTTAACTAAAGAAATACAGCATGTAGTTGTTTTTGTTGTAATTGTTTTGTGTATGTGTGTATATATCTGAACTTAATTTTAACAGCTTTATTTATAAAATTGTTATACAAAAAACTTGCCATATTTAACAAATTAGTTTGATGGTTTTGAACATATGTACACACCTGTGAAACTATCACCATAACTGAGATAATAAACATTATCACCTCCAAAAATTTCCTCTTGCCCCCTCTTTTTGTGGTAAGAGCACAACTCGAGATCTACTCTCTTAACAAATGCACAATACGGTATTAATTATAGGTACTATGATGTACAGCAGATCTCTAGAACTTATCCATTTTGCATGACTGAAACTTTATATCTGTTGAAAAATATGTCTTCATTTCCCCCTCCTCCAAGCCCTTGATAACCACCATTCTATCTTCTGCTTCTGAGTTTGAGTATTTTAGATATCTTATATGAGGGGCATCATACAGTATTTTTTCTTCTGTCCTTATTTCACTTATTTGTCCTTATGTCATGTGGCATAATGTCCTTCAGCTTCATCCATGTTTGCAATATGGCAGGATTTTCTTTTCTTAAGGCTGAATCATATTCATTGTGTTTATGCAACACATTTTCTTTATCCATTCATCTGTCAGTGGACATTTAAGTTGTTTCTATATTGTGGTTACAGAGAATAATGCTGTTATGAACATGAGAGTGCAAATATCTCTTTGAGACTCCTATTTCAATTCATTTGAATATATACCAAGATATGAGATTACTGGATTATATAGACATTCTATTTTTAAGTTTTTGAGAAGCCTCCATACTGTTTTCTATAGTGGCTGTACCATTTTACATTCCCACCAACAGTATACAAGAGTTTAACTTTCTCCACATCTTCACCATCACATCACTTGTTATGTTCCATCTTTTTTAGAATAGCCATCCTAACAGGAATGAGGTAATATCTCATGGTTTTGATTTGTATTTCCCTGATGATTATTGATGTTGAGCACCTTTTCATTTACATATTGGCCATTTATATGTCATCTTTGGAAAATTGTCTATTCGAGTTCTTTGCCCACATTTTAATCAGGTTATTTGAGGTTTTTTTGTTTTGTTTTGTTTTGTTTTTGCTGTTGAGTTATAAGATTTCCTTATATACTTTGGATATTAACCCCTTATCAGATATATGTCTTGTAAATATTTTCTCCCATTTCATAGGTTGCCTTTTCACTTTGATGATTATTTCCTTTGCTGTGCAGAAGCTTTCAGTTTGTTGTAATCCCACTTGTCTAATTTGCTTTTGTTCCCTGTGTTTTTCATGTCACATTCAAGAAAGCATTGCTAAGACCGATGTTATGAATCTTTTCTCCTAGGTTTTCTTCTAGGAGTTTTATAGTTTGCAGGCTTATGGTTAAGTCTTTAATCCATTTGGGTTGATTTTTTGGGTATGGTGTAAGAGAAGGGTCCTCTTTTATTTATTTATTTTTTGTATGTGAATATTCAGTTTTCCCAATACCAATATTGAAGACACTATCCATTACTCACTGTGTATACTTGGCACCCTTATCAAAGATCAGTTGACCGAATATGGATGGGCCTATATGTGGACTCTCTATTCTGCTCCATTGGTCTCTATGTCTGCCATTATGCTAGTCCTGTATATTTTTTTATTTTTACTGTAGCTGTAATAAATTTTAAATTAAGGAAGTGTGAAGCCTCTGGCTTTTTTCTTTCTCAATATTACTTTGACTAGTCAGGATATTTTGTGGTTCCATGTTAATTTTAGGACTGTTTTATCTACTTCTTTATATTTTAATGCAGTAGATTTTAGGGTTTTTTCTCCTTTTTTATTTTAATAGATTTAGGAAATACAGGTTGAATTCTATTACATGTATATATTATATAATGGTGAAGTCTGGGCTTTTAGTGTACCCATCACCTGAGTAGCACACATTGTATCCCATAGGTAATTTTTTATTCCTTTTTCCTCCCACTCTCCTCCCTTTTAAGTCTGCAGCATCCATTATACCACTTTGTGTGTCCTTGTGTAGCCATAGTTTAGCTTTTACTTAGAAGTGAGAACATGCAGCATTTATTTTTCTGTTCCTGAGTTACCTCACTGAGGATAATGCTTCCAGTTCCACTCAAGTTCCTATAAAAGACATTATTTCATTCCTATCACTAAGTAGTACTCCACAGTGTATATATACCACATTTTCTTTATCCACTCATCCACTGATGGGCAGTTAGGTTGATTCTACATCTTTGTGATTATGAATAGTGCTGTGACAAACATATTAGTGCAGGCATTTTTAGATACAATGATTTCTTTTCCTTTGAGTAGATACCCAGTAGTGGGATTGCAGGATCGAATGGTAGAACTACTTTTAGTTCTTTGAGAAATCTCCATACTGATCTCCATAGAGGTTGTACTCATTTATATTCTCACCAACAATGTATAAGTGTTTTCTTTTTATTCCCTCCACAACTGGATCTATTGTTTGTTGACTTTTTAATAATGGCCATTCTAATTGGAGTAAGATGGTATCTCATTACGGTTTTAGTTTACATTTCTCTGATGATTAGTAATGTTAAGCAGTTTTTCCTATGCTTGATGGCCATTTTATATCTTCTTTTGAAAAATGACTGTTAATATCATTTGCCCATTTTTTAATGGGGTTGTTGTTTTTTTCTTGCTGGGTACTTTGAATTCCTTGCAGGCTCTGGATATTAACACTTTGTCAAATGCATAGTTTGTAAATATTTTCTCTCATTTCGTAGGTTGTCAATTCACTTTGTTGATTATTTATTTTGCTCTACAGAAGTTTTTTAGTTAAATTAAGTCCCATTTAATTAAAATTAAATTTAGTTTAATTCAAGACTCATTTAGTTAAGTCACATTTTGGTTTTGTTACATTTGTTTTTGGGGTCTTAGTCATAAATTCTTTGCCTCAGCCAATGTTCACAAGAGTTTTTCCTAGGTTTTCTTCCAGGATCATTATGGTTTCAGGTCTTACATTTAAGTCTTTAATCTATCTTGAATTAATTTTTATATACGGTGAGAAATAGGGAGCCAGTTTCATTCTTCTGCATAAGGCTATCAAATATTCCCAGCACTGTTTATTGAAGAATGTGTCCATTCCACAGTGTGTGTTTTTATTTGCTTTGTTAAAGATCAATTGGTTGTAGGCATATGATTTTATTTCTGGGTTCTCTATTCTGTTTCATTGATCTATGTGTCTACTTTTATGCCAATGCCATGCTGTTTTGGTTACTATTGCCTTCTAGTATAGTTTAACATTGGATAATGTGATGCTTCCAGTTTTGTTCTTTTTGCTTAAGATTGCTTTTGCTATTTGGGCAGACTTAAACTAGACTTTAGACCAAATGGACTTAACAAGTATTTATAGAACATTCCACCTAAAAACTACAGAATATACATTTTTTTCATCAGCACATGGATATTTGCCAAGATAGACCACATTTATTTATTTATTTAAACCTCCATGGAACATTGAAGAAAAGACCACATTTTAGACCAAAAAATAAGTCCTAATAAATTTTTTTTAAAAATCAAAATCATATCAAGTATCTTCTCAGACCAGTGGAATAAAGTGGAATAAAGCTAGGAATCAATACAAAGAGGAACTTCAGAAAGTATACAAATATATGGAAATTAAAGAACATGCTCCTCAACAATTGCTGTGTCAATGAAAAAATAAACATGGAAATTAATTTTTTTGAAATGGAGGATTATAAAAACACAACATACAAAAACATGTGGGATACAGAAAAAGTAGTGCTAAGAGGGAAGTTTATAGCATTAAATGCTTATATCAAAAAAGTAGAAAAGATCACAAATTAACAACTTGAAGAACCTCAAGGAACTAGAAAAAACAAGAAAAAACCAAACCCAAAGTTAGCAAAAAATGAGAAATAACAAAGATCAGAGCAGAACTAAATGACATAGAGACCAAATAAATAAATAAATAAATAGAAAGGATCAATGCAGGAAAAGGTTGATTCTCCAAAAGGTAAACAAAATTGATAAACCACTAGTTAGACTAACCAAGAAAAGAAAATATCCAAATAAAAACAACCAGAAATGAAAAAGGAGACATTATAACTGTTACAAGAGAAACAAAAAAGATCATCAGAGACTATTAAGAACTACTATATGCTCACAAACTAGAAAACTTAGAGGAAATGGGTAAATTCCTGAAAACATACAACACCCTGAGATTGCACCAGGAAGTATTAATAATAGAACTACTGAATAGACTAAATGAGTAGCTAGATCAAATAAGTAATTTAAAAAAAATCTCCCAACAACAACAAAAAAAGAGCTCAGGACGAATTCACAGCTCAGATGAATTCACAGCTGAATTCTATCAGATGTACAAAAAAGAACTGGTGCCCATCCTGCTGAAACTGTTCCAAAAGATAGAGGAGGGAATCATCCCTAACTCATTTTATGAAGCCAGTATCACCCTGATACCAAAGAATGCAATAAAGAAAGAAAACTACAGACCTATATCTCAGATGAACACAGATACAAAAATCCTCAATACTAGCAAACTGAATCCAACAGCACATCAAAAGGATAATTCACACAATCAAGTGGGTTTCATCCCTGGGATGAAGGATGGTTCAACATATACAAGCCAATAAATGTGACTTACCACATAAGCAGAATGAAAAACAAAAAATATATGATCATCTCAATAGATATGGAAAAAAGCATTCAATAAAATCCAGTATCCCTTCATGGTAAAAAGCTTCAACAAACTCAGCATAGAAGGAATATACCTGAAAATAATAAAAGCCATATGACAAACCCACAGCCAACATCATACTGAATGGGGAAAAGTTGAAAGCATTCCCACTAAGACCTAGAACAAGACAAGGATGTCCACTTTCACCACTTCTATTCACCATAGTACTGGAATTCCTAACCAGAGTAATCAGGGAAGAGAAAGAAATAAATGGCATCCAGATTGGAAAATGGGAAGTCAAAATATCTCTGTTAATGATGATATGATCTTTTATCTAGAAAACCCTGAAGACTCCTCCAAAAAGCTCCCAAATTTTATAAATGAATTCAGCAAAGCCTCAGGTTATAAAATCAATATACATAAATCAATAGCATTTCTGTACACCAGCAATGACCAAGCTGAGAACTAAATCAAGAATTCAATCCCATTTACAATAGCTACAAAGAAAAAATACTGAGGAATAAATCTAACTAAGGAGGTGAAATATCCAAAGAACTACAAATCGCTGATGAAGGAAATCATAGAAAACACAAACAAGCTTAAAAACATCCCATGCTCCTCATGGATCAGAAGAATCAGTATTGTTAAAATGACTATACTGCTCAAAGCAATCTATAGATTAAATTCCTATCAAAATAGGGAATGTCATTTTTCAGAAAATTAGAAAAAAACAATTCTAAAATTCATATTTTTTTAATTTCTATGAAAAATGTCTTTTGTATTTTGATAGATATTGCATTGAATCTGTATATTACTTTGGATAGTGTAGACATTTTAATAATATTAAATTATTTTAATAATTTAGACATTTTAATAATATTTTAATAACATTTTAATATAAAATAACATTTTAAAATTAAAATAACAAATTAAAATAACATTTTAATAATATTAAATCCATAAATATGGGGTATCTTTTTTATTTAATTTGTGTCTTTAATTTATTTCATCAATGTTTTGTAGTTTTCAGTGTACATGTTTTTCACCTTCTTGGGTAAGTTCATTCCTACATATTTTACTCTCTTTGATGTTGTTATAAATGGGATTGTTTTCTTAATTTCCTTTTAGAAGAGTTCATTGTGAGTATATAGAAATGCGACGAATTTTTGTATGTTGATTTTGAATCCTGCAACTTAACTTCATAAATGAATGACTTCATTTATTAATTCTAACAGATTTTTGTGGAGTCTTTAGGTTTTCTCTGTATAAAATCACATCCTCTGCAAACAGACATTTTACTTATTCATTTATGATTTTGTTGCCTTTTATTTCTTTTTTTTTTTTTTTTTTTTTTTTTTTTTTTTTTTTTTTTTTTTTTTTTTTTTTTTTTTTTTTTTTTTTTTTGCCTAATTGCTCTGGTTAGTACTTCCAGTACTATATTGAATAGAAATGGTGAGTGGGCATTCTTGTCTTATTCCTGATCTTAGAGAAAAAGCTTCCATTGTTTTACTCTTGAATATGATAATAACTGTAGACTTGTCATATATAGCCTTTTTTATGCTGAGGTAATTTTCTTCCATGCCTAGTTTGTTGGAAATTTTTTCATGAAAGGTTGTTGAGTTTTGTCAAATGCATTTGTCAAATGCATTTTCTGTATCTATTGAGATCATCATGTGATTTTTATCTTTTATTCTGTTAATGTGGTATATCCCATTAATTGGCTTGTATATGTTGAGTCATCCCTGCATCCCAGGAATACTTTCCACTTGATCAGTGTTGATGCCATTATTGGAGTTGTTTTAATATAGAAAAATTATTTGTTTTTTCTTTTATTCCTATAAATGGCAAGGTCCCTTGAGGTTTTTGAAACTGAATTCAGTTTATGATAAAAAGAGCAATGAACTTTTTCAGGCATGCCTGAATATTCTCATAGCTCAAATGTAGCTGCCAATAACTCTATGCTGTATAGAAAGAATGTATATGGAAGAATGGATGAGTACTGAATAGCTTCCCAACGAACATAATCTAGAGTCACACAGAAAAATAACATAGGAAGTAAATCACAGGAAGTAATCACTAGGCTCACTGCTCCTGTCTAAAGCTTCAAATATAAGCTGGTTCCAGATTGGAAGGGCTAAAGGACTTTCTCTCTTGTTCTTCTCATGTATTTAAACCAACACTGGGATGTACAAAGAACAGATATAATTTTATTTTCCGTTAGGACTCTTCACTTGCTCTTTCATCTATCTGGAATGCTTTTCCTGTCATCTTGCTCACCCAGGTTCCTTATCATCTGTTAGGTTTCATCCTAAATGTCACCCTTGCTGAAAGGCTTTCCATCACCACTTTATCAGAGGAACACCCCCACCACGTTCTGTACCACATGCTCTTCATTTACTTCATGGCAATCATTGCCATCTAGAATTATTTATTTTCTTATCTGTTGTCTATTTCCCAACTAGAATATGACCTCCTCAAAGCTAGGAATTACATCATTTAACTATTTATGCCCCCAGTTTTAAAAAAAAAGTGTATTTACATAAATACTTGTCAAATATGTGAATGAATGAGCCTTAGATAAACTTACAAGTGTATACCTTCAGAATGTGTTTATGAAACTGCATTGTCTACCAAATTATGGGGGAAATGTAGCTGTTGGTTACACAGATACTCTTTAGGGGAATAAGATTCATTTCTTAATTTTCTGCATGTGGCTCACTTATTTTGTAGATTTTCTTTGGTTAGCTTTATACTCCACAACACTTGCCATTACCAGCTAGAACATGTCTTGACTGCCTTGCTCTGCTTGCTATATTCTGATGTGCTTTATGAACATTCATTTTAATATCAGTTAAGCCAGACACGATTGAGAAGGGAAATGAGCTGCCATGCATGCAGATGCATGCATCCCCCAAACAAACAAACAAACAAAACCTGTGAGCAGGAAAAATTCAGTGTATTGCAGTGAGAGAAAAAAACTGGTCTTTGAAACAGAAGATCTGAATTTCAGGTCTCACTCTACCACTGAAATTCTCTTGATTAAATCTCATAGTCTCACTGAGCCTCAATTTCCTTAACTATTATGTGAGTATAATTACAACTGCCTTAACTTGCTTTTAGAGTTTCTGGAGAAATGCATGGCATGGAAAGCAGTTAGGAAACCAATAAACCTCTCTCTCCACAAAAGGAATTGTTTTTAGAATATAATTTAAATATTAAGCTCCACAATATGTAAACAAAAGCCTGCAAAGTAAGGACATAGCATCATGCACAAATCCCACATTTCTCATTTGGTCCTGGCCACTAAGAAAACCAAAATTATATGTTTATTCAACAAACATGTATTAAGCACTTTTATGTTCCAAGGTCTAGTGTTGACACTGGTAGAATAAGATAAACATGCTATCTGTCTCATGTAGCTTGCAATCCAGTGGAGAAGATGAGCTGAGAGTAACAATACTATGCCAGAAGTGCAATGTCAGAGTTAGTGCTGGGGGAAATACCAGGTACTCTGGGAAGGGTGTAGAAAGATTTTTCCAAAAGAAATATATATAATCTGAGACATGAAATAGAAATAAGAATAATGAGGTTAGAGGGTAGGAGAAATAATGCTCCAAGAGATAATAGCGTCTTTGGAGTCCAGGAATAAACAGAAGAGAGAACATAGAGATTTTAAGGAAAATAGAAGATGTTATAACAGATGAAGCTCAGTGTGTGAGATGGGGAGGTGCTGAGAGGTGAAGTTGGGAAGCTAAGTTGGAGCCAAGAACTGAAGGAATTTATACTCATGTGGTCAATCCAGGAATCATGAAGGATTTCAAAGCATGGTAGTGAAATGAGATGATTTTGTTTTGGAAGAATTATGTTGACTGTAGAATAGCAAATAATTAGGCAAGAGTGGACCAGGGATATGAGTTGGGAGGTTGATTAGGTAGTCTAGGCAAGACATGGAAATGAGTGCTGGCAGTGGGGATGGAGAGAAATTTAGGTGATTGGTTTAGTGAGGGGAGTGAGTGAGACCACCCAGTAGGAATCTCCTCTCTCCCCTCCTTCGAGAGCCTATCCCTTTAAGTCTGAGTCAAGTTCTCTAAATACTGATAACTCCTATCTTCAGACTTCAAACTACTCCAAACTCTCAACCAGGAAGTAGAAGAGAGCTTCAGAATGGCTTGACTTTTTTTTTTTAAAGTTCTGGATCTATTTTTAAATATCCCATTGAGCTTGGGAAGGAAAAACCTGATGCATAAGAACTTTGGTGCTGTGGCCTTTTCTTCAAAAAAGCTAACATAGAAAATATCTACTTTTAAAAAAAGTTAGAAACAAAATGTGCAGATTTCTATTTATCCATGAGATTTAAGACTATTTGCTTATTTAAACAAATATTCAGCAATAGATAAATTATAGTTGTTGCTCAAAATATTAGAACACTACCTCAGTCTTTTTGTGCTGCTATAACAGAATACTGAGACTTTAGAAAAAAAACAGAAATTTATATCTCACAGTGCTGGACGCTGGGAAGTCCAAGATCAACACACTAGCATCTGCTGTTGAGTGAGGACCTTCTTGCTGTGTCCTCATATGGCAGAAGGCGGAAGGACGAAAAGGGACAAACTCTGTGTTCTCACATGGCAAATGAGCAGAAGAGAAAGAACCCACTCCCAAAAGCCCTTTTTACAGTGACATTAATTCATTCATGAGAATTGAGCCCTCAAGATCTAAACACCTACCATTAGGCCCCACCTCTCAACGTTGCTGCATTGACGATTAAGTTTCCAATGAATGAATTTTGGATGACACATTCTGACCATATCAGACATAAAAATATGTTTAATGCTAAAATATTTACCCTTATTTACTATAATGTATTAGGACTTATAGAGGTAACGCCATTATTATAAACCTTACTTTTTACTTTGAATTGTGAATGTCAAAGGATTGAGAGGTTGGAATGAGAGATCTTTATGGATACTAATATCTACTCAGCAAAAGGGAATAAATCCTTGCTACTGCTCATCTATTTTCATTAAAAAAAAATCCACAAACGTGTGTGGATATAAACTGCAAAGAAATATCTGGTTCTTTGCATTTTCTGGTTGTTTAGATTTCAGGTAAGTATTTTAAAAATGGTACAGCTAAAAAAAATCATGATAGGGACTTAGCCTGTTAGAATAGAAAGACAATAGAATATTAATAATAATTACATTTATTGAGCACTTACTACTTGTCAGGGATTAACTGGTAAGAGGCAGAGATGGAATTTGAACTCAGGTCTAACTTGAAAGTATATATAGTAGGCTATTTCCTCAAGGTTTCAAACTGGAATCCTATAGTCTACAATAATGCCTAAGCTCATATTTTGTTGGTCTAATATGAGTCCACATCAAGTTTTAATTTTATTTTTAAATTAATTGCCAACATCTAAAAATTAAAGCATTTTACCTATATTCTTGGATTTCTAGTTTCTTTTAGAAAATTGTGAGAGTTGACCACATTTTCTTGCCAAAAAATCCAATCAGTTGGAGTTCAGTTTCAGTATAGTATAGCATAGTGTGGGATAGTATAGTATAGTAAAATTTATACCTTGTACTCTCCAGTTTATTGTAATTTTCACTATTCCCTATTGCATTTGTTAAATTAAATTTGCTCTAAAGCTTCCTCCTTACATATTTTAAGTTTGGCCTAAAGGTTTCTTTGTACATAGTGAACTGTAACCTAACTGAATGTGTAAACAGACTGTAACCTACTCTTGTGCCAATCACTGAGTTCAGATGTGGCTAACTGTTCAAACTGTGTTCAAATAAGGCAAACGCTGAATTGTAACCAACCCAACTGTTTCTGCACCTCACTTCTGTTTTCTGTACTTCACTTTCCTTTTTCTTTCCATAAATCTTCAACCACATGGCAGAGTGGAGTCTCTCTGAACCTATTCTAGTTTGGGGGCTACCCAATTAATGAATTACTCTTTGCTAAATTAAATTTTGTTAAATTTAACTTGACTAAGGTTTTTCTTTTAGCACATTTCTATAATGAATCCAAGTTGCGATTGATGATGAATTCTTGCCATATAATTTCAATATAGAGTTAAAATGAGCATTAATTATTTGTTATGTATTCATACTTTTTTTAATGTTAAAAGCTAAAAGACAGCTCCAAAGGGTTGCATGTTTAAAGAAAAATGGAAGAAAAATATTCTTTGAGGCTTTGAAAAATTCTGCCTATTTACATGAACGTCCTGGCCCACTGAGTTTTTGATATCTGTCCAGCCTTCTTATTTTGCTCATTATATCTTCAAAATGGAGGTTCAGAAAGGCCCAGAATGGAGGCTTGAGTAATTTTAAACACTTCCAGTAATCTTAAAGAGCAGCTGGGTTGAGAATCACTGGGTTAATCACACAGCTGGTGAGTGCCAGAGCCCGGTCCCCTGACCTAAATGTGGAATAAACAAATGGGTGACTTACGTGGGAGCAGAGAAGTGGCTGGCTATAAAGCCTACCCTTGTAGCAGGACAAAGACCAACATTTAAGTAGAAAGAAAGGCCTTTTGTATTTTCCTTTTTTATTTTACATCTTCCAAGCTTTGCTTGTTGTCATTTACTCTTTTGGCAAATATTTTTAAAAAATCTTTCCAATTTAACATAGCCACAAGTCTATTCATAACTTGCAAGCCTGCAACTGAGAATAGCTGCATCTCATTTTGGTGAATCATCATCCCTCCAGTGGGAAAGGCATAATTTATGTAATGGGGACCGATGGAAAGGTGAGGCATTTCCTACTCAACCCAAAGTTCAGGAAGTTACTGGGACATTTTTTTCCCTGAAAATCAAATGAAAGTATGCTAGACTAAATCTCCCAGGCCCCTGATTGTTGACAGCCAGGGGAAGCAAGAGTGGAGTGAGAATATATAAAAATTGAAACCGAGTCCAGTTCTCCTATAGGCAGCAAGTGCACAGGGCATAACAGAGCCTTCTACTTCCCTCAAGAATTTCACACATCAGTTTGGGAGATATACTGACAGCAGAGGGAATTAAGTGAGGAATCTGTCTTAGGAGTGGCTTAGACAACAGACTTCTGATCCAGCATTTCTCTCTAAAACTGATACCTTTGTGTGATTGACTGGGCATAGTGTGAAGATCTGAGAATTTGTGGTCTAAAAATAAATAAGGCTATATATCCAATTAATACCTATTTGTTTAAATATTTATCATCCTGGGACAAAACCATTGAACTTGGAATCTAATTTTCAGCTCAGTTATGAGCAAATTTTCAATCATTCAATATTTCTCGATATTGATTAATCATTTAATTTGAAGAAAACACAGAACTAGGCATTCTGGGTTAGCTTCAACTAGTAAATGCTTAAGCTGATTTCTAGAGATTCTTGAAATCTCTAAATAGGTTTTATTTTAGTGGCAAGTCTTAACTGGACGGAGACAGTAGAATTTGTGAACACACTTGGTAGAACCACTCTTAAATGTCAGTGACCCTACATTACTAAATCCCTATTATAAGCTATTCCTCAGAGCTCCTAATCTTCATGCGTTTGGGTTCAGGGAGATTTAGCAAGTGGAATGACACGTGGATTTTCATTGGCTGTTCTATGGGGTTCTACTTTACTTATATTTAATTTCTGGGTCTAATTTGATCCATATCTGAGTAGTGATTTCTCTAGGTGTTCTTATGTACATGGGCACCAATGCTAATTATACAATGATTAACATATCAACATTGGAATCACATTTGATATGAATTTCTTTTCAAGTTACATGGAAGCTTTATGACCTTGGAAAGCTTACTCGGTTTTGATAAATTTCAGTTTCCTCATAGGTAAAAATGAAATAGTAATAGTCTCCACTCCATAAAACCATGCAAAGATTAAGATAAGGTATGTTTAAAACAAACAAAGTGTCTGGATTCTAATCAGCACTTAATGTTAGATATCATCTTCATCATTCTCTTCATCTTAGCATCAGATCTTTACCTACCAAAGCACTGCTTGTGTTTAAAAGTGGAGTTCCTCTCATAGCTTCTTTTTGAAATCTCTAATCTTTGCAGTCAGAATTTATGTCTGTTTCCTCAACTTTCCTTAACGCTTTGTAAAAGACTTTATTACTGTAAAACTAAATTATAGTCAAGTTTGTATCAGATAATTTATTTCCCTAATATATAGTGAACTCCTTAAGAGCAGTTTCCATATTTTATTTATTTTTATGTCCCCAGGATATATTAAAATGACTAATATTCAGAACATGTTTGTTGTATAAAATGCTTCTAGGTGGCTAGTTACTGTTGCTATTAATAAATTGATCTTCCTACTGCTTAGCACTGCTGTGATAAAGATATTCATGATTTCATGAGGATATGAAAGAAAACAAGGGAAAATAACAGAAAGCAATGACTAGAACATTTAATAGTGTTTTCTTCTAGCTATAAAAAATGAAAAGTACTAGAAAGTGTCAAGAAATAGGAAAAAAATTATTCATAATCTCTCAACTACAAAGCAATTTCAACATATTTATTTTAACATACCTATTTTTTAATATATTTTAACAGAATATCAGTGTGTGTATACAAGCACATATAAGAAATATTATGTTCTCCTTTTACTGAATGTTTAATTATCAATTTCTTCTAATGAAATTAAACAACTCTTTGCAAACATTATTTTTAATGGTGCATAATATTCCATCTCATAGATGGTTTATAATTTACTCAGCCATTACTCTAATGCTAAACAATTAGGTTGTTCCCAGTTTTCATTATTATAATTAATGCTGAAATGCATATTTTGTACATAATTATTTGTTCACATTTCAGATTTTTTATTTGGGACAAATTTCTATAGGTGAATCACTGAGTCAAAAAGTATGATTCACAAATAGTCACAGAGTTCTAGACTGTTTTAAAAAGTTTCCTGTAACTCTTCCTAATGAAAGAATGGATAAAAGACAGGAAATAAAAATTAAGCAAATCCCGGATAAACATATGGGAGAATGCAATCTTGTCATTATCAAAAGGAAATTAATTAATATTAAATTTATTATTTGTTATACTATTTGTTATTAAAATAATAAAATACTATTTTAATTTATCATATACAAAGACATTTTTAAAAATTTTATTACATGGTCTTGAGAAGGAAATAAATACATGGTATTTGTGAAACTGTAAATTGCTGTCAAATCGTGCATTTCAAAAATTGTTAACAAGTCATTAGGACGGTGCATATGTTTTGACTTGGGAATGTATGAACATAAATATATGTAAATATATTCCTAAAATGTTTTATATTACATGTGTTATTTTGCAAGCTTTTAAAAAAATGAGCCATTGTATTGAGAGTAGGAGATTCAAGATGGCTGACTAGAGACGTCAGACACCAGTTCTACTCAGAAAGAACCAAAATTACAAATAGATAATCAGCACTTGAATAGACTATCAAGGACAGAATACTGGCGCCCAGCTGAGAACTGAAGGGAAGAATCTGGGGCACAAAAGAAGATGGAAGCAAGAGGCCACCTTGGCTGGCAGTGGTTGGGTAGGAGATCCCAGGGACTTGGTATTTCACGGAGAGAGTAAGTGGGAGGATTTTGGCTCCCTTTGTCCCTGCAGCAGACTGCTGATATTCAAACTGTCAGAGAGCTCCTCTCCTCTCTCAAACTTGAACACTAAACACAGCAATTTGGGGACTTCTTGAGGGTGGGCATTACATCAGACTTCAACCTTATGCTGGTTGCTCACCACACCCCCAGACTCAAGTAACTCCAGTGAGACACCACTGTTGGGGACAGCAGTCACAGGACTGTATCCTGCCCAGGGAACCTCAGCCCTTACATCTCCACATCCAGGAGCTCCTCTTGACATTCCCCATCACCCACTCACACAGTGACAATAGCACAGTGCTGTCTGAACCCAAGGGAGCTGCAGGAGTGCAACTCCTAAGGGGAGGAGGGGGGAGTGCAGTGCTCTAAGGGGCAGCTTCTGGGACAAAAGAATACAGAGGGACACTTTCTTGTGCCCAAGAGCTACCTTCTTGTGGGCCGCAAGTGGCTGTGCTGCTTCCGGCAGAGATACAAACTCTGCTCAACTTTGCATGGGAGGAGTGAAAATCCCATCCCACTAGCCAAGCAGCCTCAGGGCTTAAGCCCAGATCCACAGAAGGGGGGTCTTCTCCTCCCACTCAGCCAACTACTGCAGACACAGCCCTTACCCCTCCCATGGGAAATTGGTACAGGAACACCAAGGACAGCCTATCTGTGGCTGTGAGGGGCTACTGTGTCCTCACTGGCAATGTGGCCTCCATGTTCAACCTTGCAGGAAAGCTGGGGCCCGGCCTTCACCCTGAAAGGAGCTGCAACATTCCTGCATAGAGAAGTGGAGAGCTGTGTGTTTGGGGTCAAGAGAGGAGACTCCACACTGCAGTCATTTCCAGATGGCGCAGAGGTTTGGTGGGGAGCTGAGGGGCAGGTGGCCGCTATGGCTCTCACCTGTATCGCAGCCTGGAAATAAACAGCAGTGTCTGACTGAACTGAATGTCCTAAGTGCCAGGATGAGAGCATGACAGGGAAAGAGATCACAGTCCTGATTGCCAGACTGTGGTGCTGGCCCAGCCCCTCCCCCCTACCAGGCGGCAGCAGTGCATTTCACCAGGGGACTCATGAATTCCCTGACATCCCTATCAGGGTTGGTGCTTGCGACTGCTGTTGAGGGACCCAAAGGCAGGGGCTTGCCTGGTCCAGCTCTGCCCAACTTTGCCTCCCCTCTTCCCCCAACCACCAAGCAAGAAGCTTAGACCCTTGTGCACTCCACAGACCGGCCCCATTGCTTGAGGCACCAGAAAGCTTCTCCAAGTAAACAAAGATTAAGCATAAACCCTACTGGTACTGGTAGCCAGTTCTTACCTGCAAACACCACCTACTGGCCTGGAGGTTAAATTGCATAAACTGCATAACTTGCATAAATTGCATAACTGAATGCAAAATCTGTTGACACAGTTCACAATGCTAGGGAGCCAGATAAACTTCTCAAGACCTCTGCCACCCCAGCTCTGCAGGAGGCCATGAAACTGCTTACATGGCTGGTACACTATTACTATAACCATCATTTTAAAAAGCAACCACATTAAGGCTATTATAACCAAGGAATTCAGAGTCTTTGCCATGAAAAGCAGAAACAAAGCCAAATGACCTTACTTGAGGTACATTATAGTTACATCCTTAAGGGAAAAGAATTTTTTAGGCCCCATCCAAATAAAAGTAAATTTGATAATAAGAAGGAGTGATAGTTTCTCTAGATGAGAAGAAACTACTGTAACAATTCCAGAAATATTAAAAAAAAAAAAAAAGAACAGGAGATATGACACTCTTAAGGGATCACACTAATTCCCTAGCAATGGATTCTAACCAAAATGAAACTTTGGAAATGCCAGATAAAAATTCAAAATATTGATTTAAAAAAAACCTCAATGAAATCCAAGAGATATCTGAAAACAGTACAAAGAAATAAGAAAATCAACTCAGGATGTGAACAAGAAATTTACCAAAGAGATAGATATTTAAAAAGAAAACACAAAATAGAAATGGAAATAAAAAATGTATTAAATGGCCAGGCGTGGTGGCTCACGCCTGTAATCCTAGCTCTCTGGGAGGCCGAGGTGGGTGGATCGCTCAAGGTCAGGAGTTCGAGACCAGCCTGAGCAAGAGTGAGACCCTGTCTCTACTAAAAATAGAAAGAAATTAATTGGCCAACTAAAAATATATAGAAAAAATAAGCCGGGCATGGTGGACCATGCCTGTAGTCCCAGCTACTTGGGAGGCTGAGGCAGGAGGATCGCTTGAGCCCAGGAGTTTGAGGTTGCTGTGAGCTAGGCTGACGCCACGGCATTCACTCTAGCCTGGGCAACAAAGTGAGACTCTGTCTCAAAAAAAAAAAAAATTTATTAAAGAAGTTACAAAATAGAGTTGAAATCTTCACCAATAGACTAGATCAAGCAGAAGAAAGAATCTCAGAACTTGAAGATAAATCTTTTGAATTAAAGAAAATAAATTTTAAAAATAAATATGAATTAAAGAAAACAAGTTTAAAAAACAAAGAAAAAAAGAATTAAAAAATTAGGAATTCTTCCCTAGTCTAGCAAAAGATCTATTTCCAAATATAAGACACTCAAAGAACTCCAGGAAAATACATTTCAAGAAGGACCACAACATATAATCATCAGACTGCCTAAGGTCAACATGAAGGAATAATCCAAAAATCAGCAAGAGAAAAATATGTAGTCACCTACAAAAGAAACCCCAGTGGACTTCTCAGTAGAAACCTTACAAGCCAGAAGAGAATGGGCTTTTATTTTCAGAGTTCTTAAAGAGAAAAACTGTCAACCATGAATTTTATATCCTGCCACAATAAGCTTAATTAGTGAAGGAGAATTAAAATCTTTCTCAGACAAGCAGGCACTGAGGGAATTCATCACCACTAGACTGACACTACAACAAATGCTCAAAAGTGTTCTAAACACAGAAATAGAAAGTCAATATTTGCCATTATGAAAACACAAAGAGAAAAAAATCAAAGAATCCATAAAACAACTAAATAACAATTAACATTATGACAAGAACAAAACTTCACATATCAAAATTAATCTTAAATGTAAATGGATAAAATGCCCAACTTAAAAGATATGGATTGGAAGAATGAATTAAAAAAATGAACCAACTCATCTTAACTGGTAAAGCCACTTATAACTAAAGGTAAAAGGATGAAAAAACATATTCCACACAAACAAAAACCATAAGCAATCAGGAGTAGCTATACACAAATCACATAAAACAAACTTAAAAATCAAAAACAGTAAGAAAACATGAAAAATGTCATTTTATAATGATAAAGGGATCTATTCAACAAGAGGTTATAACAATATTAAATATATATGCAGCCAACACCAGAGCACCCAGATTCATAAAACTAGACTAGACCTAAAGAAAGACATAGACATCAATATAATAATAATGGGGAACTTCAACACCCTACTCACTAGACAGCACTAGACAGATTATTGAAACAGATAATTAACAAAGAAACACTGGACTTAAGTTGGACTTTAGGTCCAATGGAACCACAGGGGGCCATAAGGGCTCCAGTTTATGGGTGGGGTTGGTGGCTGTTATAAAAGGGAGAGATTGACTCTTTCTTATTCTCTTTTATTTATTTTTATATTTATTTCTTGTATAAAAGGGATCTTATCATATTACTCAGGCTGGTATTGAACTCTTGGCCTCAAGTGATACTCCCACCTTGGCCTCCTAATGTGCTAGAATTACAGGCATGAGCCACTGTGCCCAGCCTCTTGTTCTCCTTTGATTTTCTGCCTTTAGCCCTAGAATGGTGGAGAAAAGGCCCTCACCAGATGCCAGCCCCTTGATGTTGGACTTCCCAGCCTCCAGAACTGTGAGAAAATAAATTTCTGTTTATTGTGTAATACTCAGTATCAGGTATCATGTTACAGCAGCATGAAGTGAACTAAATCAATATGTATGTTAACAACTACAAAACATGGATGAAAAATATCTAAGAAGACCTAAGTAAATGGAGAGATATACAGTGTTCATGGATTGGAAGACATAATTTTGTTAAGATATCAATTCTCCCCACACTGATTTATAAATATGACAAAATCCCAATCATAATATCAGCAGAATTTTCAATAGAAATCAATAAGCTGACTCTAAAACTCATATAGAAAAAAAAAGAATCTAGAATAACCAAATAAATTTTTAGAAAGAACAAAGTTGAGAAATTTACACTACTGAATTCAAGTCTTAAGGCAAAGCTTAAGAATTTATGGAGGCTGGGCTTGGTGGCTCATGCCTGTAACCCTAGCACTCTGGGAGGCCAAGGCAGGAGGATCACTCGAGGTCAGGAGTTCGAGACCAGCCTGAGCAAGAGCGAGACCCCATCTCTACTTAAAAATAGAAAGAAATTAGCCAGACAACTAAAAATATACAGAAAAAATTAGCTGGGCATGATGGTACATGCCTGTAGTCCCAGCTACTCGGGAGGCTGAGGCAGGAGGATCACTTGAGCCCAGGAGAGTTTGAGGTTGCTGTGAGCTAGGCTGATGCCATGGCACTCTAGCCCAGGCAACAGAATGAGACTATGTCTCAAAACAAAACAAAACAAAAAAAAAACCAAAAACAAATAAACAAACAAAAAGAATTTATGGAATATGATACAAAGTCCAGATATAGATCCACACATATGTAGCCAGTTGATTTTTATATAAGTACAAATGCAAATCAATACAGAAAGAATAATCCTTTTATCAACTGGTGCTGGAACAATAGGACATGTATATAAAAAAATTGACCTCAATCTATGCCTCATACTATATGTAAGAATTAATTCAGCATGGATTATATAGCTAAATGTAAAACTTATTATAAAAGTTATTAAAGAAGGCATGGGGAAAACCTTTGTCACCTTACATTAACTAAAGATACCTTAGGTAAAACACAAAATACACAATTTATATAAATTGATCAAATTTGGACTTTTTCAAAGTTAAAAGTTTTGCTTCTCAAAACACTGTCAACAGAATGAAAAAAACAAGTAACACACTTTAAAAATTTTTGAAAAACACATATCTGGTAAAGGTCTTGTATCTAGAATATATAAAGAACTCTCAAAGCTCAATAATTAGAAATCGAATACACCCATAAAAAATAGGCAAAGGATTTGAACATACACTCACGAAAGAAGATATAGAGATGACATAAAGGCACATGAAAAGAACCTCAATCTCATTCAAATTAAAAACAACTTAGAATTTAGATGACCTTAGAATGGCTTTAAAAAATCTTGGTGATGACATGGAGCATTTTGAAAATCCTAAATGGTGCAGTGAGTTTAATATGGTGCAGTGGTGCAGCAGTTAAATACATACTAACCACATGACCCAGCAATCTCACTCCTGGTTATTTGTTCAACTAAAATGAAAACATACGTTCATACAAAGACTTGTACATAAATATACACAGCAGCTTTATTCATAATTGCCAAAAACTGAAAAAATCCTAATGTTTATCAGTAGTGAATAGAAAAGGAAACTGTGAACATCCATAAATCGAATACTACTCAGCAATAAAAGGAATGAATTACTGATATGTGTAACAATGTAGATAAATCTCAAAAGCTTTATGCCAAGTCAAATTAGCCTGACTCAGAAGACTATATATTGCATAATTCCATTTACATGATACTCTGGAATGACATATGCATAGGAAGAATAAAGTGACAGGTGATTTCTGGGGACTGGGGCAGGGACACAAGGGAATTATTGATTAATTGAAATGTTGAATATCTTGATTGTGGTGGTGATTCCTATGCAACTGTATGTGATTGTCAAAACTTATGTAATTTTACACTAAAAAAAGTGAATATGAAACCCTAATTAAAAATAAATTTTTTAACAGTTACCTGGATCTCACTATTATAGGAAAAGTCAATTTTACTGAAAAAAAAAATCAATGAAATCACAGAGCTGATGCATAGTATTTGTGACCTTTACTGTTCAATACCTTATAAGTCATAAACAAAGGATGAATGAAATTGTTGAATAGGAAACCTACAACATTTTTATCTTGTAGCAGCAGTGTCATATAAGCAAAAGAATTTTGGTTCAACTGAGTATGCAGATGACTTTTGGGGAGAAAATTTTACATGGTGTGAATCATTTTCAAAGTGAAACACTCTAGGACAAAATTATTATTCTAAATTATTTATTTCTACTCATTGCTCACGTTTGTGTTGAGTGGAGCATTTGTATCGATTGATTCTTTATTTAAATTACACATGTCAGAAGTACTTTATGAGTACAGAAGTAAATTTATCAGTCATTTAATAAACAATATAACAGTCTATCAATAGATAGGTTTTAAAACCCCAGAATATTTTTAGCTCCACTGTAGATTTCATGAGTTATTTATTCTCCCTGGACTTTATTTTATTTTGTCATAGTGCCTTATTTAGTATGAAAGTACTAACATTGATAAAGTAGAATATTGTATTAGGGTCTCCTTAGCTCAAAGAGACTTGAATAAATTTCAGGTAGGCAAGTGACCCTTTGTTATCCTTGGGACTGTCAGTGAAGTATCATATATATGACTGTGGAACTGAAAGTGCTAGCAGTTGATGAGTTATTCAATAGAGATTCAACAAATATTTACTGAGCTCCTGCTCTGTAAATTTTGCAACATGGGCCTCTAAAGACTTCACCACAGGCATGAATGTCTGCTCAAGCTGTCCGCTGCAGTTGCACGCGGCCATATGTGGCTGTCTGGATGACTCAACTGCTGCTGCTTATGCAAATCGTGTTTCATTTTATACCCCTTAGGAACAAAATGGAGAAAAAGAATTTCAGCTCCACCAACAAAAAAAGTACTTAATGAGTGTACAGAAACTCCTGGAACTTACTAAAGGAAGGTATAATTTGGTAAGAAGAGAATAGGCTTTGGGATGAAATCCACCTGGATCCCAAATTCTAGGCTATGCTACTATACCTTGTTTTTCTCATTTTCAGTTTTCTCATTGAGAGAGAGAGAGAGAGAGAGGATGATTATATCTTCCTCATGGTACTGTGAATATCAAATACATCATAGTTTTTAAATGTGTTTAAAAGTACAGAGCATACGCAATAAATTTTAGCTGAGTCCCTTTCTAGAGGCTTGAACTGTGAGTTAAGTAGAGATAGCTTCTATCTTTGTGAACCTTATCATGTAGAACCCAGAATAATAACATGAACACACATTGAAGAACACAGATAGACTATAAAAGTGGTCTCTGGATTGTCTGCCCAGAGATGCACTCCCCATCCCTCTAGAATGATCCTACTGTTCACGTAGAGATTTCTGAACTCCCAGCTACGTTGCATTCCACTGGCTCAGAGGAGGCCCCAACTCGAGGTCTTTTGAACTGGAACAGTCAGTTCCTCTCTGTGATAGAAACTGTATGATGTGAAACCTGGAAGCTGTTTTGATTGTTTAACTCTTCCAAAATTCCATGAGCTAATTTGATTGTATTCCTGTCACTTTTAACCAAAGTCATAACTGCCCCAAGTTAATAGACAGAAATTATTTAACAGAGAAGTGACATTTTCAAAGTTTACCTTTTAAAACAATGGAATAGAGTTTGGCTTGGAGGAAAGAAGCTCTCCTAAACAGTATACATGAATTCCCTGGGTGACAGAACAAGTTCTTAAAGTTATGACTAACTTTACATATTTTATGTCTAGTGATGTTTACTGTGCCATATTTCTGTGCATCATGTGATGGTATACCACAAAAATCTGAAACAGTGAGTATTGTGGCAAAACGAAAAAAAATTGAAGAAAAAAAATCAAAAGCTTCCCCCACAGCTAACTTGGATGTTATAACTTTGCTTCCTCAAGGTTATATTGTGAGGAACACTGGCCCGTAGAGGAGGATAAAAAGACAGGCCTCACGTAAGCAAAGATTTTTCTATAATTGATTCCCATTTAATCATTGTTTGATTTTTTTTTTTGTATACTATATGAAGTTGAAAAATGTTAAAGATATAGAATTGACAGACTTTAATTATTGATTAGATGACAAGGATGAGGATAAAAGAGGGGAGGAAATGTTGCTTACATTTCTTGCTTTCATTGAAACTGGTCAAAATTCACTGAGATCAGAGACATAGTTGGGACAGGCTTTGGCTTGAGCAGTCTCTCTCTAGTTGTAGCCACGTTCTTTCTCTGGACACTACTCCCTTTCCCATTCGTGGAAGGCATGTTGCCCTGCCTCTCTGGCTCATCGTTTATTGGAACAGGGATGAACACTTGACTCAAACAGAGACAAAAGTATTCTTTCTGTAAGAAATTTGGACTTTGACTTGGGCTGTACTTGCTGCTGAAATTGAGAACATATAAAATCAGTGGCAAGAGGTATCATTATCTGCCATGTGTGGGGAGAAACAAAGAAAGCTAGTCCTCATAGTGAGAAAAGCTAGATAGGCATAATGAAGTAAAGAAGACATAGGGGAGAGAGAGAGAGACAGACAGACAGACAGACAGAGAGACCTGTTGCCTCTTTCTGCCTGTTTCTGCCAACTTTCCTCTTTCTAGCTTTGACCACTACTACAACTGTCTGCTCTTTCTAATCATAGTATCTGTGAAGTATATACTATATCCTTGAGAAGCAATGGTTAATTTGTCCAAGACTGATTCTTTGCAGGCTAGATTCAGAAAAGAAATTGACCTCCTAAAGACCTCCATGGGACCCCTTTATGGCCTAGTGCTAAAGTGATTAACCCTAGCCAAGAGAAAGGCCGGAACCCATCCCTGATCACACTGGGAGAAGGCTCGGGCTTTCCAATCATCGACACTGGCATGAAAAACTCAGCTGCTAGATTTCCATATTATATGACTATAGCAAAAGTCTTGGACCTACCTATTTTCTAATCACACTACAGGAGAAGCTAGTGCTCACCTCAACATGAATATTGAGCTGGAAGGAAGGCAGTACAGCCAAAGAATTGGAGTCCCTTCCCTGCAGTGGGTCATTTGAATTGGCTTTCTATCTCTGCACTGACCTAGAATACTACAGGCAGCAGGGAACTGGCTCAATGGCTATTGTTCCTGTGTTCAAGAGCTTCTCCCCGCCGAATACTGCTGTATCAAGCCTGGCGTGTTGTCTGTGAATTTGCTCTTGTTTTTATGACAATCCTTATAACACAACTCCTTCTTTTTGCTTAAGCTGCCTTATGGTTTCTATTCTTATCTGCCAAAAGTTTAAAGAGAGAAGGGTATAAATATAAATGTCTGTTCTAATATTCTATATTTAGTAAAGGTCTCTCCTATAGATAGCTATGAGTAACTAAAGCCAAGAAAAAGTTCCTAACTCTTGATAGTTATGAAGGCATGTAGAACAGGTGCCCTGAATATGCTTCTCTATAGTACTTTCTTGCATTGTTCCTCGGCTAATAACCTGAAATCATAATTCAACGAGGTCCAAAGTTGTCTGCATGGATTTGGTGGGAGTCCATCAAAACTGCAGAAAGATACAGGATTTAGGGCTCTTATTCCAACGTGAAGAGGTTAGTTGACTTCATAACTAGCTATGACTCAGGGCTCCTCAGTACCCCTACAATGCTATGAAATATTACTTCACTAAGCATAAAGCCTTAACATGATAACATCCCAGGACTTAAGCAGGGTATTTCCTTATGCATTTATTCTCTCGTGAAGTCCTTCAGGGGTATGCTTTATCCAAGTAAGTATTTTATATTTTAATATAGGGCCATCTCTACCCTTTGACATTAGGATAACTTCTCTGATCATTAGTGCTGGTCTTAGAGTCTGTACCTGCTACAAAAAAATAGCTTAGACTGGGTAATTTATAAGCAATACAAATTTATTTCTCACAATTCTGGGGGCTGGGAAGTCCAAGATCAAGGTACCAGCAGACTCATTGTCTGGTAAGGACCCATTCCTCATAGGTGGTAATTTCTCTGCATCTTTCCACGGTGAAAGCGGGGTAAGGGAGCTTATTAAAGCCTATCTTTTATAAGGATATTAATCCTGTTCATGAGGTAGAGCCTTCATGACTTAATCACTTCCCAAAGGCCCTACCTCTTAATACTATCACATTGAGTATTAAGTTCAAACACTGGGGGGACACCAATATTCAGACCAAAGCAACGCTCTTATTACTTTCATGATAGATATTTTGAAATTTATCCACACATCAATTTTCATTCTATTATATAAGTGACTTCGTTGGTACTAAATCAGCACTTGTCAAAGAACCAGTAGAATGTCCAAGGTGTTGGTCCTATGGACAAAGGCTGAGAATTAACAGGTATAGACTTTCTTTTTAATTTTAAACAAATTTTACTCTTTTCTTATTATAAAATTATCTATGTTCATAGTAAAAAAATTGTAAAATATGGAGAATAAAAAAATTTTAAATACTTAAAATTCTACTTAAAGGAGATGAATTGATAGCATTTCAAGGGAAAAAAAGTCCTTGCAGTCTCATACTAATTGCTTCCTGAAAGAAATCTATTTTCCTTTTGAGTTTATTTCCCTGCTTACTGTACATTCTAGAGTTCTTTGTGATGATCTGAGGGCAGTAAATACTCTCAGTCTTGTTTGCTCTAAAAAGTCTTTGTTTTCCCTTCAACCTGCATATGAATAAAAATTCAGTTTGGTATAGAATTGTAATTTTTTTTTAATCTTTCTGACCACTTTGAAGATATTACTGCATCATTTTCTGTCATTTACTGTTTTGCATGAGAAGTATACTATCCATCTGATAGTCATTCCTTTGTCTTCTTTAATATGGCAGTTTTTTAGAAGTTTTTTCTGGTTTTTTTGTTTTTTAACTAACAGACAGATGACTTGAGTTTATTTTTTTCTGTTTACATCTTGTCATCTACTTCCAAAATTTCAATCTTTCTTCAAATTTAAAAATTCATACATGTTTAATCTTTTGAATATTGCCTTTTCTTCTGAAACATTATTGTATGTAACTTGGAGGTTTTGATTCTGTTCGCCATGTCACATAACAACATTTTCATATTTAAAAAAAATCTCTCTGTGATGCTTTCTGAGTAACATACTCAGATCTATTTTTCATTTTTTAAATTTATTTTTTATTGTACATATTTAACATGTTACATGTTATTTATATATATATGTTTATATATAAATAATATATATAGAGAGAAATGATTACAGACAAGCAAATTAACCTGTCTGTCACTTTCCATAGTTACTTCTTTTGTGCGTGTATGTGGTAAGAGCACCTAAAATCTACTCTGTTTGCAAATTTCAATATACAATGCAATATTATTAACTAAAGTCCTCATGCTGTGCATTAGATGTCTAGAATATTTATCCTGAATAACTGCAAGTTTGTACCTTTGACCTACTTCTCCCATTTCCTCCCCTTTCCCATCCCTGATAACCACTGGTCTACTCTATGTATGTATGTATTCAACTTTTTTTTTTTAGATTCTACATATAAGTAAGATAATGAATTTTTTTTCTGTGTCTGCCTTATTTCACTTAGCATAATATCCTCTGGGTTTATCCATGCTACTGCAAATGAAAGTATCTCCTTGTTTATGGCTGAATAATATTTCACTGTGTGTTGTGTGTGTGTATATATATCACAATTTATTTATTCATTCATGTCAATGGGCATTTAGGCTTGTTTCCATGTCTTATCAATTGTGAATAATGCTGCAGTGAACATGGGAGCATAGATATCTCTATGAGTTAATAATTTAATTTCCCAAGAATATATACCCAGCAGAGGTATTGCTCAGTCATTTGGTAGTTCTATTTTCAATTTTTTGAGGAACCTCTATACTATTTTTTATAATGGCCATACTAATTTACATTTCCACCAACAGTGTACAAGTTTCTCTTTTCTCCATACCCTCGCCAACATTTATCTTTTGTCTTTTTTATAATAGCCATTCTAACAGTTTTAAAGTGATATCTCATTGTGGTTTTGATTTTCATTTCCCTAATGATTAGTGATATTGAGCACCTTCTTATATACCTGTTGGCCACTTGTATATCTTTTTTGGAAAAAATGTCTATTCAGGACCTTGGCTCATTTTTTAATTGGATTATTTAGTTCTTTTGCCATTGAGTTGTGTGAGTTCCTTATATATTTTGTATATTAACCTCTTATCTGACATATAGTTTGCAAATATTCTCTCCTAATCAGTAGGCTGCTCTTTCATTTTGTTGATTGTTTCTTTGGCTGTGTAGAAGCTTTTTAGTTTGATGTAGTCCCACTTGTCTACTTTTGCTTTTGTTGCCTGTGCTTTTGGTGTTATAGTCAAAAAATTATTGCCAAGGCCAATATTAAGGAGATTTTTTCCATATGTTTTCTTCTTGAATTATTTGGTTTCAGGTCTTATGTTTAGGTATTTAATCCATTTTAAGTTGATGTTTATGTATAGAGTAAGATAAAAGTCCAATTTCATCTTTTTGCATGTGGATATCCAGTTTTTCCAATATCGTTTATTGATGAGAATATTCTTTCCTTATTGTGTTTTCTTGGTGGCTGCTTTCTAACAACTCTCAAACTGTGTTTTTCCCTCTGTTCACACAGTGAGATAATCATCAACATGGAAGACTTCTGTGACCAACTGTTGGGTTTTTCCCAACACAACAAACAGTGGACACCAGCTAGGTGTCCTGTAAGTCAATTCCAACACCATCTACCTGGAGATAGCATCAGATCCCACAGGGTGAAGGCTCAGTCCCCAAAACTTCCCCCATCTTCAGATACCAGTAGCAAGCCTAGGCCTCTAGAACTTCTGACTGACTGGCTTTAAGTTGGCATTTCCATGACTTACTCTTAGTCTTCAATTAATTTGCTGGAGTGGCTCACAGAACTCAGTGAAACACCTATATTTACAGGTTTATTATAAAGGATGTTACAAAGGATAAAGATGAAGAGATGAGTAGGGCAAGGTATGAGAGAAGGGATGGGGAGCTTTTATGCCCTCCCTGGGCACAACACCCTCTAGGAAACTCCACATGTTTAGTTCTCTGGAAGCTCCCTGAACCATGTCCTCTTGAGTTTTTATGGACAACCATGTTGAAATACTATTAATATTAGCTTTCAGAGTATGGAGCAGGACTCTCTCTAGAATGAGGGTCTTAAGACCCACAGTCAGAAAGTTGGGGGAAGAAAAGAGTTCTGTCTCATGGTAGGTGAAGGTCAGAGATATTCTATTTCCTGAGGTCTGCTCCTGAGGCCTAACATACCCAACATTATAACAAAAGAGCCAGGAACTATGGATGAAAACCAATATACATATGTATGTATATATCATAACACCACAGGGGCCTTGTGGAAAATTAATTGACTATAATTGTGTAGATTTATTTCTGTTCCATTAATCTATATGTCTGTTTTTATGCCAATACTATATTGTTTTGATTAGTATAGCTTTGCAATATAATTTGAAATCAGGACATGTGATGCCTCCAATTTTATTTTTCTTAAGATTGTTTTGTCTATACAGGATCTTTTGTGGTTCCATATACATTTTAGAATTGTTTTTTTCTATTTTTGTGAGAAATTTCATTGAAATTTTTTATAGGGATTGTATATTAGTTTGGATAATATGGACATTTTAACAATATTAATTTTCTAATCCATAAACATATATTTCTTAAATCTATTTTTTCAATTCAATAATTCCTTCTTAGGTTGTAGTAACTCTACTGCTTAATGAATCACTGAGTACTAACTAATTTTTAAATCCAATTATTACATTTGGCATTTCTAGTTTTCCATTTCACTATGTTTTAAATCTGTAATTTTTTGCCTCGTTAATTCTATTGTATTATCTTTTTGAACATTTTGAAACACTAACCTCAAAATCTCTTTCCAATTGCTGTTTATCTGTAATTCCTTGGGTTTGACTCATCTCAGTTGTCTATATCTAGTAGCAGTAGATTTCACTGCATACTTTGTAATTTTTTGTGGGCTCATCTTTATTAAAAATTATCTTTTTTGGGCATTTTTTGTGAGCCATGAATTATAGAAGTATCCCTGTGGAATGGTTCCATGTGGAATTGGTAGGACTCTTGGATTTGTTTTTCTAGATCATTTTTAATATTAATTTTTTTGCTTTAGGTTCCAGCACTTCCTACAGTTTAGCAAGATTTATGGTTAAGGATTGAATTCTGAGTAAACTACCATTTCTGTTGTCACCAGAGCCCCAGCCAAACATCTCATCTTTGTGCTGTATCCTCGGACTGAAGAGCTGAGGTTTCCAAGTCCCTTTCATAGATGAGACAACTATTCCTAGGCTCCTGCCTTGATAGTTCCAGATTTCCTTCTGAGCAGAAGACTGATAGCCTGATGTTCTATTCCATGTGGTCATTACTACCACTAACTGAAAGTCTATGTATCTGGTTTGGTTAATCCTAGATCTTTGAATTTTAACTCCTTCTCACCTTATGGGTTGCCTCTTAAATTCTGACACTGAGTTTTTGTCTTGATCATGTATTTTATAAAATAAAATTTATTCTGTCTACTATTTGATAGTTATGAAAAGAAAGAGGGACTTCCCTTTTCAACTCAGGATACAGTGATGAAAATCTCTATGATGACCTCTGTTGACTTCCCACTGACATCTCTTAATTCCCTAGAGAAAATTAACTAAATTTTTGCTCAACTTTCTAGTGAATAAAACCAATGTTGCTTGGTGCTACCTAGTCTATACAAGCTGAGACAACTGTGATAGGAGTATATTCACAGAATATTTGATATTTTTGATAAGGTAATCTGTTTTGATAGGAGGACATAACTTTTGACTATGGCCAGATACACAAGATGTTCAGTTAATTACTGGCAATAGATTGATTTCCCAATGGTCAAATTAATCAATTAATATTAGCAGCTAAATTCATAGGAATTCATCTTTGTCCTTAGCTGTTAAGATAGTTTAATGCAATGGACATTTTGGTGTATGTTTTACTGCATGTTTAATTTTAATGGAAGATAAAACATCATTTGGATGGATACTAGATAAATCATTGGTGACATGAAATGGACATGACATGTGAATAATAGGTTAAAATAATGCTAATGCTAATCATTTAGGTAATGCTATCTGTTTCTAATTTTTTTCAGTGTGTCTTTTGTTTTTTAACAAGTTCAGTATTGGTCAATCCATTTCTATGGAAGTAATCATTGTGGAAAAACAAAACAGTTGCCATTAAATATATCATAGATATTATAAATAATAAATATGTGCCTTCACAATGTTCTTCTGACAAGGCTGCCAAAGTACTTCACAATCAAATATACTACTATTAGCCTTGTTTTCCATGGAAAGAGTTGAGGTCTAGGAGACTAAATATAATATGCAAGTTTACATATTAAATCAGTACTCAAGAGGGAAAATGAGCCCCTCCTGAGCCTCATCCTGTGCTCTGGCCTGAGCACAGCATATTATCAGCATAAATCTATTCAGAACATTCAGGGCATTCATTAACTAGGTCATGTGGATGTGCCCAGAATGTACAGTGATGTTACTGAGCATTGTGGAATCACAAACAGCAACACTGAGTTAAATAGACCATGAATTTTCAAATCTCCAAACTGATAAATACATGGTCCAAAGGGGAAAGAAGAGAAATTTGAGAAGGACATTTCCTCATTCTGCTAAATCCCAAAGTTTATAAAGCTTTATTTTAATCGCTTATTTTTAGTCTCTGTTAGATCATAATGAAAGGAGCAAAAATATTGAAATCTTCACATAAAAATATTGCTAGGCAGATATTTTTGTACAATTCAAACAATGAGGGAAAGGTTTTGATAAAATGATGTTTTTGTTTGCAAATAGGCATGGCCATGCTGATCTATCAACTGTTATTTCATTAAGCTACCAGACAACCCAGAGGAGTATGAAGTTGGTATTTGACATATATGTTGAATTTTGGGCTCTGCCTCTCACCACTTTTATATGTTTTTAATCAAGCCATTGCACTAGCAATATTATATATCTTCGTTTGGTCAGGTACATGCTTTTGTACAAAAAAAGGCCAAATGTAGATTTAAGATTTATACACTTATCTGCACATATGGTATACTGCAATAAAATAGTAAAAAAATCCCTTTTATTTTTAAATGACAAAATTTTAATTTGTAAAGTTACATAGCATGATCCAATTTTAATTTAAAAATATTTAAACATTATATTCACATGTATGATGCATTATTGTGTATGTGTAGAGAAAGCTATAGAAGAATAGACAATAAGCAAAGGATTTACGACTTCTTTGGGGAAGAGGAAAGAAAAAATTGAGCAATTTAAATAAAATGTTATATTATATACTGACTGAGCTATGTATGTGTGTGTACACACATAAAAAATAAACATATATGTATAATTACAAATATGTGTCCATATAAAACATATGAGTGTATATATATACACATGTATATACATACTATTTTTATAAATTGTATCACATATCCATGCTGCAACTTGAGTCTTTTTTTTATTTCAGAATATTACAGGGGTACAAATGTTTAGGTTACATATATTGCCTTTGCCCTACCAGAGTCAGAGCTACAAGCATGTCCATCCCCCAGACGGTGCACACTGCCCCCATAAAGTGTGAATATACCCATCACCTCCTCCCCTCTCCTAGCTGCCCCACACTGGATGAATATTACTACCACATGTGCACATAAATGTTGGTCAATTACTACCAATTTAATAGAGAATGCATATTGGGGGGGTTCTATTCTTACAATACATCACTTAGAAGAATGGATCCTGTTCTATCCAGGTCGTTACAAAAGGTATTAGTTCACCATTTTTTTGTTATAGCTGAGTAGTACTGCATGGTGTATATATACCACATTTTATTAATCCACTCATGTATTGATGGGCACTTGGGTTGTTTCCACATCTTTGCAATTGTGAATTGTACTGCCATAAACATTTGAGTGCAAGGGTCTTTTTGATAAAATGACTGTTTTTCCTTTGGGTAAATATCCAATAGTGGTATTTCTAGATCAAATGATAGGTCTACTTTTAATTCTTTGAGGTGTCTCCATACTACTTTCCATAGAGGTTGTACTAGTTTGCAGTCCCACCAACAGTGTGTAAGTATTCCTTTCTCTTTGCATCCACACCAGCATCTATTTGGGGACTTTTTGTTGAAGGCCATTCTCACTGGAGTTAGGTGATATCCCATTGTGGTTTTTATTTCCATTTCCCTGATGATTAGAGACACTGAGCATTTTTTTTTTGTATGTTTGTTGGCCATTAGTCTATCTTTTTTTGAAAAGCATCTGTTCATGTCTTTTGTCCACCTTTTAATGGAGTTGTTTGATATTTTTCTTGCTGATTTACTTGAGTCCTTTGTAGATTCTGGTTATCAGCCCTTTATCAGATGTATATATGCAAATATTTTCTCCTATTCTGTAGGTTATCTGTTCACTTTATTGATTATTTCCTTGGCTATGCAGGATTCTTTTGATCAGGTACCATTTATTTATTTTTGTTTTGCTGCGATCGCTTTTGGGGTCTCCTTCATAAATTCTTTGCTTAGGCAAGTATGTATAAGAGTTTTCCTAACATTTTTATTCTAGAATTCTTATGGTTTCATGCCTTAGGTTTAAGTTTGTTATTCATCATGAATTAATTTTTGTAAGCGGTGAAAGGTGTGGATCCTGTTTCAGTCTTCTACAAGGGGCTATCCAATTTTCTCAGCACCATTTATTGGATAGAGTTTCTTTTTCCCAGTGTATGTGTTTGTCTGCTTTGTCAAAGATCAGATGGCAATATGAGGATGGTTTTATAAGTGGGTTCTCTTTTCTAATCCATTGGTCTATGTCTCTGTTCTTGTGCCAATACCATACTGTTTTGGTTACTATAGCTTTGTAGTATGGCTTGAAATCTGATAAATTGATGCCTCCCAGTTTGTTCTTTTTCCTTAAGGTTGCATTGGCTATACAAGGCCTTCTCTGGTTCCACACAAAGCATAGAATTATTTTTTCAAGATTTGAGAAAAATGACGTTGGTATTTTAGTGGGGATTGCATTGAATCTGTAAATCATGTAGGGCAGTACATTTTAATAATGTTAATTCTGTTGATCCATGAGCATGATATGTTTTTCCATTTGTTTACATCTTTTGCTATTTCCTTCCTCAGTGTTGCATAGTTCTCCTTGTACAGGTCTTTCACCTCCTTTGTTATATATATATATATGTGTGTGTGTGTGTATATATATATTCCTAGGTATTTTATTTTCTTTGTTGCTATTGTAAAAGTTATTGAGTCATTGATTTGGTTCTCAACTTGACTATTGTTGGCATATAGGAATGCTACTGATTTGTATACATTGATTTTGTAACCTGAGACTTTATTTATTTATCAATTACAGGAGTCTTCTGGCAGAATCTTTGGGGTTCTAGATATAAAATCATATTGTCAGCAAAGAGTGAGAGTTTGATTTGTTCTTTCCCCATGTGGATACCCTTGATTTCCTTCTCTTGCCTGATTGCTCTGGTTAGTACCTCCAGCACTATGTTAAATAGAAGTGGTGACAGTGGGCAACCTTGTCTTGTGCCATTTCTAAGTGAGAATGCTCTCAATTTTCCCCCATTCAGTATGATGTTGGCTGTGGATTTGTCATCTATGGCTTTTATAATTTTTAGGTATGTTTCATCTATGTTTATTTTGTTAAGAGTTCTTATCATAAACAAGTGCCAAATTTTGTCAAATGCTTTTTTTGCATCTATTTAGAGGAGGGTCTTACTTCCTTATATCCCTGACAGAGTTAAATTCTTAAGAACATCTCTTTGATTCTGTTCTAGAAGTCATACCTATCTTTATTTCAGCACCTTTTTACCACTCCTTCTGTTCTAAGGCAGTTATTATTATATTCATTTTGGCATTGGTGGAACACTAGTGGTCTCAAAATGGCTAAGCATCTTTACCAAAGGCACCTTGTTAGTTAATAGTCTGAGCCAGGTATTAAATCTCTAACAGAACAATTCAAGAATATATATTATTTCCTTCTATTACACAACCTTCCTTGACATAATTACTAAGTGTTTACCCTTTGGGCCAGGCCTCTGGAATGCCACAGTTAATCTATTCTTCAAATTCAAATATATCTCATGTACAGCCTGTGGAAAGGTTCTTCATTTCATTGCTTTTCTCTGTTTTACTGCTCTTAGGGAAGGCAGTAGCGGCTCTTTCTATTGAGAAGATGGTAACATGATGATATTGAAATCAGGATCGAAAACTGAGCAGTGCCATATGCACAAAAATTTAGTGAAGGCAATGTGAATTTATTAAACACTTGCCTCCAGTATAGGTTAGAAAAGATTTATTACATGAGTGAGATCTGTCAAGAAATTTTACATTTATTAATTTGCTGAATTCTCTAACAAACATAAGGAGTTGAGTATTTTAATGTGGAATTGTAATCAGTGAAAAATAACTGAGGCTCAGAGAGAATTAGTAATTCTCCCACTATTACACAGGAAGTAATAGAAAGCCCAGGCTTCCCCGATATCATATTATCTAGATTGCCTTTGTGTATCTTTTCACCAGGCAGCTAATGAAAGACCTCTATTTTATGAGCAATTATTTTACCTTAATAAGTGCTTCCTATCTTAAAAAGGGCTACATTTTATATTAATATTGGTACATAATTTGATCTTAGTTGTTAGACGAGACACGAATAGAGGTTGCTCTATAATGATGATGAGGCTTCTCTCAGTGACCTTTCTCATGTTAACCTTCTGTGGCAACAGATCCTACAACTAATGCCATAAAGGTGGAATATGACCTAGGCTGGGAAAATTGTAGTTCTCATCTTCCTGGACATAGTGATTAGTTCAAGGGGTTGGGTGGATACATGACCTACAGGGGGCCAAGTTGAGATTTTCTTTAGATGATATGACATGATGATATAATATAATATGGTATGATATGATACAATGGAATAGAATAGAGAGAAGACCTGTATCTCCCAGAATCAGGGCAACTTAAGGTCATCCCATCAAGTCTTGGAGAAAATCCACTTAGAGTTGAAGAGAGCAAAGCCAGTAAGTTGAGAGAAGCATAAGTGAGTGATGGACAGTTTTCAAGTTCCTGCATCCAGGGTTCTCTAAGAATAAACCTCCTCCTGCCTGTCTATGATTGAGTTATGCAAACCAATGAAGTTTGCTAAAGCTATTTTGAGTTGTATTTTTTTCTTTGCAATAAAAAGAGTCTTGACTGAGATATTTTATTTCTGAAAAGAGCATCAAATTACAAATGAGATATCATGGGGTTTTTTGCTCATATGGTATTTTGTTTTTGTTTCCCTCCCCTGCCTCCCACCAAAAGAATAGCAATGATAGAAGACATTTAATAGGGAAGTACTGTAATGTCTATGAGTGGCATACCTTCTACAGATTACACCAGAAAAAAATAAACTCAGCACTACTCTTCAATTATACAAAGAAGGAAACACGTTAGATTATGTGTACATTTTCTATATGACATAGCCAAGGGCTTGTCAAAAGTGAGAAGGAAGAATAGGTCTTCCCAGAATTGCCCAGGGCTTTCTCCAGCATTTCCAGTTCAGGGAGTTGGTATGGTGAGGAAGAGGACCCTTCACTAACCATTAGGCTACCCCACACACTAAGCTACCAGAGGCTGATATGGCTGATTTTTCTTTTTTCCTTTTAAAGAGAAAGGCTTTTGATTGACTGTGGAAGAAACCATGAGGGACAATCCTGAGGGTGGTACCATCTCACCCTCTGCTGCTTCAGCAAACGCTGAGTGTCTGTGGGAGGGAGGTGCCAATAGTGAGTCTGAAGATGGGAACAGTATCTTGGAGTCACCTGAGGGCTACTTTAAAGTAAGTAAAGGGGAAAATTCAGAAAATATGAAGTTCCTAGCAGTGACCTGTGTCAATCAAGTGGTCTCATCTCTCAAAGAGAGGTGGCTTCTTCCTCATGGCACCCTCTTCTGCTTTGAAATACACTTGCTTCCCATTTCATCCCTTTAAAAGTTTCTCTCTGAGGAGAAAAAAAAATTATTTTCCTTTTGTTATTCATTCAGTCCTGAAATAATTTATACATTTATTCTCAACTTCTCCCACCTACATATCAGCTATGCTGGTGAACAGTGCAGTCTGCTCTGGATTGGCCCACAGGGACATGGGACATTCACTTTTCATTTCACTGTTGTCTGGACTCTTCCCCCACAATACTACTATAACCCATCTTACCAGAGGGGCCAAAGAGCAGTTAAGTGTCTAATGCAATGGGCATCGCTTTCCACATCTCACTTGACATCTTAGAGGAGAAGATTCCCTGCTAGGAACGCTCTGCTTTGGCATTTGTAACTCTACCGTGGTGTTCTATTTCTGTAGTCATTCTTCAGATTCACTTCCTGGACTCTTTGTTCTCTTCTAAACATAAGGATTTTTCTAAAATTATTTTAGCCCTTTTTTTTCACAGAACTGTCTCCTGAGCTATCCTGTTCTACCTAGCTACATGCTGATGACTCCAAAACTCTCAAATGAACTCCACATCCATACATTCAACTGCCTATTGAATATGTATAAAGTTTCCGGCAGAATATAAAGCTCAATTTGTTCAAAAAGCAAAATTCATTATTGCTTGCACTACCTCAAATTTCTTCCTCATCCAATATTTCCTAATTAGATGAATTATAGCACATAGTAACCCAAGATTTTTTTTCCTTTTATTTCATGATATAATGGGGGTACAAATATTGTTAGGGTTAC